>JAEMBT020000005.1:7576000-8776000 GCA_018873245.2 Archegozetes longisetosus
GTAATTTCGAAGTCGCGTTCGGCGGTAGGTATTTGAGCGAAATATTAGTCAAAGTAGTCGTCAATGAATGAGAGGAACAGTTGTCTACAAACAATACCACTCTCCGATCCATTTTTCTCATTTTTGAATCAAATTTTCGCAAAATTTTATTGAAAATGATTGAATCCATCCATGCGTTGCTCTGACTATAGTAATCGATAGGATTTTGAATACCTCCTAAGGCTCTTGGTTTCGCACTCTTCCCAATGATTATGACCTCTCTATAAGACCCGTCGGTATTGCATAACAATATAAGAGTTATTCTATCCTTTCTCTGCTTTCGGCCAAACTTTGATTCGTTTCCGAAGGCATACATCTTATTCGGTAATAACTTATAGAAGAGTGAAGTCTCGTCTAAATTGAAGATATCTTTTTTATCAAAGCCTTGAACTTCTTTTTTCAATTCTTTGCTCCAATTCTGGACAACCAATGGGTCGACAGAATCGCTTTCTCCACTCATTTTAATCCAATTAATGTTATTTCGCTTTTTTAGTCCGTCTATAAACCTATTACTACCGATGAAGTTCTTATAACCCATTGTTTGAGCGAATTCTCGCGCTTTGCCTAGAATTAAATCCGAATTTAAGTTTATTTTCTTATCTCTCATTTGACGGATCCATAAAACGATGGCTTCTTCGGCATCGGGATAGTCTGAAGACCTCACATAACTCGTTGTTTTCGATGACTTTGGGTTAAGTTTTTCATACGAATCTATGATTTTTGACTTATTTTTCAATATATTAGTCAAATGTGACTGATTTGCGAGTTTATACTCATTTATAATGTCTTCGTTTGAAATTATTATCACATTTAATAATGATTTCGTATTTATCTCTTAATAACAATTTATTTCTTCTTTTGGCAGACATTTTGTCGAAACACTTGAATAAAACTAATGAAAAAGCATTTGTTTTGCATTCAAACCAATTTTGATTCATTTTTTGAACTTTTCACAGTTTTCGTCAGAGTTTACAAAATGGGTAAAATATTGCACTGTATTATAAGCAAATAGTCTAAAGAATTGGTTTATGATTTCGGAGTGTTTACAGAAGTGGAGTTTATTAAAGTGGATTATATTTAACATTAGACTCTGGGAATGGCTTTTGGTTTCCGATTCTGGTTTACAGAATAGGAAAGTTTATATAACAAGTAGTTTATAAAACTGGTGTTCGACTGTAAATGGTAAAATGAATAGATGTCAATATTTGTATGCCAGAGATGTCAGTTGACCTATCACTGATAAGTTAATGTACTCGAATTTTATTAGTGTTATGAGAATCTCTTGAAGCTTTTGTTATGAAATGAGACATCGGCAAATTTCCTATAAATTCGGGAAAATCGGAAACAATTTTCATATGTTAATCGATTAAATAAAGTGTAAAATATATATAATTAAAGATCTCTCGAAAATATATTAAGGGTATTAGATTTGAGATTTCCCGCAAAATTTCGGCTTTGATCGTAATATGAATTTGTTTTAAAATATCTCAAAATTGATGATTCCGATGAACAAAGATTAATCGACAGAATAAAATGTATCGCTTTTAAAGAAGCTAAAGAAGACGATAATGCACTCCCGTATTCTTATGAAGTATTGATTAATGTGTACAAAGTCCAAATATCACCTAAAGATATTACTGAATCGTTTGAAAATCTATTAAGTTATTCAGCTAGGATTAGAGCTGCAATAGTAGCCAATGGCTAACACTCTGATTATTGAATTTTTTCCTTAATTATTTTGTATGTAGAGTTCAAGAATAAACTCGAAATTCGTCTATCTAACGATTTTTGCTGTGCATGGGGGACGATCATTTTTGGGATCCTGTATATCTTGAAAACTATAGCTTTCCAACGTTGGTGACACCCAAGTCTGTTGGCGTAGTGGTCAAAACACTGACAGAGCAACCCTTGGGGAGCGGGTTCGAATCCCACTGTGGCGTACTGCTTCCTTCTACCCAGGTAATACTGGGCCGGGAGGGAAGAGAAGGCTCAGGGGGATTTTCGACGACCGCGGTCCCAAACCGAGGGACGTAACTCGGTAGAGTCTGGTCTCTGAGACCACCAGACGACAGACTCGGAGGGCTCAGGTGTGTCCTCTTATAACTGTGACACTATCCTCGCTGCGATACCACTGAGTAAAAGCGGCGACCCCTGGCCTTAGTTGTGGGCTGTGCAGGGGGAAACAACAACAGAAACGTTGGTGACATATACCATTTTAAACTGCTCTTCAAATCGGTTATAGTTATATGGGTTTTCATATACTTTTTAAGTAGGAACTATACGATACTTTTTCCATTAGTTCTATTGAAATTGATGTTTTCACCAACCAGTTAAAAACTATTCGTTTCGCGGGTGACGTCCGTTGTATGGCTTCGCCGAAAAAATGGGTCCACCCTATTTGTTATCACAAAAGTATTAGTCTTGATTATGTGATCTGAGAAGTCATCCATATACAGTTCTTTTCGAAAGCTAGTTTCAGCAATTCGGAATATTAATCTCACAATTGGGACAACATTGAAGCTTCATTGCAAGGTTAAAGTTTAAATAAAAGGGGCTAAGCAAAAATCTATAATGTTTGATTGTCCTGATCTCAAGAGTCAGCAATTATATCTACAATTGATGCCAAATGATTTTACCTTAATCCCTGATGCGTTGAGATAAAAAGCTAGCGAAGCATAAAAATTGAATGGTCTTAGGCAGAGAACTGTAGTTTAAATGCTAACGAGAATTTTGATAATAAAAATCAAAACTTGACTCACGACTGAACCTGTTTCGGTGTGTCTAAATGTACAACTTTTCACAGTTATATTTAAATTCATATCCTGTGCGATATCTCTTGGCTCAAGGTCCATTTGAAACAAGATAACAATCAGTATTCTATCAGCTTCAGGAGTTATTGGCTTGATTTTATTGAATTTATTAATCATAAACATGCGTCATAATATACTGTCCGTTTTTTAAGAACTAAACTCAAATCCTTATAACAATTTTTCTTTATTATTACTCATGAATCAGAACTTACTAATGAGTAAGTTTAAAACATATAAAACAGGATTTGATCAATTAATCATAGATTTTGAATTAAAAACACCTTTAATCATAAAATAATGTTCATAAAAGAAGAAAGAATTTTTGATTTGAAAACTCATTTATTAACTAAATGTTGTGATAAAGTTAGAGCTGAATTTTTCGAAAAATTTGGTAAAACTGGGCCGACCAATGCAACTATTTTTAGAATTGAATCAAATTTATTTTTACATATATAAACTACTTTGCAGGATTACAGTTCTGAAACAAGCTTTGTAGGATTATAGCTCATTATTAAGGTTTATTTTGAAACATTCAAATTTTGGTCAATGAGTAAGCGACTTCACTTTTGACTCACATTTTCAAAAGCAACAAAGTTTAACTGTAAAATCTGAGTTTAGTTTTTAAAAAACGGACTGTAGATTTTGTGTTATGCCGAAACAAGTTTCTGAACTTTTTGAACTTTATCTGACTTAAAAGTGCATTAAATCATTTGATTATCAGTGATTATCAGTAGAGATGGGAATTTTGGGATAATCTTAATTTGTTGAAGTGTCCTAATATTTTGCTACAGTACTTGGCAGATCATAGAGAGTAGTTTAACAGTTAATTTATTAAGCTATGTTATCTCACAAATTCCCAGTATTTAGCTTTGTCCCGAAATAGTCTAAAATTTGACTGTTTGTCCCAAAATTCCCATCTCTAATTATTAGGTTGTTCACTACGTTTAAATCAAATGATTCATATTTTAGGTTTGATAGTAAATTCAATGAGTGAGCAAATCCTTAAAAATTTGCTCGGAACACATCAGTTTGGGACTAATAAAAGTAAAGGTATTTGGCGTCAATTGTAGATCTCGTAGAATATGTTCAAAAATCCAGTTTGTTCTACATTCACACAAACATTTAAAACAATTTTAAATCGTGAAAATCTTAAACGATCATAAATTGCCAAACATTTGAATGGAATATAACATGATTTCGACTGTTTATCAATTTTTAAAAACAAATGTTTTATTTGTTCAAAATCGTGTCAGACATACAAATTGATATTTTTATTCTTAGTTAACATAATTTTGAGTCAAACATTTTCTAAGGTTAGATAAAAGCAATCGGATTTAAGATATTGAGCAAACTTTCTTTCGTAGTAACAAATGTAATCAATTTCATAATCAATTATGAACTATAAAAATTTCTTAATAAGTAATCAAAATTTATAGAAATTAGTTTACAAAATCCAAGCTTTCGATAAGATTAACACAAATATGTAAAGTACATTCAATTTGTAAGTAATCTGTTTGCCGTCAACTGTACTCGACACCAAAAAATCTGATTTCTGGCATTTTGTTTCAATAGGTTTATATTCCTTCAAATTTTTAGGGTATGAAACCAAATGATTCAGTTCAAAATCTTTCGATGATCTGGTCCAATAACAAGTCTGTCTTTGATCACCAAATTTGATCAGATCCTGATAATTATCACTCCAGTCTACTTTCTTCTCGGCCAAATATTTAGTCAAACTCATGTTTTGCAGTTCTATCGGAAATTTAATAATTGAATCGCGATTTGGTGCATATCTGAAATTTATGTAAAGGTTTTGACGAAAGTTTTGCTAATTATGATTCAATTTTTAAGAGCAAAATATATTTATAGAATCTTCTATTAAGGATAAACTATAGCATTCTGTAACTATTATAGAAATGACTTTCCTCGAAAAATAAAAAGTTTCAAATTGAGAAACATTTTGTAAAGAGATCATAATTACCCCGCTAACTCTTCCACACCTGAAACCGTCATAACAGATGATTGAGTCAATCCACTCAAACACGTTTGGCTGTTATTCTTCATTCTTGGATAATATGAAAGAAATGACAGACACATCTCCTGTTGAGTTGACCCCCGCCCTACAATTTATTAGGTCAAAAATTTTAGATTTCTTAATAAATTGACCTAAAATTAGTTTTACAAGAGTTGCAAAGTTTCTTAAGCTTGAATTATAAGTGCATTCAGTTGTGACAATATCTCCTGGCATTATATGCACTGTTCTTCTCAAAGGACGAAACTGTTGGAAATTGAAATCATAGTTTCTATCGTTTACAATCCATGGCAGTTCTTCGTTACCTTGGAAGTGACGAGTTTTCACTTGTCTTCCTAAAAGGAAATGTTTGTAGAAAAATCAGTACTCAATAAAAAAGTAGAGAATATCATAAAATTCGAAACTTAATAGTTACTGATAGCAAAATGTAAAGGTTATACATATCTACATGTTCATATCTTAATTGCCAATCTACTTATGATGGGAGTAAATTTGTTTAAAATTTGACTTCTAATTTATTATGATTGCTATATCAGATATTCTATAAGTTTGTCAATATCTGATATATTATTTTTAATATTTCAAATATTATGATCTGATAAACGAATGTATTACAATACATTGTTTTAGGTTACTATCACAAATCATTAAGTTGTTCAATATAAAGTCATACCAATCAGGTGTGAGTGAGGCAATGCTGCGAACACTTTTATTCCATCAGAAGGCATAAACTACAAAATTACAAAATTTTTATATTTTCAACTCAATATTATTAATAATTATACTTTTCTGAAACATTCTGTATCACAATGACCAGTCACTTCAAAACTTGATTGCCTAGGAGGAACGACGAGTCCGTAATCAAATACAGATCCAGCCATTATAGTAAAGGCATCGTAACGTCTTAACTTTGAAGTGTGATATACTCTGATTCCTGAAGAATCGATTCTGTTCTCAACCAGATCTGAATTGTCATAATGAGATTCCATAAAAAAATAAGTGGTTTCTTCATCAGACCCTAATGGAAAGCCGGCTTCAGGAGGAGCTATGAACGGCTGTCCACCAACTGCCCAAACAAAGTATGGTTTCAAACAATGAACTAAATCTGGAGGCATATTAGCCCTATCTGTACAGTCAATCCCTTCAGAATTCAGATATTTATCTAATTGACTACTGTCTGGATGGCCACACGCGAACACTACGAAATGATGTGTCAGATCCTCGTTTCCAGGGGTTATTTTAGGCAAATACTAGTAAAGTTGATGCTTTGAACATTAGCTCCTCATTAGTTAGAAATATTAAATATTCTATATACTAAAAATTACAAATATTCTTATTTTGTACCTTAACCACGTGCCGTTTTACTGGAAACTGAACTTTGAATAATTTGCACCAATAGGTTGTGTCTTTAGTCGGTATTGTTACCTGATGAGATTTTCAAATTAAAATTCAAAATATTTTAATTCTTAAAGTGTTGTCAAATTAACAAAATCTATTGAAATCATACGTTATTAACAGTGAAGTCAAAATATTGCAAATCATCTTCTTTTGGATCTTCGAGTTTGTGATGATCAATAAGTATTGCACATTTTGAACCTCTTTCATGATGTTTATGCATTTGAATGCTATTGACAGATTCAGGGTCATGATCACCAAAAGCCCAGATGAGCCTTGTTGTGTCACTCGTTATTTCTATATCTTTGGAATGATCACATGTTTTATAGGGTCTCGAGAATTGTAAAATAGTATGCGTATCATTTTGAGCTGATTGTAATAGTTTCCAATCTTGACTTTCATCTATTACTGGCATCGATTGATCGTCTGCAAAACGGTCCTAAAGACAAATTGAATTGACAAAAAACTAAATAATGTGCATAATTCAGAATCGGTGTACTGAATCTGTGGGAACCGATATTCATTCGTCTATTATAAGATTAAGTTTATATTTTCTACTCAAAGTTTTCCTGTAAATACATTGTTAGAATATTTTAGTCTATTTTGGGACTAAAATATTGCTTTCACTATATGAAGGATTCAAAATCAAAATTTTCATTATATCGAACTATTACTGTGATAGGTTTGCATTTTCTCTTATAAGGTTAAGTTTATATTAGGTCAAACCATAAGTAATTGCAAACTTTTTCATGTTTTATTATGAAAAAGTTTGCTATTACTTATGGTTTAACCTAATAATTTCCACTTAAAAATCTATTAACCGATATCTGCAATGAAATAGTTATCAGAATTTGATAATTTAATTAAAATCGACTCTTAAATCATATGAGTAAACTTGTAAAACCAGTAAATTTAATAGTTTTCATACATGAAAGTAAGTTTTTCCTTCATCAGAGACCCAACCAATAACTATATCACTGTTTTTCATTCCACCATTTGGTGATATTCCGAACCCAATCCATCCTTTAGTTTTGACTTCAACCAAAAATGAAATTGTTTCAGTTTTGTCATCTGTTTTCCATTTTAGATGATATTTGTGATGATGATCTAACCACTCAGAATGTATCCATTGATCTGCACAAACTAATTGTAAAAATGCGACAATTGAAATGCTTATAAATGTTAGAAACATATTAATCATATTCACTTTATTGCTTAATATGGAAGTTGTATTGACTAATATTATATATGTATATCGATGAAAATGTGATCAAAATTAGATGATAACGGAAAATTGGTTGTTAGCCAATTATTAATCAATTTCCAGTTCATGTTTGACTGATGAGACAAATGACCATGACTTGAGTGCTGGGCATGTGATTACTTTGATTCTGAGAGAAAAAGACATCCTATGTCCTTTATCATGAAGACTTGTTTTCAAGGCTAACATCTAATCGAATTTCAGTTCAGTTAAATTGATTCAAATGAGAATAAAGAAAATATTGTTTAAAATTAAGTTTCAATAGTCATGATTTAGTTTTTAATTTTTTATTAATGATTTATGAGCTTAAAAACTTATTTAAGATTTTAGCACAACTTTAAATATTAAAATGGTGCTTAGAGTACTTTAAAGTGCTATCTTTAATGCTAGTTCAATTAGAGGTAGCTCTCACTTGACATAATATTAAGCGTTCAGAATGAAAAGCTACGTGATTTAGAGTCAATTACAATTCTCTTAACATTAATCATCAAAATGTTTTGCTATCACTTTAAATGTGAGCCCTCAGGTTTAGGTTCAGAAAAAATGCAGAGTGTTTCAAGATTTAAACGTTCATCAAAAATGAATCATCCGAACAAATTATTAATCTCTCTGATAATCTATTTTAAATAGAATTTCTTAATCTTAAGCGAAAGTTTCCTACTTTCACGGTTACTGCTCAAATCTGTTTAGTGTAAAACTAAAAGTCAGTTTTTCGTGACGTTCGTAATGAAGTTAATGTAAAATTGTATGTTTATGTATGTATGACAGTTTATCACTTTAATATCGTTTAAGCTTTTTATAAACACATTTACATAATATTTCGACTTTTTTAAGAAACTTTAGGGAATATATGGAGCGTTTACTCAAGATATTCAATTTGAATTCGAAATTATCTGTAGATGGTCTAGTGAATGAATGAGACAGCGTTTCACAATTTATTATCAAATTTCTAAAGGCGAACAATCAAATAATTCAAATGTTCGAGTGAATCTGGGCTAATGGGTCTAAAGGTGTTCTCAATCCCCCACACCCAAGTGTGACACATCATTGGGTTCAGTTCGTCAAGTTGAACATTTTGATACCACAATTGACCACTTCCAACTCGAACCTAACCACTTCTGGGCACCCAAACCTAACCCCTCGAAAATGGAAGAACTTGACTTTACCGAGTTGTAACTCAAACCAAACCTGATTTGAACTAAGGTATAATAAGTTAGGTCGCTATTCTCCCTTAGCTTATATCAAGCCTGTTTGGGTTACGAGTCTCTAAATCCAAGTTTATCCATTACGACGTACTGTCACAATTATTTTTGACCCGGGATCTCATTGAGAATGAAAAACTCGATCTAAGTTTTTGTGTAGAGCTTTTCATTTAGCGTGACTTTTCTAGCGTAGAGATTTGAAATCAGGGGCCTTGATGTAAGATTCCAAATCCTTTTACCTATTCCTTATCTAAGAGTCTGGCTGGACTCGATAGAGAACATCATGTGCATCTATTATGCATTAAAGAAAGTTTCACAACTTTACATATCACTTACCTAAGGTACAAATAATGTTGATAGAAACAAAGAAAACGAAATTCTGAACGAAAAGAACGAGAAATTCTATTTTAAAAGAATTTTATTATGCATAACGTGAAGTTACAAAGCATAACTGAGATATTACTAAAGATTGTCCATCTCTCCCTCTCTGACTTTCTCTAAGACTGTCCTTTTATATACTTTTCTTTGGTTTCCCACGTTTTTCTAAATTTAAAACTGAAACTACACTGTTCGATTGTTTATTTATACTAAAGTTAAATTATACTATATTGGGTCATTTCAAAGAGATAGTCATTACAGGAAGTGTTATAAATCATTAGACTTTTTAGAAGCTAATTACAAAAAGTGTTAGTGCTAAGCCTTTTCAAATTAATAACTAAGCTATTTCAGTATTCTGTGTTTGTTAGATATAAATAAATTTCACAATACTAAACCAAACAAGGATGGATATCTCGAGAACTACATTTGATAATTGACCAAGTGAGGTATCAAATTGCTCAGTTCTATATCCTGAGTCCAATGGTATATCACTTGGAGGGGTCAACCACTCCTGTCGGGAGTTGGCTAGAAGTGGTCAGGTTCGGGTTAGAAGTGATCAAGTGTGGTGTCAAAATGTTCAGCTGGACGAACTGAATCCAACGATGTATCACACTTGGAGGTAGGGGATTGGGAACTCCGTTAGATCCATTAGCCCAGATTTATCCAAATGTTGATTGAGCTTTAGAATCGAAGCAAATTTTTTGACAGCTGATTACAAATTATTCAAACTTTGTCTTTATTTGAGTTCATTTTATTTGACAAAGTTATTGATTTCTTTTTAGGTAATTCTATGGCATGAGAAAAGTTTCGCTTATCAATAGATATGAATCAAACTTTTGAAGAACTGTCTTAGCGCTGTTCTATCACTACTACCCTATTAATACCTCTTATAACAAAGATAGTTATATAGACACTTTCTTAACATTAAATTAATAATATTTTTGCCGGGACTGGCACAACTGATCTGCTATAACGATATTTTGGTTTGTTCATTTATTCATTAATCTTTTGACAACCATATCTTAATGTAATACAATACATTATAAATTAACTATTGGATGTCAATTTTTATAAATAAGTTCTATTGGACATGATTGATGTCCATGGATTAGAACTAAAAATAGTTTTTCGTGTTAAAACAAGATAAGATAATTTGATCTTGATATATTTAATCCATTTTAAATCATAATTATTACACATGAACAGATTCATACAGGATCTTATTTCAAATATAGTTATTGTTTTACTTTTGTTTCTCAATTTGATTAATTAAGCCTAATGAAATATTGTTAAGCGCCTCACTTTCGTTCTTAAGACGTCGAATCTGTTCTTTTTGTTGTTTTAATTCCTTGTTAACTAAAACAAGTTCTTCTTCACAGAGTTTCCATTTAGAAAACTTGACGATAAGCATCAATTGTTTAAAATCGACATTGAAATTGTAGTGAGCAATTCTTTTACTGATATAAGTGTTATATTTGAGAAAAACACTTATGAGAACATAGCAAATGAGAACCAAGTAAGACAACCTATTAGTCGCCATCAATTCTTGGACTGTCCGATCCTCATGTAATTCGATACCATATTTGGTGAGCCAGTTCTGAATAATGGCGTAATTGCCTCTAATCTTATTATCCATTTGTTCGTTGAAAACATTTTCAAATTTTTCAATAATAGCCACGAAAACAGTTCCGTCTCTAAAAATGTTGTCATACAATGAATTAATTGCTTTTAATTCACATTTAAGGCTAGATAATAATCTGTTTATTATTTGACAACATGTTATATCAACCATTAAATTGATTTGATCGTTGTTTGAATCCATATTTGAATTAAATGAGACACAAAAAACCTTATGTCACATCAGTTGTATTACTGCTTATGGTAATAATCTAAACAAAAGTTATATCTTATCACAAACACCATAAACACAGTTTAATTCAATGATTAATTACAACGAATACGAAATACTTGAATGAAATACTTAACAGTACAATGAATTATGTGAGGAGATAAGAATTTAATCGGTCAGTGAATACAGATCTTTAACTTACAAGTTAATATTTTTATTGTTCAAAAAATTAAATTATAATTAGGATATTCAATGAGTAAATTCATATATTCTTATAATTAATACTTTTCTGTTAATTCGCGTTAACATTTAACGATATATTCATAAGGAATGGCTGACAAATTTTCTAATTCGAAATTTGATTTATATTTATTAATTGAATATGGAGATTATTATTTATTTCATATTTGAAGAATTTGCAATAATCGTATTTTATAAGTGCGTAACTATTGTGAAAAGATGTTTTAAGTGTATGCAACAATGTGGACAAGCATTGAAAACCTGTTTGAATAATCATTAATAGATTACTCTTACAATTGTTTTAACCTCTAGAAATAATATAAAAGATACGCGACTAGAATAAAATTTAATCTTCAGGATATTTGAAATATCAGTAAAACTCAAAATTTTTTGCGCATTATTACGAGAGTGAAAATGTTTTATTATTTGATGAACCAGCAATTATTAATCAATTATATATTGACCCTCATTATCTATGATACCCTCCCATCTTTCGACCAACTTTTCAATCCCCCTCCTGAAATTTGGAATCTTTTAGCACATCTCCATAAATCTCGCAAATGCTCTCCGTGGTCAAACTGGCATTGGTTCCTTTTCGGAACTCATACAACATTATATGCCTTATGCGAATCTCTTCGGAATCCATATTTAAAAATTAATTGTTTACTAATTATTTGAACAAAATCAAAGATCAATAATGGGTTTTCATTAAAAAAAACGTAATTAATTTGTTTTTACTTTATATTTTTAAAAATGGATTTAAATTTTGATTTAACAAAATACACAAAAACCTTTGAGTTTTATTAATAATAGAAAAATATAGTTATTGGTTGCCAGTAATTTGTGAAATAACTACTGAATAAGTGAAAGTAGCGCTCAATACTGTTATGAGAAAACTACGATTTATAGGAAACAAATGCCACCCATTAAATACAACGCTTGGTTTTCTTACATATGATAAAAATTTTGAAAAATGAAATAAGAATTTCTGATCAACATATCCACTAGATCTTAACGAAATGAAATATAAATGATTGTAAGCATTATTAGAGCTGTCGCTCATTCTTGACATAGTTAACACGCTCCATATAAACAACACGAAAATATAGCTTAGGCGAAAAATCCTATAGATCACAAGAAAAAGCTTATTGTAATCAGAGACAGATAGCGAAAATGTTAGCAATGCGTATTCGTTTTTACACATGTCCCCTATTAATATAATATAAATTAATGCAATCGGTTTAGAGACCAGACTAGTCATACGATTCCCAATCTTTGTAATTTCATAGTGTTCCGATTGAAGTTGTCTTATTTTGTCTGAACTTGCAGATTCAAAACTAAAATTAGCCACTTTTGCGTTGAATTGTTCAAACGCGAACGTTAACTGTTGGCCAATTACTACACAGAATATACACGAAAGAATCAATGGAGTGATAGTTGTGTGGTAATAAATAGTCAAATCAATTAAAAATACTGATATATCTAAATAATAGTTGTCTATTTGGGAAATAGTCATTTTGTAAAAATAACATATATCTCTGACATTTCCAAAGAATAGTTGCCAATCATACTTGAGGCCGATACGAATTATTTCCAAGAGTATTGTCAATAAAGTAGTTAACCAACAAATAAACGTATATAATTTGACAGATCGCGAAAGTTTATCGCAAAAACTTCTATTCAATTCTAACTTTGATAGAATGTGTTGAATAGGGCTCAACACTGCTGTGGAACTCCATTTTGTTAAATAAGTTAGATTCAGATTAGGTTAGACACAATCAAACTAATGACAAGAATTACGAAATTCGCGAAAGTTTACTTTAGGTCTGATTCATTTTGAAGCCTATCAAATCAGTTGTTTTTGTTAGAATTCGTATGCAGTCATTTGAATATTGTAGATCATTTTTGATTAAACTTACAATCTAAATATTAAAATGAACAATTTAAGATATTATTAATGAGACTTATTCTAAAACTATTCTAAGACTATTCATCGAATAAATTTAAGTATTTAATACAGGGTGTCCAGTTTTATAATTGAATCGTAAAACTTTTCCTGATACATCTTTTAAGAAAAGATCTTTTAAAAAAAAGTTCAATATTAGAACAGTCCTAATTCGAACTTGCGTCAACACACAAATCAAACACTTGAAATGAAATATGGAAAATGGTGTTTACAACAGTTGAACACCGTTTTATTGTTTAAATACATATTCAATTAAAATCTTATAAGATTCAAAAAGAGTTTCAAGAGGATTTAGGTAATAACTTCCAACTAAGAGCGGTACTTGGAGTGTGCAAGAAAAATTAATCTATTTCAGCAGTATTGACAATAAGAAAAGTAATCGTAAACCTCATGTTTTGACTCCTGAAAAGTTAGAAGAACTAGAGGAAAACTTTATACAGAGCCCATAAAAGACATTAGAAGAGTTGAACAATTAAAAATCTCTAAATCTTCGTGTGAGAATGGCACCAAAATTATGAATTTCCATTCCTGTCGTGTGAGTGCTGTGCATGAATTGACAGTCAGGTTTTGAAAAAAAGAGTTCAGTACTGTAAACAGTTTGAAGATTTAATCAAAATTGGAGGAATTTTGGACACAGCTCTCTTCACAGATGAGGCCTGGCTTCATCTTTCAAGTTATGTCAACCCTCAAAATTTTAGGATCTGAGCGACAACATACCCTCGACAATATAAAACGCATCATCGCACCCTTTGATGGTCTAACCTGTAATTTTTTTATCATATTAAGTTAAATTAAGTTAAGTTTCAAGTTAAGTTTGCGCTTAAATTAGGTTAATATAGGTTAAATTATATTAAACCGGTTTAATTTAGATTAGGTTAGACTATATTTATTCGACTATAATAATTAATCTTTAATTTAAAACTTTAGATCGGAGTTTAGACGGCTATCTCTCGAGAAAGAATTGTTAAGTCCATCTTTTTCACCAAAAGATAAACTCAAAAACTTATTTGAAAATTTTAGATTTTGTGCTCAAAATGATGAAAATGAGCTAGAATTCATGTATTTTCAGCAGAATGGGACTCCTGCTGATACAGTCTGCAACACCACACCTTCCTTCAAACATATTTGCGAATAGAATAATTTTAAAGAGCAGTAGACATCTTGAAACTGCAATCGATTGGCCATCCCGTTCACCAGACTTGATTCCTCTCGACTTTTATTTATGAGGACATCTTAAAGATCATGTTTATACAAGCAATCCATAAACATCAGATGAATTGAAAGTAAATATTGAGAATAAGATAAAAAAGTAAGTACTAAAGGCTTAATGAGAATTTTAGAAAACATGAAACTAATAGTTTATCTCTGTTTATAGAGTAACACGGACACTTTCAGAATTTATTATAAAATACATATTTGTTTACTTTTCGAACACTTTTTGCTTTTTTTTCTTTTGAACTGAACGATTAATTAAAATACATTTTGAGTTAAAGTGCTTTTATTTATACATAAAAGCAGTTAATCTGTTTTGATAAGAATAAGGATAAAAATTTATTATCTAAAATGACTGGGTTCGAAAAACCACTGGACACCCTGTATAAGAATTATCAATAAGACAATTGTATTTATTCAATAAGTAGCAAAAATAGTCTAAAATTTTTTGGTATTTTATCTCTCGTTAAAATATCAATTTAAACTTGTTTATGACAAAACGTATATTTATTGAACTAAAACCTCAAGTAAAATGTCTAATTTTTGTCGGCCAACAGATATGAATCTTCAACTTACAAGTCAATATTTTTATTGCTCAAAAAATTAAATTATAATTAGAATATTTAATGAGTAAATTTATATATTCTTATTATAAATATTTTTCTATTGTTTCGCGTTAACATTTAATGATATATTTATAAGTAATGGTTGAAAAAATTTTCTAACTCGAGACGTGATTTATATTTATTAATTGAATATGGAGATTATTATTTATTTCATATTTGAAGAACTTGCAATAATCGTATTTTATAAGTTCGTAACTATTGTGGAAAGATGTTTTAAGTGTATGCGACAACGTAGACAATCATACAAAAGTTTCTTTTACTATTTTTCCTTCTACTAAAGCAATATAAAAGATAATGGACTAAAACTTTTATTGATCTCACGATATTTAAATAATAAAAGAATATTACTATTTATTGCCAGCAATTTGTGAAATCACTATTGAATAAGTGAAAGTAGCGCTCAATACTGTGATGAGGAAACTACGATTTACAGGAAACAAATCACATCCATTCAATACAACGCTTGGTTTTCTTACATATGACAAAAATTTTGACAAATAGAATAAAAATTTCTGATCAACATATCCACTAGATCTTAACGAAATGGCATATAAATGATTGTAAGCATTATTTGAGCTATCACTCATTCTTGACATAGTTAACGAACTCCATATAAACAATACAAAAATACAGCTTAGACGAAAAATACTATAAGTTACGTGAAAAAGCTTTTTATAATTAGAGCCAAAGAGTGGAAATGTTAGAAATGCGTATTCGTATTTACACATGTCCCCTATTAATACAAGATAAATTAATGCAATCGGTTTAGAAATCAAACTAGTCATACGATTCCCAATCTTTGTAATTTCATAGTGTTCCGATTGAAGTTGTCTTATTTTGTCTAAACTTGCAGATTCAAAACTAAAATTAACCAGTTTTGCGTTGAATTGTTCAAATGCAAATGTTAACTGTTGACCAATTACTACACAGAATATACACGAAAGAATCAATGGAGTGATAGTTGTGTAGTAATAAGAAATCAAATCAATTAAGATTACTGATAGGCCTAAATAATTGTTGTCTATTGTGAAAACAGCCGTTACGTGAAAATAACGTATATCTCTGACATTTCCAAAAGACAGTTGCCAATCATATTTAAAGCCAAGACTAATTGTTTCCAAGAATATTATCAATAAAGTAGTTAACCAACAAATAAAAGTATATAATTTGACAGATCGCGAAAGTTTATCGCAAAAACTTCTATTCAATTCTAACTTCGATAGAATGTGTTGAAGCTCATCTAATTCAGGCAATGTCTTTATTACAAACAAAACGATTATGACCTTAAAGGTCCCAAAAATTGTTAAAGCATTATACGAAAGTTGATTATGATATGCGACACATATTTGTAAAATAATAGCTCTTATAACCGAAATAAAATAAATAAAATTTATAAAAACTTTCCAGTAATAATACTTTTTAGATTGATTTGATTGGGAATATAGAAATCCGGTTAATATCATCGAAATATAAAGAGATTTGAAGTTTGGAGACCAATTTTTCTTCTCCATCCCACACAAATGGTATTTTATCACAGAATAAATTCAATTAAAACTGTATGATTTCTTCTTTACTGTTATTTTTATAGATTGGTTAACAGCATAAAACCCATAACTTTAGTGAAAAGTATACTATCATTCATAGATTATGTGTCATATTTGAAAGTACTAGGTTGTTTTTGCTACATACCGCAGTTATAATCTGTAGTACACAAAAAATATAAAAATCAATTTTTCATATCTTATAATATGAATAGATTATGAAGATATTCACACAAATGGAACAAATTTAGAGGGAAACGAGTCTTTGAATCTGCAATCTCAAAGAACATATGAATAAATGTATTTTTTGACTGCCTTACTAATAAATTATAATGTGTTTTTGTTTGTAGAATTGAAAGATTCGATTCCGTAATATCTATTTAGTGGATTTATGCATTTAAATAAACTATAACGTTTGTCAAACTGTTATGGAAGTCCATTTTGCTAAGTAAGTTAGATTCTGATAGTTATACCCCGATTGATAGAAATCCTTTTTATAGACACCCAGTTTATAGACATTTCATTTCATAGACACTTGACTAGAGAGACGTTTATAAGCTATCCAAAATAATTTAAATTTATTTACACATCTGAGACTTTTAAAATAATTGTATATTAATTAAACTGAAAATCAAGTGCAGAGAATCTCATATCTACTAATCCGTTAATCTTATAATCTTATGATAGTTAAGATATTTAACACGCGCAAAATGCAAACTCATTCACCTATTTTTCTAGTGAATGAAAAGTGATTTTTATTTTGAGTCTATTCAGTTCAATATTTTAATTTGTTATTTAATTAGAATATGCATATATATATTTGAATTTTACTAATTGATTAGAGTTTGTGTAATCTATCTGTAAACTACGTTTAAATTAGGTTTCATTGAATCAAACAAAGGGAAAAATGATCACTTTTCAAAATTAGATTCAATTAGATTGTTTAGAATTAACATCAATAGTCTCGTCAATAAAGGGAATTTTCATTAACGAATAATTAGTTTATGAAATGAAATGTTTATAAAGTGAAATGTCTATAAACTGAATGTCTATAAAGTGGGTGTCTACAAAGTGGATTTCTATAAAGTGGATGTCTATAAACTGGAAGACACCAGTAAAATCAGCTTATCGTTCAGCTTTTATAATCACACCTATACTTGCGATTAGTTGAAGCTAACTGAGGTTAAAATTAAATGTTTGGCTGGAAGCTTTGAGCGTCTCATTAACGTATTTTTTGTCATATACATTTGACGTTTAAATTGACATTTTGATGAGAAATAAAATATAATGTTAAAATATTTTCTTACTCATCGAATTAATAGAATTTTCAAAGTAATAACTCTTGTATTAACTACTTAAATTCATTCGGTGAGTAACGAAACATTCATATATTAAGTGGTATCTAATTTCTCATTAAAATATCTGTTAAATATATTCAAGAACTAATTTTCAAATAAGTCTCAAGAATAATATTTTAAATTATTCATTTCAAAATTTTGATCATAAGTTTAATCAAACGTGATTTATAGCATTCAAATGATTGCAGACGAATTCTGACAAAAACAACTGATTTTGATAGATCTTCAAAATGAATTGAAGCCGAAGTAAACTTTCGCGAATTTCGCAATTCATGCCATTAGTTTGATTGTTTATAACGTAATCTGAATCCAACTTATTTAACAAAACGGACTTCCACAACAGTTTGATAGACGTTTTAATTTACTTAAAACCACTAAATAAATATTACGAAATCAAACCTTTCAATTCTAGAGACAAAAACATGTTATTCATATGTTAAATTAGATTGCAGATTCAAAGACTCATTCCCCTTAAATTTGTTCCATTTATGTGAATATCTTTATAGTCTGTTCACATTTTGATTCATATGTTCATAGTCTATGAAATGAAATGTCTATAACATGAAATGTCTATAAAGTGAAATGTCTATAAAGCGGGTGTCTATAAAGTGGATGTCTATAAACTGGGAAGACACCGATTCTGATTAGGTTAGAAACAATTAAATTAATTGTAAGTATTATGAAATTTGTGAAAGTTTGCTTCGATTCATTTTGAAGATCTATCAAAATAAGTTGTTTTTGTCAGAATTCGTATGCAATCATTTGAATATTATAAATCATGTTTAATTAGACTTACAATCTAGAGGAGAACTCACGTTAAGCCGTTATGTGAGGGCAAGGACTTTTGATCTTGTGATTCGATGGCAAATATACTCATACATTTTTTACCAAAATATTAGATCTTAGTTACTTCCGATTCCGGAGAAAAAAATTTTCTTAACTTTTTTAACATTACTTCTATGGAAGAAGACTCGATTTCAAAGGATTATTTTACCCACGCCCCCCATTAGTTTCTCTTTGGGATTTCGCTCAAAAATCAATAAAAATAAGGGAATAATTTTGGGAAAATTTTAGAGGTTCAAGACTTGCAACATAATGAAATCGATAATTGAATTTATCAATAATTTTCATTCTAGAAAAGTTTAAAATTCCTGTTTTCATAAAGTAAAATCCTAAGGATTTTCAAAAATAATTAGAAAATTTTCAGCATTATTAGGGCTATGATAATTTGGGGAATTTTCATTCCGTAAATATGAGATTTTTCGTATGAGATCTGTAAACTCACTAAAATTTTCGGAAAATTTAAGTTTAATACCTTTGGTACTGGACATGTTAACTGAGCCATGAAAAAAAATAAAATCCTGCAGCGGGTTTCTCGTAGACATCATATCTTACGATATGAGTCCTAGGACAGTGTGGTAAAGATAGGATAAATCCCAAAATAAGATTTTTTGTTTTCACAAAAAATAGAAAAATTTCAAATTTAAGAGAAAATCCTAGGATTTTTTTTCAAAGTTAGGATACATTTTTGGCAAACGGTCCCTAATTTAATAATAAACTTAAAAATGAATATTAAAAAATTGAATTATAAAGAAAAACTAATTTATATATTGTGACACCAATTGCAATGTCTTCTAAGCGGAAACCAAACTTCGATTCAGAAGAGATTAAAGTCTTATTCGATGAATATAACCAAAGAAAAGGATTAATTGAATCAAAGGTTAAAAACAAATATAATTGACATTAAATTGTGTTTCAATTAAGAGTTATTTCAATTAGTTTTCAAATACGGTTACAAAACAAGACAAAGACAAGGCTTGGGAACAGATAAAAGATAAAGTGAATGCCGTGAATAGAGTTGGATTCAAACGATCAGTCGAAGACTTAAAGAAAAAGTACACGATTTTCAGTTCTGATATTCGCAAAAAACAGCGCAAATATCGACTCATTCTCGTAGAACAGGGGGCGGATCACCAATTGAATTGCATTTAAGTGAAACCGAGGCTTCAATAGTGGCCACACTTAACCCGCAATTGATTGAAGGTATAACCGGTGGTATTGACATAGAATCTGTCGACTCTTTTGATGAGTCGAACAACGCTATTGAAATACTCTCAGTCGAAGACATGACCGTTAATTCAACTCTAGTCCGAGAATCTAAGGATAACTCAAATGAAGTCAAATCAAAACCAAATAAAAGAAATTTCATTTCAAGCAATGAAAACATTGAAATCAATAGTTTAAGTGAAAAAATGTTTGAAATAGAAAATGAAAAAATAAATCTCAAAAAAAATTTAATTTAATTTAATAAAAATAAAACTAAATTTGAAAATAAAAGAATTGAATAGTAATGGCATCGATAGTACTGAAGAATCAGAACAATTGAAGACAATTTAAATCGAATAGCTATTAAATTGTGACGAACAGTGACTCTTACACTGACTCTTACATTGACTCTATCGTTAACTCTATCGTTGACGACATCATTCAAAATTACTGGCCTCTAGTAAGGCATTGGTTCTGAGTAATTTTAATATATAAAAGGCTTATGTAAATTCATTTTTATAATCAGTATCAATAAAGGCTTCCTAGAGAACACTTGTCTTTCTTTAACAGCCATACATATCTGATAGAAATTGCTTATCCAGCAACCTTACTATCAGAAATCCCTTTTGCCCTCCAACTTATACTAAGTCGTAAACAATAAGTTGTGCCCTCATCCCACCGGCTAAATCAATTAGTGGTATACCGGTGATTAACGAATTAATTCGCGTCTTAGGCGCAATAAATTCGTTACAAAATAAATGATTTATTGATTCGATAATACTTTTGGAAGTTATTATCTTATCAATTGATTCGACAATAAATTCAATTTTTAATATATTTGTTGTTTTTGATTAGTTCTGAATCAATTAGAAAAATTTTGTGAAACAATTATATCTCTTATATTTCGAGCTTCGTTTGAATGAATAATTTCTGCATTACTCTCTGTTTCATCTGTTTCTTCAGTTTCGGTATAAATGGTTTCGAAAAAGTTATAGTTTTTTGAAATTTTATGTAATATTGTGAGAGTGGATTTTTATATAGCGAAATAACAACTCTGACTTTAACAATTAACAATCTTTATTAAAAATATAAATTGAATGATAATACATAAAGATTTAAATGTATCGCACAGAGTCTAAGCTCTCTCGCACTCTCTTACTAACTCACTTAATTTCTACTCTATTACTCTCTCTTTTTATACTCTTCTGACTAATTAATGAAAGGATGTTTAAGAATATTTTCGAGTTATAATTTTGAGAAAATTTATTCCTAAAAAGGGATGTTCAAGCATTCCAGTATTAGATTCCCATAACAATTAATTTCCTATTGTAATTAAATTAGAATAAGAATTTGCTTTTACAATTAGAGCGAACTAAACAAAACCTTTTATAGTCATAACGAAATAAGAGTTAAACTTTCATTCTCATAACAAATAGAAAGTTTACAAAACAAATTAAAATACTTTTTGTTTTAATATAACAATATAAAACAGGAAGTAATAACTAAAAGACATCTTTGGGACATAACGTGAGCTGACCCGCACTTCGATCTAAACACCGAAAGCTCTTTCGATTACATTTCGAGATTTAATGTGCGATACATTGTATCTATTTTGACTCATTTGTTGGATTGAGAAACGAAGTCATTAATTGTTTTTCCAAAGGATAACCCGAATCTCCCAAAAGCCATCCATTTATCGCATTATTTTTCAAATAGCTCTTTAGTTCACAGTTATTCCATATGAATGAATCGTGGACTCTACCAGGATATTTGATCACTACATTTATAAATTCAAAATTCGGGTTAGCAACCGCTTGAACGTTGATTGAGTGCCGGTTTTTGCGATTGATATAATCAGATTCGATGTCTTTCAGTGGAGTTTGGATCTCAATATGTGTCCCATCTATCGCTCCGATAACATTAGGCATTCGATCGATTGCATAAAAGTTTTGCTTAGTTTGATTCAATTCTAATACACTTTTCAGGAATTTTATGAATTGTTTTACTCTTTTTGTCAATGCTTTCGAGACATTGAATACACATCTAGACTGACTGGCTTTGCTTATGTTGAGGCAATCACCGGTCGCTCTATAGAAGGCCCTTTGAGAATAGAATCTGAGAGCAGTGCACACTTGTATGACCACTGGAAGCGCTTGTGATCTTTTGGTTGGCCTCTCAATGTCTTCGGAAATGAGAGCACAGATATCACTAATAGCTTGCCTATTGAAACGAAACCTCTGGACACATTCAGAATCGTTGTAAACTTCCAAAGGATTCATTCGATCTCTAAATACGCGTTCTTTTCTAAGGTTTTGAGTCTTTTGATTCAAAAAAATTAACAAAAAAATAGACATTTTCAGCGATTTGCACACTTAAGACAACACTCGGCCAGTCCTAAGACATAACACTATATTTATTATATTATGATTTATTTATTTTCTATTAATTGATTAGTGAAACAAAAAAATCTTAGGTGTATCTTAGGATCAGATATGGGATCGATTTTTATCCTAAGATATGTCATAAACCAATTATTCTATCTTAGAATAAAAAGTTTTGTGGAATCAAAAATCAAATTCATGACTTAAGATAAATCTCAGTCCTAGGATCTTTTGTGAAACCCTCTGCTGAAAATACCATAATCTTAAACTAACTTTTAGAAAGGCAGGGGATTTTCCGAAAATTTTAGTGATTTTACCGATCTCATACGAAAAATCTCATGTTTACGGAATGAAAATTCCCCAAATTATCATAGTCCTAATAATGCTGAAAATTTTCTAATTATTTATGAAAATTCGTAGGGCTACACCTTAGAAAAATAGGGATTTAAACTTTTCTAGAATGAAAATTATTGATAAATTCAATTATCGATTTCATTATATTGCAGGTCTTGAACCTCTAAAATTTTCCCAAAGTTATTCCCTTATCTTTATTGATTTTTGAGCGAAATCCCAAAGAGAAACTAATGGGGGACAGAGGTCAAATAATCTTTTGAAATTGAGTTTTTTCCATAGACGTAACGTTAAAAAAGTTAAGGAAATTTTTTCTCCGGAACTGGATGTAACTAAGATCTAACACTTTGGTCAAAAATGTATGAGTATATTTGCCATCGAATCATAAGATCAAAAGTCCTTGCCCACGCACAATGGCCTAACGTGGGTTCTCCTTTTAAAATGAACAATTTAAGATATTATTTATGAGGCTTATTCAAAAAATAGCTCTCAAACATATTTAACACAAATTTTTATGAGAAATTAGATACGAATTAATGTTTGGCTAATTATGGTATTCATTGAATAAATTTAAACAGTTAACACAGGGTGTCCAGTAGTTTATCGAATCTAATTGAATTTCAAAACTTTTCTTATCGATACGTTTTTACAAAAAAATTTTTGAAAAAGTTCAATATTAGAACAGTTCTAATTCGAACTTGCGTCAACACACAAATCAAACACTTGAGATGAAAAATGGAAAATGGTGTTTACAACAGTTGAACACCGTTTTTTTTGTTTAAATATATATTCAATTAAAATCTTATAAGATTCAAAAAGATTTTGAAGAGGATTTAGGTAATGACCTTTAACTAAGAGCGGTACTTGGAGTATGCAAGAAAAATTAATCAATTTCATCAGTAGTGACCATATGAAAAGTAATCGTAAACCTCTTGTTTTGACTCCTGAAAAATTAGAACTAGAGAAAACTTTATACAGAGCCCATAAAAGACATTAGGAGAGTTGAAGAATTTAAAATCTCTAAAACTTCGTGTGAGAATAGCACTAAAATTATGAATTTTAATTTCTGTCGTGTGAGCGCTGTGCATGAGTTGAAAGTCAGGTTTTGAAAAAAGAGTTCAGTACTGTAAATAGTTTCAAGATTTAATCAAATTTGGAGTAATTTTGGACACAGCTTTCTTCACAGATGATGCCTGGTTTCATCTTTCAAGTTATGTCAACCCCCAAAAGAACGATGAAAATAAGTCTATGGGATTCTTACAATCCATACACCCTGAATCTCATGATATATTTTAATAGAGACTATCATCTTGATCAAAATTGTCAATGGGCCCACCTTTGTATAACTTATAGTTTATCCGCTAGATGTCCTTAAAATTAACGTTTAAAATGAATCTTCGATTTTCTCTAAGGATATTATAGATATCGAAAAACGAGTTTCATAACTGTAATCAACGTTAGATTGTACATCGAAATCATATATCATATAATAAAAAGTCTTAAAGTGAAAAAATTCGATATAAAATACTTAAAGTCGAGTATCTCGAAAAGTATTCGATAAAAAAATTTGGATTCCATATTCAGGATCGGGTGAATGCGAGCTAATGGGTCTAAAGGGGTTTCTGACCCCCACCCCCAAGTGTGATATATCATTGTATTCGGTTCGTCAAGCTGAACATTTTGATACCACACTTGACTACATTCAACCTGAACCTGACTATTTCTGGACAATTCCCGACAGGAGTGGCTGACCCGACCAAGTGATATATCATTGAACTCAGGACATCGAACTGAGCATTTTGATACCTCACTTGATCAATTATCATAAGTAGTTCTCGAGATATCCACCATTGTTTGATTTAGCACCTCGTAATGGATAAACCTGGATTCTAGTCGTAACCCAAACAAGCCCGATACAAACTGAAGGAGATAAGTTAGGTCGCAAAGCGACCTAACCTATTATACCTTAGTTTTAATCAGGCTTGGCTTTGGTTACAACTTGGTAAAGCCAGGTTTACCCATTTCCGAGGGGGGTTAGGTCTCGGTGGCCAGAAGTGGTCAGGTTCGGGTTGGAAGTAGTCATGTGTGGTATCAAGATGTTCAGCTAGGCGAACTGAATCCAACGATGTATTACACTTGGAAGTGGGGGGTCGGGAACCCCTTTAGACCCATTAGCCCGGATTTACCCGAATTTTATTTGATGAAATAGACTATTTTTTATTAATTTTTGAGTGCACGAAAAGTACGAACTCGTACGTTCCAGAATCGCTATATATTTATATACGAAAAAAATATAAGTGAAAATAATTAAGTGTGTTGTTATAAGTAACACTAAATTTTCACTTATATAAATGGAAGAGAAAAAATGTTCTCGTTGTTATTTTGTCAAATCAGTTAATGAGTTTTGGAAAAATAAATTAACTAAAGACGGTCTTCACTGGGAATCTGTAAAACTGAATTATATTTAATCGATAAGGACAAGTATTTTCTAAAAGTTGAATGTGAATGTGGAAAATCTATTTACCAAAGCACTTACAAAAAATACAATTTTCAAAATATGAAATAATTATGAAAAGAAAGGGCAATTCTTGAAAAAATACCTTAAAATATGTGATTTTTGGTCATTCACCCTTCAAGCACATAAATCGTACTTTTTTTTAGATTTCCTAATTTTATTAATTTCTATAGTAAAATTCTGTTTTATTATTTCGTACCTACCCCTCAAGTGACCTATCCAATAATCAAGAAAAAACTAATATTTGGTATATTTTTGATCAATTTATACTAATATTTTATAGACTTTTATTAATTTATTATGGTCGTACGCATATACCCTCTTCCAGTGACCCATATACTACTTGTGAAAATTGTGGTTTTGAAAATGACCATTTTTGAATTCCGCTCAACATACCCTCAATGACTATAAAAATCAAATGAAAGTCCCTTCGGGTAGCACTTAATGAGAAAAGTTCATCACCTACCCACTTGTACATAGAAAACAATCCTGAGAAATTCCAATAATTAAATAACTATGTTATATTATGACTTAAATTTAACAATTTACTATTCTTTATGACCCATATATGAATATAATTATTTAATACTTTCATAATGACATTTTTGTAAAATTAAAACTTCGACTAAGGTTTTATTGACATTAAAGTTTTAATAAGTGCATATGCGCACTTTATTTTCTTCTACACAACTACCTATCCGTTGACCTATCCGCAGATGTCCGCGGATTGGTTCGGTTCGACTTGAACAGCCATATAGCTAATGTAGTGCAATGTAGTCATGGGGCGCCCTCAGACATAACATTTGGCGATTCTCTACATAAAGTGTGGCAATTTTCTCTTGCCCCACTATTTTAGGTTTTATAAATCCTATGATTTTAAAGCTACAGTATAGCAGCACACCTGCTAATAAAACTTGAGTCTAACAGATTAATTTGGGTTTTAAATATTTGAATGTTATTATAAAGCAACTTCAGTCTAGTTTTAGTTTAGTTCCCATTGAGTGAAGTTATTTTTGAATAAAATTTTGAAATATACTTTATTTTATAATCGTTTAAATATGGGCAAAAATCCGCCATCATATGAAGTAACAATTGCATGCCATCGAATATTTCAAACCTTAACAATTCCCTGTAGATACTAAAACTAATAAATTTTGGTCATTTTCTTCTTATGATTAAAGCTTTTATTTTCTTGAATAAAGTAAATTTATCACACTTTATAATGGAAAGCGCCTTATGACTACATCGCACTACTTCCGATGACTGTCAATGACTGTTAAGATTTTGAGTGCACATTAATAAAAACTAGATTATAGTATCACTCTTCAAAGATTGATTTACAAAAAAACTGCTTATTATTTAATTAGTTGAGAATTTTTTGTAACGTTCTTCCAAACACTGAATAAATCATCTTTATGAAAATTATGTACAAATAAAATATGATTGTTGAAAACATTATAATCAGATACATTGGCTGGGATTTTAGTACCCTCTTGCTTATAGATTTTGTGGCAAGATTTTCTACTAATATTACATTTTTCAGCAATAATCCCAGTTATATAAACGTCTTCGAATGCTATTGCAGGCAATGAATTCAGTACTTCAGTATAAATACAATAAATGGAATCGCTAGATATTATATACGGTCCGCCCATGAAATCCGGATAGACTTCTGGCGGATAAACTTTTTTACTTATATAAAATTTGGTTGATTTCTGTCTACTGGGCCTGTTCTGTTGATACATATATCCTAGAATTGTTTTCTTAGAATTTTTTATTTCATCGCTGAATTCATTCAGTAAATTCGGATTAACTAAAACATCATCATCTGTTTTAAGAATAAGTTTCACATTTTTGCAATAAAATAGAGTCCAACGCAAAATTCCGATAGCTTTTAGAGTGCAGTTGTAATAATAGTCATGAAATTGCCACTGAATTATATCGTTGTATTTGACGTCTTCTTCTATAACTTCACTTTGAACTGAATCAAACTCAGATGAGCCCAAAATAAAAAGTACTTTGATTTTACTATTTTTGGTATTAATATTCTGAGCCCAAGTTTTGCGAATCGCCTTCCTTTGTTTGAAAGCATCGACTCGAGAGAATACAAATATTAATAAATTCAAATGGATTCCGAGGTTTTCTCCACAAAATTTTGGTTTATTTAACCGAATAAGAGTAACATATTTAACATAATCGGCATATAATATTCGATTTTCTATGTTTGTTTTATTGCCATCATTCATCCGAAGTGTGTTGCTTTCGATTTTGATCAAACTTTCTAATAGTGAATGATTGCCATAATTCTGATCCGGTTGATTCATATCCATCTTATATGATATTTCCGACTCAATATCATTGCCAGGTTTCAATAGAACTAATTCAGTTTTAGGGTCAAAATATTTTACTGAATTATAATATGAGAGTACACTATATGATACTATAGAACAAATTGTAAGAGTTGTTAAACAGAGTAACAAATTTAATTGCTTCATCGTAACCTAATACTTAACAATTTGTTACTAATTAGTTTAATGCAAAGTGTTAATCAATTATTCAAGTACTGTTATTGACTACTATTCACTATTATTAACTAACTTATAAGCAAGCACAACAAATTTATTTAAAACTAACTGACTCGCTCTCAAACTCTGATCAAAGCTGATATGTAGCTCTTTATTAGTAAGATCTAGTCTTTACTCCATGCATATGGAAAACAACCACAAGAGATTCAGATCATTAAATAACTATGTTATGTCAAGACATAAATTTAACAACTTATCATTTTTCACGATTTATATACAAATAGAATTGTTTAATACTTTCAAAGTGACATTGGTTGGTAAAATTAAATTTCGACTAAAGGTTGATTGGCACTAATTTCTTAAGAAGTGCACACTTTATTTACTTCCACACAACCATCTCATTATTATCTTTAAGAAAATTTTTATTGAATTTTATCAGAAAGCTTTGTCTTTTGATATCTTTGTTGCCTAGAGTTGGTTAATGTGTAGAATGAAATGAAAAAATTTTATTATGTAGTTTAATTATATAGCCCCTATTTTAGAATCATAAGACAAACAACTGTATGAAATGACATAAGAGCTACTATAAGTAATACAAGAAAATGACAACTTATTAAATAGTTAGCAATTAAGAAGTATGAAAAAAATGATTAAAGATCTAGTAGCGATCGATTCAAAATCATAGAATTGATGAATGTCCGTCCGATTACAGATAATGCACTTAACTCCTTTGCATTCGAACTATTAATGAAAAATAGATAAATAGTATTTAATTTACTTTATTGAAATTACAAAAGTTTAAGAATAGAAATAGAAAATCCATAATTAGTCACTTAAAGTTGTAAAATATGAAATATGCAGTATATCAATACTTTGTGTGTCCACTGTTGGCTTCTCTAACTAGTTGAAATTTTCCGAACATTGAATTTAATAAATTTATACCTAGAGTATTATCATTATCTCTATCTCTAATATCATTCTGGGCGTCAGCTATTGATAGCCATGACTCATCTTCGCTATCATATAACCCACTGTTAGTGACTCCAGTTTTTTGCACACATTTCCAATGGGTTAATACCAGGTGATTCAGGAGTAGGGTGACCAAGTGTCCCGCATTGTGCGGGATTGTCCCACATTTAAGAGTTGTGTCCCGCATACCGTATGCACCCCTTGCGGGACGGAAAATGTTATATATTTTAATATTTATCTTAACAGGTTTCCACTGTATATTTTTATTTAATGCAAATAATGCAATTTTGTTGTCAACACGTTTCCTATCTTAAAATATGTAGAAGTCTTTAGATAAAAAGAGTTTTAGTCCGATTATCTGATACCTTGTTTTCATTCACATCGTGTGTGATTCTTATAAAGTGCAGTTCTCAATCAAATCTTTAGTTTATATTTCAGATAACTGTTATTTCAAACTGTAATTTGTAACTTCAATCAGATTAAAACTCTTTAAAAAATTTTATGAGGGAGCCAAATTTTTTTGTCCCGCATTTAACAGTTTTTGACTTGGTCACCCTATTCAGGAGGTCTGACTAAATCTCGAGGAATAAAATTTCGATCCTGAAACTACGAATAGGACTGTGAAAATTGACAAAATTTCAATCTCAATGAATTACTGAGTAATCGATACCAGTCATAGATTTTTTCTACTTTCAAGATCTTATCAAAGTTGTTATTAAAAATATCTAACTTTTACTAATAATAAGAACTCATTGAGTTTTTAAAACTTGTTTTAGTCAACACTTAAATAAAAATTCAAATCTAAGACGAAACAATAGATATTTAAAGTAATTATTATCACAAAATATATTTAACGAGTTATTGTTTTATAACTAGTTGATTTTGATTTTTTAAAAACATTTGATTTTTGACTATTTTTGTCAAACAACTTGTGTAATGATTTTTGATTTTTACTGGTTTCTGTAGAATTTGAAGTGTATAAAGTATTATAAAAGGTTTTGTTCACAGAATTAGGAACAAATTCAATAACTTAAGAACATCGTGAAGCTGTTCGCAAGATAAGGGCAAACATTTATCATAAGTGAGTTGAATATCATTTATATAATTATATAGCGATTTTTGACCGAATTTCGTCTTAAAAATCTCTAATCAATTTTCACAAACTTTTTTCAAAGATGAAGATATTTTTTTATCGTTTTCAGTAAATATAATTAGACGAACAGTTGAATAATAATTCAACTGATTTCTCAAAATACTTGAAAATTTTGTTTATAGTCATAAACTTTAGCTATCAATGAACTATCTTTGAATGGAGGAAAGTTGACACCAATAACTTTGATCGGAGATTCAATGTCTGTATTTTTAATGATTTGAGTGTATTCTGAGGGATAATATATTCTTTCATAATTTTTTTATTTATCACTATACGCCCGAAATCTGCGTCGATTTCCATTAATGAGTGACCTGGAATCGGGTAATAGGTTATCTTTTCTAGTATTTTAGTCACAACTAAAGTTTTATAATAAGCCCATAAGAATTTGTTTTTATTCTGCGAAAAACAAATGTCAGAAAAGATATACAAAACTTTGACTTTTGAGTCCAAAACTTGATTTAAATTGAAATCGATGAATGAAATGACTTCGTTCGAATCTTTTTCGCAAAATTTTGTGGATATAAGAACATAGAAACATTATTGTCTTCAGATCTCGGATACCAAAGTTATAGCAATAGAATTTTCGTAAATAATATTCTAGTGAAACTTTGGTGACAGGTATTGGTAAACTTTTCTGAAAGTCGTAGCAAATTACAGCTTCTGTTTCGTTAGATTTGAGCTCGGTTTCAGCTTTTGTTTTAAACCATAAAAAATTTGTGCCTCATTTTGATGTAAATTTCAAGTTAAAGTTTAACACTGTTAGACAATATCCTTGAGAATTTCTTATTCAATACTTAATTAAAAGATTTTCGTTCAGTTTTTAAATAGTTAATTTCATGTAAAATAAAATACAGAATTAATGAATACATCGGATTCGGTAAATGATTTGATTTCATTCAAAGAAAAAATAAAAAATTCAAGAAACAGTAACAAATATTTAAAAAAATGAATGAAAATTACAGGAAATATAAAATAATAATAGCATAATTAGTAAGATCTGATAATGTAAGATTTAAATAATCATTAATATTGTTTTAAAGGTATATACAGGACTGACAATAAGTCACTTCATTTTTGAAAATTTTATTTCTCAAACTATAAGAGATAAACAAATGAAACAAAAAGTAAAAAAAAAGATATGTGGAGGTTTTATGTATTAAGTTTTCAAAATGAGCACCACCTATAAAAATGAGGTGGTGAAGATGAGTTTCAAAATTGCCAATAGCACGTTCCAAACTATCGGTTCTTATCGATCGAACCAAACCACTGATACGTTTCTTGAGGTCTTCTCTGGACTCAGGAGCAGTCACGTACACACTATCATTAAAATAGCTCCACAGGGACGTGTCACACATTCAAATCGGGACTATTTGAAGGCCAATCTATCCCCCGCCAGTGGCACCCTCTGCACCCAACCCTATTATACGATCTTCGAAGTACTCGGTGATCGTATCAAAGACCTCTTGTGTCCTATGTGGACGAGCGCCATCTTGCTGGAACCAGTAATCCTCAACTATATCGTAACCCATTGCAGTTGCCATGAATTCATCAATTATTTGAGTCTTGTAAATGGTTCAAGTGATGGTGCTGTTGAAGAAAATAGGACCAATAATGCACTTAGCGCATAAAGCGCATCAAACGTTACCCTTTGAGGGTGGAAATGGCGCGCAATTACCAAATGCGGTACCTCCGTACTCCAGTACCGGAAGTTTTGTTTGTTGACATATCCGGTCAAATCAAAGTGTGCTTCATCCGAGAACCATAACATGCCAAATTAGATGGTCCCGTTTTCAAGTAAAGGAATTGATTGGTAAAATCAAGTCTTCGTTGAAAGTCGACTGGAATGAGGGCCTGGTGGAGCTGTATCTTATATGGAAAAAGATTCAATTGGTCCGACATAATGGTCCGAAGGCTTGATCTCCTGATTTGAAGCCTTTGAGAAGCTCTAACTTTAAAAATGGTTGGTTGCCGTTCGTATAATTCCCGGACTCGTTCTGCATTTTCAGGGCTATTGACAGTCACGGGACGTCCAGTTCTATTCTCGTTATCATCGAGGACACTTTCCGTTCTCTCAAACTTATCCAATAAACTAAAATAATTGAGGAAATTTCGTTAAAATTTAATTTGGTTTCAAGTCAAAAATTTTTAAAATTTTACCTTTTCGCTGTATGGATACTGAGTGTTGAGTGATGTCCAAATGCTGTACGGAACCCTCTAACAGTTTGCGTTGGGTTTTGTCCGTTTTGATAATAGAGTCGGACAATAGCCACCCTTTCGTCTTTTGAGTAATATCTCGTGGGGGACGCCATATTGGATTTAACTGATATATGTAAACAAACCCTCCACCTATCCTAACGCCCTCTATAATAATATAATAGATTATGGCCGGCTAAATTGAAAATACCGCGAAATTTAAAAATAAAGTGACTTATCGCCAGCCCTGTATATATGTAAGCAGTAATATGTGTCGTGTTATATTATTGTTTATTGTGGTAAACAATTTGCACGTTTAATAATTAACTACTGTTAATTTTATTAACTTCTAATAACTCTTAATCAATTTTCACAACAGTATCCAATTGATTGCACTGATGATGAGAGTATGCAAAAAATTGTAATGTTTTAGTAATAATCAGCGCTTTTGGGTGAACCCCTTAATGTAATTTTAGATATGCTTTTTTAAATATCTAGTTGTTATCTATCAGTGAATAAAGCATTCAGTTGACTTTGATTTTCGGTTTTCATTGCATTAACACTTGAATAGAGTAAATTTAAAAAATAATAATGGTTTCTCAAACTGTTGAAATTTACACAGTAAATATTACACTTACGATTGAAAAAAATGGTGAGTGCAATTTAGATAGTATAATTTCGTTTTCCATCATTATCTGATCTAAACGTAGGTGGTCAAACTTTGCGAAGACTTGAAATATATGCAAACGAAATAACTATAGAGATTGATGTCTATGGAAGTTCCTATGTGAAGGCATTACAAACGTTTGAGAAACCTTCGTGGGGACAGTGGTTTGGAGATAAAGTAACAGGACTTAAGAATCTACTTTCATTTGCATCAAACTTAGAAGATGTCATTATATACGGTAACTCCGAAGCGATGGTAGAAATAAATAATTTAATGAATTGGTGTATTGAATTTTGAAATTTTAGTTGATGAAGAAGGCAGAGATCCCCCTACGGGATATGATATTTTCATTACTATCACCATTTCTCATAAGGATAAGACGACGGTCGTACACATCTTAGCGAGATCAAACTTAGATGAACCATATTTGCATGAAGTAAATGTGTATGGAAAGCGTATCGAAGCTATTAATATCAGTTAAAGTATATTTACTTTGAAGATTATGATCCAATATTAAACGATTTTGTAAACGAATACCGTGATATTAATATTAATAGAGTAGAATGAAATTCAATAAACTTTTGCATCAATGAACGAAATCTCCAGCTTTTGTTAGAGTATAAGTTGTTTTAAATGTAGTATAGTTTGTCGATTTTCTTCCTTATTCATTTCACACAAAATGCGTAATTTTAATAGATAACTTAATTACAAATTTTTAGAAATATAAGTTAAATATATACAAAAAAGTTTGCGATTAAAACTTCATTATACTAATAATTTTATCGATTTAAATGAGTTGAATAAATTTTTTACGTGTGTAAGCTTTTAGTATAGAAAATTTCTGAGCTCCTTCATTTAGAATTTATACTTATGAAAATTTTTAATCCGAAAATTATATTTCTAAAGAATTCCTCTATGGATTAATCGAGCTTTGCAGACTCATAATAATTAGTTTAATACAATTCTTTATTTTTGCGCAGTTTTACCTCAATTACTATAAATTTACAAAAGAAAAAATCAAAGAAAAAAATTTATCTCGATATTCTTAAATCGAGTTGTTGAAATTTCATTTTCAAGTATTTGGATTCAGTATTAGAAAATAATGGAAAATAAAGCACTAGAAAATGATAATATTCATGGTTGAAAACACTCATATATGAGATTTGAAGTTATAACTTTTGATAGTCCTTTCGAGTGCTTTGCTAAAGTATGCGATTATTCAAAGTTCAAGTGAAATCGAAATACTGAAGTGTTTTGAGATCTTGAGGTGAACTTATAAAAATCTCAATCTGATCTACACATAACACCTTTCGATTTTGTCCAGGCTGCAAATGCAAATTAATTACAGTATATATGAAACAATAGCAAAATTATTCATTTATTATATTGTAATATAAATAAATGTCTCCTCACAGAGTATATGTTCCAAATACTTTATTAGTCAAAGTTACTAAAGATACATATGGGTAAGGACTATCAGTTCCCTGGAGGGTTTTTGCATTTTAAAGGTTTTTACTAACTTGGGTTAACCTTAGAGGAAGGTCGTAAGTTTGAGTTGATATAACTATGAGGAGGAGTTAAAATTTTCTTGCAATATTTTATTTGTGCATCTTTTAAATCATACTTACATCATATTATTCAGACTAGATGTTAACTGATCAAGTGTATATATAATTTCTTGGAGATTCTTTAAAAAGCTCCCCCAATTGATTTAAAAATTAGATATATTTTTAAACTATATTAGGAGATAAATAAAATAAACAATATCAATTGTGGAAAATAATGAAGTCCTTATATTGAAAGATAATTACACGAATGATAATAAGTACGTTTAATGCCCTTAATCAAAGTCAGAAACAGGTCTTAATTGTTAGAATTACAATAACGACGCCAAAGCCATTCACAAAAATGGTCAGCAGGAAACTCAACGAAGACCGCCTCTACAGATCTTCGCCTTTAGTGTATGCCAAGTTGATTCAATATGTTGAGTGTGCCCATGTGTAAAGATCAACGTAATATTTGTACTTTTTGCAACATTGTTCGAATATGTGACAGTATGTTTGATTCTGACGGCCACCGCCGCCCATGAAAATGACAAACAACCTAGAAGAGAAATGTTAGGTTGCTTCGCGTTTTAGATTAGGTTTGCCATTACATGACACTAAAACAGAGGAATCAAAGTTAATTAAAAGTTTACTGTATAACTATACATTAACGGGCCAAAAGTCATCTTACAGGATCAAATAGGGTATCAATGAAATTACATTAGCAAGATGAGTCTAATAATATTCTACTTATGGGGTTGGGGTTAGCTTAACCTAACCTAGCCTAAAGTGATATAAGTCTAACTGGATTTTGAGGTTTTACAGCGAAGTTCACCCACATAATACGCGTAATATACCTCTTACACCGGTTTTTTGCATCATTTGGTACACATTTTTTTTTAGTAAGAGTTCTACATCTTGGCACCACTTTATGCACTTATCCATACTCGAAATTACCTCAGTCACCAATTTATAGAGGCTAAGCATGTTTTAATGATCAGAATGTAAGGGAAATATATTGCAACTGCGGGATCACAGTTATGGAAACTGTGAGCAGAATGGTAACAACTGGCTACATGCATGAAGATGGTTCGTGGCTTTTAACCAACTGATTAGATTACTAATAGTAAAACGGGTAAGAGTGTTTCAGTGTGGCAGAGGTGGCTTATTGTGCTGATCACCTATTTAAGCTTGTTAATATATTGAAGGTCAAAATCTCTTTCATATACCTCACTTGATATGGTTTCTCCTTTCTATAGTAAATAGAGTTCAGATCGAATTTACATCTATTTGATACTTCTGTTTTGAAAAATATAAGCTTGAATGAAATTAAACGCATTTTGTGTGAAATGAATAAGGAAGAAAATCGACAAACTATACTACATTTAAAACAACTTATACTCTAACAAAAGCTGGAGATTTCGTTCATTGATGCAAAAGTTTATTGAATTTCATTCTACTCTATTGATATTAATATCACGGTATTCGTTTACAAAATCGTTTAATATTGGATCATAATCTTCAAAGTAAATATACTTTAACTGATTTATAGCTTCGATACGCTTTCCATACACATTTACTTCATGCAAATATGGTTTATCTAAGCTTAATTTTGCCACAATTTTGACCGTCTCTATTATTATGGGAAATGATGATTTTAAAGAAAGTTTTATATCCCGTAGGGTGCCTTTTGCCTTCCCCAACTACAATTTCAAAATTCAATATATTCATTGATTAAATTATTTATTTCTGCCATCACTTCGGAGTTACCTAATACTATGACATCTTCTAAGTTTGATGCAAACGGAAGCAGATTCTTAGGTCTTGTTACTCCATCCTAAAACAACTGTCCCCAGGAAGGTTTCTCAGAAGTTTCTATCACATCTACATCAGGGGTTGCTCTAGAGTCAACAATCTCTATATTTTTCGTTATTTACATATATTTCGAGTCTCCGTGAAGTTTGACCACCTACGTTTATAAGGAGATAATAATGGAAAACCAAATTGTACTATCTGAATTGCACTCATCATTTTTTTCAATCGTAAGTTTAATATTTGCTGTGTAAATTTTAACAGTTTGAGAAACCATTTTTATTTACAAAAGTATACTCTAGTCAAGTGCTAATAGAATGAAAATCGAGAATCAAAGTCAACTGAATGCTTTATTAAATGATAGATAGCAACTACTTAATAAAATATCGCGATTAAACTTGAGTGTGATTAAACCTTGCGATAAAAATTGAACCAATTGACCTAGAATCTAAAGTAAGATGTCGTTGGAAACCTCTCGCAAACCTAAATAGAATGATATCGCATTTGGGCCCTGGGACTAAAGGGGGCAAAGTTGGGCCTAGGTTCCTAGTAGTCGGACCTAAGACCTTGTATTGGGTGTCAATATGACTGAAGGGTCGAGTGAAGTTCACATATCAAATATGGTGGTCCTAGGGCTAGATCTTGGGATCTTACGAGTAAAGTATTTGGTTGTACTCTCTTGATTCTAATGAATGCTATATCATTTTAAAGGTTTGTAAAAGTTATTTTAATAAATATGTCTCCTGTACCTCTTTTGAGTCTAAAATAAAATTAGCGGTTTTTCTATTTTACTGATTTTTTAATATGAATAAATTAATAGGCATCCGTATACACAAAATAACAAAATAAGAAACTTTTATTTTCAAAAATTAGTATTTCAGGTTATTTGAAGGTACATTAATTATTAAAAACTTATCTATCATTTTTTATTTATCTTTCATTTATCAATAAACAATAGCAAATATCCTTTTACTCTTTTATCTTGAATTTACAATTAAGTGGTTTATAAAAAATGAATACAGATAAATCCATAACAAACCAAAGCTAATTTTTACTTTTTTCTAAAAAAACTTAACTGTATGTTCAAGATAGAGAGGTATCACTGAAGCAAATTAGTTTTTGTTCATGTACCACTAAATATTTTACCCGCCTTTGCATAATGGCGGTACTTCATGGGCCTAATAGGCTAACCGCTTCTGGTCTCTCCAGCTAGACTTGTATCACTGTCCAACAATGGAGAGTTCGTCTGCTGTGTTCAGATTTAGTGGGTGTAGTTTTAGTAATGCCTGTGTTAAACTTAAAACTATAATAAATGTAAAAAATATAATGAAAAAACAAATCTCTTGTCATTTAGATGACAATAATAACAATAACAATACTCAAAAAGCTTCTAAATGTACATAAATAACGTGTATTAAAAGGGGCATAAAGGGCTCATAAACTCAAAAGTGGCACGAGAGACATACAAATATTAAAATAACTTTTTAAAACCTTTAAAATGATATAGTATTCATTAGGATCTCGAGAGTACATCTAAATACCTTTACTTGTTAGTCAAACTTGCATATTCAAATTTCTCTATAAAATAATTAACTATCCACGTGTGTGATTTTACCTAAGTGAAAATTGTGTCAGGTCATGAAGCGATTTGACGCTATCTCAATTTAGGTTACATCGGATTCGTGGTGGTTAGGTTAAATGAATCGCCAATATGTACAATTAAATATCATGAACTACACTGTTTAATAAAATTAAGTCCCAAGACCTAGCCCTAGGACCACCATATTTGATATGTGAACTCCACTCGAGATTTCCAGTCATATTGATATCCAACATATGATCTTAGGTCTAGCCACTAAGGACTTAGGCCCAGCTTTGTCCCCTTTGGTCCCGGACCCCAAGTTTGAAATCATTCTATTTAGGTTTGTGAAAGGTTACCAACGACACCTTACTTTAAATTCTAGGTCAATTGGTTCAGTTTTTATGGCAAAATTTAATCACACACAAGTTTGACCAATATTGCATAACATATAAAATTACATTAATTTTATCATACCTGCTATTACATTATATTAGATAGATATATTCACTCCAACTCTAGGTACACGCTGTAACGGTATGAAAGAATTGATGAGTACTTTTGCGCGCATGTCTATGGCTCGACGTTGCTAGGATTAATTGGTATTAGAGTTTTGTAAACCCATTCAGTTTCAAGATAATGTTCGAATAATATATATTTCAATTATACTTTATAATTTATATCCACAATGGGCAGTATTTTGAGTGTTTCTAGTTCCAAATCTGAATCTACTACTACGGACAAACACGATAATCATCCGAATATTAAAGGGGATGGAAATATTAGTGGAAGCAATTATAATATAAATATTACCGGCAAAAATTGTATGAACTGAATAATCCTAAATTAAAATAATTGCTGCATACATATTCCATATTTCAAATTCCAGCATTAGTAGTAATAGCAATAGCATGTGTCGCGTCTTTTGGCATTTATGTCTATTTTACTAAAATACATCAAACTGAACTACCTGGTACTCCTGCACTACCTAGTTCACCTGCATCAGCAGTTGGTACTCTCAACGTAGGAGGAAATGTTGGTCGTGTAAGTCTATCAAGTTAGCAAATGGGTGAAATTATGATATACTATTCTAATGTGGTCTTGTTTATTGCAGATTACAAGTACCAGCAATTTCAAACTATAGCCATGCGCGTAAAGGTATTCATTAATTCTTTCATGCCCATTGCAACGTATACCTGAATTTGGAGTGAATATGCCCATCTATATATAATGTAAAAGCAGACATGATAAAATCAATGCAGATTTTATATGATATGCAGTATTTTATTGTGTAGTTGCTATCTATCAGTGAATAAAGTACTCAGTTGACTTTGATTCTCGCTTTTCATTCTATTAGTACTTGAGTAGAGTACTTTTTGTCAATAAAATGGTTTCTCAAACTGTTAAAATTTACACAGTAAATGTCACAGTTAAGTTGCCTTTGTGTCTTATTAAATGTCAAAACATTTATGAGAAGTAAACTATCTATAGTAGTCATAGTGACTTGTTATGTTTTATAACTTCATTTCATATCTTTTCAAATGAAGTTACAACTTTGTTACATAATTTTTCAAGTATTTGGAAACAGCTTTCTTAGCAATTTCATTCTTTTTATACATTTTGTTGTGTAAATTTACAGTTTCTTGATGGATCTGAAAAGGAACCGTAGGGGGAGACGGGATAGTACCGGTGTACTCACATTACTGTTTACAGGTTCGTTTACTTTAACTTTCGATATAGGAAGAGTTAGCTCTCGAAATCCTTTATTTTTTCTAAAGAAAAGATGAAGTGAGGATACCAGATTTATAGAAATATATAAAGAAAAAATAATATATAATCAATTCACTTCCAGATTTAGGTTGATTAACTAAATCAACTAAAATACCTTTCAATTTGACAAGTAATGATATAATATATATGAATTTATCTGTTGTTATTTCTTGCATTTATGTATATCAAAATATTTTCCCAACCCTCTTAGTGTTTTCTTTGATTCATTCATGGCATTGTTAAGTTTTTTGTGTAATTTGTTTCCAATAGTTTGATTAAGTCTACATCTAGCTCTATAAGGCTGGAGAGAAATGAATGTCGTTTTTTGGTACGTTATATTAGAATGGTTCAAAAATACACTTAGGATTTGTTTACATATCTTTTGTTTTGTGAATAAATACATTTAATATCAGTCTTTATTTCTATTAAATTATTATTTTAAAGTTGTGATTTGATTTGGATTTGAGTCATGTCTTTCGATGACAATCATATTAGACATTGTATATTGTATGAGTTTAAGCGTGGTAATAATGCGACGATTGCCACCAAGAATATCATAGATGCATATGGTGATGTATTAAAGGTCCGCACGTGTCAACGTTGGTTTGACAGGTTTCGATCAGGCGATTTTGATCTGGAGAATCGACCTGGTTCTGGTCGACCTCAAGAGTTGGATGATGACGAGTTGAAAGCTCTAGTGGAGTCTGAGCCTCGCCAATCAAGTCGGGACATGGGGCTGGTATTAGGCTTCGACATTTATATTGTATTTATAAAATTTATTTGAATTTTGTGATCAAATACGTCATTCATTTCTCTCCAACCTTATACTTCTATCGCTAACAGCTGAATTGAATGTATTGTTAAGAAATTTGTCGATTTTTTCTTTATCATAATGATTGTGACTCTTTAATTCGTTTTCTAGGATTGTTATCTTATTGTCTAAGTTCAATCTCTCCATCAAGTTTCTCAATTGTGTCCATTGCTATTTGGTCTAGTTTTAAAAGCTGCCTAGATCGTTCATATACGAATCTAGAGACAATAGCTTTCTCTATATCATTGAAGCTATCTTTAAATTCTTTACAATCTTGCTTAATCTTATCATTAATGTCTTTAAACTCGTTCTGATCAACGAGATCAAAGAGAATACTATCTAAGTTTGAGATTAATATGTGATTAGTCAGTTGATAAATCCTTGTTACGGATTTTCTTTACAGATCTAAGGTCTCATCCCTTAGAACTTTCTTAGGTTTATTGCAAAATATATTATCAAAGTTTATTACAGGTGCTTCAGGATATGATTGAGCTTCTTTAACGTTATGTTCTGCTAGTCCTGCTTTCAATTCATTTTATTTTACTAAAATCATCAACTTTTAATTTTTTTGTTCTATAGAAGCTGTTCAATCCTAAATCTTTCATAAAATGATTCAAAGTACTTTCATATATACCTATTTGATTACATAAATCACTTTCTAATATTTGGATTGTTTAGATGAGCTTGTTTGAACGTGTTAACATAAAAATTTATAATCTCTATCATAATCATCAGCAGAAATCGGATTAAACTTTCTAAAGATAATAGAATTCGACTCATGTGTTATTATTATTCTTTAATTGTAAGATTTGCTATTTTTCGAAAGTATTCTAATACAGTTCAATATGGCTTAATATTTGTTCAATACGTTTTAGTTCGGTTTAGATTTGTATTGTTTTGTGTGTAAAGTTCTAACAATGGTAGTAGTTAGTAAGGTACAAGGCAGTAAGATACAAGTTAGTAATGTTCACTTAACGATTACTAAGTGGTTACAACTATGACATACAATGTGATTATCGATTACGCTGTGTTTTCGGCTATCTATATTTTGGTTATGTATCTTTAAACACGGTTGCCAGGTCAATTGGCACCAAAAACCGGAGAAAAATATCAAAGGGTTCTCCTTATCAAAAAATACAATAATGCTTATAAAGGCTTTGATGATGCATTATAGCGTGATATACATAAGTCACTTCGGCTGTGGTCGCTTCATCCTCTTCTTTTGTATTTTTTGAAACGAGAAAACTATTGATTGGGCTATTCTTAACAATTGACGTATTTTTTATGCTTGTCTGATTTTAAATGATTATCAATAGCACGATAGCCATCAAATTTAACTGTAATTCCACTTTTACATAAAATACAATCAGCATTGTGTTCATTAATCTTTCTCAGCCAACCTTTACACAAATAATTTTTTAACCAATTGTGGTCGACCGAATGTTTCGAGCGATTTCGGTCAACCAAATAGTTACTGTCGACCAGATAGTCGACAGTGAGTTTTTACCTCAGGCACACAATGACAATCGAGGACCGTCGAAACGTATCGGCGGTCAACAAAGGAATTGAAGTTAAAGGCAAAAAAATGGAAATATTTTATTCAAAAGAATCAAACAAAGGAATGAACACTCGATGTTAATTACACGACGACTGAAAATGAACTGAACTGCCTGCTTTACGACAGTGTGTTTTAAAACTTGTTTTTGGCGTGCTTTACAGGAAGAGGAAGTTATAAAGAATGTATATGATTTGTTAGAATAGCAATAAAATAAAAACACTAAAAGTAAAATAATTTAACGATAGGTGACAGGTCACCTCACAATCATTATTAAATGAAACATAATATCTTAGATTTTTATTTTTAGGACTATTAGCCCTTGAATTTTTGGCTCTTTTGTTCATTTTACTTATAAATTTATAGATAAGACTAATTTAATTAAATATAACTATCAACTTTATATATTATTCTAAATAATTTAAAATATTAAATTTACTTTAATTAATCTGATTACTGACTAAACTTTATGCAGTAAACCCTCATTATAGTCAAGTTAGATATAGTGAATCTCCCGCTAATGTGAACGAATTTTAAAGTCTATTTGGTTTACAATTCAACAAATAAGATTATATTGAGCTCCAGTTATAGTGGACTTTTGAAATATTAATCGGATTTTTCTTAGATTCATATTGCTCTATCTAAATTTTCTTGCAAAATGTTGAGAAATAGTTTTAAAGGCTTCTTTCAATACTTTAGTGATACTTAAGTGATAGTGATGGAAGGATTAACATAATCTTAAAGATAAGTCTATGAAAGAATGCAAGTGGACCAACAAGCGTCAATATTTTGAGTTGAAGACTTTTATTTTTAAAGTTTATCTATAAATACATTGTTTATTAAATTCTTATCAAAATATTGACTGAAAAACCGGAGAAAATGACTAAACAGAGATTCCCAAAACGGAGACCAGAGGACACCTCCGAATACCGGAGTCTCCGGTCTAATCCCGGAGACCTGGCAGCCGTATCTTTGAAGCCAGGTGACCTGGTAGCAAGTATTTATAAACCAACCTTTCACATTCGCATTCTACTTTCGGAAACAATCTATCCCAGTTGGCCCTCATATACTTACGCTTACATGTTTTGCACATACTACTCGATTTATGAAAATCATCGATAGTTTTATCTGTTTTACAAGTGTAACATCGTTTGCGATCTCTCTCTTGAAATGGTTCCATTCAACAGTTATGAATCTTTAATCTCTTATAAAGGGAAACTCCTTTAGAAAGGGATAAGGATTAATACAAAGAATATAAACTGTAACTCAAGCAATACTTCTGGAATCTTCATGTTAAAAGCAAAAAGTACCAACGATGGATCCCAGAATTACCATTAATAGAAGTAAAAATGAATATGAGTTATATATCAAACATCAACCTTTACGTGATTCAGAAGGAAACGCTAAGCCTCAGAGGTATGAAACGTTTACAATCTTATGTGGTGACAGTCGTTTGAATCAAAACTCTCGAGAAGCATAAATTTGAAAACAACAAAGGAAAGTCGGATTGTAATACTGCTTGGAAATGTGAAGAGTGTCATATAATTGTGAAATGGAAAGATAGTACTACAACCAAAGTTAGTGAGTTCTTGATTTGAGCGCCAAAATGTAAAAAGATTAAATGCTTAAAATTGTATAAATTTTCTTGTTATGATCGAATCTACTTTTGATTGTTTCTATGAATGTGGGCAAAAATTGACGATTTGGGAACTGTCATGAACTCGATGGAAACTCAGAGGGGGTTAAAAATAGAATTTGGGTTAGTTTTTGGTAGTCGTTTTTGTAAAGTGGTGATGATTTTTGGTTTACAATGATGAGATGAGGGAATTTTGTTTTTGGTAGTTGAAAAGTTTGTGAAAATTGTGGTTTTGAAAATAACCATTTTGAATTCCGCTCAACGTGCACGTATAGTAGTTAGACACAATGACTAAAAATCAGATAAAGGTATCTTCGGGTAGTACTCAATGAAAAAGTCTATCTCCAGTCCGTTTTGAATCTCCACTCACTCATCCACAAATCACATCTGTCTTCCCCAAATAGTCAGAAATCAACCTCTTACTTGTTGGAGCGCCATCTATACACTATCCTCATTTTACGCAATCCCCTCCCACTTATATGGACCCACGCAATATAGTTCCATATATGTTATTCATACTTTCCAAGAATCCACCTTGCCTAACGAGCGATAGGGTCACGTGACTTTCCGTTATTCTCTTCCCTGCGGTGCTAACGAGCAAACAATGATGCAGTAAGAAACTGGGGTATGTTGTTGTCCAAAATGATCTTCTACTACTCTATAGCTCCTCCCACTCTACCGGCAGTATGCCATCTTGCATTGTCGGCTGGGAATGACAAGTCTTTTTAAGACGCCGACCGAAACACAAGACGCTAAACCGGTGAATCACTCGCTTTAATAAGTCATGATTCTGAAAGGCTCATGCTTTTCGACTTCAGTCATATCTTCTGGCGATAAATATGCAAATAAAATTATATAATTGTTGTAGATTAATGTTTATAGAATTTCATAAGGCTAGCTGTGATATAAATGTATATAAGATAGTTCCGAATTTTCTAAATCCTGATTTTTACATTTAAATTTTGAGAACTTTTAGATAAAATAGATCTTTGCAAGCTTGGAAAGATAGGTTTTTAGAAAGTATGAATAACATGAATGTCCCGATAATAAAAAAATCTATCTCGAGTTAATCTGTTTATCGGATTCTGTTTTAAACATTCAGCTCAGTTAATACTTTATTAATATAGTAAAATTCAATATATGTTTAATTTCACGTTATAATTAATAAACTTTACATTTAAATTTTAAAGGGATAAATTTTTACAAACATCTCTTAAATGCAACTTTAAATGTTTTACTTGTTTCATTGCTTTAAGAGATAGTTTTATTATTGGGGTGTCCATAAATAGAACTATATAGCGAGAGATCATGGAAGTGGGAAAGTCTTATGTGACATGAAGGTGGCGCCTGGATGGTGCTTCGCCTACTCAGGGGTTGATTTCTGGCTATTTTGAGAAAATGGATGTAGTTTGTGAGCGGTAGGCGGAGACTCAGTAGGGGTGGATTTCAATGAAGGAACTCTTGTCTGATTTTTATAGTCGTAATTAAACGATTATTTTGGCATTTTTATGATTTTGTTTATTAATCCTTCTTTACAACTTAACCTCCGAAAACTTAAAGTTAACTGTGGGGTAAAATGTTACCTCATGTTTTCCACGCTTTATATCTGTTCTAGGTTAGTCCGAATGCTTTCAGAATCAAAATTAGCCCTTGTTTTCAAAGTTTCCATTTGATTTTTAATTAATTTCTAGTCAGTGATGCACACGCTCGGCGCTCACTCTTTCGTGGCACTCGAGCGCCGAGCGTTTGTCGAGCGTCAATTAAGCAAAGTTCATGAATTTTAAGGCTTTTTCTACACAAAATTAATTTATTTCATATAAGCCGTAACTTTATCTGTATATAAATTTCATAAATATGATACTCACCTTATTGAAAAACATTCAAACAAATACTTTAGTTCAAAACCTGATGTCAATAAACAAAATGTTTATATTGAGGATATGTGAACACATTTAGTTACAGACTCAAAAAGATTATATCTAAATTTTTTAAAACAGAATAAGTCATAAATTTTTGTGTAAAAATTTATATTTAGTAAATACTAGCTTTTCTGTATTAAAAAATATCTATACTGTGTCTCTAATTTGGAAGATACTACTAAGACTTAACGCTCAACGCTCGCGCTCGGAGGTAAGACGCTCGAGGATCTGCTCGCTCTCACCAAAAGCAGAACGCTCAACGTTCACGCTCGCTACCTAGCGCCAAACGCTCGAGCGTTGAGTATTACTTTAGTTATTATCTGCTACAGCGTTATCAGCGGTTCAAATTGCTAGTAGCGACATTACAGCGCTGCGAAACATACAATAAACACAAAGCACTGCGATGTTAGGGAAACTTCTGTCCTCAGAAAAATATGTTGCCAGGAAACAAATTTTAAACTAAAGTTATAAGTCCAAATTAATCAGGATTTTATCATTCAAAGTCAAATATATGACTGAGGTATAGCTAAATTTTCAAGAAATGACGACATTCTGTTGATTTTAGTGAGGTTTTTAAACTAGGAAACATTTTACTCCATAATTGTGACGAAGGGTTAAGATATTTTTTACACAATTCCTAAAATACACTTGATGATGTAATAATGACAGAATAATATAATTGTTTTAGGGAATTGTAAGCTATTTATTGATAAGCGCATCTCTAAGCAACTAAAGGTAATGTAAGATTAGAAATTTTAATAAGCTTAGAGTATGTTTCTGCTACTCCCTTATAACTTCCTTCCTTGAAACTTTAGAAGAAAAGACATGTTCCTATTGCCACTTTACAGTAATTTTTTTTCATTCTAATACAGATACTTATTGACTACACAAATGAACAGTACTTTAACAAAAGTTGCGTTTCAATAATAAAAATACCATTAATCAAACAATTAACTAATTAAATCAAATAACAGATTACTTTGATATCAAATACCGTTTCTATTATTAGTTTGAATAACTAATTAATTTAACAATAATTATGGATTAATAATAAATTAATATAAGTATATTTAGTTTATTAAGTATATTTTTTACACTAAAAAATATTTGCTTTAAAACTTTTATTACCTGATTGAGGGATAATGAGCAGAAACATGTTTTGCCATTGATCATTTTAAGGCTTTCTAATGGAACAATATTTCTGTTTAAAGCTCCCTTAAGCTTTGTTATATATCATAGTATGAACGCTTGTGCAGTCTTTCGATGTTCGTCGGCTCATCAAGAAACTATTGGCTCTTAATCCTTTTACTAGTGATAATTCTACCAATGAAGAGCCGAATCCCTACTATCATTGAGTCTTCCTTTATTTCAAGAAACTCATCGAAATTTGAAGAGCCTGGGAGATCCGAAGGGAGTAAGATGGTTCCTTACACGCAGCCACTATAATTTGCTTCCTTCCTCAGTTGAGGAGGATGCTTTCAGAAACTGGTAGAAACATACATTTCAATAATTGCAATATAGCATCCCTGATAAGAATATATAAATAGGCGGAATTATTAACTTTAATAGTTTGAGGCTTTTGATTAAGCATATGAGTCTTTCGAGCAGTTTAGGTATTGTTAACCTACCTTTTGTTCATTTATAAGTGTTCAATCTATGAATAAGTCCTCAAACTAGACATTAATTATTGAATTGAAGCCATGCAATTAAATACTATTTTAGAAGCAAAATGTTCAGTTCATTATAGCTAAAGTACTGTTAATTTATTAAATAAGTTTTTTATAAGTTTAAGAGAATTTAAATAGTTTTGATCATTAGAAGTGACTTACATGATAACGTGCCGATCAATCGTTTACTTATTTTGAAACTATCATGAAATTTATTCATCTGTTTTACTTGTTAACATTCGTTTTCTCTTGTCTTATGATATTGTATTACAGATCGTCGTATTATGATTCAACCAAAGTCTATGATTCAAGTTATCAGTTATATTTGTCTAAACTTAGTAGTGATATAGATTCCAAGATGTTGTACGAAATCAATCTCAATCAAATGAGCCTAAATCACAGCATTCGTTCACAGTTAGAAAGTCTAATCAGAATTGAAAGCTATTTGCTTTGGAATAGCAATCAAAATCTCTCCGATCCAATCAACAAAAAACTATTATATGCAGATTATATGAAATATATAACTCTTATTCGAATTAATAAATTCAATTTTTGCGGAGAAAATTTTGGACAAGATTTGGATTTATTGATATTTGTATTTTCTCGAGTCGATTCATTCAAACTAAGAAAAGTGATTCGTCAAACTTGGGCTCAAAGTATTAGTAATCAAAATAATAAAATTAAAGTACTTTTCGTTTTGGGCTCATCTCATTCTCATTCAGTCCAAAATCAAGTTATAGAAGAAGACATCAAATATAATGATGTAATTCAATGGCAATTCATTGAAAATTACTACAATTGTACTCTAAAAGGTATCGCATTATTGCGTTGGACTTTGTTTTATTGTAAAAATATTAAACTAATTATGAAGACAGATGACGACATTCTAATAAATCCTCGTTTGCTCAATCAATTTGTTCAAAATATAACAGACGATAAGAAAAGTATTTACGGAATATTATTCTCGGGTTATAAACCCCAAAGAAATTCTTCCTCCAAATGGTTTGTTAGTGAAGAGAGTTATCCGAATTCGTCATATCCTGATTTCATAGTAGGTCCTTATATAATATCTGGAGATTCTATTTATCGAATTTATACCGAAATATTGAATTCATTACCAGCCCTGGCATTCGAAGACGTTTATATAACTGGTATTATTGCACAAAAATCTAAAATAAGTAGAAAAAACTGTAAAAAATTTCTTAGAGTTGATTACATGAGAATGAAAACAAGTGATATGAATTTGAGTATTTTTAATGAAAATATTCTGTTTTCACATGGCTTTAGTGATCAGGATATTAAGCACTTTTGGAAAAAGGTTCAGAATCAAGTTTATTGAGCTTCAAATTTTTATAATTAAATATGTTACTGCTATTGAATCAAAGTTTTAGAATTAGGCAAATATTTTATAAAACTGGAATTGTTTTGCATTAAAATAATCAAAATGTTCAAATGAGTCAAAAATAAAAATAATTTTGTATTCAAACGAGATATGTCTATGTTAAAACGATATCAGACTATATTTAAATGAGTCGATAGAGTGCAGATGACTATACTAACGGAGGGGGAAATAAAATGTAGACTAGATTTACTTTGAATTTTTTAATTGATCAAAAGCAGAAATTTAGTCAACACTTAAATAATTATAGTAGATTATAATGACTTTCATAGCGAGTTAATGAGCAACTGCTAAAGATTCTAATAATGCACATTTACGCAATCGTTTGTTTACTGTCAACATAGCATTTTTGACAATATTCATATCGAGTTTTCTCAAACAAAGACGGATACGATTCTGAAGCTGTTTAAGGTTATCAGCTTTTCAACCATTCCTATACATGATTTCAGTGAGCTGACCAAAGAAATCCTCAACAGGTCTACATTGAGGTACATTTGTTGGGTTGCGGTACTTATCGACAAATTTGACATTTTGAGACTTTAAGTATTTAATAGTCTTTTTCGCATAATGAGCAGGAGTTCTTTCTTTAACCAATATCTAATCAGTTTTGGGCAGCATTCATATTTTCGAGCTGCTTCTTTAATAGTCATCTTATCACTGTGATTCATTTCACGATACAGTCGAGTCACTTTTCGTTTTTTTCGTTTGGTCATCACAGTGGCTGTTCTTCCACTTCCGACCTTTCTTTTTGTGGTATTTCTCTACTCATAAGTGCTAATAATCTTATAAATCGTAATTCTGTGTCGTCCTTCGTTTACAAAGTGATTAACAGTAAACGGTTTTCCTTTTTCAGAATTTTATAAAGTTCAGATATTATAAAATGTCACAACACGATTTCTGAACCCTTCCTCTTTTGAAGCCATAACTCGCTTGCATTAAACACTATTGAATTAATACCTGGCATAAACAATCTAAAGGACATGTGCTCTTAATTGATGACTTAAATGTTTGAATCAATTTACATTTCCAATAAAAAAATGTTATGTAAAAATTATCTACATTTTATTTCCCCCTCGTTAGTTTCTCCTAAGTGCTAATAACATACACTTAAGGATTATACACTATTGTTTCAATTTCAAGGTAACTATAGGTAAGTGCGTGCTATTATAGATAAGAATATCATTGATTCTTGAAGCGTATGAATTTATATTTCAGCAGAAAAATCTAGACGATAGCAGTTCTCCTAAAGCGGAAAAAATCAATTTTGCGAAATGCTTATCTACTAGTCAAACAAGATATGATAGTGAAGTTAAGAAATTGAATAAACGTGAACGCGGTTCGCAATAGACAGTGGCAAGACAGAAAATTCTCAGCGTCGCTGCACAAAGTCCCAAATTAAGAGTGGGAGTGCACGCAACATTGATTTTGATTAAATACATGTAGCCTGTTTCTGAAGAAGTGCCTTAGCGAATAGGCCTTTACTGTGCATTAGAAAATCTTTCTATATTGAATTCAATATTGAAGCCTATTCGCTAAGACATATCCTCAAAAATAGGTTACAACATACTTTCCTGACTGAAACTTATTGTGTAAAGGTTTTAGACTTAAATTTAGTCTCTTTTTGCCTTGTTTTGTATCAGTTACCGCAGTAAATTTTCAATTCAAAAATATACATTTTATTCCAAGTTAGCGACAGATTTTGATTGGGAGCGCACAGGCATCCAACTTCCTTACTGGCTTCGCCACCAACTTGAGATATTTGAAGTTGAAGACAGTGAAGATATGAATTATGTTTCATATTTTAGCTGATAATATATCGTTGAAGGAAACAATGCATTAATATGTAATAACTTATCAGTGAAAGTGATTTTACTGAAGATTTTTTATTATCTTATTCAGACAATAGAACATTAATTATTTTGCTAAAAGTTGGTATAGGTTAAGACATTCTCTAAAATCTCTTATTCGTTAATTTTAAATAAAACATTGTAGTAGTTTTTCAGAAATTGTAATTTTATTAATTCAAGCGTAAAACACGTCACACTATACAAAACTATAACAATGTGCTATAAATTAGTTTTTATTATTAGCTTGCGTTCTGAGCCTTGAAATTTCTTGGGTAAAGAAAATATATATTATTCATATTATTTATTAGATTATTATTAATAAAATGACAACAATTTGACAAACTGAAAAATTTAAAACATATAATAGAAGCTTAAAGTTTAGATTGATTGACTTCTCGATCCCCCGTTGATGTCACGATTTTTCCTCTGAGCCAACTTCCTAATATACGGCTTTATAGAAAGTGGTGAATTGCAGTCCGGCATCCGAGTTGAACCTATTTCTAGTTGATTTTTGTTCTCCAGACAGTGTTCGGCGCATTGTTGACCAAGGAAGAAGTCGCCATACATTGCCTTACATTGACCACAATTGCTGTCATATAAAGCAATTGATTTAAATATTCAAAATTTATCGTAATGGTTTGTAACTCACATAATACAAAGTCTGACTCGATCACTAACTACTTCCGAGCACTTAATACACTTGTTCAATTGTAGATTAACTACAATCAAGAGAACTGAAGCCAAATAAATCCTCATTTCTTTAAAGAAATTTTGTACAATAGTTTGTATTCTTCAATCTCCGGGTTTGAAACGCAACTAACCGAACGATTGCTCGTAGCACAGTAAGCGATTTTCTGTTTATATCAACTCTTATTAAATAAAAACATGTTGAAATACCGAAGCTATGGAGTATAAATCTTATAAGTGATCTTGAGAACGTAAAAGGATGTATCAGAAAACTGTATGAAAAATTTTTTCATCAAATGCCAATTAGCTGAAGTATGCATTTTATACGATACAATTTATGGATTGTGCAACAACAACTCTCAAAAGGGAATATTCTTATCAAACTAGTAAGTCAAAGAATTCCAACTCAATGTCGACCAATATTAAGTGCCGAAATATAACTGAACTTATGGCAAAAATAAGTCAGAGCTATTAGAGATGAGTGTAGCAATTATGAATCAATCATTTCTGATTCGACAAACACGCAAATAGGTATTAGGTACTAAACCTACTAATTTACTTCGGGTAAAATATATAAACAAGTCTTTAGCCAATTCTATTATAAAACACAATAATTTACATTTTATTCTTGGAAATACTTATTTTACATTTGAATTTGTGAAACTAAATTTAATAAGTGGTTAAATAACTACGGACTCGAGTTTTGTTATACAAAATAATTCTGTTTGATTAGCACTGAATAAGTCATAAAAAGCTAAAACAAAACTATTCGAGCTGAAAACTTTAATTATTGAACCCAAAATAAAACATACAATAATCGGAGATTTTCAACCAATACATCAAAACAGATTAAATCAAATAATTATCTTAAACTCTAATCTCACAAATCAGACATTAAGTCATTAGAATAATTTAAATAGTTATACAATTAAGGATCAATTGAGCCTTCATTTACGAAAAATTTATAATTAGAAAACAAAAACCAATTAAACAATAATTAATCGTCAGTAGAGCAATCTGTTATTATTATTATATTGAATAAGATTGAGCTCATCAACAAAATCTTCGTTTTCATGACTATTACGATTATGATTAAAGTCTTGTCCATCATCTTTGAAGAGTCGGTGATAGAAATGTTCGCCCATTTTATATCTAGCGACTCGAGTGTGGACTAAGTATTCGATCAAAGAGACAAACGTGTCATTGATAGCAGAGCCAGCATTACAGCTGCTCAGATCGCAAATAATGACTCCGTCGCAGAAGTCGTGATACTTCAAAGTAATCAATTTGCCTTTGGTCAGCTTCTCGAACAAATAGTTAGCGTAGCTGCTCCACTCGTTCGAGTCGTTATATGGCTTTATGTAACACAAGGAACACTCGAAACAAAAACTTTGTCTTGAATTAAAATTGACTATCTCTTCGTCTGTTTCTCTTAACTGATTCAATGCTATGACTTCAATGCTTCCGTAGTCAATCAAATACACTTTTGCATTAATTGTATCTTTGTTTTGATCTATGCTATACAATTGCGATCGGCACCACTTCTTATTGATAGAAGAATAAGCTAAAATCTGGTCGTCTTTTTAATCGACTTATAATCAGGCGTTGAGACAAATGGTGACCGAACTCGTGACCAAATCTTCTCATTTAGCTCTTCAAATTTACACTCGTCTGAAGCCAAACGACAGTAAAATTTCTCAGGATTCTCAACATGTGTTACAATTATTGTCTCGCTTCTCATGTCATTCATCGATAGACTGCTGAGTTGACCGTCAAGTGAACGGTTCTTCTCTTCGGTCTCCATTCCTCGAGACTTGTTTGATAAACGATTTTGTCAAATTACTTTTATCGATAAATCTATGGAATACCTTAACTGATGCAACATTCGATATTAGTTTCACTCGTGTTCGCTTTGCACTCATATGACTTAATTTTTGCAATTTTTTAACAATAAAGGATTATAGCAATAGCCCTAAAATGAGGGACTTTTCTGCTACAATTAAGAAATTTCACTAAACATTCTAACCTTCTGTTTTCGATTGATTTTAGTTTAAAAATTGAATTTTCACTTCTTTTGTACTGAATTAAACTCAAATTCATTAAAGATTTATATATTGACTTTTCCAAAAAAACGTACGATTTGACAACTTTGAAAAAAATCTAAAAGATCAATCAAATTGAATGCTTAATACGTAAAATACTTTACACATAAATTATGTTTTGATTCGTGGATAGTGCTATTGACTTGAATTGGGTAAATTTTGGTTCACTTTAAATTTGAATTTTTCGTGAAAGTTACTTCTAAATTAAAATGAAGTCAAACTATGACTTTTCGTAGTTAATTCTTATTAGTTTTTGCTTTAATAATAAGTAAAATAATTGATTACTTACTAAAAGGGGTCTTCACTTGTAAGACGTTTTATGAGGGAGAGTAAAATTTAGAGAAAAAGTAGTAAAACAAAACGTGATGCATTGTAAAAGCAACGAATCACATGTGCTATTCATGTGTCCTCTTAGTAAAGATTTATTACGTTCTCCTTTTATTACGTGATTTTTAGGAAATAAAATCACTGGTGTGTTGTTGTTATCGTCATTATATCATATTATACAAGATATGAGATTAAGTTTCGCAAGCGTTTATCATCCAATTAAGACTTGTTTTAGTCAAAATGTCGTATAAAACACATCAAATAATAGTTTTCAATGGAATCCAATATCTTGCGAGACGCCAAACATTAATGGTATTGACGATTATTAATTATTATAATTAAAAACTCAATCAACAAATATTTAGTACTTTAATTGCAGTGAATATCGAGAATGTGAACTATGCGGTTCTGCTTTTAAACCACTCTCTGGATCACTTGAACGGCACAAAAAGTGACGCTTTTCATAACATTTGGCAAAAAGGTATTCATTTGATTTTAGTGTTTGTTTAACCTTCGAATCAATTAAAGTATGAGATAATTGAAAGCATTATTAATGTCGCTTTTCAATATCAATTATAGCTAGTCTTACCATTGCAGTCGACGGCGGTGTTAATTATTTGAGTGATTCCCATAAAATTCCTGACATAATAAGCGGTGATTTTGATTCTACTTCAAAACAAGTATTAGTTAATTATCGAAATAAAGGGACAGAAATAATCGAAACTCCGGATCAAAACGCAACTGATTTTACAAAAGCTGTTCAAATAGTTCTCGACCGTAATAACAGTAATGAAAGCAAACCAATAGAGTCAATAATCGCGATCTGGTCTTCATTGGGACGAATAGATCAAGTTTTAGCAAATATTGATACTCTTCATATATATGCAAAAGATACCGATAATTACGTTCCGATCTTTTTATTACAAGTCGGAGATTCTATTAGTTGGCTCTTGAAAGAGGTCAGAAAATTGTCAAGTTTTCAGTTTTTCCAAAATATAGTTCGTTAAAAGTTTATTAACTGTTAGGGCACTCATGTTATTGAATCCAATGAATATTCGCGTTGGTGTTCATTAGTTCCAGTCGGTTCTCCGTGTACATTAACCACTTCTGGTCTTCGCTGGAATCTTGACAAACAGACTCTAGCTTTTGGTTCTCTTATAAGTACATCGAATGAATTTGACAAAAATGAAAAGTTTGTAAGAGTAGAAACCGATAAACCAATACTATTTTCAATGGATATTTCAAAATCATAGTCAATTATATTGCCTTATCTCATAGTCATAATGTTAACCTTTTAAATATATCTGGAATATAATTTTAGTATTTTTTTAACTTAGACAAAGATCAAATTTTAGTATTGTTATTTCAAATTATATAATTGTTGGTTTTATATAGGGATGTTTATTGCAATTTTGAAGATAGTTATACAGTTGTTGACTTTATTTGAATAAAAACACGTTATTGTTTAAATATATAATTTTGGTTCAGATGCCTTTTTGCTCTGTTTCGTATTACGCTAAAACAAGTTTATTGAAGCCCCATAAAAAGCTGAAAACTTTGAAATGTGGTAGAACAGAACTGAAGCTTAGCCGCGGATTGACACTAATTATAGCTCGACTCGACATTGAAAAAATCTTTATACCTTAAATGCTTGAAAAGCAATAATTATTACAACTAATAATTATTAGATATTTATTAAAGGCTTATAAAAGAGCATTTAAATATGTTTAAGTGAGAATAAGATTGATGCTTTAATTCTAAAATTGTTTTCATCTTATCTCAATGTTTTAAATTAGATACCACGTAATTCTATTTGTTTGTTTTAGTAAAAATTGTTTTCAAATTTATCATATTTTATCTGTAAATCGAAAAATGAAATATTTATTAAATTTGAGGCACGATAGAGATAATATGAAACGTAAATGTTATTGCCATAATAACCTTGAAAGCATAATCTGTTCATTTTTCTAATGGAATTTCATCCAAGTTTTTACTATTTATTTGAAGAACCCCATGTTCATTATCAATCATAAGATATGGTATTTAGAACCACCTAATTAGTAAGAAGTTCGGCAAATATACACTTGAAATTTGTCTAGAAGAGTTTCAGTCTAATCTCAAAATTCAGTTAAGCAATAAGTGCAGAATAATATATTGTCAATAAATCTATTGAACTGAATGATGCAGTCAAATAAGCCAAATATATTTTAAGCTAATTTCAAGCTGTATGAAAGATTTAGCTGATTTATTTCGGTTACGAGCGAATTCTACTTAAAGGGATTATAAATTTTTAGGCTTAAAAAGCTGATTTTAGATCTTATAAATAGTTGTTTCCTCTCGCCTAGCAGTAATTCTTACCCAATACTACTTTTACTGCTCACTAAGAAGTCTTCCGTCAAGATATAAACTTTAAAAGCCTATTTTAGTTGTCAAAAAACAAGACGTGAAGTTTGGCCTATTTTGGAGTTCAAGTTTAGAATTATTGCCGCATTGGAATGCATCGACAAACTGCAATAAAAGTGAAATGTAGCAGCACTCGCTCCTGTAGAGATGGCTGGCAAAATCAACGTATTTTTGTGATAATTTAAATGTTGAAAAGATTACGACTGTTTGTGATGTGTTATGCAGATAATAAAAATTAAAACTGAATTGTTTGCAAATGAAAGTTGATAGTGATAACAATATCGTTATGTATGTAAATGTAAAGCTTCACTTTAATATCCATTAATACTATGACTAGTTTTGAGGCCCTAATCATACGCTTAAACTATGTTCATTACTGACACAGTTTTCTTATCAAAAAAATTGCATTTTTTTTGTAGATCTACAACGATAAGTATGAAATCGAGATTAAAAATGAATTTTATTATTATTAATAATAAGTATAACAATTTGAATAACTATCTTAAAGTGATTTTAGGACATAAAAATAGTTGAATATTCTATATAAAACATACAAAATATGATCGCTTGAAACAAAAAGTTTAACAATAATGCATAACAAAGTGCATCGAATTAATACTGAGACTTGAGTTGATATCATATTTGATGCAAACTAAGGTTATTATAAAAATTATTATCATTGTTATTATTTTCGTCGTAATTAATAAAATTTGTAAAATTATTGAAACTGATGCTAAGTTTACACATGGATTCGTGTGAATTGAGTAAATTGATTAATTGTTGACACTCTTTCTGTAATTGTGATATCTCTTTACGCATTTGTGCGTTATTCACTTCAAGTGATTCTGATTCCTATAATTTGGTTGAAAAAAAGCTTCAGTTATAAAGTTTTCTAATCACAAGTGATCACAACTCAAAAGTGTTATGATAACTTGAAAAACGTTTTAATACCTGAACGAGTTGTACAGAATGTAACTTTTTCTTATTCCTACACTTCGTGGCCGCCACTTTGTTTCTTTCTCTCCTTCTACGCCTTCTTTCAAAGTCTGCTTGAGATAGTTGTATATCAGGCGATGTCGTATCACTTTCAGTGTTGCCATTAGAAGATGGGTCATTAGATCCGATCTGATTGAGTCCTTGAGCTACTCGCCTCGATTGAATAGTCAATCTTAAGCTATCTTTGATCAACTTCTTCCTAGTTTCTTGGTATGTGATCGGAGGTGAAGCGACAGACATCGATGAACATGAAGATGTTGGCGATTGTATCGGATAGTTGCGTGAGTATAGGTCTTGATAAGTTGGTGGTGTTGTGACTGGAGATTCTGGTGGGAAGCTTGCAAAACTTGAGATTATATCAGGTGTAGGTGGTGGTGAAGACGCTTCCGATGAGTCGAAGTGGTTCGAGTCAAAGTGGTTTGAATCGAAGTGGTTTGAGTCGAAATTGTTGAAATTATAACATTCTGTCTCAAAATCATTTAAGAATGAAGTGATGAAGTTGGTTTGTGAGCAGTTTGACGTGTAATTCACTAGTTGTTGATGTTGGGCCTCTTGACCACTTCCATCAATTGAGCCAAACATAGTTTACTAATTTAGGAGCCCTTCAATTGAATAGAAAAAAATTCATTAATCCACTAAATAGTTGGAAAAAATGAAATTTAAACGACTTTTGAGCGTTTTATGAAACGTGTGAAAGTTAAGCTAGCATTAAATACGTCGTAATGGACTGATAAATTGATCAGAAACTTGTGATCGATTCCTGTTAATCTTTTTTATCAACATGATAGATAATTAAATAATTTTTTGATTAAGGTTTCTGGGATGGTTATGCAGATAATGGTTTCACATTTTTCATATATGCAATAATTTGTTTTGTTATAACAGTACTTCATACTATCTTAAATCACAGGCACACAAACTTTTGAATACTTTAAACATAGAAACGACTAAAATTAGTTTCATGCTAACTCTCAGGTTTGTAATTACTCGTAAGCGTGCAATAAATTCGGACATTTTTAACATAAAATGTACCAGAACTAAAGTTAAGTTAACATATTCTGTATTAGTATCAATTAATCAAATATTTGCATTGGTATGCGTTTGACGATTTATTCAGATTTAATCAATTAATTGATAGAAAGTATTTACTTAGGCGATGTTAGAGATATAAAAAAAATGTTTGATTTGAAAAGTGATCCAAATAATAATTAGTGTTCGTTTCATAGATTCAATCTTAATGGAATACTTTTGATTGAAAATTGCCAGTTACTAAAAGCTTTTTAATGAAATTCAAGCAAGCAATTAATTGTAACGAAAGCATATAATTAGCTGCAAGTCACACCATGCTATAAAAGTTAAAAATTTCAAATTTCTAAATATTTAAATTAAATACAAATAAATCAATTTAACGATTGACAGAATATTTGACCCAAATAGCAATAGAGATTAATTTGTAATCAATACAATACTCAGCTATGAACATGTTATGCATCATGAAAAAGTGTGCCTTACGTTAGTTTTGACCGAATTGGGACAAACATGAGATCTCTTCACTGTTTGTGCACGATATTCAATTCAAACATTAATAAACTTTCAATTTCGGCACAATATTATTAATTAAAGTTGAATTATACAAGTATTTGATAAATTGAACAACTTTTCAATGTTTGCCATTGAAATGATTTTGATTGTGATAAGAAATTAAAGTAGCGCTCTTTAAACTCAATTGTATTGTATGTTTGGATAGGGAAATATGAATGCAAATAAAAAGCACACCTTAGTTTTATTATTGTTCATAACGCCCTAATCATTCCAATGAATAAGTATTCTATGCCAAATATTCTATGCAAATTCCATTTCTAATCAATGATTGGTCAGTTAAGACATTAAGTTTTTTTTAAAACTAAATTATAGTAATCTATATTATAATTTTCAATGACATCTACCTTAGTTTTTAGGCAATATTAATTAATATTTATCATTCAATACGAATAGTTTGAGTGCTGAAGAAAAAATTTAATCTTTGAATCGAAAATCATATTCTGGATAATGGTTAAATATTTGTGAATGTTTAATAAAACGAAAAAATATTTTAGTGAATCTTTACTCCTTGCTAACTACTTGTCATAATAGGATGGTGTTTAGAATTGCTAAACTAACAATTCAAGGAATACTCGTCTCTTCAGATAGCTTTTCAAATCTTTAGATAATCAGAACTAACCTCCCCCTCGGATTGGAGTCAATATTGAGAAAAGAATGACAAAATAAAGTGCTTTTTCCGCATTGAATTTATTAAATATAGAAAAGGAAAACCTGAGCATATTTTTGGATGCGTGGGAAAAGCGTTCAGTTTATTATGATTGAAAAGCTGTAGCATTAGGTAATTAGCAATTACTAGGCTGACAATCAAAAATTGTTTGATGTTCAATCATTTTTAGCTGTTCGCCTATTTGTTGATATTTTTCATGACCATTATTCTGGATTTCTGAACGCAAAAGCGTGTCATTGCTACCTATCAAGTGATGCTACTTCTGATTATATGCAGCATACGTGATCCGAAAACTAATTTATTTATTTATACGACAATTTCAAATAAAGTTTTAACAAATGGTTTTTGTGTGTTCGATGAAGGATATCGTCCCGACTTTATGATTAAGAAATCAAAAACACTTATTTTAATGGCAAATCAGATATTACTTCGAATTGGAATAAAAATCTCTGATTAAAAAATCAGTATAGGTTTGAAAAAGTAATAATATTTGCTTTTACTGATGAGAGATGAAGATTTTGTAGTTGATAGCTATTAGTATGCTTAAAATTAAGTGTCTATTTAACTTAATCTCGCTATTAAAGGGGTTCACTTCGTATGTTTAAAACGGTCCATGAAATTAGTGGTCATTCAAATCGTAAAACCAGATAAGAACTGCAGTAAAATTTCAAAACCAAATTGTTGCAAAACAATTGCAAGTTCTAAACTATTTCAGTATTTCTTGCATAATGAGGATAATAGGCGTTAATTTCATTACTGCTAATTTGTTTTAAAAAGCATGAAGGCTGCAGAGTGTATGTTAATTATTGATTTTAATTGAATAAAGTTAATTGAATAGCAGATGAACATATTGTTTGAGTTCATTTATCATTTAAATTATCTGTTATTGATGTCAATTGATTGGATATACATTCGTGTTAACTCTTTCCGAGATTTATTTCAAGTGTTTTCTAAGCTTTTTCAAGCATAACAAATACAACCATGAGAAAGATTTTAGATTAAACCTACAAACTACGTGAGAATACGACAAAAAGTGCCTGATAGAGCAATTAATTTAAGTCCAAGTGAATGTCGTCTACTTAAGTCTATTCACTTTTTTAGTACTGACTTCAAGGGCATAAATCTCGGAAATCTATGAAAATGAGTTGTGATAAGATTTTATAGAGTTGAATATTTGCATAAATTTATATAAAAAAAGAAGGTCAGTTCAGGTTTAGAATTAGTCTTATGATAAATTATTTTTCAGGACTTATATAGTTTGATTTTCCAAAATAATTATACTCTATATATTTCGTGCTTAGTATACAGATCAAGATTTTCAATTAAAATATATGGTTAACAGCATTCTGTAAACAAATAAGCAAAACTTCCCCATAAGAGCTTTAATATTCAAGTCATTCACCAAATATTATCTGTTGCTAAATAAGAAAAAAAGTGTTTTCAAAGTTAGTATTTTATAAAAGCCTTAGTTCAAAAGGCAGGATGGATAGTAAACTTGTACTGTACTTTTTTCAATCAAAACAGTCAATCATCAAGACTACAAACTCAAGCTTTATGACATGCTATAAGATGAAAACTAATTATTATTTCAGTTAATGATTAGAAGTTAATTTTATTTCTTTTTTTGAAGTTATAATTATATATTTAAGCGTCTATCAAATATATAACTTTTTAATGGATCTTAGATACAAGTCATAATCTGAAGATTAAATCTTGAATAATGAAACGCTTAAGAGGTTCTGACTTTTTTGTTAAGTTCGTCCCAAAATTTTAATAACAGACTTTGAGTTCAATAATGAATTGCAATACTTTGAGTGGAGAATAAATTGAAGCCTTAGATTCAAGGACTGGCGAAAAAAATAATTTTACGATAAATTTAGACTTGAATAGAAGATTGTTGAAGAATATAACAGTAAACTTGATCTTTGATTGTAGTGAAAGTCAATTTTAAAGGAAGGATATTATTCTTAGCTATACTTGTTTTCTGCTTTCATTCGTACGATGCTTTGTCAGAAATTTCGAGTGACCGCCAAAATCTATGCCATTAGAGATGCAACTACCATGTTGATGGACTCAAATTCATAATCATATTAAGCAAATAGCCATGGAATAATTCTCCAAATTCATTAGATATGTAATTATACAGTTTTCATTTTATTCAATAGATTCATTATTTTTCAGATCTCGAGCTTTCACTTAAATCTTTCGTAAAACTTAGTGGTTAGGCAATATTTAAAATATTCTTCAGATTATTTTATGTGACCCTATCGACAATCATATTTCTTCATAAATTAATAAGTAATTGAATTTTTAAGCAAAAATAGAATTTTTTTTGCTAGATTAAGAAAATTGTTTTTTGAAGTCTTTATTTTTTGATTGGAGCTGACACTAAATAAATCTTTAATCTTTCAGTAATGATGATGTTGCTGAAAATAAGCTTAATTCAAAGTGAAAACTGTATGTTTAGAAGTCGTTTTATTCAACGCTATCGAATTCAAAATAATACTCAAGTCTCGATCATTTCTACTTCAGGCTATCATAGAGCGGCACTAATGTAAAAAATAAGCCTCAACCACGTTAGAAACACATCATTAATCAATTCAAGCTTAGTCGAAGGTATATTCAATTAGTCAATTAAATAAAAATGTACATTAGTCTAATAGTTAAAAAAATTGAAAAGTATATGTTTACATAAGTTAATTAGAAAAATTTTCTGATAAAATCATAACATAAGTTACTTGATATGATTTCTTTTTATCATAACGTCTTTTACTTGGTTTGTGGTTTAAGCTGCATTTGACTAAGGAATCAAATTTTCAGAACTAGTCTAACCTTTTCACTTTCATCCAAAACTTGTTATACAAAAGAAATTATACTGAAAGGGATTTGAACTGCACCGTGGCACTGCTTGAGGTACAAATTTCTCTTTCGGCTTTAGTACAAGTAATGTTTTGAACAAATCAAATGATATACAATCACGGCAAGAGTTCCAAAACTCAAATTACTTTCAATTTTTATTAACAACACTCTTGCATCAACAAGATTTTTAACGATTCATTTGAGTGTTAAACAAACTTGCAGATAACAGAGCTATTGCTGTTTGAATATATGATTCATAACTCTTTTAAAATAAAAGAGCCAAAATAGTAATTCATGCAACTACTGCCTGACATGGTCTATGCAATAGTTCTACGAAAATAAAATTTAGAGCTCGTCTCTAAATGCTGAGTTGACATTGAATTTATTGCATGATTTTCTATTCATAGAAAGTGTTGCAGTTCTATCATACACTCAGAATGGATTGCAACATGAAATAAGATCATGATTTCACACTAAATCTTTGTCATTTTCTCATTTTCATCAGGTTACTTTTAAGTTCATTCATCTGTAACTCTTTTAATTGAAAAGCTTATATTCTTATTTAAATAGTATAGTCACTGATTTTCAATGTTTTGTATAATATTGAAATTTTGTGCGTACTCTCAAATTCTCACAATAGATGAGGTATTACCACCGGCAAATATTAGCAAGGGATTACGTTTCACTTTATTATGAAAAAATTCAGACAAAAATTGTTGTCTAACATAATTAGCATGTTTAGCAAACATTAAAATCTAGTAAAATAGTTTTCATAGTTAGTAATTCAAACTTGGAAATGTATACAGTTTAAAAGTTGCATTTATTTTGAAATGTGCGTGTGTTTTGCAAGTATTACTCCAAACTTGAGTCTTTCAAGCAAGATTCAAGTTTTAAATTAGTTTTTATAAAGAATTTATTTCAACGCATGCTTATCATTATTATAAAGCTAATTACATTTTCAATCTAGATATCGATTTTTAATGATAATATTAGTGGTAATAGGGCCAAATTTGATAACAATTGAATTTATATGTTCGTAAAATAATTATTCCCGAAATTATATTGTTGTTCGATAATCACAAACAACATAGTGATTGATTTAATTGACAATACAGTACATTTGGAAGCAAATGAGGAAAAATAATGTACATATCTATGATGTGCAGTAAAATTAAAGAAAGAGAAAAAAGATTGAAGTTCAAATTGAAATAGTAATCGTGAGACACAGTATGAGGGCTTTGAGTAAAATCTTATTTCCTAAAGAAAAACTCTAAACAATAATTGATAGTAATGACAATAAGCAAAAATAATAATCATAAAAGTAATAGTAATTGGCTGGCGTTCAATACAGACTTTATATGCCAGTAGGTCTCAACAAGTTTTGGAGATGTTAAATATTTGCGCCCTATTAATAATATACACTGAAAACTAGTTATAGAAAACACTTCTGATCATTATTGGCTCTGACTTTGAGTTTGGAAAAAAACTCAGTTAATGTGTATTCGCATTTTCTCCTTTTGTCAGTATTAAGTCTGACGCCCACATCAAATCGTGACTCTCCCTCAGGCTATTAAAGCATGTTTTCTCTTAAAAAAAGCGAAAATACTTTGCTTTCATTACTAACTGTTTCTCCCATTCTCTTATCTTTGATTTCTGTTTTTTACTGTTTGATAGTCTTAAGTTTGAAAGTGAGCTCGGAATGGTAATTACGAGGTATTCCTGGCATAAATATGTATTATTTAATCAAATCCAATGGTGTACACTTGAATACTTCTCTTTGAAGTTTAATATAGAGAAAAGATTATTCATTGAGCAAGTCAAAATGTTAGAGACAAAACACGAACTTGTAAATAACATGTTACGAGTAATTGAATCATGTTGAACCATAGCACAAATGATAAATTTTACCAATAGCTCAATACTTTTCTTGTCGGAAAGCATTTGATTGTCTAAATAATTAGTTTAAGATTTTCACATCTATTTGCTAAACAAACAGAAATAAGAACATTTGCAACAAACAATCCATTGATTGCATTTCTAACCATTGTTAAATTTAAGGCTTATGAAAATAGTCTCCAAAACTAATCAGTTATAGTGCAACGCATTGAAAGGTTGCAAAAATAAAATAAGTTAAAAGAATTGATAACGCATTGATTCGATAGTAACTTAAGAAGTGAAAAGCTTTTCAGTTGAGTCTTAATACAAATAACTGTTAAATGAGTATAAAAAAGACGAAAATACTATAATAAAGCTGAGAACGCTGTAAATTATAAACTTGTAAATTGAGGTTGTGTTGAAATTTAGTTTTTCTTGAAGAAGTGGGGAGAAGGACACAAAAGCCATGCATAGTTAAAAAGCCATAAAATGATGCCTCTTTCAACATTCTCAGGCATTATAACGTTTTTAAAAATGTATAATATTATTATATATTCCATTATATTTACTTATATATTTATACATACAAATTGACGACTAAATCTTATGGCAATTTTATTTAAAAGCTAGAATAATAGTGAAGTTTTCTTCTACAGAAACCTATTATATTTTCATGAGAGGAAACAAATTATATTTATAAGGCTAGACTTCATTCTAATTGCAATACTATTATTATTTTCATTACAAGGGCATCACTTGAAAAAATTTTTCATTTTCTTAAAGTAAACACATTTTAATGAAAAGGAAGAATTTTCAAATTTTTGCTCAACCCATAAAAGAAGGTAAACGTTTCAGTAACTCATTACTTGAAATGATGAGAAACACTAATTGAAAAATCATTACTCATTTGTTTTTGAAGAAATTAGAGAGTTTCAGTTTGAAATATTAGTTATTATTTTTGGTTTGTGCAAATTTCTACGCAGCTAAAAATATTACTGATCATTTTTCATGGTATATCCAGAAAGTGAAAGTTCAATTTTGAAATTAGACTTGTTTTCGCTCTCACTAAAACTGGTAGTAAATAATAACTAGTTTGCCAAAGAGTAACAAATTTCAATGAATGTCAAGTTTATTTCAAATATTTTGAATAAGGAAACGTCAATTTCCCAATAATTAATAATTTACTGCTCAATAAACTTAGAATAATGAAGGTTTGCATAATTTTGTCTGTATAATTGCATTGAGACTACACAATAAGCTTGTGACCATTAATAATGCTTAAACAGTATATTTAACACAATTATATTGCATCAATACCGCTAGCATGAAATGTTAAAATGTTTTCCTCATTGCGATATCAATAAATCTATGATTGACTTGGCGATTTGTTTCACGTAAAAATTCGAAAAATTTCAAAAACAATTCTTTATCAGTTCAAACCATGATATGAAATCAGGGCCCATTGATTTGTCATTTTATTCGTAAGAATTTGTTAGGATCTAAAATGCTTAAAGCGTTATATTTACGGTATTAAAAACGTTTGAAAATTGAATTATAAACTAATCCAAATTGAAACTTAAGAGAGACCAATCCTTGAATGGTTTCTGTGTTTCAATCATAATTAAAATCAAATTATGCTTTAAAAGTAATACTCTTGAAGGTTTGACTTTAGGATGCAGTGCAATGTTGGTGATGGATCACGCTAATGTTTATTTTAAGTAAAGGCTAGGCAATACTAGAAAAGGCAGATTAAACCTAAACTTCAATCTATCAAGTATTATAGGTAAGCATGTTTTGCAGCAATATCGTACAACATTCAGTAGTAAAGTTCTCTTAAATATAAAAATACAGTCTTTCTGGTAAGAATTGAAATATATACTTTTCACAGAAACACATCCTTTCAGTTTGAGTGCATTGTGCATGCGGCTGCATGTCATGTCAGCTTGTAGCAAACATGATATCAAAACGTGCGTCCAAGTCTTACTTCTGATTTTATGAAAATCACATTGGTTTCAAGTTTTCAATAAGATTATAAATAAAAGAATCAGATTATAATCTTTCAAAAAATGTCAGGTAATTTATGAGGCACTGAAAAGAAACCTCATCAATTAATTACAGTGTTATCATGAATATGAAATATATGTTTTCATTATGAACTTAACACACTTACGTTAATCTCGAATTCGTTTTCAATTTGAAAGGCTATAAATATCAATAAATAATTGGAACCTTACTCAATTTGACATTATTTGACTCATTATTTATTTCAGAGATTACTGTTTAGCAACTATGAAACTAAATTCCGATCTTATTTTTGTTATACAATCGTGAGCATCATTTTGGACTTTGCAAGAGTTGATGTTCTTGAGGCTTGAATCTTATTTTGACAACTTATTCTAAAACGATTATGGCATTGTATGCAGAGACATAAAGCAAAAACAAAATAACAAATAACAACAAAAAAATCAATAACAAAGTATAATACTGCCGAAAAGTTGATAAATATTGAACTAATTCTAATTGTTTAACTAAACAGTAAAGCATAACCGATTGACATATAAACTGTGTGCATAAATGAAGGTTGTTTTCCTATAAAATCTGCTAATTATTCAATGAGCATCACGAACAAATTTATCTAAGATTCGGTTTATTCATATCTTATCGCACTTCTCATGGAAATTTATTTACATTTCACACTTTCATCTAGTTTTCAAAAGTAATCTAAACCCAAATAAATGTGAAGTATTTCTCGAGCGTAACTCTCGAGCGAAATTCCTTCGGCCGGACTCGAGAAATGGAAGGGCTTGCCAATTACCATTGAGAACTACTGAACAAATAAAATATTTTACTGTTAAGCAGTTTGACAGTACAGTGAGAAAGAACGCATAAAAGCTTCAAGTTAAACAAGTATAAAAAATTATGTTAAGTATTAACCTATAGTTAATACTTGTATATTAACTGTAATGTATATTATGATTTGCGGCACAATTTTTCATTTAAATATCAAACGCGGCTCAATCATAATCATAGATTTTCATATGAGCAAAAATACATATATAATACTGGTATTTGTAATTCTAATTAAGCTGAATCAGTAAATACTATGCATTATTGTGTAAACTTCTATACAATAAAACTGAAATTTGATGTTAAAATGCGCCGCAGTATGAATCCTATCAAATTAAATCCATTCTCTTCCCTAATGCATTTCAAAAATGTGAAATTTCAAAATTTTTATTATATACGCCTAAAACTTATTCAGCTCATATCATGAGTGTTGAAGTGAGTGAAAAATCCTGTTTTATAGGGATGTATAACAAATCTTAAGTAAAAATGTTTCAATCAATTTAATACAGAGATTCCCATTAACTGATCATTAACGAGAGAAGTTTTGAGGTTTAGATAAGTTTTTTATCAAATATATGACGCTCTGGGCAACCAATTAGCAATAATACTAATACTCAATCGTAATCAATAAACTAGATGTTTTTCGTTAGATGTATTTTCACTGAGTTACTAAGGGATGATTGAGTTGCAAAATTTGAATATATTATGGAAAAATTATTCGGAATTTGTATTTTTATTGTTTTTTAAAACAATAATAAATACTTATTATCATATTTAAAGCTTATATTAGTAGATATTTTTCAAAGTTAGTCTAATAACTTATCTTTAATTGAGGTAAACTTTAGTAAGACAGTAAATAATTCCAATGAAAGATCAAATTGTTATGTCATAATAAATAAATCAACAATTTGTTAAGGTTTATGTTAAATTGAAAAAGCGAGAGCTTATGTATGACTTTTTCTGATTTACATTCTTTTTGTTTTTACGAGCTATACATTTATAGCTAACCTCAATGCTATCTATTGCTTTATTGCTTCCCTACTAGATTGAGTTACAAAATTAATTCTGAGTAATTACAAAATCAAATAATTAATAGAATTTCAGGAAATAATTCTCAACAAAGGAAAATTCCCACATTCGAGCCTGAAGATACATTGGTTAAACGTGAATTAATTGAAGCCACGAATGCAACCACACTTATGAATATGAATTTCTAGTGGCGAATCCAGAAAATTTCGGGTTGGAGTGCACGAAGTTCTCTCCAACGCTGAGTGGGGTGCATCGATCATATTCAATTTGATGTGAATTTTTTTGTAGTTTTAAATTTGAATTATTCAGATTATTACTTTACTTTGCAGTAATTACAACAAATTGAGAAAATTTCAAATTCAAAAGTATACAACTTTTTCCATCGAGTCAACTAGGGATTAAGTTGGAGGTGCTGCTTCCCCACTGTCAATTTCTCGATCTATAACTAAAATTGAAAATCTACATAACGGGAAAAATTTAAATCAAATTTTTATGTACTCTATGCGAGCGTAAACTCGAGAATCAACATTTCATGCCTCAAAATATTTAAATATTGAAGATTTGTGTATTAAAAGTGTAGAAAAGTTAAAAATTATTGACAGTTGCCTTACATGCTAAAATAATGCCTTGTTGTTGCCTAAGATTAACATGATTTATATTTTCTCTTTTATTTCTACGAAGGATTGCAACACAGCTCAGCTGAAATAGAAAGCTATTTCTTGATTCAGAGTTTGAAATGATTGCCAACTGTTCAGCTCAGCTCAGCTCAGAAAGTTATGCTCAGTTTTATGGATCGTAAATTATAGCCCAAAGAAATAATTAGAGCCGAATTCACTTCAATATAGAAAATGAAACTGCGTTTCAATCAGTTAAACTAATTATTCGATCAATTAATTGAAAGTTCTTGGTAAAATTGATTTTCTGATAATATAATCTCAACAAAAATATTTGAAATTCAGTGCTCATGCCTTGAATTGTAAGCCTGACTCCGGATATGCAATCGTGATATGGAATAAGAATTTCATGAGAACAAAAAGTGTTTTTTCAATGATCTAAAAACTGAAGTAAAAAATAAACAAAACGAGTTTGTTTTAATGCTATGGATTACTTTAAGAACATTTGATTTGGTTCAATTGAATTATCTTATCATTCGATATCACTTTGATGTTTGATTCTTAATTGTTTAATGACTTCGTGATCATTTTAATTTGTAAACCACTTTGGTTCGCCAATAATTATCAAGTCTAGTTTCTTATCTTTTGATCTGAATGTAATTTGAACTATTCAAGATTTCAGTCACCATTAAAGAAACGACTGAAATACTTCTGCAGGAGCAATAATCAGTTGGAGCTTAGCAATATCTACCGATAAAGTTAATATTGAAACATATTTTAAATCTTTTACATTCATTCAGTTATTAAATAAACATTTTGAATGCCGTTTCAATCAGATTTTTACATAAAGCAATTTTAGGAAATAGTAAATATTAACAGTTGGATAGCGAATAAAATAATCCTAAATATCTAACTGTATAATAGGTAGTTCACAAAGTCAATAGAGAGTTAGCATTAATCTTCTATCAGACTTGAAACCAGTTCAAAAAATAAATGTTGACACTTACAATAAAGTTTTACAACAACTCATTCATCAAACAATCGAATAATGATCACAAATTTGGTTCTTTTATGAGTTATGAATAGATGAAAACTTAGCTTACCTTAAGATTTGTATAACTAGATTGAAGGCAGGAATCAAAAGTAACTCAATGTTATTTAAGTAGATATCACTGTATGAATGCTTTAGAATCACATTTAATTTATAATAAGTATATTGTTTTGTAATTGATGCCGAGAATGAGTGCACATATCAACCGGTGATCATTTGACACTTCTTTACTCAAACACTACTAACTCAGTTCTTGTGTCAGTCATAACAAAATAAAACAATTTATATGAAACGCAAGAAGAGTTTAAATTCGTGATGAGTTATCACACAGTGCAGTACCAATTGGTTACCTAAGCTCTCTTTCACTCCACCTCTTCAGGAGGTTTTACTTTTTATAAAACTAATGTTATATATGATGATAATGGAGGTGTCACTGATGAAGGTCTTCTAGAGAAAAAAGTAATGTACGAGTAGTTCATAAAATCCAAAGTTTACAGTACTTCATAACTTGAGCCGTTATTAACTTAAGGGAGTATTTGTCGGGTATTCAAAACAGAATAAACAATCATTCATTTAAACATTGATTAAATCAAACTTCAGGTTTTATTCAAAAGACTGTATAATTAAATGTCAGCTGGTTTTATAAGCTTTTTGATCAGTGAGTTGATTAACAATTAAGTCCGATTTCTTGTCTGTAGAAGCCTTTTTCCGGAAGTCGAGGGCGGTTTCAATCACAAGGTCTAGTGGTTGTGTCTATGATGTAAGAATTTTACGCAATAACTGTTCAAATTTTCTAATAGACTATGAATGTGTGCCAAAAATCATGCTTTTCACTTCTTAGTGGCATCTAATCCCCATCTTCCGATTTCTTCCCCGTCTTGCAGGTGGAGCGCCCTTGAAATTGATTATATTTCAATGTAAATTACAAACTCTTTTTTTATATTATTGTTATTAAAGCTCATGTGAAATTTCCGGGTCGTGAACTTGCCATTAAAGATACGATTAATATTGTTTTGCTTTTTACTGCTATTTAAGGGCGACCAACAGTTTAAAACCATTAAATAAAATTTATTTATACTTTTCATTATCACTTTCTCTACTTTTACACAGTATAGAAAAAGATGAATCATATTTCTGTGAGGCTTTAAAGAACTTTTTCTCAAAGGGTAGAGCCGTATAACTATCAAAGTGTTGGTTAAACTTGGAAAGACATGAATTATTGTTATTATATAATAAATAATCAGCTATTTATAGTTTTAAAGACAGTCTAATATAACGTAGAAATTATGTAACTTTTATTCTATTTCAATGAGTTCTTCTTTTTTAAGCTCTGGAAAGCTTTCAATAATCCAAATATTAGTTTGCATTCACTTTAAAACTTGTAATCGTAAAATCAAACTTTTTGTCATTTTTTGCCTTATTTAACCTAAAAAATTCTGTGCTTTCTAACAGTTATAATCTCCAATAGACTCTTATCAAGTTTAATAACTTCTGCCTATTCAATGCATTCAATTGTTTAACAATTAAGCAATCCATCAAAATTTTGCTTTCATTTTGAATTGAAGGCCAATTCATATAGTATTTGTCTATAATTATCTTATTCAAAGGATTATAATATTGTCTGGTTTATATCTTTTTTACCCTTGCATTTTCAATAGTATTTACTTTTATGGACACGAGCATGAGTTCAATAGATTTTCTAACTTTTTTGTTGAATATTCTTGAAAAAATATTTAATTTAATGAAAATCTATATATATAAGTTAAGAAAAGAACTGGATTTCTTTAATTTAATAAGTTCTCAAACATAACAATCTGACTGATAACTGTGAGACTCACTAATTCCTATAGTTTTGACTAGCTAAGCGAGTTAAATAGTGTAAAGTGGAGTGAGACTAATGTTTAGGGCCATATCACGCTGAAAACACCGGTTCTCGTTCGATCACCGAAGTTAAGCAGCGTCGAGCCTGGTCAGTACTTGGGAGGGAGACCACCTGGGAATACCGGGTGCTCTAAACTTTTTCTTTTGCCTTGTGGTTCTCTCAGTTCTCAAACTTATCATTTTTCAACCCTACTCTCTTATTTTTGCAAGTAAATGAGTCAAGCTTTAGACAATTCATTTTTAAATTCTTTTAAAAGTAGTCAAAAATATTTTTGTGCTAAGAGTTCATACATAAGCGACGTTGGCGTAAACTTGAGCTGAATTATCCCCCTTTCTACCTCTATTTCTCATTTTTAAAGTTTCTCTTATGTTGAATGCTGGTCGAATGCTTAGTCAGCTTTGTGCTAACCTCTCCTCTATCTGTTTATTTAAGTCATTTATGTATTATTCCTTATATTATAGGAATGCAATAACATCTTCAAAAGCTTTTCGATCTTTTATGCTATTATGAATCGAAGATATGGGGCTCTTTAAAGCGTAGAGCTTCACAGTTCTCAACCAGGTTTAGACTCGATAAAGGTTTATAATTAGTCTAATGAGTTAAGACTTTCTCTAGAAAGAAAACCGAAAATGTAAACAAGGTTGAACAATGAATTTAATTAACTTTTTAATCACACAGTTACTAATACTAAGCGTTAGAAATGATTTGATTACACTAAGCGATAATCAATTTTGTGACTCAGAGGCACAACTATGTCATAATCACTTAAATCACAACAAATATAATAAAGAGTTGAGTGAGAAACATCTCAAATCGAAGCGCTATCTCTTCTATGATCTAAACTTTGGCGAAGGATTCAACTTGAGAAGAGATGTCTTCATGAGAATGGCTTTAATGGTCCACAAACTAGGCGCAAACTGGTCACTAGTGCTCCCGAACTGGTCATCAGTTCCGCATTGGAAGCAAAACAACCCAAGGCTTAAGAATGAGTTATTATTGAATTCGTGGTCCACTTATTTCGATCTGAAAAGTGTTGGTCAATTCATTTCTGTCATTCAATTGAATGATTATATGGAACAGTTTAATCAAAACAATGAGATGACAATCGACGTGATCGTAGCTTTGGAACATTTTGCGGAAACCTTTGAGAGTGAAGGCAATTGGTTTGAACACTACGCCATCAATCACTGCAATCAAAGCAAATACTATACAAAAATTGGTTCAAAAATTATTAATTTATACGATAGTAACGAAAATATAAATTATAAGCGTTTGGTTTGTGTCCAAATCGAAGGCTATGTGTCAACACTTAAACAATTAATTGAAGAAAACTTTTCCGAAGTCAATACTATTATGATATCGAACGCAGAAGTAATACTTCACAGCGATTTCGGTAATAAAGAATATTGGACTGCAAGAAGAAGTATGAGATTCAACGATAAACTTATTTCGATCGGAGATAAGTTTAGGCAACATTTTTTAAACTCAAACGATGTTTTAGATAAGACTTTAGTTGATAGTGATTGGAGAACAATGAAAAGATCTCACGGACAAGCCATCGGTGGTCAATACTTATCGGTTCATTTGAGAAGAGGAGACTTCGCAAAATGGCGTTCAAAAGATGTACCAAATATTGATTGTGCAGTCAGACAAATCAGTTTTGCTTTGAGTCAGTTCGTACCAAGTAATAATGTCTTCATTGCTAGCGATGCTAATGAGACTGAATGGACAGATTTGAAGACATTGTTGAATGCCAGAAAGATCAAATTATTTCGTTTTACGTCGGATTCGTTAAGCGATGGCGAAATAGCTATTGTCGAACAATGGATTGCTAGTCACGCGATGCTTTTCATCGGTACTTACGATTCAACTTTTTCCTTTCGTATACAAGAAGAGAGAGAAATATTGGGCTTTTCTCCCAATACAACCTTTAATGCGTTTTGTGCCAAATGTGATCACAGACTTATGCTTAAGTTATGTAAACAAGAATCTCAATGGAAAATAGTATATTAATATGTGTGACAAAGTTGTGCAATATTTGAATTTAAGTTTTTTCATATGTCCTTTCATTTGTTCTAGTTTTTCATATCAGATTATACAAAACAAAAAATTGTATTTATTTTACTTAAGCTTATTTTATATTGTAATTCAAAGCTTTTAAAGCTTTCATTATTTTGATTAAAGTTTACTCTAATTTAAAGTCATTAAATTGAAGTGGCTCAATGTTAATATTTTATAAATTTTAATTAAGGCCATCGATAACATCGCTACGCGATTCCTAAATCATTTTATTTGAAGTAAATAATTTACATAACAGACTGACTGTTGAACGCCTCGAATCAGTTCCATTAATTAATAGGAAATAAATTAAATGGAATGCGAAGTTCTGGTTCTATCCGACTGCGAGAGCCGTTAAGTATCATATTTACATGAGAAAAGTATAACTCGTAGAGATATCAAGTTAGGCAGCATTTTATCTGGCTCGCATATGAATCCAAAATTGACTGATTTAGGATTTATTAAATTTATTTTCATTAATCCTTCGATCCTTCAACTAATCAACTCAATTGCACAAAAACTGAACTAATATATAGTTCAATTTTTTACCTAAATAAAGTTAGCTTTTAATAAATGATCGCTTACCAGGTTTGAGATAATACAATGTATAGATTCTATCATGTATTTCATGCGATAGGTGTGTACTCTATAGAATGCGAGGCAAAAACATGTCGAACTATCAGTTAATTATTGACTTTTGATGAACTAAGGATTTAGGTGAAAAAGTCAAATAAAGTCCTGAAGAATGTGATTAAAAAGATGAAAAACTAGTAGTTGTAACGATAATAGTGAATGAGATTTTGAATTTTGAGTAGTAGCTTCAAAGTGAAGTTACGCTAATTATTTCATCAAATCTGGAACTAAGTAACTAAAAATACCTAAGTCTTCAACGGAATTTTGATTGAGAAACAGATATCGTAGAGGACTAGTTTAAAGCTGTAAACTTGAGTTAATTTCAGGTTTAGAATGCGTTTTAAATAAAACTGATTCGATAGCTTTAAAACTATTTGAGTTGATTATGACACATTTCAAACTGACCTCTCTACAGTACTCAAGAAAAACAGTTTAACTTTTCCTTCAAATGCTTTACAATATTCTTTATCAAAATTGCTTATAATATCCATATCTGTAATACATCATTTCTTGCTATTGTTGACTTTATTACAATGAGAGACAAATAAATCCATTTTGTCTCCCATCAATAAACAATAACGATGAGAGCACTGTATGAAACCAATTGATGACTTCCTGAGAGACGTTTGAGTGACATTCGTATCATTTACAGTCGTCTTGTTCGAGTATCATATCCAAATTGCAATCTTGAAAATACTATCTTCAGTTGTTTTACATCATATTTACTGACCTTATGATTGAAATGAAGATTTCTAAACTCTGTCTCGCCAACTGTAACACAATACCTCAAATTACGGCTGAAATCGGGTAATTATTAGGTTTGAAACGAAATTCGAGTGCCGCTCTAATAGATAAGGATTCATTTATGCTTGGTATTGATGGCATTTCAACACTAAAGTGGTATTAACTACGAGTTAGATAGAGCAAAGCCACTGGTAAAGAGAATCTGTAAAGATCTCAAATCATGTTTGGCATCTAATATATAAGCTGTGAAAAACTTATATTCTAATAATTAAATATAATTTTGTATAACTCAGTATTCTCAAAGATTCTATAACGATAGATTTTAGAACCTCAAACAAACAGAAGATATGATTTCTTGAGTTATTAATCAAGCATTGAATCAGTTAATTGATATGATATTAAGACGAGTCAATATCTGATTAATAGATATATAATTGTAGCAATAAGCGTAGAACGTGTGGAGGTCGAATTGTGGTATATAAATGATACTGCAATTCATGTCGGAGCCCAGTCCAGGACAACTTGTAAAATCCATAGCATTATTGGTCATAGTCATTTGAAATAAGTCATAATATTAAACGCGCAGCTATTGCATTGTCTTGATTTCGAAAATTGGTTCAAAAATATTGTGATAAATCAAAGGAGAATGCACACTCTATGGGGTTCGCGCCCCCACGTAGACCTTCGATTTTTGTATATTGTTGGAAAGATCTTTTGAAGTACTAGTTAAATATGTGTCACTTGCCGTAAAGATCCATAGTTTGTGAGTTATAAGCAATAATGTGAAAAATACTCACAATGGCTTTTTACGAAAACACGAAATCCTCTTGGGTAGTATGTATATAATTTTGAAAAGTACTCATTGAGACGAATTAATTATGTTTATCATTGCTGCCCTAATATATGCCAAAGGTCAAAATGAGTCCCTGAACTTACTAGAAGTTGGGTTCCAAAGGATGGGAACAAGGCTCACCATATTGAAAACGTAAACTCCAGATCAACTTCTGGTCCTTATGATACCACGCATGTGTTTCTAGATCCGAGCCCGAGGGTACTTTGCTTTGTACCCAAAATATAAAAGTGGGTCAGAGTCTTCAAGACCTGAGCTTAAGACCACCATATTCATTACGCAGACTCTACTCAGTACCACGAACATAATGATATTCCACACATGGTCCCAGGTCCTGTCACTTAGTTACAAGTCGCACCGCGAGTTCGCCATATATAGTACTCTATAACCATGAACTAGGGATCTTCACGACAAAAGGCATATATATTCTATCAGCACTTGATGAGACCTTTCAAATAATATATCGGTGACTATGTGGAGGCAGATTTGTGCATTCTCCTCTGAGAAAATGTGAAAATTTTGTGAAAGTTCCGATCATTAAAACCATCAATTTTAAGTTAACTTTAATTTTAAAAATTGCTGTTAGTTTGTATTAATTTATTGATCACCTGAACGGAAATAACAAATGATTTAAGGTACTAAAAAATTAATTTAATGACTTCATTGTTTTTCTATTCCAAAGGAAAACCGAGTACAGTAGGCTTAAGTCAAATTATATTTTGGGAAGATGTTCAAGTCAACTAATAAACTAATTATATAAATTTTTTTGAACTTTTTAATACAAAATCTTTCTAATAATTTTGGTTTTTAAGATGTTTGCAGACCTTCATCAACATGTTCATCAATTGAATATACTTATCATTTGTAGTCGTTTGAAATTGTTTTGATATCACGTTGTTGATCAATTTTAATAAAAATAAATGAATATTAACTTCGAACTGAAAACACTTTAAAAAGAATACGCATACAATTGTTGCAATACGCATTGCGAAAAATAAGACAAAATTTGAGATTAATTCAAATTATTTGAAAGTACAACTTCAAAAATAATGTCAATTTGATTCTGATCTGAGTCTTCAACAGGATTTCAATGTTATATAAAATTGTGAAACTGTAATATTTAAGTCCAAATTAATTTGCGATAAGAATTCATACATCTTGTCATACACTTATAATTTATGACTTTCAATAGTTCTTTTAACAACGGTTTCAAACAGAAATTAATCAATGACAAAATAAACTTTTTACAACTTGAGTATAAAATTCAAAAAATGGATACAACCTCAGTCAAACTAAACAAAATATGAAACCCTACCTTTGCGAATAAGGCTCGGTGTATCACTCAAATAATTTCTTATCTCCAAATTAAACCACTTTACTATTCAAAAGTATGAATCTCTTTTTTCGTATCTACTTTCAAAGCATAAGAGGAGATTTGATCAAATGTTTCAAAGGTTTTTAGATATTCTAAAGCGAAAAGAAAATCCATTGACTGTATGATATAGTCATTCGGTATAATTTGTTGCCTGCTACAGTTCAGAAGAAATTTTTGTATCTTAGAGACTACTTTTAACCATCGTACTCAGTGTTCCGCAAGGCTCGAGCTTTTAAGGCTCAGCGGCGAGCCTGAGCCTGAAGGATCTTCAAAAACTGAGCCTAGGCTCGAGCGTGACCGTATAAAAGAGAATACTAAGCCTTTGAAGAGAAATAATTTAGTGAGAGAACATATTTGAGCTATAATTAAACATTTACTCAGGTTTGAAGTATTTTAACATGAATTCGACATACTTTAATGTTTGAATGGAATCTTTTGAAAGCCAATTAAGTTTCTTAGTGATCACATCATCATTCATTTTCGCACTTTCAACTCACTTTCAGAAGATTCACTCGAGCCCTATTACAAAGTTAGTTTTTCGCTGAAAGGCGGTCGGGCAAGGCATACGGATTAGGCCAGAGGAGGTTATAACCGAGAATATAAGGCCAGCACATCGCCGTTAAAGAAGTGTAGCGACTACGAGATTCGAACCTAAGACCTCTATCCCAAGGTTCGACCCGCTGTACACAACAGACCAGTGACCTTCGTGTTACATCACCAGATACAATCTGTCTTTTTTTCTAAACTCATATATTGAGTACAATTTTTCTTTAATATTACGCATCGATGAAGTCCAACTTATGAATAAAGTATGAAATAAGTAGAAGAAAAGATTGTTCGTTAATCATTATGTTTTGTTTAGTATCAAAAATAGTGTTTTATGGGTATATCTTAAGAATAAAAGAGAATGCCTAAATCCTATGTAAGTTGTCCCCCCGAGGTGCAAGGTGAAACCTACATCATTCGATAGATCTCTTCAAGTACTAACATTATGTCACTGGGCACTTTGCAATCGGAGCATCCCCCGAGCTGCTAGGGGGTGAAAACTGTAATAAACTGGAAATTGCGCAATTTCAGTGTGTGGATAGTGTAATCCTACTAAATCAGATGTGCTAAGTCGAATGGCGAAAGAATTAAAACAAAAAAATCAACCGTAACCGAGTTATAGGGGGTAGCGGGACTTACTTTTTTCTCAAAAAATCGCTTTTCATGCGTGAAATATATATCACTGAACTTTTCTCACCATTCTGATCAAGAATATATATATATATATGTGTGTGTGTGTAGTATGTTTGCTCGAAAGTGTCAAACCAGAGTTTATATTATCATGGAACAGACACCGCCACGGACAATTCTTGTACAAGAGGATGAGGTCAGGGGCGCTGGCGCAAGCCAATCTGTGATGGCGGTGACCCCGCCTGATGAGTCCCTGAACTCTCCCCACAATTGTAGTCATTTTTCTAGTCAGTCCGAGTCTAGTCAAATTAGGTCATTAACAGATCTTAAGGCCTTTCGAGAGCAACAATGAGGTATCGATGAACTCAGCTCGACGAGGTGATTCCAATGATATTCCACATAATGACTTTGAGGTGGGGTTTAAAGTAATAGATCACATGGTAGGGTTAAAGATCACTTTACAGGGTCAAACATGGTACCAATATTTCAGCTCGGTGAGCTGAGTCCAATGATATATAGGTTGAGGGGGCAAGACCACTATGTCCAACTAACGTAATTTTTGGCCATACTGGTCACAGGGATGTCTCAATTGACCCATTCCTTATATATTCTTATAGTATTTAGAGAGACCTTTAAAATGATATAGGTCTTGCCTTGCACCTCAGGGGGGCCAAAATGGGCATCTCCTTCACGCTTCAAACCCGCAAACATTAGAATTAAAATTAAATATTCAAGATGAAATTCAAAAATATTTTCTAAAACTTTATTAAGAGTTTCAGACATTATGATTAAAAGAGTTAGACTTTGTTTAGAAAATAATGGACAATATTTTCAGCACATGTTATAAAGTATTGAATTGCTATTTCTAAATACTAATTTTATAACATTGAATATAATTATTAAAAGTTTGTTTCAAAGTATCAAATTTTGAATCAATGAGTAATTTATTTCACATCTGATTCAAATATCAAAATAAAAAACATGTTAACTGCTTTATCTGAGTTTAGAAGAAAAAAAGACAGACTGTATATAATTATATTAATAGATGTGATTTAACTACAAAATTGATTCGAATTTGATTTAACTTTCATATGTTCAAATTAATTGCTATAGAAATATTTGCATTTTATGTTTGCCTTATTTACTAATATTACAATCTACAAACTTATGCAGGCTCTCGGGCTCGACTTGCCGAGTCTGAGTCCTGAACCTGTGCGAAACGCTGTTGGTATTTAATAAGTAGTCAATGCAATAAGTAGTGAATTTGTTTACAATACAAAATTAGAATATTTGTGCATATATTGAAAAAACACTACTTTACAGGGATAATCAACGCATTAGGCTATAGTCTCCCTAAGATACAAAGATCTCTTAATTAAAGAAATTAACGAAATAATATCCTTTATTGCTCAAACGATGGCGCATTCAATGTCTAAAAATCTGATACTAAGTATGAGATAAAGACCATTAACGTAGATCTTCAAAATCTTTCTTCCTATCTGTCAATCACTAATACGCGCACTTCAAAAAGTATGCTTTTGTATAATAAACCATTTAACTAATACTTATGTAGTTTAGTAGAAATGCCTTATTACTAAAGCCGTGAAATGTATGTATTCATCCATAAATTATGAGTGAAGTATGCGAGCATTTCTTTCCTTTTTCTGAATACTGTTATTATAAACAAAAGTTAGCAAAGACATATTTTGTGGACTGGTCCACAATAATAACGTTAATCATTGACTGTTTATGTGCTAAAACCTTGATAAGATGTAAAAGTATTGATATAATTAAGGGAGACAAACTTTAAACATCTGGCATGTAATATATTGATGAATACATATCTTTCATGGCTTTACTTATTACTAACAATTGGTTACTTTTAGTTGGCACAATTTCCTCATATGACTACAATTTTAGTTTCAGACTCAAAAATTCGTCAAACGCCACTGTAGATATTGGACCTTTTAATACTGATTGTCAATCTCCGGGGGTAAAGGTTTATAAGCAGATGATAGAAAAATCTAATCAAAATCTTTAAAGTTTTCTCATACTTTATAATACATGTATTCGTATATCAATTTTAAAGAATAGCAGTTTTCAAAATTTACTTCATTGGAATAATTTATTTTTACAATCAGATAAATCACAGGAACTGTTTATGTTATTTAGCTGATTAGCAGTAAATGTATGCAATATATGATTATTACATGATTAATCCAATCTGATTTATATGATTTGAAACCAAGTTGTTCCTAATTATCAGTTCAGCTTTATTGCATACAATGAGCTGTAATTCTTAGTAAATTTGATTTCTTACTTAATTTATTGCTTAGTTTCATGTTCATCATTGGTTCGTTCAGTTTCCTTTTGATTATTTTATAATTGACTATAACATCCGACTATGTCAAGTCAAAAAATGTCTGATGTTGTAGTCAATTATAAAATAATCAAAAGAAAACTGAACGAACCAATAATGACCATGAAACTAAGCAAAAAATTAAGTATGAAATCAAATTTGCTAAGAACATCTCATTATATACAGTAAAGCTCAACTGATAATGTACTGTGATCTGCAACTGCTATTAATCAAACAGCCGAAATAGCACTTTGTTTCAACACATGCAAATTTGGTTTTTAGATCAATGCAATAAAAAATGATGCAATACAATAGAAAATCTAAAATTTTATGTTTTGAAATAAAGTGCTACTTCGGCTGTTTGATTAATATCAATTGCAGATCACAGTACATTATCAATTGAGCTTTACTGTACATAATGAGATGTAATTCTTAGCAAAATTCTTAGCAATTGTAGATAACGTACGATTGAGGAACAACTTCGTTTCAAATCATATCGATAAAACTCAATTAGTCATGTAATAATCATGTGTTGCATACATTTATTGCTAATCAACTAAATAAGTTGTTCTAATCTTTACAATATTAAGGCAAACGCATAGTAAGTTGAATTTTCCAATAAAAAGTTCAAGCAAAAATCATATTTTGATATTAAAAAGAAATTGTCAACAGTGTACGCGAACCCGACCCTATTCTACTAGTGGTCATTACACTAACCACTAGGCCACTTAAATAAAATAATCAACGCTTTTAAACTTATAGATTGAGCAGCTTTTTCACTTTATTTATATTCTATAAAATGGCTCACTTTAAAGTCAAATAAAACAAAAATCAAAAGTTACATTAACCCTAGCCATAGGGGGTCTACGGGTCAGTGTTAGACTTTTTGGCGCTCAATTCATCAAAAATTTCATTTCTTTAATCATAGTAGCATTTGCCAGAAAAGTGCATTTATTGCGAATAAACCTAAAATCTGATTCGATATAACTTTTTCAAACCTTAACATAGGGCGAGGTAAAATTCATTAATCCTTAGTGCATACAAAGTGAGCCAAAAGTGTGACTTCGACTCTGCAGAGAGCTTTAACTCTTTTCTTACCTATTTCAATGATATGGGCCTACAATTCATTTGGTGTCTAAAAGACGACTTTTTGAGTCTAAAACTAAAATTGTTTCATCTTAATCTACCGCTAAACTTTTTCTACAAAAACACGGATATTTAAAGCTATGAAACATTTTCTAAAAAATATAGTTTCATTTTAACAGAACTTTTCAATAAAAAAATTCCTAGTGTTTAACACGAAATAATATCATAAATAAAAAATATTTGTATGGATGCTCTCAACTAATAGATTGAAGCCAAAGTTTGTTATCTATTGTGTAAGTGCTTTTGTTTACGTTTCGATCGTGAGTTAGCGTTTAACTTTATAAATCAGAGCATTCGGTTTCAGACTTTAGGTTCCCTTAGACCAAATCTCTAGCTATTGCACTATTTTCGATTATATATAAATAAAAATACTGTTAGCTACCTGAAATTGTTTAACAGATCGCAAATAATTGATATTGACTTTGTGATGCAGGCAATTCATAGCAAATTGTTAGAATATTAACAATAATTGAAACGCACCGACAATAAAAATATCTATCTCTTAGAGTAATGAAATAAGTAAAACGCACTTAAAGTTGAGTTTCAAAAATGTTTATAAAAATTTATCTCATTAAAACTTAAATATGAAGTTTATTAATTATAACGTGTAATTAAACATATGTTGAATTCTATTATATAAATAAAGTATGGGCTGGGCCAAATGTTTAAAACAGAATCCGAAAAACAGGTTAACTCGAGGTAGGTTTTTTATTATCTGAACGATCAATTGTTCAACAGAAGTTCAGCACTTTAGAATCAAGCTTCTTAGATATTCTCGGAGTTTGAGTTTAACTAATAATTTTTAAAAGTTATCTATTTGGTGAAAAATTCTTAGAAAATTTGATTTCTCCGATATTTCTGTCTAGTTTGTTTTGATTTTAGAATATAATTTCTAAGTGACTGACAAAATCTTAAAATTTTATATTAAAGCTAGAACACACATAATATATGATAGATTTTAGTCTATGATTATCTTATGACTCTTATATGAAAATAAGGCAATTCTTTGTAGAAGATTGTGAAAAATTGTGATTATTTTCAAAATTGGAAAAAATATTGAATATGGAGTCTGTGTGTTATACGTTAATTGTTACCCAAAGCCTCGGATTGGTTCCTATACGTGAATAAAAACATGGGACACATTATTTTTCTACTTGCGCCATATATTTATGGGTCCTTTCGAAGAAATTCACTAATGAAAGAAAGTATAAGATAAGGTCTATAAAAATTTTCCCATAATGCACTTGAATATTTATGTCAATTACGTTTGATTACTACTATGAATTAAGAGTTTGATTTTATTCAGTTTTTCAAATTTCGTTTTACTAATCTATAAGACTGCTTCTCTTGTTTTTCTGATATTTAAAATCTAACATATACAGTTTCAAGTTTATTGTGAGATATTTTTCAGGAAACCTACATTTCGATTTTGAAAAATCCCCGGTTGGCTATAGTTTTCAAATTCCCTCTCTAGTTACAGTAACTTGAACTAGTTTGATAATCAATGCATCTATTAGATTACCTTGTAAGTTATAACCGTAACAACACACTTGAAAGCATTTGAGTATATAAATTGAAAGCAGGGATAAAAAACTAACGTCAAGCAGTCAGACTTTTTCAGTCAATTAAATGAGGAGGCCTTGTTTTCTAGCGCATTTTGTTTTAGATCTTTCTCTTGAAATATGAAATTCTTACTCTATTCGCTTTTAGCTTATATTTCAATAGTTTTATGTCTTTCGGACCGGAATTCGAGAGATTATCGAGTAAAGAGTAAAACTGGTAAAAAACTTGCTCTATACACTGATGTCTACTATAATATCATCAACAAAGGGAGTAGGAATATGATGTTCAATGGAAATCAAGTGATTTTACCATCTTTTCAACCCAATAATGGTTCCTATTGGTGGAAAATTGTAAAATTATATGGTAAAGATCGAAATTCATATCAGCTGCAAACCTTTTATGGCAGAAGAATCTATTGTTATTTTGAAAGAGCTGACGACGATTCATATTACATTTACCATCAAAGTTAGCCTTCTATACCTATCATTATTTAAAATTAATTATTTACTCTTCAAACCTATTCAAAGATTCCGAATATCCGCTCTATGATCCGAATGCCGATTATTTGAGTCAACTCGCCAGTTGCATTGATTGTGACCAAAACAACGATATAATCAAATGGAAATTCGAAGAAATGCCAGATTATAAGCTCAATGCTATAATGACTGACTTCAAGCTCGAAGTTCCAACTCAGGTATTCTCGAAACAAACATTCATAGCCATTACTTGAGTTAATACGTTTTTGTAGAATAAAATAAACTCCAATCATGTAGCCAAAGTAAAAAATATCTAATATTATGTTCCGAGGAGCTCGAAATTTTTCAACTTAATAACTTAAATATTAGATTCATTTAAAAATTTTCTCTTAATTAGATTTAAGAAAAAATTAATATAAAGCAGAAAACTTGAGTCACATACCACAGAGTATATCAATTAGAAAATTTTGGAATTCTTTCTAAAATTTTTAGGAAATGATTAAATCAATGTCAAAACCTGTTAGTCTTTTGAGGACATCAATTCTAATTAATAATAGTTCGGCAACAATTACAGAAGTAGTTAGAAAAAAAGTGAAAAAAACTCAAACCTTCAGGATTTCATTTTCAAAATCTATTTCTGAATCATCCAAATACTTCAGTCGTTTCTCAATATCTTCTTACATTGGCGGCTACTTATTCGGCATTGGAGCGAGTGCTGAGACTAACACAGATTTCAGTCTCGAACTAACAGAACGTAGAAGTGATTCAAATTCATTAGTTGAAACACTTTCAAACGAAGTGACCTTTGATATCAAGAAAACAGTGAATATACCTCCGAATCAAAGGGTCAAAATTCTTTCATACGTCAACTGGATCGAAAACTTCAAATCAAATTATGAAGCATGTATTATTATAACTGGAAGAGCACCTCGTTTTATGCCAGATCACGAACTTGATTCTCATACTATCAAAATTTTATTGAACAAATACGGGTTCGGTGAAAAACTTATTGGTTATAAACCAAATCAAAAGGTGATAGATTCTGAAACTAAAGGAGTATTGATAGCTTCATTCGGTCTTGACTCAGTATCAATTGTCACCTCTTCATAAAAAGCTATTCCATAGATATAATGATGAATGACAGCAGAAAAACTCTGGACCAGTCACAAATTAAGTAATATTAAAATAAAGATTAAACGTGTAAGAATTTTATTTAACTTCGATTGTAAAATGAATGAAATTTTGATAGATAACTTATTTTCAAATTACTTGAAATATAAACCAAATATATTCAAAACATTTATGATTAAAAATTCATTTTACTAATAATTTTATCGACTTGATTCAGTTGAATAAAGTTTTACATGAATAAGATTTTCAGTTTAGAAAATTTCTGAGCTCTTTCATTCCATTAGAATTTATATTTATGAAAAATTTTAATTCGAAAATTATACTTCTAAGGATTAATCGAACTTTGCAGACTCAATAACTAGCTTAATACTATTCGTTATATCTGCACAGTTCTGCCTTAATTACTATAAATTTACAAAAGAAAAAATCAAAGAAAAAATTTTATCTCGATATTCTTAAATCGAGTTGTTGAAATTTCATTTTCAAGTATTCGGATTCAATAGCAGAAAATTACGGAAAATAAAGCACTAGAAAATGATAATACTCAAGGTTGAAAACACTCATATATGAGATTTGAAGTTAGAACTTTTGATAGTCCTTTCGAGTGCTTTGCAAAAGTATGCGGTTATTCAAAGTTCAAGTGAAATCGAAACACTTTGAAGAGTTTTGAGATCTTGAGGTGAACTTATAAAAATCTCAATCTGATCTACACATAACACCTTTTGATTTTGTCCAGGCTAGAAATGCAAATTAATTACAGTATATATGAAACAATAGCAAAATTATTCATTTATTATATTTTATTTGTGCATCTTTTAAATCATATTTACATCATGTTATTCAAATTAGATGTTAACCAATCAGCAGTACGCACAATTGCTTACTGATAAGTAAGCAAAAGCTCGAAATGCTCAGCTTAAAGTTCAGTACCTCAGAATTCTGTTGAGCTGTATAAAGCTTCTCCCCGAACATGCTTGACTCTACTTGTAAGCTCAGGGCTGGAGCTTGAACTGCGCTTATGCTTGAAGCTTACACATCAGTTGATTTTGATCTGAAAGTGCAGCACAACTCAAAGCTAGCTTATGTTCATCACTACTAATAAGTCTGAACGAAAGGAGTTATGCGTAGGCTGAACTAAGATTTCTTCAAATCTACTTCAAAGCTTCTTTAACAGCCTTACTAATATTGCTCAAAGAAAAACATTTGCAAAACAATATTTTATCACTTTTTATCATAGTTTGTATAAACAAGACTAAATTGAATATCATTTATTCTGATTATTTTGAAAATTCCATTGCTACAATTACTTATTATAGCCTGAATTTTGAATAATGAACTGGTTACTATATTGCGTTATAACTTTGACTTGTATAAGCTTTTCTTATGAATATAGTGAATTTAACATAAAGAGTACAACTGGTGAAACTCTACCTCTTTATACACAAATTTACTATGGTATTACTAACAAACGAAGTGAAAGGATCTGGACTCAACAAGGTGAAATGGTTTCTCTGACTTCTGACCCAACTAATGGGTCACATTGGTGGATGATGTTGAAATTGGACAACAAAAGAGATGATTATCTCTTAGTAAATGGTTATGATTCAATAAGTGGTTGCTATTATCGTTTGGAAAGAGCTGACAATCAATCGTATTTCATTTATGACAGCGGTATGTTTACGATTCTGAGAACACTTTGAAGAACGATTCAAATTAATTCCTCAATTTTCTCAGAAACAAATCTTCCGATTTCCGATGCACAATATCTCAGTGATGACCAATGGGAAGTACAAAATTGCGATCGCAGTAAACAAGATGACGAAGAAAATAGTGATAGGTTTCGCACTAGAGCTGTGAGATGCAAAGCTTGTGGAGGAACCGAAGATCACTTGAAATGGAGTTTTATTGAAATGCCTGATTATAAGCTTAACGCCATAATGACACACTTTTCATTCAACGAACCCTTAAAGGTAATCTTTAATAAAAATCATTTTTCTCAAAATAAGGCTTGAGTTTTATTCAGATCATTACTTCCTTAAGTGTGATATCCTGGCCGAAATTCAAGCCTTGTTTTGAGAGAAATGAATTCTCATTGGAGAACATGATCTGCCTAGAACTTAAGCTAGTTTTGGACTGCGCTTCAAACTTGAAGCTCAGTCAAAAAATCAGCAGTGCAAATCACCTAATCAAGACATTGAGCTCCAGGCTCAGGCTAATCCTAACGATAGAATACTTTTCAAAGAAATTCGCTCAAATATATTGAGTATCATGCTGAATCTGCCAGGAGTTATTTTGCTTATTTAAAACGGCGTGAAAGCTGTGCTGATTCGCATGTTACATTTAATAACTAAAGATAAGCTTAAGCTAGCCTTGAACTACGGTGAGCTTCGAGTTCAGTATTTGTCATACATAGAGCTTCAAGCTTGAGGTAATATGTATCTATAGATTTGAAAAAACTAAATACGAGCTCGAGATTTTTGTATCAGATTTCTGAATCTCGAATCTGAAAACGTGTATAGATCTGAATTTTATAATTTTTTAACTAATTATTTTAATCTATTTAGAAAGTTCTTAAGCAACATTTAAAAAAATTAGATCTAATGCACACATCGACTCTATATAACGACAGTCCCGCCACTTATTCAGAAGAAGTTTCTAGTGAAGTGAAGAAGAATCAATCTTTTGAAGTCATATTATCGAGCACAGTCACAGAATCTTTTAGTATGTTCAAAAGTTTCATAATTTCTGGCTCAATTGGTAATATATTTGCTGGTATTAATACTGAAGCTGAATTCGAATTTGAGATTCACAGAAATAAAAGTACATCTATTTCTAGTACAACAATTACATCAAAAGAAGTGACTTATACTGTAACAAAAGCAGTGAATGTTCCCCCTTATCAGAGTGTGAGAGTAGTTTCGTATGTCGATTGGATTGAGAATTTAAGAATGCCTTTCATAGCGGAGATAAAAATAAGCGGAGAAGCACCTCGTTTTCTAGAAGATCCGCAACTTGACTCTAATGTAATCAAAATATTATTGCGTAAAAATGGCCTTAATCACAATTTTAAGAAACAGTTTCGAAACCATCTCACTTTTGAAACGAAAGGAGTTTTAATTGGCTCTTTCGGTATCGACTCGTACTTTCAAGTCAATTCTTTAGGAAACATTAGTATTGAACAGTTCTTAGATTTCGATTCAAAATATTCAGATTATGGCGATGAGAATGATTACAACTGAAGTTTATCTCCTATTATAAAGTATTATTTCATTAAAAACTCATTAAAGATTGACATCAAAGACATAATTATCGTTTCATATTTCAAGTTTCGAGTAACCATTTTGTTTTTGAAAAATTTTTAACAATCTTGAATTAATAACTTTACAGTTCTTCGAATTGATTAGCCTTAGCAAGAGTAGAACAATGACAAAACTAATAAATGCTGTCAGAGATGTAGACACTCGGCAAAATTCAGAAGCTCGAGCTCTTACTCCGCTCACGAGCGAACATCGAGTGTTTTACCATGCAAACTGTACAGGTAAGATTTGATCAAGAAGCTTTAATATTTTCCCCAAACTAACTCAGAAGTAATTCGGCTTGGTTTTAATTGAGAAACAAAAGCTAAACCAACCTGAATCAGTTTCTTATAGAGAAACATTAATTAGTAATCAAATGAAATTTATTCATTTTTAAAGTTTTGCATAAGAATAGCACAGAAATTAGTTCCAATTGTTCGCTCTTTGACCTAGCTCTCGGGATTTGTATGCTCGCGCTAGTTATAGAGCGCCTAAAACTCGAGCATTATGCAAAGTTGACAAAGGTTTGAAAGTTATTGAAAAATTCAGGATTTGATAATTCATCATACAAAGTTATGATATTATTTTTAGGAAATTGTCACATCTCAATTTCGACATAATTTTGCTTGATAAGAGTTGACATTAATATAGAAAATCACTTGTGTTGCGAGCAATTGTTCGGTTAGTTTGCGTTTCAAATACCACTCAAAAGTAAAAGATACAGAACTATTGATTTAATATACCTAAGACAGTACCTTTAAAGAATGAAGATCCCTCTTCATTTTAATCAATTTACAATAAAGAAGTGCTCAGAAGTAGTTAGGGATCGTATCGGACTTTGTATTAAATATCATGTAAGTTACAACTTATCAATATAAGCTTTTTGACATTTAAATAAATTGTTTCATGTCACAGCAATTATATTCAATTTAAGGCGATGTATGGCAACTTCTTCCTTGGCCTGCAATGCACCGAATATTGCCTGGAGAACAAGAAAAAACTAGTAAAATGATCAGTTCTGATGCCTAAACTCTGATTTACGAATTAAATGATCTCAGTTATTAATAATAAATTTAAAATAAATAAATGATTTATTATTAATAAAAATTGAAATGGACGTAAAATATATTTGGTTTTATATAAAATTTATTATTTAAGACTATAATCATTTGATATGTTGCTCGTCACTATAATATCTTCTCTTCAAGGTCCTGTATTTTTTCAACATATACAGCGCTTCAATTTCTTTGATAACAAATTCTCCTCTTTTTATCATTTGTTCAATTTTTTGTGGGTCTGTTTCGTTCCGATTTCTGTCAAATGCTTTGTGACATCGCTCGCGAAAGTATTTGTAACCTAATGGATATTCGCGTCCATAATATAATAACTAAATTCAAATAAATAATACATAAATTAGTTATTGTAAACTTGAAAAAGTTACCAACATTTTTTTGAAAACAGTGTCTTTTTCAGTTACTTATTGATACTTTGATTAAATGAACTCACAGTTTTGTACAGATTAATGACTCGCGATCTCTGACTCATCTCTACTCTTAAATTGTGTTTAAATCAGATGTTTATTAAGAATCAAAACAAATGATTGTGAACACTTTAAGCGTATTTTAAATTAAATGTCAAAATAACATTTTCGTGTACGCTTAATGGATGCCATCTGTTAAATGACTTATTAAGTAAAATATACTTGACTCGCACATGTGTTCAGTTGCAATCAACTCTACGCATAGCTTCAAAAAATAGTTTGAAACTAGTTAATCTAAGTATTTGAATCAAAGTCAATAAGATATCAAATATCGCTTAAATTAAAACGTTTTAACTTAGCGCTAACTCAACTTTTTGTTCGTTCAATTATCTACAAAGTACAATCACTTTTAACTAAGTTTAACTGTAGTTGATTGAAAGAGAGCTCATGCTATTTAATAAGGACTTTGCGAGCGCAACATTAGGTACTTTTACGTGCATAGAACATACACCAAAAACATGTAATGCGTGTCTCGAATCAAACTAAACTAGTTGTGTTGGTTACGTTTCATTTCAATTGAATGATTGCATCAGAACTGGTGATCAATTTTAGTGAAAGACATTTGACGAAATTAGCAAAAATTGATAGATAATAATATAACAAGTAATGGAAGAATACGCTCGTGAACCGTGCCCGTGGCGTATAGTCGATGACTGCGGCGGTGCCTTCACTATGGGTGCCATCGGAGGTGCTGTTTTTCAATCAATTAAAGGTTTCAGAAACGCACCGCAAGGATTCAATAGACGATTACTTGGCTCGTGGTCTGCAGTCAGGACTAGAGCCCCCATCATCGGCGGCAATTTCGCAGTTTGGGGCGGACTATTCAGTACTATTGACTGTTCTTTAGTTCACATTAGGAAAAAAGAGGATCCGTGGAATTCAATCACTTCTGGAGCCTTGACTGGAGCCATACTCGCAGTCAGAAGTATGTGACTGATTAGATCAATTATTTATCAATTATTAATCACTCTTATTGTCCATTTAGACGGTGCCGGAGCAATGGTTGGCTCTGCCATCATCGGTGGTGTTCTTTTAGCTCTAATTGAAGGAATGGGAATACTATTTACGAGATATTCATCAGAACAGTTTAGACCTATTCATCCTTTAGAAGATCCCACACAGTTAGGACCCAATTCACCGCCTTTTCCTGGATCTTCGTCTCAGTATCAATAAATTGTATCCAATTATATATTTTAAGACTTAAATAGTAGTTATTTTCAATAGTGTTTTGTTAATTCAATTAATTGTGTCGTTGACTAGTGTTTGTTTCTATCAATTAATAAATATTTCATTCGAGACATTAGTTTTAAGCAAATTAAATTTCATTTCGTTTATTCACTTTGAATTTGATATGAAATAAATTAATAAACTAATTAAACTATATTTTAATATAGTATTTTATTTAATATAATTGATCTAAGGATCTTAAAGTCAAGCAAATTACTTGAACTTTAGTTTAGAATTTTGTTTGACATGAGCTTATAAAATAGATTAAAGTGTTTATAAGTGACTAAAGTTTTAAAAAATGGAAACATTGAATATATTTGGAAATATTTTTTTAACTTTCAGTAAAACGTTAACTAGCAATTCTGAATCAGTTTACTTGTTTGAAAGAGTAACAACTTTCTGAAACTAGTTATGACTGGTTAATTATTAAGTTCTATGATTCGTATTAGTGACATTAAGAACTGAACGTTACAATTGAATAGCTATTAATGTTTATTTAGTCTAATCAGACTACTTTTCTCTAACTAATGGTCTTCCACATCTAATAAGCAATACAATAGACAATACTATTTGATTGTCAATTATATCAGATGTCAATCAGAAACTAGATAAGATTAGAAACTTCATCGATACTAATCCTTTTTTCAAAAACAGGTTCTAATAATCGATTTATTAAATCCTTCGCGCCATCACTCAATTTAGTTTCAATACTAGCCCGGAATATATTATTTCAGTCGACTAGGTTTTCGTAGATCTTTTTACGATCGCTTCTATCAAACGGGTTCAACACTATTAACAGACTGACACTTAAACACCAAACATTAACTGTCAACAGAACGTTTTGACAATTAGTCATTAGGAAATCAAAACAAGGTTTAAGCATCTTGAAATAAGCCATTTCTAAGTCTGGCCCGAGGCGGCAAAACTGTTTTGAGGACTATAACCATGCTTTTGATGATGAGTAGAGGAAGAACCTTTGGCTAATACCAAAATTTTACTTTCAGCATTAAGTTCACAAATTTCAATACAATTAATACATATAAACTTTAAGTCATTTGCAACGAACTTAATTCCACCAAAACTACCAAACTTCGTTATAACCACCAAACTTTAAAATTTCCCCTTTGTGATCAAAGACAACTACTCATGACTGATAAGAGTCAATTGTTGAGATTTCGGGAATAACTCGACACTATATATCAAGTAAAGAGTTTTTCGTGCTCTATACTACAGAAACTTGAGAAATGTTGTGATAAGAATCCTGATTAGAAAAGCTCAGAAATACTTCAGATATTAACTTGGAATTAAAACCATTTTCTGCACTTGTTAATTCTGAAGCAGTTGAACAAAGTTTTTCGATTTTCAAGCATATCCTCGATGGGAGAAAGTAACACTAAGCACAGAAAGCATTGAAAAATTAATAACTTTAAAATATAACAGTTTCTTATTATATTGAACTCTTTGTATGACTTTCTATTATAACTACCAAATGTTAAAACTTTTGTAACCAAATAACTACCAAAGACTACGATTTGTTTGATCAAAATTTCTTTTTTTGGTGATGAGTAGAGCAAAGAATTATATGTGCCCAATTACCTGACATTAGAACCGGCTTTAATATCAAAACTTGATCAAACTATGCCTTAATATCTGAAATATTACGGCCAGGATTTTAGGCCTATTTTTGAAAACCTGAAATTTGAGATATTAAGACCGGTCTTATGTTATGCACTCACGTCAAACTAGAAACAAGCCAGAAATTTCAATTTTTAAATAACGATTGAAACGATTTCCGTTTCTTATATCTCAATGCTTCTTACTTGCTTACAAAAATGTCGACAAAAGATATTGATTTGACAAACAATGAATTAAACAATGATTTAAATAATGATAAAGTTAATGGTTCGTTTAAAATATTGTCAGAGGTCGGTCCGAGTAATATAATATCTTTCCATACTTTTTGAAGAACTGGCCTTAGCGTCTAACTACTATAGTAAAAGGCCTTAATAACTGATATATTACTGCTACTGATTCCTATACTTTGAAAAACTTTAAAATTGGGATATTAAGTTCGGCCTTAATATGTCAGGTAATTGGGCATCTATGCATAAATGCAAGTTCAGCACTTTCAACTTTTTAATCATATAAATAAAAAGTAATAAAGATTCTTTAAATTACGTGTAAATTAGTTATTTTGTAAATTAAAATCTTTATTGTGGATTAATAATTATTACATATTAATGCGGCTTACTTACTTTTACTTTTAAACATTGAAAGACCTTTTAAGCTAAGCAAAAATTTGCAAAGTGCCAAGCTTGAGTTTGCAGGCAAACCAATCATATAATAAGGAGTTGTTTAGCAAACCCTATAAATATATTAATAGATATCTGAAAGGTTAGCAAATATATCCCATATTAGTTAAATATTCTGCAGTCACTCAAGTTACTGAATTTTCTACCATTTTGAAACCAAATTTACTAATTCTATGTAAGTTTAATGCATCATTAAATGTACTTCAAGTTTATTCTTTTCAAATATTCTAATCAAATGCTGAAATATCTAAAAATTTTAGAGTTATAAAGATTTATTGATAACTAAAGTAGTGAAAAAAATTGCGTAAAAACTTTCGAAGTCTAAATAACTATCTTAAGAATCCGATAAGATTCTGAGATCTCTCATGAAGTTTTCGATTAAAAATAGGATACTTGAGTTAATATTTTATTACGCCACTATACATCTCTCTCTCTCTCTCTCTCCTCTCTCTCTCTCTCTCTCTCTCTCGAAAATGTTTACAAAATGAGTTAATGCCACTTTTGAAATAAGATATCAAACCTCTGTAAATTGCTTGAATCGAATCTGAAATTTTGAAGTGGATTTCCAGATATCGGTTGCGTAATAAAGCGCTATTATATCGCCACTAAAATTGTCAGTGCTGTCTTGTGCTACTCTATCAATTCTCTTCGTAAATTAAATTCTATTTCTCAATAATATAAGAACTAAATGCATCTATATTGAATATTATAAATTGTACAGCTGTAATGGTTTGTTGGAATTTCAATTCTAAACTTTAAACTCAAATTTGTCCATAACAAACTTTTCCGAGTTCGCGTATTATAACAATGAGGTGACGATACAGCAACCAGGACTGCCACCTCACTAGTTTTTGAGATTTTTCACTAGTATTGCAAAGCTGTCAAAACTGGAGATTTTAATGGTATTTTTTATGCGAAAAAAGAATAAAATCTACTATTTTTTAAAATTATGAATTTCACAAATAAATGAAACTACGGGGTAAGAAAAAATGATTTTCTCGTAGTCTAGAGCAAAAACTATTATAGTTTGAGCAAAATCAGTTGGATATTCTGATTTTACGTTAAGAAAATGCATTAAAAATTGTTTATATTTAAAAACCTAATAAACGCGTAATGTTGTTAACGAAAGATATTCTGTTAGTAAACCAACAAATTTTAATACAATCTGTTCTTAATCGCTTTTTCATACTATTTTCACTGATATCATTTGATGTCATGGATGTCAGAAAGGTAACTTTTCTCCATGACAAGGCTCCCTGTATGAAAGCCACTGTCACTCAACAGTTACTTAATGAAAGCGGAATTCATTTTTGGGGAAATGATTTCTGACCAGGTAACAGTCCTGATCTGAATCCTGCAGAACATATTGGATCATTAATTAAAGATGAGGTTGAAAAAAGAATGTTGCGAGAAGATAGACTGAATCGTTTTTCTTATGATGTTTTACTCAATCGTTTGAGAGAAATTTTGGTTTCATTTGAAAATAATATTGACTTATTTGAATGTTTATTGTTAACTTATCCTGAAAGATTAACTGCTGTAATTCAAGCTCAAGGCTCCCATACTGACTTTTAAAATAAACTTTTTTTATGTATGTTTTAACGAAGAATCAGAATATTCAACCGATTTCGCTCTAACTATAATAATTTTTGTTCTACGCTACGGGAAAATAATTTTTTCTTACCTTGTATATGTGAATATTTGAAACCTCAGTTATAGTTATATGCAAGGTATGTTAATACCTTGTACTATTTATACAATGTAATCAAATTAAAATAAATCCTTTGGTTTCCCCCTTGATATTTTGTCTCCAGTTTTGGTGTAAAAAATGGTGACAGTCCTGATAGCAACTGTTTCGATACTCATTTGAAAGGATTAACATTCAATTAAACTCATTGATATGTTACACATACATACACACACACACACACACACACACATATATATATATATATATATATATATATATATTCGTTGCCACACGAGATGGGACTTCAATATTTTTAGCTTATGAATTATCTTGAATGACGAGTGTTTGAAACTCCGTCGGTCGCAAAACCTCTGATTTAAAGGCTCAGCAATTGATGACTCTTTTAGTTTCTATGAACCCAATACTATTGAGGAATATAATACGACCGCCAAAACAAAGAGCAATAACCATCGAAAGAATGACGATAGAAGGTGACTGGTTATTGATTTGGTTTATATCAATAATACTCGTACTACTTAATGAATGAACAATTAAAGTTTAGAAAAATAAAAACTCACTAATTTTGTGTTAACTTTTCCTCTTCTCACTTGGATTTAAGACTTTTTGGAATAAGGGTTTGCTTTAATTCCAAAAGGTCTTATATCCGAAAATGTTTTCATTAATTAAAGTTTTCTAATTAAGTTTGATTTTTCTAACTACATTTTTCTGACCACGTTTTCCTATCTTTTAAATAGAAACAAGACTTCAAATGGATTGAACGAGAAACAAACTTTTAAAAAGATTTTTGTGTTTTTCTTCGTTTCGCATTTTTTGGATATAAGCCCTTTTGGAAAAGTTGTCTTCATATAAGGTTTTTATTGGTATTACATCCTAACGGCGTACTATTGGCAAACCCACTAATCCTTAGCATGCATTGTATCCCCTTAAGTCTAAGATTTGAAAACTCCATTCATTAGTTCGTTTACTGACGTTAAGGGGGCATAACGCACACTAAGGGGTAGTGGGCTTGCCAATCGTACAATGGTAATAGAATAAAAGTCGCACTTGAAAAAAGTGTGCTTTCAGGGTTGAATTTTCAATCGTAAAAGTTCAAAAACCTAAACCATGTAAAATTTTCCCCATACGATTAATAACTTTCATTTCATTGAAATAATTCTCTCTCTTTCCCATCTATTAACCCAATTGCCGACAGTTTTTCGACTACGGCTCAATCTTCGAGCAACATAACTAAGCATTACCACAATTACTGTAGAGATCTAGCATTAAAGTTTTTTAATCCGCTGTTGAATGAGGAAAATTTTAAGACTTATTTATGTTCATTTTTTATTTTATAATGAACATGATTTTTACTTAAAGTTTAGAAACTAATCAAATGCTATATTTCGACTAATTTTTCTTGTATTAGTCATTGTTAAGCATATCTTAACTTTAAATTAAAGGATGTGGTCCTATATAAAGCTTTTATTTCACTAATTTTTATCAATCTGTTTTTTATGTGAATAGGGTTCATGATAGTCAGTGTAAACAAGTGCGACTTTTGTTATATTACTATTGTACATCCTTATGATGAAATACCAATATATCAAATCGTCTGGGCTTTGACGTATGTTCGTTCGGTGCTGACTCAAGTTTGACAGTATATCTGGAATGATTTGATTTTTTATACGCATATGATTTATATGTGTGGACACTTTGGTTGAGCGCATTTAAATGTGTAATACATTACAATGCATTAAAATATAGTGCATAAGTATTGCTGATACCCACGCATCCACTTTTACTGAAGCCTAGTACTGAGCTTTCATTAACTCATACCAGACGAAAAGACTCTTATAATTATGTTTTTGTATTGTATATCAACTAATACTTTAGGTAATATGGTTTTGTCTGTTAATAAATAACGAACGGGGATAAGAACGCGGACATGTTCGAAGGAATACAGAGGAATGCGGCCAATACGGGTTTGCTGACATTAAGCACAAGTCGAGGCTTATATTAAGTATAAGTTTGAAAGGAAGTGCAAAGCAACTGACACTAGCATTGACACTTTTTAGACCTTGAAAGGGGGCAAATTTAAAAATTCAGAAAAAATGAAATTCTTGTTTTTTATCTGTAAAAGAGGATTATTCGTCCGATTAGAGAGAGAGAGAGAGAGAGAGAGAGAGAGATGAACGACTGTCCTTCCCAAAAAGATAGAACTTAGTAACGCTAACTGGCACTTAGGCCGTACTGTTTATATCGGTCATATGGTTTTATTAAAACAAATTATTTATCGACTTCGGGTTCCGCGCAATTTTTTGTTAGGAAAGTTAAATGATAACAAATACTTTTCGCACTAAAATCAGTATTAAATGCATACTATTCGACACTTTGCTAACATTTAGTGAATAGCTCTTCTCACTTGTTTAGATTTATTTGAAAGCTTTCCTAAAATATTAAACGATTTTATATTAAAGATAAGAGTTCACAAAATTGCCTATTGAATTAACCGGAAACATTTATACGTCTTCAATGAGACTTGAAATCTGTGTCTCTCCAATACAAACTTTTAGTACTAAGCACTTGTCGAATGAATACCTTCAGTTATATTTCAAATACTGTTGCATGATAAGGTTTGGGTTAGTGGTCAAGTTAACTTGCATCAAATGCTTATAAGTAACATATGAGGATACATAACTAAAATTTTGTACAAAATTCGAGATGCTATAACTTTTTTTTATTATTAAACAGAATTTCAAGAGTAATATATGTATTGAAGAGCATTAAATAAGCTTTAGTTCAACATAAAGTTTGGTTCACCATCTGCTGCTTTTTGAACATTAGTCTTCATTTTCTTTATGAGGTCAATTGTCACTTCTGGACAATTTCGCGCAACTTTTGTCTAATACGAGTCTTCAAGTGATCAATATTTTTGGCTTTCAGTCATTTTCACAAACATTAGACTTAGGGCGACTCCATTTGTGGTAATTGGGGAACGTTTAGTGGGTCAGGTGCGCGTTCGATATACTTTATACTAAATTTATTTAATATTGAGATTGTGTTGCTCGCATAATGGACTGCTGCCAAATCCGGCCAAAAGACTTATTTGCCGTCCTCATCACATTTCTTTAGGAGTAGAACCGATCGCTTTTCTATACACTCTCTAGAATAAATTTTTTAATCAATAGCACAGCTTTTAGAGCACAAATAAGCGGCACAAACTTTTGAACAAACTTTTAATTTTTCTTGTGGTCCGTTTTGATGGCTTTACGGTCCAAACCATTGTATCTTTTTAACGGTATATTATTCTAATACAACTAATTATATTATAAGTTGATTTTCTTTCAAGTCCTATTAGAATAAGGTGCGTAAATAGTGAATAGCTATCTCTTTTATCTGATTTTCATTGAAATTCATCAGAAGTGATAATTGATTTCATGATGAAAGTGAAGACTAATGTTCGAAAAGCGGCAGATAATGGACTAAACTTTATGTTGAACTAAGGCCTATTTAATGCTCTTTCAATACATATATTACTCTTTAAATTCTGTTTAGTAATAAAAAAGTTATGGAGTTTTGAATTTTGTTCAAATTTATAGTCATATGCCTATAAAAGGAATCTCGTCACATTCACTAACTGTGTATGCACTTTATTAATGCGAACTATAAAAAAGCTGACTATTTCCCTATTATTTTAAAGTTTACCTAAACGTAGACTCTATAGAAATTTGAGCATTAAGTTCTACTTATTACAAACATGTAAAATATGTTGATTGGAGTCGAGTAAACGGTTTGAGGTCTTTTACGAAAAGTTGATAAAATATGGTACTTTAATGGCAACTATGTTGCAGTTAATTTATGAGTCACTAAAAACATGTTTTCGTCCAAACGCCTTTTAAAGTTCTTGTTTGGTAACCAATGAAGGACTGCATTCTGTAAACTGTGCTAAAATAGCATTATTGCAAAAGTGTACAATGTGAATGAACAGTTTGCAATCTACTATCTTCACTCGCCTTACGTCTTGCAATTTACAATCGCTCGAGAAAATGACTCCAGAGCTTTTAATTGTTCCAACAGCTCAGTTCTACACCAAATATCAATTTAGCACATTCGGCAGCAAATCAGGATGTATTTGAACTGACTGTAGATTTGATAAGACTGATAAATTTTCACACAAGTCTTCATCACTTATTAAAGCTGAATAAACTCATCACTCATAGTAGGTGATTATACTTTTTTATTAGCCAATTATTATTACTCTCTTCGAAAGCAAGACTTCAATTGACTAAAAGTACGATAAATTCTCCGATTGATCGTTAATTTTAAATGTAATTTTGTTGGTGAATATGTTTTTAATCATTTGGCCACGAATTACAATTAAAGCTGAAGATTTATACAAGAATTTATTGTATTTTCGTACCATTGAAGCCACGTTTTTAAATGGTAATATAGCCGAAAATTGCATGTACAATGCAATAGAATTGCATCCTATTTGCTTTGACTAAATAGAACTTATATAGCTATTAAATCAGCATTTATAATCCAAATACTGAAGTGCAAAATCAATTTTGTTAAAAAATCAATTTTATTCTCAACTTTTCTGACTTTGGGGTTTGGGAAGTTATGGTTAAGTATTGAACAACTTAAACTTAATTAGAACGCTTAATGAATAAATTCTAAAAGATTGAGATAGATTAATGAAAATGTATGATCGAGTATAAAAATTTGGGTTAAAACTCAAGAATTCAAATGCAACAATTAAATAACTATAAAAAATATACCAAAGTTTTCTAATTGAAATATTAACGCGTGGACACTATTTAATGGAAAAATAGAACTATTCAAAAACACTGTTATTTGCAGGCCAATTAAAACGAATTATGAGTCAAACTGTAGCTTAAATTCTATTCATTGTTTACATATTTTTATTCTTTGAGGTTGTCTTTCAAATTAAATATAGATCAATTAAATAAAGATGAGACGATAAATGATTGCGCTTTCTATAAACAAATAGAAAAAAGGGTAAACCATTTACTGTTAATTACTTTGAATCAATGAATATAGGCAAAAGTGCTACGTATCAGATTATCAAAGAAGCGGGCAATAATTAATCATTAAGAAAGGCTAAAGATTAAGGAAGAGAAGCGGTAAAAATGCCCAAAAACAAGATTGAAGACTTCGTTGAGTTCGTTAATGGCCGTTTTGGTTTTACACAGAGAAAAAAGGCAAAATGTCTCAAAATAGACCAAACATATGCCGCAAAAATAATCAAATTTTACCGAATGAAGCGATGGAAGTGTAAAACTAGATCTAAAGTTATAGAGGAGCACAAGATTTTACAGAAAATCAGATTGAATAAAATGAGGTGCACTATCGCTAAGCCTTCAACAAACTGATGCTAAAACTTATATCAAGTATTGTATAATTAAACGTCTGGTGCCTTTTTGCGCGAAAAACATTCGGACAATAATTATTTATATTGGCTTGACTTGGTCTACAATCATTGTGCGAATGAAACTCAAAACATTCAATGAACACAATGTGAAGTTTGTTCCCAAACATATGAACCCGTCAAACGTCCCCCAATTGAGGCCACTTGAAGATTTATGGGCATAAATCAAAAGAAAGATGTGTGAAAATAATTGGTCCACTGATTTCATTCCTAAGCTTAAACTTAGAATCAAGAAAAGGCTCAAGGTATTAAGTCCATCGATGTACCAAAGCATATGAGAGACATCTTGATAGCAATCAGAATTGCTGCCGATCAAGGCGTTGAGTCATCGATCCATTGGTGCATTTTGATTATCTAATATCTAATTTTTGATTAGCATTAGTAGTATTTTATATTATTATTATTATATTATTATTATTACATTCGTTACGAATTACAAACGCAATAATTGTTTCTCAGGAACTCGTCTGAAAACTTAATCTCGAAAAAATAAATTTTACATTTTGAAAACTGTCCCAATAATTAGTATTCACACGTTAGTTGGTATCTCTCAGTAAAACTCGTTCGTGCAAGATCTACGCCTATAGGTCTATTCTAGGTCTATGTTTGTAGAAATCTCTTACCTATATCGAGAAGTCGCTTATATATCTGTCTTAATCTCTTAGATTTCTTTCACGGATATTGAATCATATTTTGTTAGTAATCATATTATATATAATGTAAAATAAATCTTATAAAATCATAGACAATTAAACCTAAATAGGAGTGTTTTACATAAAATAATAAAATTTGTTTCAAACTGAAATAATCAAGATAACATCATTTTCATGTTTCAAGAACTCAAGTTATAAGTTAACTCGTAATCAACGATTGACTAATGAAAAAATTACAATCACTTCCTGTGAGTAATACTGTAAGTTTATTCAGTTTTAATAAGTGATGAAGACATGAGAATTTACAAGTCGTATGAAACTTACATTGAGTTCAAATACATCCTGATCTGTTGCTGGATGTACATTTGATTTGTTATTTAATACGTTCATTTGTCGTTTTAGTGTTGAATTCATTATTTCCATATGAAAGAGTGCTTAAATCTATATAAGTTTAGTTAATTAATCTTTAAATGTTCTCTATATTTAAGCTGATTTTCTGAAATAAAGTCTAGCTTAAAAACAAGTCAATTATCTCAAAAATTTTCTAAACTTGATAAAAGCTTTATGTGATCGACTTTTATAGAAGTTGTATATTTTTGACTTTATATTATAGTTATCAGTTTCTTCAATCTTTGCACTCAAAATAATTTATTCCAAAGCTTTCAGTGAAAAAGTCAAGTGACTTATTAGAGATACGAAACGAAAAACGAAAAGCCTCACTTATCATAGATTGAACTGAGACGATCAAAAGTTAATAAACACACTAACATAATGAATTCGAAAATAATTTCAATCTTATAATTGAAAGCAAAGATACAAATACTTTCTTATTTACAGATCCATTATTTTGCAATGAATTTCTTATATCAAAGAATGTAAACTAAAGTAAAGCAATTTTAGTCACATGAGAAAATTAAGATTCAATGTGTGAACTCAAAGTAATTATAAGGGATTATTAATAAGATATAAGTTTATATTCTAAAGCAGTTAAATAGTTCATAATATAAAAGCATAGTTTTTAAGTGTATAATCAAGGGAAATAAAAGTGAAGCAGATTTTACTTTTTTACAGTTAAAAATCATGTATTGATTAGGAAACACTAAAATAAGAATAGCACTAACAATGGACTATCAGCAGCGAACGGAACAAACTTGAAAATTTTTTTTATAAAATCAATCTTAGGCACACTCTAAAACATATATAAAAAATCGGCCGCCAATGCGTTACGTAACATATATTTTTTGCAATTTCATTTTTTCAAGTTTTATCAATTATTGTTTAAATGCAATATTAATTAATGAGTCTTCGTGGCGCTGAGGTAAAGTGTTTGATATTAACTTCTAGGTCTCGGGTTCGATAGTTTGATTTTAAAATTTTTTTGCCTTTGAAACTTTAGAAACTTTAATTTTTGACATATTTTATATGCAAAACGTGTTTCTATTTGTAAACAAATCGTTTGAATACTATTCAATTGTGAAGTTTGTTAATTCACTAACAATATTAAAAAAATATTAAATGAACTCATCTTCACAATTGAATACAGTCCAGCTCATAATTATTAGGCCACTATAATTTTTTGAAATTTTAGCACTTAATGTAGGAATAATTTAATAATATTTGGTGGGATAGTGTATCTCAAAGATACTCACATTTTGCCGAGACTTTATTTTACCCGCGTCCATCGGGACGCCGCGCGCGAACGGAAAACATAAAAACCGTGTGTGCAAAAGTATTAGGCCAAAACCGAATTTATTAAATAAAATAAGATTAATATTTAGTTTGCCCCCATTTTTAGAATTACATTAAAACTCTGTCTTGCATGCCATTGACTAGTTTCTGAAGAAGTTCTGTCTCTATTTTCGTCCATTCTTCTTGAATTGAGGCCTTCAGTTCATTGACGGCCTCGAATTGGCGGCCATCGGCGTAAACTCGGCGTACGAGGATGCCCCATAGGTTTTCGATGGGATTAAGGTCCGGACTACGAGATGGCCACTTCATCACTTCGATATCATGGCAAGTAAACCATTCTTTAGTCGACTTTGCATTGTGGATACTCGCGTTGTCCTGCTGAAATATCCAATTCTGACCACCAATTTCGACTCTCTTCGGTAAGAGGTACTCTTCGAGCATTGTCTGGTACCCGCCGGCGTTCATTCGGCCATCTATGAATGCGATGTTTGTCTTCCCGGTCCACCCGAAGCCAGCCCAAATCATCACCGAACCTCCTCCATTTGTGTTTTTAGAGAAGAGTTCTGGTTCTGTCCTAAGGTCGTGCCAATAATATTTGAGGCCATCAGGATCATCGAGGTTGAACTTCTTCTCATCGCTCCAAACTAATTTTCGCCAATTGATACCAAATTCCATATGATTCTTCGCCCAATCCAAACGGGCTTGTTTATGTTCAGGTTTCAATGGAGGTTTAGCCATTCTTTTTGTGTATTTATGGTTCGGTGATTTCTTTAGAACTCTTTTCACGGTGCTCGGGTGATAGGACAACTGTAGAGATGTTTTAATCTTCGTAGCCGACTGCCCAGTGTTGGTGGCGCACCGTTGAATACGCCGTTGATCATGCTGAGTTACTTTCGGGGGTCTTCCTGAGCGCTTCTTTCTACCGTGGTCTTCGGGGTTGGCCAAGTAATAGTCGACGGCACACTTCGACCTTCCAATCACGGCCGCTATTTTCCTTCGGGACTTACCTTCTTTGAACAGAGCCGCAATTTGGCCGCGCTCATATTCGGTCAACTCCTTGGCCATAGGCATTGTCAATACTTGGACTAAAATGCAAAATATATAGCTGATAATGTGCACAAATTTCTATATTACAGTTTTCAATCACTTACTAAAGTTTTTATTCACGTAGAGTCTAAGAAACCAAAATGTCACTAACCGGCCTAATACTTTTGCACACATCAGAAATCAAGTTTTTCTGTCGCGCTCGTTAATCCGGCGCCGGATTAACGCATTTTTTCGTAAATGAGTCATCCATACAGTAGTAATCATACTGGCTTCGCGCGATTTATTAAAAGTACAATTTTTAATTGAAAATTCCTAAAAAATATAGTGGCCTAATAATTATGAGCCGGACTGTAGTATTCAAACGATCTGTTTACAAGTAAAAACACGTTTTGCATATAAAATATGTCAAAAAATTAAAGTTTCTAAAGTTTCAAAGGCAAAAAAATTTTAAAATCAAAGTATCGAACCCGAGACCTAGAAGTTAATATCAAACACTTTACCTCAGCACCACGAAGACTCTTTGATTAGCATTGCATTCAAACAATGAACGATAAAACTTGAAAAAATGAAATTGCAAAAAATATATGTTACGTAACGCATTGGCGGCTGAATTTTTATATATGTTTTAGAGTGTGCTTAAGATTGATTTTATAAAAAAATTTTCAAGTTTGTTCGGTTCGCTGCTGATAGCCCATTGTAAGATTAACTAGTGAAAAAACTTTCAATATTCGAAGTTTGCGTATAATTTTAATAAACAATGACCTATGATATTAATCATAGCACAGACTGAGTATAAAGTATTAGTTTGCTTATGAGACTCTTAATAGATTAAATGAACGAAGGATTCCGTAATAATGATTCTAAATGACGTCATGATTTATTGGGAGTAACTTACTGCTCTGCGAAATGTTGTCGACCAATCAAGGTGTATTTCGTTAAGCCTTCAAAATAAAAGACATTTTTATGAGATTATCAAAAGTTGAACCAATGAGACAGTCAGTTTCCCATTAGTTTCTTTCAACATGCCTGACATGCTCAGAATAATTTTTTCAAATTTTCCAGCTTAACTTCTTTAAAAGATTCTAATATTAGTTCTCGAACTTGCTTTTTATCTGCGACAATCGTGAAAGAAGTTTGCTCAAGAACTAGCACGACAAAATTTCTATCGTGCAAAGCTCTGGCTGAGTATTTATCGAAAGTTAGTATGTGTAGTTGTTTATCGTTAGTGTCAACCATAGTTATAGTCTTATTTGCATTCGGTTGTGATTGTTTTCCATATGATGACGCCGAATACGAACAAACGCCATTAATATATAGAGTTATGGTCGAAGGTAAACTACGTATTAATTATTTTCTTAATTTGCAGTTATGTTAAATTGAGCTTTATTCATTAACTTACTTTTAAAGAATGATCACATCCATTATCTTTCAGTTTTCAAATTTATATTAATCCTATAACAAAAATAGTGTCTCCCTAATAGTCTGAAGGATAGCTTCGTTATATAATGAATTCCTAGTGACTAAAAAGTCTTCAATTGGTTTTTTCGTGCTTTCGATTGAACGGATTTTTTACATTTTGAATCAATATCTAATTTACAAAATCTAGTCAATACAATAAGTGCATATTTGAAGATTTCAATTTATTTTGAAGTCATGTAAAAATTGTAATTAAGTTGACTGATACTTTTAGGCACTCGATATCTGATACTAAACCGAAGAGAAGAAGTGGCCGTCTATGATCCAATAAATGGAACAATCGGACAATGGGAGAAGAGCAGTAAAAAAATAGGTACCCAATTATTAAATCTTGATTCAAATGTTGAATCTTGATCAAGTTTAATCTTGATATCTAGTAACTAACATCTTTAAAAACGACTTTCAGGTCTGGACAACACCTATCAGGCCATAGTCTGCATATCAAAAGTTCCAAAGTGTAGAAATACGTCAAATTTAGGATGCCTTAACAATACCCAATTAGCTGGATTAACGTACATAATCGTCAAAGATGAAAAAGGTCAATTATTGAGCAGGACAATTGCGCCCAACAATACGTTTGGCTTCAAAACATCTTATGGTTTGGATCCAATACAACCTGGTTCTTTGTGTCCAAGCTACCTGAACAAATCTGAGACCAAGAACCTCGAAGTAGCGGCAGCTTTTTCCCCAGACAACTATCTACTCGTTTACTTAATTACTGTTATGAATGAAGAAACACCCAAACAATTCTTTATGACTAATCAGTTATTTACTGAGAATGGACTTGGAACAAACTGGATGAATTTTTCTGTTCGTGGCGATATCTTTGTTCGAGATATATTCTGGTGGGAACGAGAACAAAAGTTGTTAGCTCTTTGTGAACCACTTGATGACGAGAAAATTCAAACAATTAATATTGTGTTGGTTGAAGAAAATTACGTTAATATTGGAGAAGAGGTAAATATTGATTGATATTCACTAAAACTAATATGAATTGCAAATAAAATTACTTGCAATTATTATGATAGATATCAACAGTCGATCAATTTTTTGAATTTAATATATCTACTACTGGTCTAGTCGTTGATATTCCTACTACTAATTATAAAAAGCCCAACGAAATACAAGATGATAAGTCATGGACTATTTGGCCTATCGTAATAGTAGTTATATTGTCTTTGCTGTTGCTTGGATCGCTCTTGGTGCTACTTATTGTAGTCTATGCAAAAGTAAGTATCTAATGCTTCAGGTCAACGCGGAGAGCCTTTAATATGATAGTTGGAAAACTTCTAAATTTATGTGTAACTTAAACAGTAATTATTATTGCTCTTTTAGTAGCCTGGTAATATATGAAAAGTTCACTTTTTAAAACTCAATGCAGACTGATCTGAGCTTTAGAGCAATTGCAAGTAAGCTAAAATCATTGGTGTCAGTAAAACAGAATTCATGAGCATTGGCAATGATATTGCACTATAATTTAATGCTTTGTTACGTATTAGGCGTTTAAGTATGTTGAACCAATGACGTTTGCATGCGTCAATCTTATGTACAGTCTTCTTACTCATTAGGCACTGGTAAAATTTAATAATTTTTAATTTCAATTAATAAACGAATTAAATCTGGCTCAATTATTCCTTATTTTAGGATAATTAAACTCAGTTTATAATAACTGCTGGAAGTGTCCACCATTCATGGCCAGACACATCCGAACGCAGTTTACCATATTTTCAGAAACTTTATGCAAAGTTTCGACACTTATCACTTTGATTTCATTTGTTTGTTTAATTTTAATTCCTCGAGATTTTGAGGATCTGATGAATAAATATTATTCTTCAGATGTCCCCATAGAAAAAATTCCAGGAAATAAACATTCTTTATTTGGTTTTTTAAGTTTTAACATTAATGAATTAATTTTCTATTATGAAAACACGTTGTTTTATTAATAGTGACAATTTGTTTAAAATTTTAGACTATGACTTGTCAGGATTAAATCAAAACAACTAAAGTTTAATTGTCCTAAAATAAGGAATAATCGAGCCGAATTTAATTTGTTTATTTTTAATTAGAAAGTTATTAAACTTTATCAGTGCCTAACGAGTAAGAAAAGACTGTACAGTCGGTCGAAAAAAGCTAAACTTGAAATTCAAGATCACTACTATAAATTAAAAGCTCACTAGCCTTAAGAATGAGAGTGATGATAAGAATATTTAAAGGAAGATGCAGTTCGTAGTAAAATCCTAAAACGCAAATTTATACGAAGCTTTAATTTATGTAATCCCCGGCCGCCAAATTTTCATACTATTAGAAGAGCAACGATTGCTTAATGTCAGATACAAATATAGAAATTTGCAGATATTAAAGGCTATGCTGATTCAAATGTGGTACAACTTAGTTAAGACATCTCAATTCGATTAGTACTAATGAAAACTGACTGCCTAAACTTGAACTCATGAATTATCATTAGCCAATGAGACACAAAATGCAGTACGACATTTCATGCTAAACACAAAATGTTGATCTAGATGTTATATTGAAAGTCTTCTGATATTTAAAAATCTATCTTCTTTAGGAAATAAAACAATGGTTTACTACTTAAACCTGTTGGTTCCAACAAGAGGACCTTCATTGTCCAAATCGAAACGTTCTTCAAACGTTATCTCAACCGAAGTCTAAATACCTATTGCAATAATTGAGAGGATATTAAATATAAATTTTGTAATTTTAAGTTTCTCTCGATAACTTGAAGCAGTTTTTTTCGATAGAAATTTGTCTGATTTTTAGCACGTTTTCATTAGAGCATGGTATAACTTCTCGAGTCTCGAAGAATATTTTTTGTTAATTGAATCCCAATAACTAACCCTTAACTTCTAAAAGATTTTGTTTTAATGTTGATCGAAGAAAAATATTATATAATTAGGTTAGGCAATGAATATTTGATAAATAATTCTAAGTTTAAAGGTTTTAAATGCTTAAAAATGTGTTTTATCAAAATATTGATTCGTAAAAGGGTCGTTTCTAATCAAAATAGATTCAATATAATGCATTAAATTGAGATAACCATTCAATAATTAAAGCTTTTAATCTAATTTAAACTTTATCTAACAAATCTAAGTACAAGTAAATAATTAGTGATCAAAATTTCACCTATACCATATGGAATTCGAGAAGCTTATTTCTCGAAAATACCATGCTCTAATTTTTATGTGATGTTTAACTAAGTTCATATTTTAAACCGAGCTAAATATTATGCTCAATTTTTGCACATCATCTGGTCAGTCGTTACGGTTAAAACAGCATCAGTATTTAGAATTAGTATCGATACAATTTTTTTCCAGTTCTTCAATTCTAATAGAACATAACTAATTAGTTCATTATAAAACAATTATTTCCGAATTATGGAATTTATAAGAGTTTATTATCGATAACTTTATTTTTGCAATTGCTTAAACATACTTTCAAGTCGAATTTTTTCACCATCAGATAATAATCCATATTGATAATAGTAATAACCATTTAAATATATGCGAATTTTTATTTTTCGTTAAGTTTATGGAATTTTTATCACAAGACTATTGTAGAGTCAAACTTGTATAGAAGTTATGTGCAGTCCAATAATAAGTCAATAAGTTGGAAGATTTCAAACAGATACTTGGCTGATATGCAGTTAAAAAGTAAAACTTCATTCAAAAGACAGCAATGAATCATTCGTCTATTAAATCATTTTCAATTTGATCTGGGCCTATTTGAGCTTATAACTATAAAAAGTGGAATTTTTCACTAGCTTCTGTTTGACTTTGTAGTGAACCGAAAAGGCTAGACAAATGTGATTTTACTTAAATCTTGATTGGTGCCTTATATAATATTATACTATTCACATTTTTATGTAAAATTGAGATCTCTTTGATATTAAGATCCAAAGGTTAATTCAGGTTAATATTTTTGAAGTCATTTGTTTAGATGATTAAAATTAATGTGATGCATGAAATTTTCAAAATATGTATTATATTTTAATTTAATATTTAAATTAATTAATTTTTAGCATTTAATTGCTCTTATTCTTAATATTTTAACTAATATAGATCGTCGAAATGATAAGCAGAAAGACAACAAAAGTACCAAATTAAACTATATCATAAACTTGTTTTCATTTGATGTATAAAATAAATTTAGTCAGATATTTTTAATTATGGAACATTGATTATGATAGATTTGCAATTTTATATCAAACTCAATTCTGGAGTACAATCTGAATCAAGATTATGTTGTAAAAGTTGTTTACTTGTAACAACTCTAACTTATTTAAAGTTTTGTCTTATTTTTCGTTAATGAGCTCATTGTACTAAAATAAATGTATTCAACTGACTCTATTAGTATTTATTTTGATAGTTTGGTCAATCACTCAATTATTTGAATAATATTTATTTCAACTGTTTCTTTTCCCAATTGAACGCCCCAATAATAAAAAGGTCTATCTCGAGTTAACTTCTTTTTCGGATTTTGTTTTAAACATTAAGCTCAAATCATACTTTATTCATATAATAAAATTCAATATATGTTTCAGTGGAAAAAATCTATAAATAATCATGTTTAAAAAACTCTTGATCACAATAGAATTGAATGCTAATCAAATCTAACTTTAAGAGAATGCGCAATCAATTTGTGTTATGTTCATTATGAACAGTACAATATTGATGATTACTACATAACATCAAAGCTTTAGTTTTTATTTATATCAATAAAGCCTTAATCAAGTGTTTTATTAGGATTTAAAATGTTTAATTCAATCAATAATAAATTGATTCATTTATCTAATGGTTCGCCAAATAAGAGAATTCCTCTTATTTTAATTAATTATTAGACTATTTGGATGTAAAAAATAGAAAATTTTATATTAACTTTTTATCTCACAATTTAATTTTAATTCTGAAGAATCAGATTATTGTGATGAATCTGACCTAGAATATGTTTAATTACACGTTACAAATAATAAATTTCACATTTAAGTTTCAATGAGTTTGATTTTTATAAACATTTTTGAAACGCAACTTTAAGTGCGTTCTACTTGTTTCATTGCTTTAAGAGATAGGCTTTTTTATTATTGGGGCATTCAATTGCCAATTAAGTTCTGGTAAACCAAATTTTTTCATTTGTACTAAAATATATTTGTGAGGCAGATCAAAACTAACTAATCAAAGTTCTTTTTTTGTACATAACGCTATCAAGTAAATCCAAAATATTTGGGCCTCATATTGAGTCAATGGCTCAATTCCATAACTATTCTCTCGAATACCTGAATAAACTTATCAATGGCACATTCGGCTTGAAGTATATATTCTTCCAAAATTTTGTTTGTAACCATGCAACACAAAGTGGTCGCATTATATACTAGACTTTCGATTTATTTTGAGTTGAAGCCTTTCTTTAATACAAACTGACTTTACGTTAGTCACTGACAAAAGGTTTGCATTTTGTTTACCAATCGCTTTACGCTAAGCCTCAGCCTGTTAATAACTTTTGATCGTATGTCAAGTAGTATTGTTGACCATTAGTTCGAATAACTCCATTCACACTATCGTCAACTAAACATTAGACATAATCATATAATTGACATATTCTTCTGACTTCAAATTATGAGCAATTAGTATCAATCACAGTAAGAACTCTACAACTATTATAAAAAGCATTTTTACTTAATTCAAGATACTGACAAAGATCTGTGCCTTTGAAAACAAAAATTTATGGACGATTAACCTACAAACTCTTGTAAATAAATACTTCTTATATAAAATAGACATATTTTACACGAATTGCAATTTTTATGACTATTAAACCGGTATTCAATTGGATTTTCACTCTATATTACTTTGACAAAGTCTAAAAAATTCAAACTCTAGCTATTTTCAATGAATTATTGGTGAATGAGAAGAAGTAGTCGAGAGATCAGAACGTAAAACTTGAGGCATTGAGGCCCGAATTATAGCCACCGTATCGTCGCCTCCATGGTCATAATCGTCTGAGTTTTGAATTTCCATCGACTCGATTACGAATAAAACTTTCGGTGTAGTCATTGATATTTTCTATTAAGGATTTGAATTCAAATAGATTAATGAGAAATGTGACAGCTTTTCAGACTGGATACACGTGAGAAAGTTAAATACTTTTAAGATGACAAATAAGGAAAATATAGCGCAAACTAAACGAACAAGTTTCTGTTACTGTCATAGAAATAATGAATATAAATATTGTTTGAGTAACTGGTCATAGTTTATTATCTTATATCTGATGCTTAGGTAATTGTAATATCTATCCCTTAGTAGTCAAAATGTTTATAGAAAACGTCAGAAATACGTTTTATAATACTGACTAACAAATAGTTTGCGTCAAATTTACTTGAAAGTCTTTCATACTTTAAAATTGAGATCAAATATTGCGAAATTATTAACAAAATCAAAATAACCTGTAACTCCCTGACATAACTCAAAACAAAGAAGTCGAGAGACATAGCAGTAATCCATTCGGAGATAGTACTCGCCAAATGCAGACCAAATGCCCCGTCTTCTGGTTTCCAATTAGTCGGGTCCTTGCCGTGAAAGTACTTCATAGCCATTGGGCCACAAATACAACTTATACTGAAGGTGCACGTCATCAAAGTTGACAGAAAAAGCCTAACTATAGCCATAGCTTTGGTGTTAACCAGTGGGTACATATAAAAAGACATAATAGTTTGAAGCCAACAATAAATGGTTCCAAACCCAAAAGCAAGAGTAGCGCCAACCATGTGAATGCGAAATAGTTCTAATTCCCTAAAATTAGCGACCATTGAGAGGCCAAGGGATGAGACAAGACCACAAACTAATGCAATTTTGTTCCTACAGTGAATTTTTGCGCTTTCAGTTGATAATTGGTCTCTATAGTATTGTTCTATTTGCTTGTATCGAATATAAATAGTCAGGCCAACTGTAAGTAAATATAATTTCATTTATTAATAATTGTCCCAAACTGTTATACCTTTGAGTTACCTAAAAATGCGACCAAATTGATTAATTGTGCAAATAAACTAGATTCTGGTACATGAGTTGCCGCGTCACTTATATACGGTAATTCAACCTCGACATGTCCTAAACTTATAGCTATTATGTACCTGTTAATCAGATATTAATTGGCCTAATCATTATACCAATTCATTCAATACTCATGTGAATACGTACGTAATAAGAAAAGTGGACGGAAGCAACACAAATACAGAAAGTGGTAAATAATGCAAATTTTCCCAAGCCATCGCTCAAAACATTTCATTTATTATTTATATTAAGTTTATATTATATTTATATCACACTTATTAGTGGTATTTGTAGTTAATTGTAGTTAACTGCTTTATTGCTAAATTTATTATTAATTAAAACGTCAAATCAAATACTGTTTAACCAAATGCAAAATTTCATTATTTAATTACTATTTTAATTACATACAATCAATAAATGACTGAAACGGTTATAATAGTTATTTGACTAAATACAATAAATGTTTATGTTTTTAATGATAAAATGTATGACATCATAGATTAGTCATTATATATATCATATGATTGTTTGAAGTGTTGTGCCCATATACTACGTCAAATATCTCACAATTATTGTTTTGTTTTATGTGTTTCAAAATTTCTTATTTTTAGGACTCGGCTGTTATTTAAAACACAGTTTGTGGAACATTCAACCTGATACAATAAAAAAATGTTACTTTATTAGATAACCAAAGTTAACAATTGATTTTTATGAACTTTGAAACAGAGGTTCATAGTCTTGAATAAGTTGCAAAACTGTATAGTAAACAGCTCTAAAAGTCAAGGTTATTATATTTATTCAAATAAGTTAATTTTCCTTCGAAATGGTATAGATTTGTTTGTTTAATCAATGTAAAAGCTTTCTCAATACAACTCTCGTTTGTTCATTAAACTATTGGTCTTTGTTCGCAAGATCAGTCATTCTGGGACCTGATGAGTTTAAACTTCCACCATCGATAGGAATAGTAGTTCCAGTTATAAAGGAAGCCTTTTCTGATGCAATGAATGCCACTAATTCTGCCACATCTTCAGTTTCTCCGATTCGTCCCAATGGATAATAGCTTTTACAATATTCGACCACTTTTTCCAATGCATCCTCAACTCCAAATGCGCTGAATATTGGAGTTCGAATGGCAGCCGGACTGAAAAATAATTTTTGTTTATTTTTCAAGCAACTCTTAAATGCTGTACAATTAGAATATACTTAATGCTGTTCACACGAATTCCTTTCGGTCCCAATTCTAATGCAAGACATTTCGAAAACATATCTAAAGCACTTTTTGCAGTACAATAAGCCATCATTTGACTGCTCTTTATGTACCGTTTTTTTAAAAAGTTTGCAAAAATTAAGTTATTGTTAGACTAGTAAATTGCTTTTAATGTAAACGTACAGGTCTGAGTCCAGCACAACTCGATATATTAATTATCGATCCTTTAGTTTTCTCAAGATATGGAACAACAAGTGAAGTGAGCAGTACAACGCATCGAACATTTGTATCCATCACGTTATCGAACGAGTTCAAGATATTCGGATCTCTAATCGAAGTCATAACTCCAATGCCTGCGTTATTGACCAGTATATCAATTTTACCAAATTCCTTAACAGTTTGCTCAACTAGATCCTTGACTTGATCGTCATTTAATAAGTCAGCCTTCACTTGTAGTACTTTCTGTTTGGAAACTTGACTACACTTTTGGGCAACATTTTCAATTTTCTGTTCATCTCTTCCGGTCACTACAACGTTAGCCCCTAAAGAGGCCAGCTTTACGGCAATTCCTTTACCAATGCCTGAACTCGAACCTAAGTAGTTTGCAAAATTACAGTAATAATTAAACTTGATTTTAGTTGACTTTCACTTTGAAAGCCATAGTACAATTTTACGTAATAAGCTAAATTTTTTCAAAAATAACTAATATTTTAATTATTATACCGGTTATAAGAGCGACTTTTCCTGTGAAATCCATGACTGCTTTAGCAAATCCCTACAAAATAATGACAAGTGGTTTTTGATTATAATGTACTTGAAGTTGTGATGGCATTGGAATGAATACAGCAGTAAAGATGATAAGTGCATTGTAATTAGTCATGTTGTATTATAGTGCTTCAATAGACTCAAATAGATTGAGAAAAGCTATTTGTAACTTGTTTCAATCACTGCCACTTTCTATCTCTATGGTGTTTAAATAAATTATGTCAATTACATAAACTTTAATATCATGTATTAATTGTGTAAATTAGTCTGTAACTCAAAATGGATTCAAATTCAACAAATTAAAAATATTATAAAATAATCAATAGTTATTAAAAATTTCAAATTCTTTTTAAATTATCCTCAATTTGCATAACAAGTACGTGATATCGTGGTTTTATTAGTTTATATATAATTGATGTGATTCACGTATATATGATTCACGTTAACACTGTATAATCTTTAGAGACTTAGAGATAGAAGAAGCAGCAAAATGAGACAAATTCCATAATTTATTTTAACTTACGATAAGTTAATAAAAATATTTATTTCTTATTACAGTTAAAAGTGTAGCGCCTTTAAAAATATAAGAACTCTATTGACCATTAATGATTTTTGAAAACAGCTATATGTTCGAGTTAGACTGAACTGATTGAAATTAGCCAGATATTAAGATACTTCAGATCAAGACAAACGTAAATCTTGCTCAACTGTTTTTAAAAGAAACAAGTGCAAAACATTTTCAGAGGCCAACAATAAGGTAGTCCTTCCAAAAGTAAAAAGCCCGACTTAAAGTCAAAAAGTTAAGGCTTGACTGTTACTCAAACACAGTTTGTAGAATATTTAACATGACACGGTGGAAAAAATATTGCTAACTAGAGTTAACAACCAATTTTTATAAACCTGGAAACAAAAGTTCATAGTTTTGAATAAATTTAAAAACTGCAAACACCCCTAAAAGTTAAGATTAATGAATTTATTCAAATAACTTTAAATTAACTTCTTTTCGAAATAGTATTGATTTGTTTCTTTAGTCAATTAAAAACCTTTCTCAACACGACTCTTGTTTATTCATTAAAGTATTTATCTTTATTCCCAAAATCAATTCTAGGAACTGATGAGTTTAAACTTCTGCCATCGATACTATCCCTAAGTGATAAAAATTTTTTGTTTTCATGCTTATCAAAATAGATTAGCTACACGAATGCATAAGGAAAACGTATTAACTCAATATATACTGTTAATAAATTATTTAGTTCATAGAGTAAATTACAAAAATAGTGTTACAAGGTACACATGATTTTAATTTATAATAAATGCTGAAGTGTCCGTCGTTTTAATCTAAGCAAAGCCCTACTCTTCGAGTCATATTATTGAAATATTTGATCGAACTTAAATTCTTTCTCGAAAGCTTTCTGAACTTATTTATAAGATTGTAATTCAAAAAATATTTTAACAATAAAAGTGTGTTCAACTGTTATGAACACCATTTTTAGTGGTTTTCATTTCTTATCTTTGGCTTAAGCTTAATCAAAGTTCAAATTAGGTCTTTTGTAATATTGATTATTTAATAAAACTTTTCATTAATAAAGTACGGTTCTGAGTTAACAACCATGTACAGTTCGCATAAAGTAGCGGTTCAAAAACTTCGTATTTAATTATGAAAAAAGTTTTCAAATTTATTGAAGTTCTCAAAAACTTTAGATTATAATTCAAATTAAATATCTACAAAATTTCTTAGTATGAGCTCATTTGGTAGTGAGACACAGATCGATACAAGTTTTCATGCCTTCAATCAGAGATTTCATATTGTTAACTGTTAACTGATACACTCAAAGCCTATCAACTGCGGAAACTTTTCGAAGGTTCACCTAGTTCTGCTTTCTGTTCTGGCTCTTTTCCTTTACGAAACTTGTTGAAATTTCGCTCAATTGTTCTGAAAGGTATTTTTGTGATTTTATGAACTTTTTGAGAACTTCTGAATCCATCTCCGTAGTAAACGTGAAGTCGCTGTGATGTTTTTAGAGATGTTTGGGAGAAATTGAGCTAAATTTTTGTTGAAACGGAAATTTTATACTTGTTTTGTGTGTTACCTTAACGATTTAATCATTGTGTAAATATTTGTGAGTTTTATTAGTCAATGTTAATATTGTTCTAAGAAATATTTGAGTGAAATTTTTCAATCAGCCGCCATCTTATTTGACGCTTACTGTATAATTAGCCTATCTTGGATGATAGTACTTCAATAGGCTCAAATTGATTAGGTAGAACTATTTGGAACTTGTCTCAATCACTACTTCCTGTCTCTATGCGTAAGTATATGGCATTCAAATAAACGTCAATTACGGATTCAAACCTTAAAACGTTAATATCCCGTATTAGAAGTGGTGTCATTCCAATTAGTTAACAACCGGTTCCTTCAACCGCCAATTTTTATATGAAACTATAATTATTGGCTATTTTAATTGATACTATTTAAGATATACCTAGTTTTCTTGGGAACAAGTAGTTAAGTAAATGTCATCGTTGTAAAGTGTAATGATATTTCAATAAAATAGGAACACAACAGACGAAATCAACCGGTTCTGCAGTTCATTACATTATTAACAACCGGTTCGACCGAACTGGTACGAATCGGTTGAATGGCACTACTGCGTATTAGTTGTGTAAATTAGTCGACAATTCAAAAGAGATTTCAAATTCTTAATGTAATTTTCATCCAAATTCAACAAATTAAGAATATTATAAATTAATTAAAAGTTACCAGTATAAAAGATTTCAAATCATTTTCAAATTGCCCTCTAATTTGCATAACTAGTACGTGATTTAAAAAGTATATATACACATAAAATTGACATAATTTATGTTGGCACTGCAGACTTATACCTAAGATAGAAAGAAGCAGAGGTATAAGACAAGTATAAAATATTTAATTGATAAAAACTCAAGTTCGATTCATAGATCTGTAAAAGGAGTTTTATAAACTTTCATAAAGGAAAGTGCCCACGGTATATGGCTTGTGTATCAATTAAACCCCCGGTGAAACCGATACCATTTGATAGAACTTAGTGTAGGGCAGCTTTGTCTATGGGCAATTTTCTGAAATCCATGGCTAAGAAACGCGAGAGGGCATTAAATGTTGCGAAGCAAAGTTGTCATGGATCGATAAATAAGATGTCGAAACACATATATTCGAGCTTGATGAATCTAATTGTCACTTTCAAGACGATTGAATCAAAGGTTTTCGAGATATTACATTAAAATGACTAAACGAGGCATTTAGCCACAACAACACGTTGTCCACCCATTGCTGTATGAAGTCATGCCTTTTAAGGGGTGCTGACTGTTGTGGACTAGGCCCTTAGGTCCTCCCAGCATACACCAATCGGGAAGTAATTAAATTAATATTGAAAATTAAGGCCAATTTAAAAGTAAAATCAATTGCTGTTAGTGTCAGAAAATAACTTGTTCAGCGATCCCGGCGCCAGTATCTAGATTATCTTCGCTTGTATCCGACATGGCGGCATAACTGAAACGTATTACCGGGAGCCTTAGTTAGCCATAGAAGGCTGTTTCTCGCCGCCGCCGAGGCGGAGAGGTGGCTCCCGTTTCGGGTACATGCGCTTGGAGCTACCTTATAGGCCCATATAAAAGGTGAACATCCCTTACAGTGTCCTGGTTAGGATGTCGACGTAGTTACATCCGTCCGATCTGGAGTTATCTTATAATTAAAATATCTCGAAAACCGTTGATTCAATCGTCCTGAAAGTGGCATAATCAGATTCCTCGAGCTCAAATACATATGTTTCGACACCTTATTTGTCGAATTCTGGCAACTTTTATTTCGCGACATTTGACTTCCTCTAGCACCTCTCAGCTACAGATTTCAGGAAAGTGCCCATAGACAAAGTTACCCTACACAATAAGTTTTGTCAAATAGCATAGGTTTCATTGGAGGATTAAATTGTCGAAAAAAAATGAACACTCTCTTTTGTGCTAAAGTCAACTGTCCCAAACTCTGTTTTTGTTTCCCTATTAATCAGCCTGAATAAACAAAATTTTCTACTTTATGGTTTATTTGATTAAACATTTGTTGATTTTTCTTGAATCATACAAAATTGCCATTTAAATCAATATTTCCTAGAAATACGTTAATAAATTCTATACGATTACTTAGACAGAATGTCAAAAAGTTTTAAAGTATTCTATGGTTTAAGAAAATTGAATTTATTTACGATCAACCGCTATAAAACATAAATGTTTTAGGGATAGAGAAAGGAAACTAGATTTAATAGAGTTTACTTTAGGAGAACCTTTACTAGAAAGTTTTATTCAAGAAAATTTACCAGCAACCTTTGTAAATGCTCTTTAAAGAGATGCTATCAGTCATTATCATTCAGTGCGAAATAAAATTCGTTTAAAATCCTAATAATCTAATTCTGAAAATCGAGACTATCTAACTCAAAACTCAATCTTTTCTTTAACTCTTACAAACGAAATGCTTATAGTTTAATTGTATGACGATTCTCTAGCGAATAATAAATCTACTTCTTAAAGCAATCATTTTTTGAATGAAAAACAACTCAATTTTTTTATTATGCTTTATTTCACGGAGTGATAAAAATTCAATTTTGTTGCATTAATTACTGGGGAAAACATTTTGTGGAAATTCTCCATCATAGTTGCCAGGCGGCAGGTAGTTGCAAACTACATAAGTTTCATACCATTCAGAGCCCTGACCAGCACAACGAGCGCATCCAACACTGGTTGATGAATTCCAAACAAGTTGAGTGAAGTGTCCAGTATCTAAACTAAAGCCCGGATTATCATAGTCGTAGTCTTGTGCTTCATCATACCTTTAATGATAAATTATTGAATTTTGAAGTTAACTGAAAGATAATAATTATCAGAAAGAGTTAAATACCACGAGTTGACGGCGTCGGTTCCACTATTCATGGTTTGGCTAGAACTGCCACCCCAAAACAAATTCTCTCCATAACCATCTGATCCATCGTGTCCAGCACTCAGTCCTTCTTGTTGTGATACTGTATTGCATCGATTCTTAGCAAACTCTACGATCTAAAAGATTTTAATGAATATAAAGCTACATTTAAATCTTTAATATGTGAACCTACTTTTGAAGATATGCGTTAACGAATATGCCTTTTATTATACATTAAAAATACTTTCTATATTGAGCTCAATATAAAACGTATTTTTAATGCATAGTAAAAGGCCTATCCATCAACGTATATCCCAAAAAGTGGGTTAATATTTGGCTTGATGTTGTAAAAAGAACGTTCTAGGAAAGGTTCTCGAGAACCCTTCTAGAAACCTTCTCCTCAAAAATTGAGGAATTTTCTTTTTGTGAACTCCCTATTGAAATATATGAACCTCCTACTATAACAAAAATTAAATAATCATATAAATCTACGTTATTTTAAATTGTTAATTTATTAATTGATATTCAAATATGTTGGCTTATCATGCATAATTATTCCAAAACTTTAAAGATAATTGACAAACAATAACAATATAACAAGAAATATTCACTTTTATAGAGATTTTCTGATTTTCTATAAAATATAATTTAATTCATGAGTTTAATTTTTAATTATCTATCTTTAGAAACACCTAAAGCGATATTATGCCTAAAGGCTTGAAAATGATCGTTAGTGCAAATTTTATTTAATTTAAGGAATCTGAAGTTCATTATATTTCAATAGTTCTTTCAATGTAATTTCTAGTAATTTTTCATCAAGATATATTTTCTAGGATTTTTCAATACTACATGAATCAAAATTTCTTTGAATGAATAAGAAAGTCATGATTTTAAATATTTTACTTATGTATTAAAGATTTCTAAGAAAATTTTCGTGGTCTGAAACTATACTTACGCTCTGATCTATAGTTAGCGGAACACTACCATGTTTTGCTCTGTAGTTATTATGAGCCTCGAGACATTCATTCTGGAAATTGTCATCTGTTGCATCAGGAAATGGTGGTCTGCACCAACAAACTATTCAATAATTTATTGAAATGAGAGTTTTTCGAATAATAAATTAGTGAACTCATTTATCTCAACTTATTAAATGAATTTTCAACATTAATCTAAATGTTGAGCAAATTAAAGAACTTTTCATATTGTACGCTCTTCTCCTATTATTGTAGTTTATCTGTACTTTTATTACAAGAAAACTATCAAACAGGATACATGAAATAGGTAGGAATGCGGCGTAAAATAAGAAAAGTTTTATATAAAATAGTTTATGACTTTAAATGGACTTACCAGCAATTAATATTGAAATAATAACCAATTTTAAAGTCATTTTGTTTGGTATAGACTTCAAGAATTACTTAGTCTGAATTTATATACCTTTTATAGTTTGGATTCAATGCTAAAGTAGGCGTGTGTTGTGCTTTCTAAATAATCTAAAGCTTTAATCACGCATATGAAATATTTGAAATGAATACTTCAAGTCAATTACATGTCCACTAAAACTCAGATGTGTTTTGATGTGAGTTGCATAGATTCAGGTGTTTTATTAGAATCAAGAAATAGACCATTATTAAAATATTAATATGATTGATGCTCAAGCAATTATCAATTATGACTGTAAATATTACTAATCAAACACAATTGTATTTCACTATTGTTTAGACATCAATCATAAAACCATATCAATTATGGTTTTTCTTTTTGGTTATAATAAATCACCTAAAGGAGTTGCCCAGACTTGATATTAAAAATGGCCTAAGAATCAATTATGACCCAAACTTTCTGCATTAATAGAGAATTATAAATTAAGACTAACGACGAAATTTATATTGAAACATATATTGTAGATTCCTTTAAAACGTGATAGAATTTAAAACAAAAAAAAATAATAGCTTGGAATCGCAATTACAGTTTGGAAGTTAATTTTATTTTTAATTTAATTAATATAAATTTATATTGAAATATATATTGTAGATTCCTTTATAACCTGATAGAATTTTAAAGGTTTTAGAGGAATCTACAATATATATTTCAATATAAATTTTGTCGTTAGTCTTAATTTATAATTCTCTATTAATGCAGAAAGATTGGGTTATATTTGGTTCTTAGGCCATTTTTAATATTAAGCATGGACAACTCCTTTAGATAAACTCTTTTAATTTGTCAGGAAAACACCTGAATTTTAGAAATAAGATAATTGATTTAAATGTTTACTTCAAATTTTTGATAGACGTCATACTACAAACACTTGAGTTTAATACGAATTACAAACAGTTGTGAAGCCCTCAGCATCCTATAACATAATTTGATTAGGAATATTAATTTTAGACTCTCACCAGGCTTTCAATTATTCTCCTTATATATTTCAATTATACGAGAAATTCTTCAGGTTTTCAAAGAAACAATTTTTCAAATTGAATGGTCACAATAATTCTATAGGATAATCTAAAATAAGACATTTTCTGAAATTTTTCTCCAACTAATCAATAGAATGTGTTTTGGTGTCTAACTATGCTTTCAGTGATATTTTGAGATTAGTATACGATTTGTCCAATTAATTATTGAAGTCACTTCACAAATTTGATGTAATTTCGTTTTGCAATATTTTAGAATAAATCAATAATTTTTTATTATAAATCAAAATTTTCGATAAAATTGTTAATGTTTGATCCCTCAAATGTTGGAATTTGTGTTAGGAGATTGCTCTCATTTTTTCAATATTTAGTCATATAAAGGGAAAAAAGAGTCGTTTATCCACAGGTAAAACTATAGTGGTTAAATATAAACGAATCACATATTCTCATTTCAAGTCTAATAAAATAGTTCTTTCAAACTATATCGAAAACATTTTAAACATATATACTGATCGGTAAGCATTTTTACACCAAATAGACTACGAATTTGACTCACTGAGAAAGTTCGAAAAGAATTAGAACTAGTGTTGTAAAAGGAATTATAGAATGTAGATGATTTCGCATTAGAAATTGACAAATTTTCTTTTTGCAAACTTCTCATTGCATAATATGAACCTGATGTCAGAACAAAGTAATCATAAAATCTTATATACTGGTTTACCTGACTTCGTCTTACATGTCATTATACTTTAAGAGTTAATGTTTCGATTTAGACTCAGAAAATATGTTTTTACATGTAATTACACGTCGAGGTTTAATTTACGTGTAACTGTATTTTAAATCAAAAGTGAATTATTTTTTTATTACATATTACTTGTTTTTTTATTCAAGTCACTAAAAGTAGTGGTTTCTTTATTAGAAATTACTTTCATGTATCAAAACTTTTTAATACAAACTTTTTTACAGTATTACTTTCATTAGGCTTAAAGTTTGGTAGATATAACTCAAGTTATTGCTTACATGTCACTATACCTCGAGAGAACCATTATTTTATTGAAACTTATAAAGTCCTTGAGTTATAGTTACATGTAAATATACTTCGAGGTCTCGTTACACTGTAGTCCTCTCGACACATGTAAATGAATGTCAGGTAAACAGGTATTTAAGAATTACTAATTTATTGGTTGATATTTAGATTTGTTGTCTTATCATATATAATTATTTTAAAAGTTAGAGGTGGTTGTGAACCAATTATGCCTTTTATCATAATATTTACGCTTTCTAAAACAAAATTTCTGACTTGCAATATGATTAAATTGAAATTTTGGATTTATTTTATTTTTACAAAATCTAAAGCGATATTTTTCCTGAAGACTTGAAAATAATCACCAGTGGATACCGTTTTACCTGACATTATAACACATGTTCTTATCATACAAAATTTTCATTACACCTGTACTTATACCGATTTTTAAGTGCAGTGGCAAGAGCCTATTAGTTAAAGTTGTATTCTTGGTTCTCTATATAAAGGTATATGTGATCAATAAGTTGAATTCCACAATATAAATGGCTGGTCTTTTATCCTATGAGAGGATGTAAAATTAAGAACATATTCTGAATCGTAAAAAAGCATTTTATTTGATATTAAATTTATTGAATCACTTTTCTTTCCTCAAAACTAATGCTTCCGTTAATTGAAGTAAACAAGAGTATTTGTTTCGGTCGGTTCACTATTTTAATAGCTATAAATGCAATTGATTTGTGTTTACATAATTGTAAGCATTTGAGAGACCAGTCGACTTATTCTAATGTTAAACAAATGGTTGATTCAGGGATTTATAGACCGTTTTATTTTAATCTCATTAAAAATGTTGGCGCTTAAGAGATTGAAAGTTTGAAGATGAATATAAAGATTGATTGCATATACGATTTCTAAAGTTGAACTAGCTTTCAAAGATAATAGGCATAATTAAAAAAAATTCTGTATAGCGTCTATTTAATTTCATTTCTCAATTTTTAATCATTATGACTCACAAATAAATCACATTTCCTAATATAACTTCGATTGACCTTTTATATATAAGACCGTTGTTATATTAAAACAAAAAGTATTTTAATTTGTTTTGTAAACTTTCTATTTGTTATGAGAATGAAAGTTTAACTCTTATTTCGTTATGACTATAAAAGGTTTTGTTTAGTTCGCTCTAATTGTAAAAGCAAATTCTTATTCTAATTTGATTACAATAGGAAATTGTTATGGGAATCTAATACTGGAATGCTTGAACATCCCTTTTTAGGAATAACTTTTCTTAAAATTATAACTCGAAAATATTCTTAAACATCCTTTTGTTAATTAGTCAGAAGAGTATATAAAGAGAGAGTAATAGAGTAGAAATTAAGTGAGTTAGTAAGAGAGTGCGAGAGAGCTTAGACTCTGTGCGATACATTTAAATCTTTATGTATTATCATTCAATTTATATTTTAATAAAGATTGTTAATTGTTAAAGTCAGAGTTGTTATTTCGCTATATAAAAATCCACTCTCACACCGTTCAATAATATGAGATTTCATTAACACAAATACTAATTGAAAAAGGCTTCTATATAACGGGCGGTTACTAAAAAGCCATAATGAGTTTAATACCTAATTTCTTCTGTGTATGTGAAAGAAATTTGATAAATTTTTTTCGATATATTCTTTGTTTACTTAACTACTTAATACTATAATCACATCTAATTGTGCTGAACGTAGCACTTTTTACATCTTAAAAAGTGAGGGGTTATCGAAACTTTCTTTGGCTATGTTATTTCTATGGGAGCAGAGTGTCTATATTCGAATACTTGTATATCTTTTTAACTCAACTACGATTTTCACGTTTCAAACAATTATTATGTATTTACAAATAATTTTTGTATCAACGTTTTATTTGTATGCTGCTTAGTTTCACTGATGAATTTTACATGACGTCTATGGAGACTTACTAAGCAATTTTACATTACTCTTCAAAAATCGCTCTTTAACTCTTGTTAGAGGCATTGTAAAATATTTGTAACAGCGGCGTTTCATAAATTAATATGTATAGAAACTAAATATGAAATATCATTGAGTTAGCTTCAAGTTTAATAAAGTTAAGGGAAAGCAGAGTTATTATGGTTTTTTAGTTATCACCTATTAGATATACAGTGTGTTCGGAAACCTATGTCAATAAATTAAAAGTTTATTTCTCGTAAACTACATAACATATTAACATGAATTTTTTTTAATAAAGATAAAAAGTGTAAGTTTATGATAGGATTGTCTCAATATGCCAACCTTCTTGTGAACAGACTTTGCCCAGCCTAACTTCGAAATTCTCGATAACTCTATTGAATTTTGTGCGGGAAAAGATTGAGTTTTTCTGTTAAATCTTCGTGAGAACTGTTTTACAAATTCCAACTTATGCACTACCTTTTCTTACCGATATTTTTGGATCTTTTTTATCAATTGACTCACTTTCTCAATATTTTCTGGAGTGGTTACAGTCAATGGCCGACTGCCTTTCGAGTTATCGTCATTCAAACTGCCAGTTCAAGTTTTTTCACGAAATTCTTAATTGTTCGATAACACGGAGCTTTATTGGTATTGAAAAAGGTTTTGAATTTTCTTTGGACAGTTATAACACATTCATTATTCGCAAAATATTCTTTAATTATGAAGAAACGTTCTTTTAAAGTGTATTTCGAAGACATTATTGTACGGATTATTAGTTGAGAAAACGAAAGTTATATTACACAGAAAAAAACTTTAATTTAATTAGAAAAAGTCTGCAAAATTTCAATTTAAACAACCCCATATTAAAAAAGTTATAGCCGTTTAGTTTTATGACATAGGTTTCCGGTCACACTGTAATAAATTCTATACCATTACTTAGATAGAATGTCAACAATTTTTAAAGTATTCTATGGTTTAAGAAAATTGAATTTATATACGATCAACCGATATTAAGCAGAAATGTTTTGGGGATAGAGAAAGGAAACCTTTGTAAATGCTCTTTAAAAAGATGTTATCAGTCATTATCATTCAGTGCGAAAAAACTCGTTTAAAATCCTAATAATCTAATTCTGAAAATCGAGATTATCTAACTCAAAACTCAACGATATTCTTTTCTTTAACTCTTACAAACGAAATGCTTATAGTTTAATTGTATGACGATTCTCTAGGGAATAATAAATCTACTTCTGAAAAAATCATTTTTTGAATAAAAACAATTTAATTTTTTATTATGCTTTATTTCGCAGAATGATAAAAATTCAATTTTGTTGCATTAATTACTGGGAAAAACATTTTTTGGAAATTCTCCATCATAGTTGCCAGGCGGCAGGTAGTTGCAAACTATATAAGTTTCATAGCATTCAGAGCCCTGACCAGCACAACGAGCACACCCAACACTGGTCGATGAATTCCAAACAAGTTGAGTGAAGTGTCCAGCATCTTCACTAAAGCCCGGATTATTGTAGTCATAGTATTGAACTTCATCATACCTTTAATGATTAATTATTGAATTTTGAAGTTAACTGAAAGATAATAATTATCAGAAAGAGTTAAATACCACGATTCGACGGCGTCAATTCCATCATTCATGATTTGGCCAGAACTGCCACCCCAATACAAGTTCTCTCCATAATCACCTGATCCATCGTGTCCAGCATCCAGTCCTTCTTGTTGTGATACTGTATTGCATCGATTCTTAGCAAACTCTACGATCTAAAAATTTTTAGTGAATATAAAGTTACATTTAAATCTTTAATATGTGAACCCACTTTTGAAGATATGCGTTAACGAATATGCGTTTTTACTAACGCAATAAAGTTAACTTTTTATGGTTACTATGCATTAAAATTACTTTTTAGGTTATATAATACAATTCCACTTCCAGTGACCCGACCCCCTCAATATATATATCGTTGTACTCATCTCGACGAGCTGAGTTCAACAATATAACAATTTTGGCTCTACGACTAAAGGGGACAAAGTGGGGCCTAAGTCCCTAAGACCTAGCCCTAGGATTACCAAATTTTATATACAAGTAGTACTTCAACCCTCGATCATTTTAACACTCTACACATAATTCCAGATTCAAGTCTGGGGATACTTAGGAGTGGAACAATCTTTTGTCATACATAGGATTAGGGAACTAACAATGTTGAAGCAACCATCCCACCCCCTCAACACATATATCGTTGGACTAAGCTTGAGGAGCTGAGCCCATTAATGCCCCACTTGACTCTGCCACATGACCTTTAACCTTCGATTTCGGAACACATTTCCTCATTCTGGTTATATCACACAATTCAGAAACCAAACATAATTTAAGCAAAATGGACGCGGATAAACACAGATACCGACAAGGACATAAGTGACATAATAAAAAAATGGACGAACAAACATTTACTCGACAAAAACATTCACATTTACTCACACAAACAAAAAACATTAATATTGCAGACATAACATTCATGACTTAGGGAAGAAAGTTAGGCCCTAAGAAGCGGCCCAGAGATTAACAATTTGAGTTGGACTTCTTCCTGACCTTAACTCCCTTTCTTCATGTCGAAATAAACTTAAATCAAATACATGTTGCTCGAGGACTTTTATTCAATCGCGTGATGTTTCATCTAATAAGATTGGATGGAGGTTCCGATGCAACGTGTGCGGCCACAAGGCAAACCCACTTGAGGGGACTTGGCTCGAAAACTCGAATCTGAGTTTCGAAAAATGTCTCTTCGTAGTGTTCACCTTTGTGTTCAAAGAGCCGGTGACACGAGTGATGTCTCAATGTCAAATCAGCAATGTTCTGGCCACGGCTTAGTTCTTAAAGTGTGCGAGGTGGCTCTTCTCACTCTTTCAAACAAACTGGTGGGATGGGGAAAATTGTCGAATGTGATGAGAGCCACGTTTGCACAAGAAAGTACCACCGTGGGCGAGGACTTCGCTCGGAGCAGGTGTGAGTATTCGGCGGCATCTGCAGAGAGGATGGTGATGCGTTTGTGGTCGAAGATCCTAACTGCAAACGCCCACACTCCTCTCTGCCATGCAACGATAGATTACCCTGACTCTTTCATTGTCACCGTCTGTTTTAAATCATATCCAGATGTGGGACTGTTCGGTTTCACCTACCACGAGACAGTTAACCACAAAGTTGGCTTTCTCAGTAGACGAGACCGAACAGCCAACACAAACTGTGGAACGCAAATGACGTCAAGTCAATAAAGATTTTCCTTTTCGGGGGAGAGGGGATTATGGCAAAAACGTCAATGACTTCTATCTTGCCACATGCCTTGCCAGACATTCATACTTCAAAAAGTATTTCAGGCCTCTGAAAAAGCCAGGGTTGAAGTTCGAAAGGTTCCTCATGGATCCTGAACCATTCGGAACTCCTCTGAAGATTGTGGAGGTCTAATCTGATAAGGTATGTGGAAATAAGGAAGTCATCGTTCCAAAACACAACACAAATAACACACAAAAAAGCCCTTTTAAGGGCTCTAAGTCCCCCATGGGTCCACCGCCACGTGGCGGGGATGGGCAAAAGCGTTTGCTGGCAAACGGACCCAAATCAGCTATTCAAGAAAGTAGCAGTGTTACGCCATATATTACGGGAGGATATTCAATAAATGTGTTACAAAGTCAAAGTTCAAAGGTCACGTGACAGAGTCAAGTGGGGCATTGATGGGCTCAGATCCTCAAGCTTAGTCCAACGATATATGGGTTGAGGGGTGGGATGGTTGCTTCAACATTGTTAGTTCCCTAATCCTATGTATGACAAAAGATTGTTCCACTCCTAAGTATCCCCAGACTTGGATCTGGAATTAACGACTGCTTAGTAAAATTGACACCAAAACTAATTTGATTATAACTTTTTTATTAAGAATAGAATTCGTTCAGAATTTTAACATTTGAGAAATGGAATATTAAGGAATATATAAAATTAATTTCTAATGGATAGGACACCTCTGTCAGCAGCTTTTCGCACATTAGTCTTCACACGTCTCATGACTCTCTGGCAGTAGTTTTTGGGCATAACTCTTAGTTCGTGTTTGATTTTAACTATCAATTCTTGAATAGATTCTGCTTTAAAACCTTTTGCATAAACATTTTTCTTAAGTTGTGCCCAAAACGTTTCAATTGGACGAACTTGAGGACAGTTTGGGGGGTTTGAATCTTTTGGGACAACTCTAATATTTAATCTCTCAAACTCTGCAATTGTTGCGTTCGCGTAATGACTCGATGCCAGGTCTGGCCAAAACACAAAATTACCGTCGGAGTGATGTTTATTAATAAATTTCATTAATTTTGTGCGAATACAGTCTTTGATATAAATCTGAGTATTGATGGCATTACCTGAAGGTTTGATTAATGCCTGAGAAACCCCTCGACTGCTTATTGCGATCCAAACTAATACTTTTTCGGGAAATTTATTCTTAAATCTATACTTTGTTTTATCAGAAACAGGCATTAAATCTGAATGAAAATACGAATCATTTCCATAGTTATCACTTCCATCGCACGTGAAATAGCTTTCGTCATCCATTATTATCTAAATACTTTCTGAGGGTTTCAATAAGCCTCTCCTCAACTTTTCTAATGCTTTCTTTTGTCTTAATTTCTGTTTTTCGCTAACTTCTGGAGCTTTTATTCTTTTCCTTTTCACAATTCCATAATCACTAAGAATTTTTTTAGCAGTTGAATCAGACATTTTATGTTTGCGTCCAATTGAGCGAAAACTAACACCAATTTCAGACACATTTTCCTCAACTATTTTTTGTTTAGTTTTATCACTTATTTTATGCCAATTACCACTTCCTGTCATTCTTTTTAAGCTAATTCCATCTTTAATTCTTTTAATTGTTCTTAAAACAGTCGATTTTGAGATTCCTTCTAATGCAAAGTGCTTTACAATTAAGTTAGTTTTCATTTCTTTATTGCGCTCATAAAAACTGCTAATGCGTTCCCTGACAAGTAGTTCTTTACTCGTCGACATATTTTTTAATCATAAAATAATTAAATAATTAATTCAATGGTCAAATAGAGAGATAAATAAGCTTCAAAATGATATATCATAATAAGCATTGCATAAAATCATTCGAATTCGAATTAGATTCTAAAAGTGGTGTCAATTTTACTACGCATGCGTTATTTGTAGAGTGTTAAAATGATCGAGGATTGAAGTACTACTTGTATATAAAATTTGGTAATCCTAGGGCTAGGTCTTAGGGACTTAGGCCCCACTTTGTCCCCTTTAGTCGTAGAGCCAAAATTGTTATATTGTTGAACTCAGCTCGTCGAGATGAGTACAACGATATATATATTGAGGGGGTCGGGTCACTGGAAGTACTCTGTCCCTGAATTGTATTATATAACCTAAAAAGTAATTTTAATGCATAGTAAAAAGCCTATCTATTTACGTACTTAATCAAAAAGTGGGTTAATATTTGTCTTGATATTGTAAAAAGAAAGTTCTAAGAATGATTATCGAGAATCTTTCTAGAAACTTTCTCCTCGAAAATTGAAAATTTTTCTTTTTTTGAACCCCTTATTTAAATATATGAACTTCCTACTAAAACAAAAATTAAATAATGATATAAATCTACGTTATTGTAAATTATTATATTATTAATTAATATTCAAATTTGTTGGTTTATCATGTATAATTATTTCAAAACTTTAAAGATAAATGACAAACAATAACAACAATATAATAAGAAATATTCACTTTTATAGAGATTTTCTGATTTTCTATAAAATATAATTTAATTCATGAGTTTTATTTTTAATTATCTATCTTAAGAAACACCTAAAGCGATATTATGCCTAAAGGCTTGAAAATGATCGTTAGTGCAAATTTTATTTAATTTAAGGAATCTGAAGTTCATTATATTTCAATAGTTCTTTCAATGTAATTTCTAGTAATTTTTCATCAAGATATAATTTCTAGGATTTTTCAACACTACATGAATCAAAACGTCTTTGAATAAATAAGAAAATCATGATTTTAAATATTTTACTTATGTATTAAAGATTTCTAAGAAAAGTGTTGTGGTCTGAAAATATACTTACGCTCTGATCTATAGTTAGCGGAACACTTCGATGTTTTGCTCTGTAGTTATTATGAGCCTCGAGACATTCATTCTGGAAATTGTCATCTGTTGCATCAGGAAATGGTGGTCTGCACCAACAAACTATTCAATAATTTATTGAAATGAGAGTTTTTCGAATAATAAATTAGTGAACTCATTTATCTCAACTTATTAAATGAATTTTCAACATTGATCTAATGTTGAGCAAATTAAAGAACTTTTCATATTGTACGCTCTTCTCCTATTATTGTAGTTTATCTGTACTTTTATTACAAGAAAACTATCAAACAGGATACATGAAATAGGTAGGAATGCGGCGTAAAATAAGAAAAGTTTTATATACAATAGTTTATGACTTTAAATGGACTTACCAGCAATTAATATTGAAATAATAACCAATTTTAAAGTCATTTTGTTTGGTATAGACTTCAAGAATTACTTAGTCTGAATCTATATCCTTTTTATAGTTTGGATTCAATGCTAAAGTAGGCGTGTGTTGTGCTTTCTAAATAATCTAAAGCTTTAATCACGCATATGAAATATTTGAAATGAATACTTCAAGTCAATTACATGTCCACTAAAACTCAGTTGTGTTTTGATGTGAGTTGCATAGATTCAGGTGTTTTATTAGAATCAAAATGAAATAGACCACTATTAAAATATTAATATGGTTGATGGTCAAGCAATTATCAATTATGACTGTAAATATTACTAATCAAACACAATTGTATTTCACTATTGTTTAGACATCAATCATAAAACCATATCAATTATGGTTTTTCTTTTTGGTTATAATAAATCACCTAAAGGAGTTGTCCAGACTTGATATTTAAAATGGCCTAAGAACCAAATATGACCCAAACTTTCTGCATTAATAGAGAATTATAAATTAAGACTAACGACGAAATTTACATTGAAACATATATCGCAGATTCCTTTAAAACGTGATAGAATTTGAAACAAAAAACAATAAAATCTCGGAATCGCAATCACGGTTTGGAAGTTAATTTTTTTTTTAAATAGTTTGAATAACGAAGTATCAAATGATAATATTATGATTTATATGACTAAAAAATTTATGCAAAAAAACGTTATCATATTAAATTGAGAAATTTAAAAATGAGTTTTTCAAAGTGTTAACCGAAAGAATCGCACCCGATCTCTCTAGAATAATAATTTATGGCCAGGGATCATTCAGGTAGCAAAACAGATCGGGTGAGAAACTTTAGGTTAACACTTTGAAATGCTCATTTTAAAATTTTACAATTTAATATGATAACGTTTTTTTGCATAAATTTTTTTGGCATGTGAATCATAATATTATCATTTAATACCTCGTTATTCAAACTATTTAAAAACAAAATTAACTTTTAAACCGTAATTTCGATTCCGAGATATTATTGTTTTTTTGTTTCAAATTCTATCAGGTTTTAAAAGAATCTACACTTTATATTTCAATGTAAATTTCGTCGTTAGTCTTAATTTATAATTCTCTATTAATGCAGAAAGTTTGGCTCATATTGGGTTCTTAGGCCATTTTTAATATTAAGCATGGACAACTCCTTTAGATAAACTCTTTTAATTTGTCAGGAAAACACCTGAATTTTAAAAATAAGATAATTGATTTAAATGTTTACTTCAAATTTTTGATAGACGTCATACTACAAACACTTGAGTTTAATACGAATTACAAACAGTTGTGAAGCCCTCAGCATCCTATAACATAATTTGATTAGGAATATTAATTTTAGACTCTCACCAGGCTTTCAATTATTCTCCTTATATATTTCAATTATACGAGAAATTCTTCAGGTTTTCAAAGAAACAATTTTTCAAATTGAATGGTCACAATAATTCTATAGGATAATCTAAAATAAGACATTTTCTGAAATTTTTCTCCAACTAATCAATAGAATGTGTTTTGGTGTCTAACTATGCTTTCAGTGATATTTTAAGACTAGTATACAATTTATCCAATTAATTATTGAAGTCACTTCACAAATTTGATGTAATTTCGTTTTGCAATATTTTAGAATAAATCAATAATTTTTTATTATAAATCAAAATTTTCGATAAAATTGTTAATGTTTGATCCCTCAAATGTTGGAATTTGTGTTAGGAGATTGCTCTCATTTTTTCAATATTTAGTCATATAAAGGGAAAAAAGAGTCGTTTATCCACAGGTAAAACTATAGTGGTTAAATATAAACGAATCACATATTCTCATTTCAAGTCTAATAAAATAGTTCTTTCAAACTATATCGAAAACATTTTAAACATATATACTGATCGGTAAGCATTTTTACACTAAATAGACTACGAATTTGACTCACTGAGAAAGTTCGAAAAGAATTAGAACTAGTGTTGTAAAAGGAATTATAGAATGTAGATGATTTCGCATTAGAAATTGAGAAATTTTCTTTTTGCAAACTTCTCATTGCATAATATGAACCTGATGTCAGAACAAAGTAATCATAAAATCTTATATACTGGTTTACCTGACTTCGTCTTACATGTCATTATACTTTAAGAGTTAATGTTTCGATTTAGACTCAGAAAATATGTTTTTACATGTAATTACACGTCGAGGTTTAATTTACGTGTAACTGTATTTTAAATCAAAAGTGAATTTTTTACCCCTGATAAGCGTGACAATAACTTTCAACCTTTCATAACCATTAATGGCCTCCCAGTACCTACAAATAAATCTCCCCAAATCCTAGGCATCCACTTTGATCCCCATTTTACTTTCTCCCCTCACATAAAACACATATCCCAAAAAGCGAACCGCCGCCTAAACTCCCTCAAAGCTCTTGTATCCGCTTCCTGGGGTCAAGATAAAGAAACCCTTTCCACCTTATACAAACACTACATCCGTCCCATCCTCGAATATGCGTCCCCTATCTGGTCCCCCGCAATCTCCCAAACCAATCTCCAGAAACTCCAGACCCTATAAAACAAAGCCCTCAGATACATGACAGGTTCCACACTAATGTCTCCCATCTCCCACCTTCACAATGAAACAAAGATCCTCCCCCTAAACCCCCATATATACATGCTAGGCACTCAGTTCTTCTCTAAATTTTATGACCCCAACCACCCCCTTCACAATCTTACAATCCCGTACTCCCCCCACGCAATATGAAAAACACACCTTCCCTCCATTATTCCAAACTCATCAAAAACTATTATGGCCCCCCCTCCAACGAAATTCCCTTAATGATAAGAGAAACCCACACATACTTTACCCGAGCCTGCATAAGCTCCCTCTCCCCTAACAAAATACTTGGGCACACTCCACCCGCGATAGACTCCTCGGAAAACAGTTGACCTCGTAAAGCACGCGTCGCTCTCTCCCAATTGCGCTCTGGCTATTGACCCCTCCTCCGTGACTATCAATTCCGCATAATGAAAATAAATTCTAATCTTTGTCGTTTCTGTCATTTCTCTCCTGAAACTGCCAAGCACATCTTTTCCTTCTGCCCTTCCCTTGCCGTCCTCCGCCATACCCATCAAATAGACCTCTATTCCCTGTGGATAGCACCGGAACGAGCCGTGACGTTTCTTGACGCCTCAAGGGTGCTGTGAGGTTCCATCACCACCCCGGAGGCAAACACAACAACAACAACCTTTTTATATACAGTATAAGTAAGGTTGCCAAACCTCAAGGAATCGCCTTGATTCTCAAGGAATTGCGGGTTCACTCAAGGCTCAAGGAAGGGGTCTTTCCTTGAGCAAAGAATCTCAAGGTGAAAAAATATTTAAAATAGAATAAAAACTATGCCGAAGTAATGCCCTCTTATATCACTCATTATTCAATTTATGTTTAAAATGCATTGAAAACACATTAAGTCTAAAATATGTGATTTGATTGTAGTAATGAAAAGCATTAAAAATATCTAAAGTTCAGTAAAAATGTCTATAAAAATCAATTTATAAACTAAGCAAAACGTGTGAATAGTTTTCAATACGATTATCAACAATGTCTTCACCGAAAAAAAAAGAAGCGATTTTTGACTCGATTTCAAGATAATTGGTTAGAAAAAAGTGAATTCAAAGAGTGGTTAACAAAAAGAGATGAATTGACAGCTTATTGTCGTATTTGTAATAATGAGTTTACTGTTAGACATGAAGGCATTTCTGCAGTCAATGCCCATAAAGATTCCAAAACCCATATAAATAAGTCAAAGACAGTAAAAATGAGTCAAAGTTTGGCCGGTTTTGTGACAAAAATAGATTCAAAACTGTCTGAAAAGGTGATTGTTTCTGAATTGTGCTAAACTTATCATACGATTAGTCATCACTTGAGTTATAACTCGATGGACTGTAACGTAAAGTTGATTAAAAATCTATTCGAAGACTCGAAGACATGCCAGAGTTTGCAATGCGGCCGAACCAAAATGGAGGCTTTGGCTGAGAATGTGTTGTGTCCTCTGTCTATTGAAAAACATTTGAATTCAATGAAAAATAAGAAGTTTTCGATAGCATGCGATGCCTCAAATAAAGGAAATATAAAGCTATTTCCGACCGCATTACAGTATTTCGACATTAATACAGGTATTAATAACTTTGTTCTCGACTTTTATGAGGATCCGAACGAGACTTCGATCGCAATATTCAATAAATTGAAGAATGCTTTGAATAACAATAAAATTGAATCAAATGATTTGATTGCTTTCACCGGAGATAATGCATCAGTGAATTACGGAAAACATCATTCGGTATATCAAAAGTTCAAATTAGAAAATGAAAACATCATTAAAGCTAACTGTAATTGTCATGTTTTACATAACACTATAAGACATGCATTCATTCAAATGCCTTTCGATATCGAAAATTTAGTTTTAAAAATTTATTCACATTTTTCTGTCTCCGCGAAACGAGTCGAAGAACTGAAAACCTGTTATGAATATACAGACAATGAATTCGAAGTAATGAGAAGACACGTGACCACTCGTTGGTTGTCTTTATATCCGGCGATTAATCGATTGATTGATAATATAATTCCTCTGAAAATGTATTTCATTGGTTTGGGTACCGATGACTGCCCTCAAGTGATTAGAGATTTTGTTTGGAGTCAAAGCTATGAAAATATGACGATTTGTGAGTTATATCTGTATTTCAGTTCATATATTATGAAAGACTTTCACAGAACTATTGAAATATTAGAAATGAAAACAACAAACGCAACAAATTTGTATGACTTGATGTTTAAATTGAGAACACAATTAGAGAATCGCCTGAAATACGAGTTTTTCAGTTCAAAAGCTAATGAAAACCTCAAATACTTTTCTTCTGATTTACAAAAAGAATTTAAACATAATATGAAAATTGTGTACAAACGAGCGATCGATTATCTGAACAATAATTTCGATTTCAATGAAAGTCCATTCAAATTGTTTTCGTCACTCAATTTGGACTCAGATTTAAAATATGAAAAACTGATAGAAATAACAAAATTATTAAATATTAGTTTAGATAGAGATTCACTGTTCGATGAAATCAATTGTTTCAATGACTTGATGACCAAATTGTCTGAATCGGAACGTAATTCTAACTCTATAACTAAGTTCTGCAGAATATTGTCTTCAAATAAGATGAAGAATTTGACTAAAATTGTAGAAACAGTTTTGGCGATTCCGGTGGGAAATGAACTCGTGGAAAGAGTTTTCAGTAGTTTAAGGAAGATATGGACGAATGAGAGGAATCGAATGAGTATAAGATTAATTAAAGCAGAAATATGTATTAAAAATAATTTCTCTTTCAATTGTATTGAATTCAAAAATTTTGTTAAAAATAATCCAAAAGTCTTAAAAGCGGCAAAATCTTCGCAAAAATACAATTTTGTGAATTCTGATAAATAAAACTTCAATTTAAATGAATTTTCAACGTAATTTATGTTTATTCTACATTGCTCAAGGAAATATCAAGGAAATTTTAATGATTTTTCCGAGAATATCAAGAAACTTTCAAATTCTATTTGGCAACACTAAGTATAAGACGGATCAATAATATTATGAGCGCTAGTTTTTCAATTAGTAAAGGAATATGACCAACTTTAAGCTATTTTACAGCTTTATATTCAATATACAATTAAGAGTTTTTGATCATAACTCGGAGTATTCAGAATATTTATCCTTAATTATTTTTCAAAAAAACTTTGTCCTGTCTTGTTTTGATGCCGAAAAAGGTTTTCTCGTTAGAATTCTTGGATTTTGTTTTAGATATATACTAATATTCATATATAAAGTCAGAGAAGACGTCTATGATTTGTTCAACAATTATTATGGGTCGAGAGATAGTCATACAGGAAATAATCATCAGCTCGATCAGGCATTGCTGGTTTACACTAAAAAAATATAGTGGAAAATTTTGAAAGAACAAGTAACAGAAAACTTTGTATTGATTAATGATATTTGAAATGAGCACAAAGATGAAAAAGCATGAAAATATATCGATGATTTAGATTACAAGATATTAGTAGTTCATTCACGTTGTACTCCATTTGTTCAACCATTACACGTGTTTTGTTTATACAGCTGAAAGATTTTATTAAGATGTTTTCTGATATCATATCTCTCTATAAACTGAAATATATTTTATCTCAACGAAGGAATATAACCAAATTGCAATTATTGGTACACAATCAACCCTCATCTGATGAAATTGGTAATATGACTAAGTATAGGGGATACAAGTTTGGATTCACTGATTAATCACCAGAATATTTCGAGATTATTATTAATATATGTTTTAGAAATGTTTAGGAGAATCATTGCCATCCCAACTCTGAAATTACAATTATTACGTGCATTCACAGTGATAGCAATTTATGTGTCAAGCCCTTTTTTAGTACTGAATTTTTTCACCATCGTTGACTTTTTCCTTAAATGCCTATGATAAGATCAAAATAATTTGTTTTCTCTAGAAACTGAATGAACTTTCTTCTCATTCGAATATTATATCATGAAATATTTATAACATTGATTGTCATTAAAAAATCTCTGTTTATAATCAAGTCAGAACAATTGACTTCACTCTCAATCTAAACCTCAAAAATTTGGTGCTTATATATCGACATATAAGTGCTTTTTGTAAATGGAGTTTTCCAAAAATTTAGAAGACAAAAATTAAGCACATGTACTATAACGTCGAGTAGAACGGTATTTGATCTTGTTTAACGAATCTGTGGCTTGTTATGCTTCAATAGAAAATTGATTGTTCATAGGAATATTTCTAAAAAACTTCTTGAGAGTTTTTCATCAAACATAATTTTTATAGATGTCCAGCAATAGATAGAATTCTACTATGAATGAATTTTGTCGATAAATAAAGCTTAATATGGAATAAATTAATCGTTGAAAATGTACACTTAATTACTATCAAGGTGTACTGTTATTTAAAATTCATAACTTCATTTAAGTATAGAGACGATTTAGTTTCAAAAGATTGATAGAATCTGGTAAATATCTAGTAAGCTGCTTCCATAAAGTGTTTGACTTTTGGACAGCAAATTTTGTATTGAGTATTTCTGACGATTTTTCAAATAATTAAAAATAAGTTTAAAAATTTTTGATAATTTTTATTGAATTGGTTTATTAATTACTCAGAAATTTAAGAAACCAGTCAATATTTACTATGAATCAAATCAGTTTTATTTGATTACTTCAAATTTAAATTACATTGACCAGGAGAACTTGATTATCCTCGAGAACTTGGACGCAAAACATTTTGTGGGAATTGTCCTTGATAATTACCAGGTGGTTGATAGTTGCAAACTATATATGTTTCATACCATTTCGAGCCCTGACCAGCACAACGCGCACATCCAATTCTAGTGGTCGATTTCCAAACAACTTGAGTGAAATGTCCAGTTGCGGAGCTGAAGCCTGGATTATTGTAGTCGTACTTTTGATTTTCGTCATACCTTTTGTGAAAAATTATTGAAGCTTGAAGTTAACTGAAAAATAATAATTATCAGAAATATTTAAATACCACGATTTGATAGCATCGGTTGCACTACTCATGACTTGGCGAGAATTGCCGCCCCAATACAAGTTTTCTCCATATCCTGATGCCAGACCAGAGTGTCCGGCACTCAATCCTTCACTTTGTGATCTCGAATTACACCGAGACTTGGCATACGCTACAATCTAAATAAATATCAATTCATGTTAAGCTGTAATCTTACTTATAATTCATATAATTTAAACACCTTTAGTGCAAATCAGAGATTACACACGAGTGTTTATAATTTAGTAATCTTTCACTTCGATTTACTTACGTTCTGATCTATAGTAACAGGAGGACTGTTATGGATTGCTCTGTACTTATTATGAGCTTGGAGAGATTCATTCTGGAAATTGTCATCTGTCTTATCGGGAAATGCTGATCTGCCCCAACACACTTTCAAATGAGAATAAGTTAGTTATTAAATTCAAATATTAATAATCATTTTTTATGAATTCGAAATAATGAAAGGTTACACATTAATTCTTATAACTTGAAGGACTTACCAGCGATTAGTATCGAAATAATGACCAACTTCAAAGTCATTTTGATTCAGATTAGTAAATGAGGTAGATTAGACTTCAAGTAAAGCTCAAACTGGATTTCTATCGCTTTTTATAGTTTTCGTCCTAACGATGAAAACTAGCTTCACAAACGCGAAATGAATGGTCCCTTACTGGGAATATATGCACTATATTAATATTAAGTTTGATTTTAATAAATAAACAAAATTTTAAAACACTCCAACACCTATTTTGTAGTTGACTTTACTTTGCAGTCTGACTACTGCGACATAGTCCTCTTTACAAATATTCGCCCTCTTAAATAGGGACCGGATTACAGTTCGAAAGATTGCACTTCTCCAGGGTAAGTGGGAAATCGCCAGGGAAGGCAGTCAATAAACAAACAACGGATTAGGTAAAAGTTTAGTACAAGTTCAAATTATAAGGTAGAAGTTGTCTACATATTTTGACTACACGTTGCATCCGAAAAAGTATCAATTCTGCCAAATTATAAATTAATGGGTGAGAATATTGAATTTAATGCAAAACATAATGTAAGAAGGAGTAAACACTATTAGGGCCTTTTTGAAACATACCCTCTATAAAGTGAGACATAAAAGACTTGAAGTTATAAACGTGTACAAGTTTGGATTCACTGATTAATCACCAGAATATTTCGAGATTATTATTAATATATGTTTTAAAAACGTTTAGGAAAATCATTGCCATCCCAACTCCGAAATTACAATTATTACATGCATTCACTGTGATAGCAATTTATGTGTCAAGCCCTTTTTTAGTACTGAATTTTTTTTCACTATCATTGACATTTTTCATTAAATGCCTATGATAAGATCAAAATAATTTGTTTTCTCTAGAAATTGAATGAACTTTCTTCTCATTCGAATATTATATCATGAAATATTTATAACATTGATTGTCATTAGAAAAATCTCGTCCATAATCAAGTTAGAAAAATTGACTTCACTTTCAATTTAAATCTCAAGACTTCTATACTTATATTTCGACATATAAGTGCTTTTTCTAAATGCAATTTTCTAAAAACTTGGAAGACAAGAATATAAGCACATATACTATAACGTCAGGTAATACGGTATTTAAGCTTGTAAAAGCAATCTGAAATTCATTATGTTTCAAAAGAAAATTTCTAGCTCATAGGAACATCTCTAGAAACGTTTAGAGAGTTTTTCATCAAACATAATTTCTATAGATGTCCAGCAATAGATAGAATTCTACCATCAATGAATTTTGTCGATAAATGAAGCTTAATATGGAATAAATTAATCGTTGAAAATGTGCACTTAATTACTATCAAAGTGTACTTTAATTTCAAATTCATTAGTTCATTTTAGTTTAGAGTCAATTCAGTTTCAAAAGACTAATAGAATCTTGTTAAAATCTAATTAACTGCTTCCATTATTTCTTTGGCTGCTATACAGCAAGTTTGTTTTGAGTACTTCTGACAATTTTTGAAGTAATTGAATATAAGTTTAGAAAATTTAGATAATTTATAATAAGTTGGTTTGTTAATTATTCGGAACTTCAAGAAATCAGTCAACATATAATATGCTTCAAATCGATTTTATTTGTTTATTTTCAAATTAAGATTACATTGACCAGGAGAACTTGATTATCCTTGAGAACTTGGACACAAAACATTTTGTGGGAATTGTCCAATGGCATTGCCAGGAGGTTGATAGTTACAAACAATGTATGTTTCATACCATCGTGAACCCTGACCAGCACATTGGCAGTATAAAATGCAATCTTTAGCATTGCCTCGTATGGCAGTAATGCCCATTGCTACTCATATACATTCAACGGATTCACAAGCATTAAACTGAACAGTGAAGCCAGCTTTCTATGGCATAAAGCAAAGACATTACATTAAACATTGCTGTCATACAAAGCAATGCTAAGGATTGCATTTTAAATTACCAATTGCGGACAAACGATAGCTCATAAGCACGAATTTGTGAGTTTTGGTCAATCTTATTGTGACATAGATTAATGCCAAATCAAAAATATCTTCATCTGACTTCCTCAGATCGCACCCTTCCCTAGTCAGTGCTACAGTACAACAAATGTATTTTATAGAATCCACACCTTAAATTGATTTATATAAAATTGTCAAATATTTATTAATGGTTTAGTATTCAGGTTTTTCTGACAAGATAAATGAATTGCATGAATTTAGGTCGTCTTCAGAATCGAAAACAAACAAATCATTATTAATATATTTTTATGATTAATGTTTAACCGATTGTCAAATATTTTTGTGCAGTCAGATTCATTAGTATTCAGAGTATAATATCTACGAAAACTTAAATAAACTGATTATTTATTAATTTTGATCACATGAATCAATTTTGAAATTAATTTTAGGATTAATTAAAATTTCATTTGTTTAGTTTATTTTTTATTCTAATTATGTTCTAAATAGAAATCATTTTCAAATTGGAATAAAGCCACAAAAGTTCTTACCATAAGAAAAATAAGCCATTTATCTCATTTTGAATAATTGGTTTGTGTTCTAACCTTTGATCGTGTATTGAATGATGTTTCGCAAATGGAATATACAACCGATACAATTAATCGATACAATTATTTATTGATGTCGTTTGAAACGTTTGACACAATTTTTCTCAATATATCAAAATAGACTGCCATTAGTTAACTGTTGACCAATATTTTCTCTTAAATTAATTAATGTATAAAATTTCGTTTTTATCATTATCTTTGTTTGAATATCAAGATTAAAGTAATTTATAAATAATATTCTTAGGACGAAGAACTTAACATCTAATAAGATCTTCACTCCTAATGTTTTTAGTTAAGCTACATTCGACCGAAAACATCAAATAACTATAACGTAATTGAAGAGTGCGTTAAATTATGATTTGCTGGCCGTTCCTCAAATCTATTTATTTTATGCTCATTTCAATTTTACTAAAATTTGATATCCCTCATTCACTTTACTTTTCATTCTTTGTATATATTTCGGTTTTGCAGTTATATTTGGTTTGTGAGCACAACGATTCATTAACCTTAATAACATTGATGATTAGCTTAATTCTGATATTATTATTTAGTTGTGTAAATTGGTCGACAATTCAAAAGAAATGTCAAATTCTTAATATAATTTCATCCAACTTCAATAAAATTAAAAATACAGTAAAACCTGTATAAGTTGAACGCTCTATAACTTGAACACCCTCTAGAAGTTGAACAAGATTTCTGAACATTTCTCATAGACCACAATGCTAGAAAACCTCTATAACTTGAACACCTCTATAAGTTAGATAGGATTTACCGGTCCCAAATGTGTTCATCTCATAGAGGTTTTACTGTATTATAAAATAATCGAAAGTTGCGGGCATAAAAGATTTCAAATCAGTTATGAATTGCCGTCTCATTTGCATAACTAGTACGTGATTTAAAAAGCATATATATTTATACAGTTGGCATAATTTGTGTTCACACTGTAGACTTATATATAAGGGACCCCGAAAAGAAACCGGCGATTTATTAACATTATATTATCTATTAAATCGCCGGTTTCTTTTCGGGGTCCCTTAACCCTTCGTCACAACTGTGGGGTAAAATGTTCCCAAGTTTGACTTTAAAAATCTCGCTAAAATCAACAGAATGTCGTCATTTCTTGAAAATTTAGCTATTCCTCAGTCATATATCTGACTATAAATCACAAAAATCCTGATTAATTTGGAATTATAACTTTATTTTAAAAAATTATTTTCTGGCAACATGTCTTTGTGAGGACAGAAATTCCCCCCTAATATCGCAATGCTTTGTGTTTACTATATGAGTCGCAGCGCTGTAATGTCGCTACTAGCAATTGAACAGTTGATGACGCTGTAGCAGATAATAACTAGAATTAAATTAATTAATTAATGGAAACATTAAAAATAAGGACTAACTTTCATTCTGAAAACATTCCGGACTAACCTGGAACAGATATAAAGCGTGGAAGACGTGGGGTAACATTTTACCCCACAGTTAATTTTACGTTTTCAGAAGTTAAGTTGTGACGAAGGGTTAATATAAAGATAGAAAGATGCAGCGGCATCAGACAAGTATAAACAATTTAATTGATAACAACTCAACTCAAGTTCCATTCATAAATATATAAAAGGGATTATGTAAACTCCAATAAAAAATTCGTCCCAAAGTCAACTGTCCCAAAGTAAACTTTCCTAGACTCTGGTTTTCTATTCCCATTAGCCGGTCTGACTCAATAAATATCTGTATTTTATGGTTTATTTGATTAAACGTTCGTTCAATCTTCTTTAGCCATACAAAATTGCCATTTAGATCAATATTTCCTAAAAATATGTTAACTCTGTATTTCTTAAACACAATGTCAAAAAGTTTCAAAGTATTCTGTGGTCTAGGAAACTGAACTTATTTATGATTAACTGCTATTAAACAGAGATAATTTATGGGTAGAGAAAGAAAATTAGATTTGATGGAGTTTACTTTAAGAACAGATTTCACTAGGAAAGTTTTCCTTACTAGGGAAGGATGCGATCTGAGGAAGTCAGATGAAGATATTATTGATTTGGCATTAATCTATGTCACAATAAGATTGACCAAAACTCACAAATTCGTGCTTATGAGCTATCGTTTGTCCGCAATTGGTAATTTAAAATGCAATCCTTAGCATTGCTTTGTATGACAGCAATGTTTAATGTAATGTCTTTGCTTTATGCCATAGAAAGCTGGCTTCACTGTTCAGTTTAATGCTTGTGAATCCGTTGAATGTATATGAGTAGCAATGGGCATTACTGCCATACGAGGCAATGCTAAAGATTGCATTTTATACTGCCAATTGCGGATAAACAAGAGTTCATAAGCACGAATTTGTGAGTTTTGGTCAAGCTTATTGTCATATAGATTGATGCGAAATAAAAAAAATCTTCATTTGACTTCCTCAGATCGCAACCTTCCCTAGTGAGTCAAAACCTATAAAAAGAGAAACGAATTCAAATTAAGTTATTCTTCAAGTTTATACTGAATCAAAATGATTTTGGTTTATTTGAGACAATAATTTATTTGAATAAAATTTATAAAATGACTGAAATATTAAATAGAAGTTATTTAAATTAAATAAATGGTAAAATAGATAGTAAAAATGTTGTTAAACTAATAGAAGATGAAGAACTTAAGAGAGAGAATAACAAACGAAGACATAGTTATCCCTTTACTTGAAATAAACTAAATCCAAATTATTAAGAAATTCAGTAAGCAATAGATTAAATTAACAAAATACGAATTCATAAATCAATTTGATATAAAAAGGCGAATAAATATAACAGTAAAAGGGGCTTTGAAATTGAAGCTAAACTGTTCGTTTTGGTAAAAAATGCTGTAAAAACTGTTTTGAAAGAGTAAATGCTTCAAAACAAGAACTAATTTTGAAAAGTAAGTTAATCAAAGTCTACGCAAAAATAGGTAATTTCAATTTTTATTAAAGCTTTAGGAACATCGCCGACTATGAAAAACAAACTTGTAAGTTATTGAGTTTTTAGAGAGGAAAGAAACTAAAACAAACTCAACTAACTCTTTGAAGAGAAGAGAAAATATTAATACTTGGAAAAGCTTGTAGAAGTTTCGTCTCACATGCACATAGAAATTTGTAAATTTTTTTATGTAATGTTTTGCAAATAGGGAAACAAAGAATAGACACTTTACAAAATAAGATAACTTTGGCAAAATCATTAGCAGATCAAAGAGGGAAACACTTTAATAGACCCCTTAAAATTAGTGAAGATGTTCGGAAAATGTTGAAAAGTTTCATAGAAAAAATTCTCACTATTATTATGATAAGGAGAGATTTTATTTTGAAAATCCTGGTTTAGATCTCAAAATTTTATATAAAAATTTCATCGATTTTTATTTACAAGAGACATCTAAAATTTTAGAACTTTCTTTAACTTCTTTTAGGGATTATTTTAACGACAACTTTAATATTGGTTTTCGAAAACCTCGTACAGATATGTGTGATTTTCATTACAGAGTCGAAAAACTAGGATTTGAAAATTTATCAAGTGATGAACAGTTTTCATTTGAAAATCGCTTGAGAAAAGTTGAAAGTTATAAATCTATAAAAGAAAGTTCCAATAAATTATGCATAGAATTCGATTACTCGAAAAATAGAGCTCTTCCACTATTACCGATCTCTAAATTTTTCTATTCTCGACTTCTATGGTTATATATTTTCAATGTACACCATTATAAATTCCAGTCTTTTATGTCTCACTATACAGAGCACAGCCGTAGCCAGCGGGGGGCTAGGGGGCTATAGCCCCCCCAAAGGTTTTTCAAAGTTTAAGTTAAATCAAATGTTTGATAATAAATTAACAGATATTTTAATGGGAGTTAGCGCTTGCTACCCAATATCCAAGCATTTCATGAACTTTGAAATTATGAAGCCTTTTGCTACTCATTATTGTTTGAATCTAGAAAATTTAAAGTCAAATTCTGAAACTCCAAAATTATTATTCTATGAATGCGAAGATACTTTTAATGTCTATGAAAAATTAACTGATTATTCAAACTCTATGCCAGATTTATTAAAGTATTTTAAGATATCATTAACTATAGGATGTGTTAATGTTTCGTGTGAAAAGAGTTTTTCAACATTAAGAAGAATTAAAACTTATTTGAGAATTTCGATGTCTAATGACAGATTAAACGGTTTGGCTCTTATTTCGATTGAAAGAGAGATTGCATTATCTATTAATCTAGATAATTTTGCCATTGGATTTGGTAAAAATCATTGTAACAGAAAAATTGTATTGTGTTAAATTTTGATTAAATAATGCTTAACTGAGAATTTTCAGACATTTAGCCCCCCAGACCAAAAAAGCTGGCTACGGCAGTGATATAGAGGGTATGTTTCAAAAAGGCCCTAATAGTGTTTGGTCCTTCTTACATTATGTTTTGCATGAAATTCAACATTCTCACCCATTAATTGATAATTTGACAGAATTGATACTTTTTTCGGATGCAACGTGTAGTCAAAATATGTAGACAAACTCTACCTTATAATTTGAACTTGTACTAAACTTTTACCTAATCCGTTGTTTGTTTATTGATTGCCTTCCCTGGCAATTTCCCACTTACCCTGGAGAAGTGCAATCTTTCGAACTGTAATCCGGTCCCTATTTAAGAGGGGCCATTCATTTCGCGTTTGTGATGCAAATTTTTCATCGTTAGGACGAAAACTATAAAAAGCGATAGAAATCCAGTTTAAGCTTTACTTGAAGTCTAATCTACCTCATTTACTAATCTGAATCAAAATGACTTTGAAGTTGGTCATTATTTCGATACTAATCGCTGGTAAGTCCTTCAAGTCATAAGAATTATCGTGTAACCTTTTATTATTTCGAATTCATAAAAATGATTATTAATATTTGAATTTTATAACTGATTTATTCTCATTTGAAAGTGTGTTGGGGCAGATCAGCATTTCCTGATAAAACAGATGACAATTTCCAGAATGAATGTCTCCAAGCTCATAATAAGTACAGAGCAATCCATAACAGTCCTCCTGTTACTATAGATCAGAACGTAAGTAAATCGAAGTGGAAGATTTCTATATTAAAAATATTCGTGTTTAACCCTTCGTCATAACTGTGTGGTAAAATGCTTCCAAGTTTCACTTTAAAAATCTCGCTTAAATCAACAAAACGTCGTTATTTCTTGAGAATTTAGATATTCCTCAGTCATATATCTGACTTTGAATGACATAAGACCTTGACTTATAACTTTATTAAAGAAAATTTTCTGGCAACATGTCTTTCTGAGGACAGAAATTTGCCCTAACTTCGCAGTGCTCCGTGTTTACTGTACTGTGATATCGCTACTAGCAATTCGAACCACTGATGACGCTGTAGCAGATAATTAGAAATTAATTAATTTGTAAATTAGAACTTCGAAAACAAGGGCTAACTTTCATTTGAAAGTATCAGGACTAAGCTAGAACAGATCTAAAGCGTGGAAAAAGTGGACTAACATTTTATACCACAGTTAACTTTACGTTTTCGGAAGTTAAGTTGTGACGAAGGGTTAATCCCTGACTCGCACAAAAGGTGTTTAAATTATATGAATTATAGTTAAGATTACAGCTTAACATGAATTGATAATTATTTAGATTGTAGCGTATGCCAAGTCTCGGTGTAATTCGAGATCACAAAGTGAAGGATTGAGTGCCGGACACTCTGGTCTGGCATCAGGATATGGAGAAAACTTGTATTGGGGCGGCAATTCTCGCCAAGTCATGAGTAGTGCAACCGATGCCATCAAATCGTGGTATTTAAATCTTTGTGCTAATTATTATTTTTCAGTTAACTTCAAGTTTCAATAATTTATCACGAAAGGTATGACGAAAATCAAAAGTACGACTACAATAATCCAGGCTTCAGCTCCGCAACTGGACATTTCACTCAAGTTGTTTGGAAATCGACCACTAGAATTGGATGTGCGCGTTGTGCTGGTCAGGGCTCGAAATGGTATGAAACATATATAGTTTGCAACTATCAACCACCTGGTAATTATCAAGGACAATTCCCACAAAATGTTTTGCGTCCAAGTTCTCGAGGATAATCAAGTTCTTCTGATCAATGTAATTTATATTTGAAGTAATCAAATAAAACTGATTTGATTCATAGTAAATATTGACTGGTTTCTTAAATTTCTGAGTAATTAATAAACCAATTCAATAAAACTTATCAAAAATTTTTAAACTTATTTTTAATTATTTTAAAAATTATCAGAAAGACTCAATAAAAAGTTGCTGTATAGCAGCCAAAGAATTTATGGAAGTAGTTAATCAGATATTTACCAGATTCTATCAATCTTTTGGAACTGAATCGTCTCTAACTTAAATGAAGTAATTAATTTTAAGTAAACTTTGGCTATTGATCAAGTGCACATTTTCGTGATTAATTTATTCTCTATTAAACTTTTTTATCCACAAAATTCATTGATAGTAGGTCTCTATCTAGTACTAGAAATCTCTAGAAATTATGAGAAACTCGTTAGAAGTTTTAGAAATATTCCTATGAGCTAGAAATTTTCTTTTGAAGCATAATGAATTTCAGATTGCTTTTACAAGCTTAAATGCCGTATTACCTGACGTTATAGTATATGTGCTTAAATTCTTGTCTTCCAAGTTTTTAGAAAATTGCATTTAGAAAAAGCACTTATATGTCGAAATATAAGTATAGAAGTCTTGAGATTTAAATTGAAAGTGAAGTCAATTTTTCTAACCTGATTATGAACGAGATTTTGTACAATGTAAAGTAACTACTAATATCTTATAATCTAAATCATCGAAATATTTTCATGGTTTTCATCTTTTGCTCATTCAATTGTCATCAATTAATACAAAGTTTTCTGTTACTTAATCCTTCAAAACTTTCCACCATATTTTTTTAGTGTAAACCAGTAATGCCTGATCGAGCTGATGATTATTTCCTGTATGACTATCTCTCGACCCATAATAATTATCGAACAAATCACACCACTCCTTCTCCTACTTTATATACGAATGTGAGTATATATCTAAAACAAAATCCAAGAACTCTTACGAGAAAACCTTTTTCGGCATCAAAACAAGACAGGACAAAGTTTTTTTTGAAAAATAAACTAGGATAAATATTCTTAATACTCCGAGTTATGATCAAAAACTCTTAATTGTATATCGAATATAAAGCTGTAAAATAGCTTAAAGTTGGTCATATTCATTTATCAATTGAAAAACTAGCGCTCTACATTTATAGACTTTATAGTCAGTTACATTGTTTTTCAGTTCCATTTGGATCTATTGCATTACTATTTGTAATGTAAACCCAAACCCTGTCGAACCGGTAGCTCTTCTTAAAGCTATTTGTGTATTTCGCAAAGCTATTTGTAATCCAAAACTTTACAGTGCAAAACCGCTTGCTCATCTGCTGAAAACCGGGAGATACCGCTTCGAAAGTGTTTGGGTTTACATTACAAATAGCAATGCAATAGATCCAAATTGAACTGAAAAACACTGTAATATTATTTTAGCAATAATTCACTCTATTAGCATCATTAGACTAGATTAGGATGTTTGGTTAGTTTAGTTTGGCTTGAGGTTTTGTGATGTTCACGCTATAGAGGAGTCATACTTTTTAAATTAGCTATAAATCATTCAGATCGTAGTCTATGAGAAGCTCAGATCAGCAATGTGTCACAGCAAGAACCGAATGAAAAATACGCTATTCTGGCACAGTAATATTCAGAAAGCTTGTCTTAAGATGCAGGTGTGGTTCAGCTAGAAACTATTCATTCCGATGTTATGAGTTAGGTTTAATTTAAATGTTTTTCAGTAATAGCCCATATAAGACGATTCTAAAACGTTTTAACTTTAACATAGTGTTAAATATTCAATAATTTATTTTACCTACAATAGTTTCTAGCTGAACCACACCTGCATCTTAAGACAAGCTTTCTGAATATTACTGTGCCAGAATAGCGTATTTTTCATTCGGTTCTTGCTGTGACACATTGCTGATCTGAGCTTCTCATAGACTACGATCTGAATGATTTATAGCTAATTTAAAAAGTATGACTCCTCTATAGCGTGAACATCACAAAACCTCAAGCCAAACTAAACTAACCAAACATCCTAATCTAGTCTAATGATGCTAATAGAGTGAATTATTGCTAAAATAATATTACAGTGTTTTTCAGTTCAATTTGGATCTATTGCATTGCTATTTGTAATGTAAACCCAAACACTTTCGAAGCGGTATCTCCCGGTTTTCAGCAGATGAGCAAGCGGTTTTGCACTGTAAAGTTTTGGATTACAAATAGCTTTGCGAAATACACAAATAGCTTTAAGAAGAGCTACCGGTTCGACAGGGTTTGGGTTTACATTACAAATAGTAATGCAATAGATCCAAATGGAACTGAAAAACAATGTAACTGACTATAAAGTCTATAAATGTAGAGCGCTAGTTTTTCAATTGATAAATGAATATGACCAACTTTAAGCTATTTTACAGCTTTATATTCGATATACAATTAAGAGTTTTTGATCATAACTCGGAGTATTAAGAATATTTATCCTAGTTTATTTTTCAAAAAAACTTTGTCCTGTCTTGTTTTGATGCCGAAAAAGGTTTTCTCGTAAGAGTTCTTGGATTTTGTTTTAGATATATACTCACATTCGTATATAAAGTAGGAGAAGGAGTGGTGTGATTTGTTCGATAATTATTATGGGTCGAGAGATAGTCATACAGGAAATAATCATCAGCTCGATCAGGCATTACTGGTTTACACTAAAAAAATATGGTGGAAAGTTTTGAAGGATTAAGTAACAGAAAACTTTGTATTAATTGATGACAATTGGAATGAGCAAAAAGATGAAAAACCATGAAAATATTTCGATGATTTAGATTATAAGATATTAGTAGTTACTTTACATTGTACAAAATCTCGTTCATAATCAGGTTAGAAAAATTGACTTCACTTTCAATTTAAATCTCAAGACTTCTATACTTATATTTCGACATATAAGTGCTTTTTCTAAATGCAATTTTCTAAAAACTTGGAAGACAAGAATTTAAGCACATATACTATAACGTCAGGTAATACGGCATTTAAGCTTGTAAAAGCAATCTGAAATTCATTATGCTTCAAAAGAAAATTTCTAGCTCATAGGAATATTTCTAAAACTTCTAACGAGTTTCTCATAATTTCTAGAGATTTCTAGTACTAGATAGAGACCTACTATCAATGAATTTTGTGGATAAAAAAGTTTAATAGAGAATAAATTAATCACGAAAATGTGCACTTGATCAATAGCCAAAGTTTACTTAAAATTAATTACTTCATTTAAGTTAGAGACGATTCAGTTCCAAAAGATTGATAGAATCTGGTAAATATCTGATTAACTACTTCCATAAATTCTTTGGCTGCTATACAGCAACTTTTTATTGAGTCTTTCTGATAATTTTTAAAATAATTAAAAATAAGTTTAAAAATTTTTGATAAGTTTTATTGAATTGGTTTATTAATTACTCAGAAATTTAAGAAACCAGTCAATATTTACTATGAATCAAATCAGTTTTATTTGATTACTTCAAATATAAATTACATTGATCAGAAGAACTTGATTATCCTCGAGAACTTGGACGCAAAACATTTTGTGGGAATTGTCCTTGATAATTACCAGGTGGTTGATAGTTGCAAACTATATATGTTTCATACCATTTCGAGCCCTGACCAGCACAACGCGCACATCCAATTCTAGTGGTCGATTTCCAAACAACTTGAGTGAAATGTCCAGTTGCGGAGCTGAAGCCTGGATTATTGTAGTCGTACTTTTGATTTTCGTCATACCTTTCGTGATAAATTATTGAAACTTGAAGTTAACTGAAAAATAATAATTAGCACAAAGATTTAAATACCACGATTTGATGGCATCGGTTGCACTACTCATGACTTGGCGAGAATTGCCGCCCCAATACAAGTTTTCTCCATATCCTGATGCCAGACCAGAGTGTCCGGCACTCAATCCTTCACTTTGTGATCTCGAATTACACCGAGACTTGGCATACGCTACAATCTAAATAATTATCAATTCATGTTAAGCTGTAATCTTAACTATAATTCATATAATTTAAACACCTTTTGTGCGAGTCAGGGATTAACCCTTCGTCACAACTTAACTTCCGAAAACGTAAAGTTAACTGTGGTATAAAATGTTAGTCCACTTTTTCCACGCTTTAGATCTGTTCTAGCTTAGTCCTGATACTTTCAAATGAAAGTTAGCCCTTGTTTTCGAAGTTCTAATTTACAAATTAATTAATTTCTAATTATCTGCTACAGCGTCATCAGTGGTTCGAATTGCTAGTAGCGATATCACAGTACAGTAAACACGGAGCACTGCGAAGTTAGGGCAAATTTCTGTCCTCAGAAAGACATGTTGCCAGAAAATTTTCTTTAATAAAGTTATAAGTCAAGGTCTTATGTCATTCAAAGTCAGATATATGACTGAGGAATATCTAAATTCTCAAGAAATAACGACGTTTTGTTGATTTAAGCGAGATTTTTAAAGTGAAACTTGGAAGCATTTTACCACACAGTTATGACGAAGGGTTAAACACGAATATTTTTAATATAGAAATCTTCCACTTCGATTTACTTACGTTCTGATCTATAGTAACAGGAGGACTGTTATGGATTGCTCTGTACTTATTATGAGCTTGGAGACATTCATTCTGGAAATTGTCATCTGTTTTATCAGGAAATGCTGATCTGCCCCAACACACTTTCAAATGAGAATAAATCAGTTATAAAATTCAAATATTAATAATCATTTTTTATGAATTCGAAATAATAAAAGGTTACACGATAATTCTTATGACTTGAAGGACTTACCAGCGATTAGTATCGAAATAATGACCAACTTCAAAGTCATTTTGATTCAGATTAGTAAATGAGGTAGATTAGACTTCAAGTAAAGCTTAAACTGGATTTCTATCGCTTTTTATAGTTTTCGTCCTAACGATGAAAAATTTGCATCACAAACGCGAAATGAATGGCCCCTCTTAAATAGGGACCGGATTACAGTTCGAAAGATTGCACTTCTCCAGGGTAAGTGGGAAATTGCCAGGAAGGCAATCAATAAACAAACAACGGATTAGGTAAAAGTTTAGTACAAGTTCAAATTATAAGGTAGAGTTTGTCTACATATTTTGACTACACGTTGCATCCGAAAAAAGTATCAATTCTGTCAAATTATCAATTAATGGGTGAGAATGTTGAATTTCATGCAAAACATAATGTAAGAAGGACCAAACACTATTAGGGCCTTTTTTGAAACATACCCTCTATATCACTGCCGTAGCCAGCTTTTTTGGTCTGGGGGGCTAAATGTCTGAAAATTCTCAGTTAAGCATTATTTAATCAAAATTTAACACAATACAATTTTTCTGTTACAATGATTTTTACCAAATCCAATGGCAAAATTATCTAGATTAATAGATAATGCAATCTCTCTTTCAATCGAAATAAGAGCCAAACCGTTTAATCTGTCATTAGACATCGAAATTCTCAAATAAGTTTTAATTCTTCTTAATGTTGAAAAACTCTTTTCACACGAAACATTAACACATCCTATAGTTAATGATATCTTAAAATACTTTAATAAATCTGGCATAGAGTTTGAATAATCAGTTAATTTTTCATAGACATTAAAAGTATCTTCGCATTCATAGAATAATAATTTTGGAGTTTCAGAATTTGACTTTAAATTTTCTAGATTCAAACAATAATGAGTAGCAAAAGGCTTCATAATTTCAAAGTTCATGAAATGCTTGGATATTGGGTAGCAAGCGCTAACTCCCATTAAAATATCTGTTAATTTATTATCAAACATTTGATTTAACTTAAACTTTGAAAAACCTTTGGGGGGGCTATAGCCCCCTAGCCCCCCGCTGGCTACGGCTGTGCTCTGTATAGTGAGACATAAAAGACTGGAATTTATAATGGTGTACATTGAAAATATATAACCATAGAAGTCGAGAATAGAAAAATTTAGAGATCGGTAATAGTGGAAGAGCTCTATTTTTCGAGTAATCGAATTCTATGCATAATTTATTGGAACTTTCTTTTATAGATTTATAACTTTCAACTTTTCTCAAGCGATTTTCAAATGAAAACTGTTCATCACTTGATAAATTTTCAAATCCTAGTTTTTCGACTCTGTAATGAAAATCACACATATCTGTACGAGGTTTTCGAAAACCAATATTAAAGTTGTCGTTAAAATAATCCCTAAAAGAAGTTAAAGAAAGTTCTAAAATTTTAGATGTCTCTTGTAAATAAAAATCGATGAAATTTTTATATAAAATTTTGAGATCTAAACCAGGATTTTCAAAATAAAATCTCTCCTTATCATAATAATAGTGAGAATTTTTTCTATGAAACTTTTCAACATTTTCCGAACATCTTCACTAATTTTAAGGGGTCTATTAAAGTGTTTCCCTCTTTGATCTGCTAATGATTTTGCCAAAGTTATCTTATTTTGTAAAGTGTCTATTCTTTGTTTCCCTATTTGCAAAACATTACATAAAAAAAAATTTACAAATTTCTATGTGCATGTGAGACGAAACTTCTACAAGCTTTTCCAAGTATTAATATTTTCTCTTCTCTTCAAAGAGTTAGTTGAGTTTGTTTTAGTTTCTTTCCTCTCTAAAAAACTCAATAACTTACAAGTTTGTTTTTCATAGTCGGCGATGTTCCTAAAGCTTTAATAAAAATTGAAATTACCTATTTTTGCGTAGACTTTTGATTAACTTACTTTTCAAAAATTAGTTCTTGTTTTGAAGCATTTACTCTTTCAAAACAGTTTTTTACAGCATTTTTTTACCAAAACGAACAGTTTAGCTTCAATTTCAAAGCCCCTTTTACTGTTATATTTATTCGCCTTTTTTATATCAAATTGATTTATGAATTCGTATTTTGTTAATTTAATCTATTGCTTACTGAATTTCTTAATAATTTGGATTTAGTTTATTTCCCAAGTAAAGGGATAACTATGTCTTCGTTTGTTATTCTCTCTCTTAAGTTCTTCATCTTCTATTAGTTTAACAACATTTTTACTATCTATTTTACCATTTATTTAATTTAAATAACTTCTATTTAATATTTCAGTCATTTTATAAATTTTATTCAAATAAATTATTGTCTCAAATAAACCAAAATCATTTTGATTCAGTATAAACTTGAAGAATAACTTAATTTGAATTCGTTTCTCTTTTTATAGGTTTTGACTCACTAGGGAAGGTTGCGATCTGAGGAAGTCAAATGAAGATTTTTTTTATTTCGCATCAATCTATATGACAATAAGCTTGACCAAAACTCACAAATTCGTGCTTATGAACTCTTGTTTATCCGCAATTGGCAGTATAAAATGCAATCTTTAGCATTGCCTCGTGTGGCAGTAATGCCCATTGCTACTCATATACATTCAACGCATTCACAAGCATTAAACTGAACAGTGAAGCCAGCTTTCTATGGCATAAAGCAAAGACATTACATTAAACATTGCTGTCATACAAAGCAATGCTAAGGATTGCATTTTAAATTACCAATTGCGGACAAACGATAGCTCATAAGCACGAATTTGTGAGTTTTGGTCAATCTTATTGTGACATAGATTAATGCCAAATCAATAATATCTTCATTTGACTTCCTCAGATCGCATCCTTCCTAGTAAGGAAAACTTTCCTAGTGAAATCTGTTCTTAAAGTAAACTCCATCAAATCTAATTTTCTTTCTCTACCCATAAATTATCTCTGTTTAATAGCAGTTAATCATAAATAAGTTCAGTTTCCTAGACCACAGAATACTTTGAAACTTTTTGACATTGTGTTTAAGAAATACAGAGTTAACATATTTTTAGGAAATATTGATCTAAATGGCAATTTTGTATGGCTAAAGAAGATTGAACGAACGTTTAATCAAATAAACCATAAAATACAGATATTTATTGAGTCAGACCGGCTAATGGGAATAGAAAACCAGAGTCTAGGAAAGTTTACTTTGGGACAGTTGACTTTGGGACGAATTTTTTATTGGAGTTTACATAATCCCTTTTATATATTTATGAATGGAACTTGAGTTGAGTTGTTATCAATTAAATTGTTTATACTTGTCTGATGCCGCTGCATCTTTCTATCTTTATATTAACCCTTCGTCACAACTTAACTTCTGAAAACGTAAAATTAACTGTGGGGTAAAATGTTACCCCACGTCTTCCACGCTTTATATCTGTTCCAGGTTAGTCCGGAATGTTTTCAGAATGAAAGTTAGTCCTTATTTTTAATGTTTCCATTAATTAATTAATTTAATTCTAGTTATTATCTGCTACAGCGTCATCAACTGTTCAATTGCTAGTAGCGACATTACAGCTGCGACTCATATAGTAAACACAAAGCATTGCGATATTAGGGGGAATTTCTGTCCTCACAAAGACATGTTGCCAGAAAATAATTTTTTAAAATAAAGTTATAATTCCAAATTAATCAGGATTTTTGTGATTTATAGTCAGATATATGACTGAGGAATAGCTAAATTTTCAAGAAATGACGACATTCTGTTGATTTTAGCGAGATTTTTAAAGTCAAACTTGGGAACATTTTACCCCACAGTTGTGACGAAGGGTTAAGGGACCCCGAAAAGAAACCGGCGATTTAATAGATAATATAATGTTAATAAATCGCCGGTTTCTTTTCGAGTCCCTATAAGTCTACAGTGTGAACACAAATTATGCCAACTGTATAAATATATATGCTTTTTAAATCACGTACTAGTTATGCAAATGAGACGGCAATTCATAACTGATTTGAAATCTTTTATGCCCCAACTTTCGATTATTTTATAATACAGTAAAACCTCTATGAGATGAACACATTTGGGACCGGTAAATCCTATCTAACTTATAGAGGTGTTCAAGTTATAGAGGTTTTCTAGCATTGTGGTCTATGAGAAATGTTCAGAAATCTTGTTCAACTTCTAGAGGGTGTTCAAGTTATAGAGCGTTCAACTTATACAGGTTTTACTGTATTTTTAATTTTATTGAAGTTGGATGAAATTATATTAAGAATTTGACATTTCTTTTGAATTGTCGACCAATTTACACAACTAAATAATAATATCAGAATTAAGCTAATCATCAATGTTATTAAGGTTAATGAATCGTTGTGCTCACAAACCAAATATAACTGCAAAACCGAAATATATACAAAGAATGAAAAGTAAAGTGAATGAGGGATATCAAATTTTAGTAAAATTGAAATGAGCATAAAATAAATAGATTTGAGGAACGGCCAGCAAATCATAATTTAACGCACTCTTCAATTACGTTATAGTTATTTGATGTTTTCGGTCGAATGTAGCTTAACTAAAAACATTAGGAGTGAAGATCTTATTAGATGTTAAGTTCTTCGTCCTAAGAATATTATTTATAAATTACTTTAATCTTGATATTCAAACAAAGATAATGATAAAAACGAAATTTTATACATTAATTAATTTAAGAGAAAATATTGGTCAACAGTTAACTAATGGCAGTCTATTTTGATATATTGAGAAAAATTGTGTCAAACGTTTCAAACGACATCAATAAATAATTGTATCGATTAATTGTATCGGTTGTATATTCCATTTGCGAAACATCATTCAATACACGATCAAAGGTTAGAACACAAACCAATTATTCAAAATGAGATAAATGGCTTATTTTCTTATGGTAAGAACTTTTGTGGCTTTATTCAATTTGAAAATGATTTCTATTTAGAACATAATTAGAATAAAAAATAAACTAAACAAATGAAATTTTAATTAATCCTAAAATTAATTTCAAAATTGATTCATGTGATCAAAATTAATAAATAATCAGTTTATTTAAGTTTTCGTAGATATTATACTCTGAATACTAATGAATCTGACTGCACAAGAATATTTGACAATCGGTTAAACATTAATCATAAAAATATATTAATAATGATTTGTTTGTTTTCGATTCTGGAGACGACCTAAATTCATGCAATTCATTTATCTTGTCAGAAAAACCTGAATACTAAACAATTAATAAATATTTGACAATTTTATATAAATCAATTTAAGGTGTGGATTCTATAAAATACATTTGTTGTACTGTAGCACTGACTAGGGAAGGGTGCGATCTGAGGAAGTCAAATGAAGATATTATTGGTTTGGCATTAATCTATGTCACAATAAGATTGACCAAAACTCACAAATTCGTGCTTATGAGCTATCGTTTGTCCGCAATTGGTAATTTAAAATGCAATCCTTAGCATTGCTTTGTATGACAGCAATGTTTAATGTAATGTCTTTGCTTTATGCCATAGAAAGTTGGCTTCACTGTTCAGTTTAATGCTTGTGAATGCGTTGAATGTATATGAGTAGCAATGGGCATTACTGCCATACGAGGCAATGCTAAAGATTGCATTTTATACTGCCAATGTGCTGGTCAGGGCTCACGATGGTATGAAACATACATTGTTTGTAACTATCAACCTCCTGGCAATGTCATTGGACAATTCCCACAAAATGTTTTGTGTCCAAGTTCTCAAGGATAATCAAGTTCTCCTGGTCAATGTAATCTTAATTTGAAAATAAACAAATAAAATCGATTTGAAGCATATTATATGTTGACTGATTTCTTGAAGTTCCGAATAATTAACAAACCAACTTATTATAAATTATCTAAATTTTCTAAACTTATATTCAATTACTTCAAAAATTGTCAGAAATACTCAAAACAAACTTGCTGTATAGCAGCCAAAGAAATAATGGAAGCAGTTAATTAGATTTTAACAAGATTCTATTAGTCTTTTGAAACTGAATTGACTCTAAACTAAAATGAACTAATGAATTTGAAATTAAAGTACACTTTGATAGTAATTAAGTGTACATTTTCAACGATTAATTTATTCCATATTAAGCTTCATTTATCGACAAAATTCATTGATGGTAGAATTCTATCTATTGCTGGACATCTATAGAAATTATGTTTGATGAAAAACTCTCTAAACGTTTCTAGAGATGTTCCTATGAGCTAGAAATTTTCTTTTGAAACATAATGAATTTCAGATTGCTTTACAAGCTTAAATACCGTATTACCTGACGTTATAGTATATGTGCTTATATTCTTGTCTTCCAAGTTTTTAGAAAATTGCATTTAGAAAAAGCACTTATATGTCGAAATATAAGTATAGAAGTCTTGAGATTTAAATTGAAAGTAAAGTCAATTTTTCTAACTTGATTATGGACGAGATTTTCTAATGACAATCAATGTTATAAATATTTCATGATATAATATTCGAATGAGAAGAAAGTTCATTCAATTTCTAGAGAAAACAAATTATTTTGATCTTATCATAGGCATTTAATGAAAAATGTCAATGATAGTGAAAAAAAATTCAGTACTAAAAAAGGGCTTGACACATAAATTGCTATCACAGTGAATGCATGTAATAATTGTAATTTCGGAGTTGGGATGGCAATGATTTTCCTAAACGTTTTTAAAACATATATTAATAATAATCTCGAAATATTCTGGTGATTAATCAGTGAATCCAAACTTGTACACGTTTATAACTTCAAGTCTTTTATGTCTCACTTTATAGAGGGTATGTTTCAAAAAGGCCCTAATAGTGTTTACTCCTTCTTACATTATGTTTTGCATTAAATTCAATATTCTCACCCATTAATTTATAATTTGGCAGAATTGATACTTTTTCGGATGCAACGTGTAGTCAAAATATGTAGACAACCTCTACCTTATAATTTGAACTTGTACTAAACTTTTACCCAATCCGTTGTTTGTTTATTGACTGCCTTCCCTGGCAATTTCCCACTTACCCTGGAGAAGTGCAATCTTTCGAACTGTAATCCGGTCCCTATTTAAGAGGGCGAATATTTGTAAAGAGGACTGTGTCGCTGTAGTCAGACTGCAAAGTAAAGTCAACTACAAAATAGGTGTTGGACTGTTTTAAAATTTTGTTTATTTATTGAAATCAAACTTAATATTAATATAGTGCATATATTCCCAGTAAGGGACCATTCATTTCGCGTTTGTGAAGCTAGTTTTCATCGTTAGGACGAAAACTATAAAAAGCGATAGAAATCCAGTTTAAGCTTTACTTGAAGTCTAATCTACCTCATTTACTAATCTGAATCAAAATGACTTTGAAGTTGGTCATTATTTCGATACTAATCGCTGGTAAGTCCTTCAAATTATAAGAATTAATGTGTAACCTTTCATTATTTCGAATTCATAAAAAATGATTATTAATATTTGAATTTAATAACTAACTTATTCTCATTTGAAAGTGTGTTCGGGCAGATCAGCATTTCCTGATAAAACAGATGACAATTTCCAGAATGAATGTCTCCAAGCTCATAATAAGTACAGAGCAATCCATAACAGTCCTCCTGTTACTATAGATCAGAACGTAAGTAAATCGAAGTGAAAGATTACTAAATTATAAACACTCGTGTGTAATCTCTGATTTGCACTAAAGGTGTTTAAATTATATGAATTATAAGTAAGATTACAGCTTAACATGAATTGATATTTATTTAGATTGTAGCGTATGCTAAGTCTCGGTGTAATTCGAGATCACAAAGTGAAGGATTGAGTGCCGGACACTCTGGTCTGGCATCAGGATATGGAGAAAACTTGTATTGGGGCGGCAATTCTCGCCAAGTCATGAGTAGTGCAACCGATGCCATCAAATCGTGGTATTTAAATCTTTGTGATAATTATTATTTTTCAGTTAACTTCAAGCTTCAATAATTTTTCACAAAAGGTATGACGAAAATCAAAAGTACGACTACAATAAACCAGGCTTCAGCTCCGCAACTGGACATTTCACTCAAGTTGTTTGGAAATCGACCACTAGAATTGGATGTGCGCGTTGTGCTGGTCAGGGCTCGAAATGGTATGAAACATATATAGTTTGCAACTATCAACCACCTGGTAATTATCAAGGACAATTCCCACAAAATGTTTTGCGTCCAAGTTCTCGAGGATAATCAAGTTCTCCTGGTCAATGTAATTTAAATTTGAAGTAATCAAATAAAACTGATTTGATTCATAGTAAATATTGACTGGTTTCTTAAATTTCTGAGTAATTAATAAACCAATTCAATAAAAATTATCAAAAATTTTTAAACTTATTTTTAATTATTTGAAAAATCGTCAGAAATACTCAATACAAAATTTGCTGTCCAAAAGTCAAACACTTTATGGAAGCAGTTTACTAGATATTTACCAGATTCTATCAATCTTTTGAAACTAAATCGTCTCTATACTTAAATGAAGTAAAGAATTTACAGTAAAGTACACTTTGATAGTAATTAAGTGTACATTTCCACGATTAGTTTGTTCCCAATTAAGCCTTATTTATCGATAAAATTTAATGAAAGTGAAGTTATATTTAAGGCTGAACATCTCTAATATAAGTTTCTAGAAATATTCCTATGAACTAGAAATTTTCTATTGAAACATAATGAACCTCAGATTCGTTAAACAAGGTTAAATACTGTATTACCTCACGTTATAGTACATTTGCTTAAATTCTCGTTTTAGTTTTTTGGAAAATTCCATTTACTTTTATATTTCACTTATATATCTATATATAAGCACAGGAATATTTTTCAATTAGTACACTTATTAATGAGATCTCATAATATTATTGAGCCGTCTTATACTGTATATAAAAAGGTCAATCGATGTTATATTAGGAAAAGTGATTTATTTGTTAGTCATAATGATTACAAATTGAGAAATGAAATCAGATAGACGCTATACAGAACTATTTTAATTATGCCTATTATCTTTGAAAATTAGTTTAATTTTAGAAATCATATATGCAATCAATCTTTATATTCACCTTTGAACTTTCAATCTCTTAAGCGCCAAGATTTTTAATGAGATTAAAATAAAACGTTCTATAAATCCCTGAATCAACCATTTGTTTAACATTAGAATAAGTCGACTGGTCTCTCAAATGCTTATAATTATGTAAACACAAATCAATTGCATTTATAGATATTAAAATAGTGAACCGACCGAAACAAATACTTTTGTTTACTTCAATTAACGGAAGCATTCGTTTTGAGGAAAGAAAAGGTGATTCAATAAATTTAATCTCAAATAAAATGCGTTTTTACAATCCAGTAATATGTTCTTAATTTTACATCTTCTCATAGGATAAAAGACCGGCCATTTATATTGTGGAATTCAACTTTTTGAACACATTATATTAGGCCCCAATTTTTCCCCTTTGGTCCTAGAGTCCAAATTGTGGTATTGCTGAAGTCAGTTCGTCGAGCGAGTACAACGATATATATATTGAGGGGGTCGGGTCACTGGAAGTACCCTGTCTCTGAATTGTATTATATAACCTAAAAAGTAATTTAATCCATAGTGAAAGGCCTATCCATCTACGTATATCTTCAAAAAGTGGGTTAATATTTGTCTTGATATTGTAAAAAGAAAGTTCTAGGAAAAGTTCTCGAGGACCTTTCTAGAAACTTTCTCCTCGAAAATTGAGAATTTTTCTTTTTGTGAACCCCCTATTTAAATATATGAACCTCCAACTAAAGCAAAAATTAAATAATCATATAAACCTACGTTATTGTAATTTGTTAATTTATTAATTTATATTCAAATTTGTTGGTTTATCATGCATAATTATTTCAAAACTTTAAAGATAAATGACAAACAATAACAATAATATAACAAGAAATATTCAATTTTATACAGAGATTTTCTGATTTTCTATGGAATATAATTTAATTCATGAGTTTAATTTTTAATTATCTATCTTTAGAAACACCTAAAGCGATATTATGCCTAAAGGCTTGAAAATGATCGTTAGTGCAAATTTTATTTAATTTAAGGAATCTGAAGTTCATTATATTTCAATAGTTCTTTCAATGTAATTTCTAGTAATTTTTAATCAAGATATATTTTCTAGGATTTTTCAATACTACATGAATCAAAACGTCTTTGAATGAATAAGAAAATCATGGTTTTAAATACTTTACTTATGTATTAAAGATTTTTAAGAAACGTGTTGTGATCTGAAATTATAATTACGCTCTGATCTATAGTTAGCGGAACACTACCATGTTTTGTTCTGTAATTATTATGAGCCTGGAGACATTCATTCTGGAAATTGTCATCTGTTGCATCAGGAAATGGTGGTCTGCACCAACAAACTATTCAATAATTCATTGCAATGAGATTTTTTCGAATAGTCGATTAGTGAACTCATTTTTCTCAACTTATTAAATGACTTTTCAACATTGATCTAAAAGTTGAGCAAATTAAAGAACTTTTCATATTGTACACTCTTCTCCTATTAATGTAGTTTACCTGTACTTTTATTACAAGAAAACTACTAAACAGAATGCATAAAATAGGTAGAAATGCGGCGTAAAATAAGAAAAGTTCACTCTCAATCTAAATCTCAAAAATTTTGTGCTTATACAGGGTGATTCAGGCTATTTTTTACACTTTTGTAATTAGTATAATTATTTAATTAGAAGCTTATGAATGAGTTGAACGTGTTTAAGGTAACATTCTCGCAAAACCGTGAGGAGAATGTTTACCTTAATCTATAATTTAAATCCCAACTTTTCTTCTGTTTCTTCATCAATTCGCGATCAAAGTTGAGGTTTGAGAACTCGCAAACTTTAATCGCGAATTGGATAAAAAATGTTGAAGAAGTTGGAAATTAAATTTATAAATAAAGGCAGCATATTCGTGAAATCGTCTGAAGCACGTCCTTCGGGTTTTGTTGTTTTGTATATTTAAAACAAGACTCACAAAAAGGAAGGCGCGAACTTTGGCTGGTCTCAGGAAAGTTGAGAATGAGGTATAGTCTATGATTACCAAAGAAATTATATTAAAAGTATTTAATGGCTAATATTTTTGCCTAGAATGCATTAGAGAAAGAAATGGAGAGCACATTGAACACGTTCAACTCATTCATAAGCTTCTAATTGAATAATTACACTAATTACAAAAGTGTAAAAAATAGCCTGAATCACCCTGTATATCGACATATAAGTACTTTGTCTAAATAGAATTTTCCAAAAATTTAAAAGATAAAAATTAAGCACATGTACTATAACGTCGGGTAGAACGGTATTTAATCTTGTTTAACGAATCCGTGGTTTATTATGCTTCAATAGAAAATTTATTGTTCATAGGAATATTTCTAAAAAACTTCTTGAAAGTTTTTCATCAAACATAACTTTTATAGATGTTCAGCCTTAAATATAACTTCACTTTCATTAAATTTTATCGATAAATAAGGCTTAATTGGGAACAAACTAATCGTGGAAATGTACACTTAATTACTATCAAAGTGTACTTTAATTTGAAATTCTTTACTTCATTTAAGTATAGAGACGATTTAATTTCAAAAGATTGATAGAATCTGGTAAATATCTAGTAAACTGCTTCCATAAATTCTTTGCGGCTATACAGCAAGTTTGTATTGAGTATTTCTGACGATTTTTCAAATAATTAAAAATAAGTTTAAAAATTTTTGATAATTTTTATTGAATTGGTTTACTAATTACTCAGAAATTTAAGAAACCAGTCAATATTTACTATGAATCAAATCAGTTTTATTTGATTACTTCAAATTTAAATTACATTGATCAGGAGAACTTGATTATCCTCGAGAACTTGGACGCAAAACATTTTGTGGGAATTGTCCTTGATAATTACCAGGTGGTTGATAGTTGCAAACTATATATGTTTCATACCATTTCGAGCCCTGACCAGCACAACGCGCACATCCAATTCTAGTGGTCGATTTCCAAACAACTTGAGTGAAATGTCCAGTTGCGGAGCTGAAGCCTGGATTATTGTAGTCGTACTTTTGATTTTCGTCATACCTTTTGTGAAAAATTATTGAAACTTGAAGTTAACTGAAAAATAATAATTATCACAAAGATTTAAATACCACGATTTGATGGCATCGGTTGCACTACTCATGACTTGGCGAGAATTGCCGCCCCAATACAAGTTTTCTCCATATCCTGATGCCAGACCAGAGTGTCCGGCACTCAATCCTTCACTTTGTGATCTCGAATTACACCGAGACTTAGCATACGCTACAATCTAAATAAATATCAATTCATGTTAAGCTGTAATCTTACTTATAATTCATATAATTTAAACACCTTTAGTGCAAATCAGAGATTACACACGAGTGTTTATAATTTAGTAATCTTTCACTTCGATTTACTTACGTTCTGATCTATAGTAACAGGAGGACTGTTATGGATTGCTCTGTACTTATTATGAGCTTGGAGACATTCATTCTGGAAATTGTCATCTGTTTTATCAGGAAATGCTGATCTGCCCCAACACACTTTCCAATGAGAATAAATCAGTTATAAAATTCAAATATTAATAATCATTTTTTATGAATTCGAAATAATGAAAGGTTACACATTAATTCTTATAACTTGAAGGACTTACCAGCGATTAGTATCGAAATAATGACCAACTTCAAAGTCATTTTGATTCAGATTAGTAAATGAAGTAGATTAGACTTCAAGTAAAGCTTAAACTGGATTTCTATCGCTTTTTATAGTTTTCGATTCAGTGCTAGGGTAAAAGTGTTGTTCATTTTAAAGAATCTACAGCTTGGAGTCAATAACAAAAAATTCTTGAAACAATATTCGAATCAGTTATTTGTTTTCTAAAGTTCAGATGTTTTCTGATAAAATGAGAGAATTGAATGAATTTTACCATTTTTATCAGAATAGGATATAAATAAACGACTGCAAATATTTTATGATTAATGTTTGAGTAATTGCGAACCACCTATGTATAATAAGATACTTGGAGTATTCGAACCATAGTAACTAATAAAACGCCAGATAAAAGAGTCATTAAACAATTTTGTTATTTTATCATATCTATTATTATAAAATTGAATTTTATCATCAATTTTAAGATATGTTAAACTTTTGTTATCTTATTGGTTTGATTAATCAAATTATGCTCTCTATCGAACAACTTTACAAACTTAAATAAAATCCAAATAATTTCAAAATTAATTCAAAAACCAATTTATCTGAAATTTTTCTTTAAAGATCAACATTCTTATATATACAAAATTGAATTATAATCATTATTGTCTAGATGATAATGAATTTGAAAAAATAAAATAAACTGAATATTTTTCATTTTCAAATCAATTTTATTTAATTATTCTGAATTGAAAGTTCATTAAACTATATAACTATATTTTGATCTCTAAATAACTTGAGTGAAGCATCCTGATTCTGGACTGAACCTCCAATTAGAATATTTGTAGCCTTTAATTCCATCGTACCGTTGCCATAAAATATTAACTAATGGTAAATGGGAAACATTAAAATTCGACTTTGTTCGATGCCATGAGTCATAAGTTATTATCATTAAGACGACTGATTAAGCTTTTAAAGTCGCCAAAGTTTGATCTTTTTAAGATCACTAGCACTTTTATTTTTTAACACTTATATTTAAAAGTAAATTTAATGTTAGTTCAGTTAAATTCTAAAGCACAATCAGTCAACTTAGAACAAAGCTGTATTATGAAGTTTAAAAAACATAACTACTTAATATTAGAGTCACGATTTGCTTATTTTTATTAAAAATTAGAGTGAAAATAGAATAATTTCGTATAAATACAACTAATACGGCTAAAGCTATGAAAGATATAAGAAAGTTAAAGTCTAATATGATAATTAGGTTAGGCTAGGTTAAGTTCAATCATTTTAGAGCAGTTTCACTACCGGTAATCATAATTTAAAATGATCACTAGTTATTCCTATAATATGCTTTATTTACTGATAAACCTATTAAAGCTAGATCATGTTGATCTCTAAATAAGATTTTAGTAAATCATAGTTTATCCAAAAAATCAATCAAGAAATATATTAGGTGGACTCATCAATGGCTAGAGGGTAAGAATGTTTAAAAACTTCCGACGCCAATTTGTCATTGAATGTTGAATATATGTATATTACTTAAACTGTCTATTGGTGTATACAGTGTTGGCATATACTTTATTAGATTCAAGGGTTGTACATAGAGCGGAAGAAGGAAGTAGCCTATAGTACAAAATGTCCAAATATATTTCATGAAAAATTCAAAATTTATTAGTCTTCGAATGAACTTTATTTAATTATTTAAAAATAAGATTTGTTTTCATCAAAGAATTATATTATCCTGTAGGACTTGTAGAATTTGGAGGCAACACATTTGTTGAATATCCTCCCTGAACATTACCAGGAAGCTGATAGTTACAAGCTATATATGTCTCAAACCATTGCGAGCCACGACCACCACAACGGGCACATCCCAATTCTGGTCGTCCACTTCCAAACAAGCGCAGTGAAGTGTCCGGTTTGCGAACTGAAGCCAGGATTCGAATAATTGTATAATCTATTTTCGGCATACCTTTCAAACAATTACTTAAATTTAATCAAAAGGTACACTCGTTAGAATTATTAAAAAATACCAGTTAGATACTGCTTGGTTACACGAAGCCACAGCATTACCAGTAGTACCGAACCAAAACAGGTTTTCTCCATAACTTGTAGACAGACCAGAGTGTTCGGCACTCAATCCTTCACTTTGTGATCTCGAACTGCATCGAGTCTTAGCATATGCTACGATCTAAATAATAGTCAGTTCATACTAATTCGTAGTTTAAGATAACATTCAAGTGATTCGAATATTTCTTATGATTGAGAGAATCAGTTCTCAAATAATTGATGAAACAAATGATTTTGAGATGGAAAACGTTGTTTTGTCACAACATCTACTTACGTTTTGATCTAATGTAAGTGGAGGAGTTGCATGAATTGCCCGAAAGTCATTATGAGTCTTAACACAATCATTGAGGAAATTGTCATCTGTTTCATCAGGAAACGGTTCTCTGCCTGAACACAATTCCACTGTAAAACAAATTAAACTTTTGTTTTATCAAATGTAAGTACACATTAAATTATACAATAACTCGTATGATTTGAAAGACTTACCAGTGATTAGTATCGAAATAATAAACAAATTGAAAATCATTTTGATTCAGTAAAAACTTGAAGAATAACTTAATTTGGATTCGTTCGTCTTTTTATAGTTTTCGACTGAGTTTTTGACAGTACAACAAATGTATTCTACAGAATCCACACCTTAAATTGATTTATATCAAATTGTCAAATATTTATGAATTGTTTAATATTCAGGTTTTTCTGACAAAATAAATAAATTGCATAAATTTAGGTCGTCTTCAGAATCGAAAACAAATAAATCATTATTAATATATTTTTATGATTAATGTTTAACCGATTGTCAAATATTTTTTTGCAGTCAAATACATTAGTATTTAGAGTATAATATCTACAAAACTTAAATATACTGATTATTAATTGATTTTGATCACATGATTTAATTTTGAAATTAATTTAAGGATTAATTAAAATTTCATTTGTTTATTTTATTTTTTATTCTAATTATGTTCTAAATAGAAATAATTTTCAAATTGAAATAAAGTCACAAAAGTTCTTTTGATAACAAAAATCAGCCATTTATCTAATTTTGAATAATTGGTTTGTGTTCTAACTTCTGATCGTGTATTGAATGATGTTTCGCAAATGGAATATATTAATACAACCTATACAATTAATCGATACGATTATTTATTGATGTCGTTTCAAATGTTTGACACAATTTTTCTCAATAGACCAAAATAGACTGTCATCTGTTAACTGTCGACCAATATTTTGTCTTAAATTAATTAGTGTACAAAATTTCGTTTTTATCATTATCTTTGAATATCGAGATTAAAGCCATTTCTAAATAATATTCTTAAGACGAAGAACCTTACTCAACATCTTCAGAGGTCTTTACTCCTAATTATATGCGAAATGTAACTCTGACATATGTGTGAGATTCAATTTTATCGTTAAGCCACATTCGACCGGTAACATTAAATAACTTTAATGTAATTGAAGGGTACATCAAGTCATGATTTGTCGGCTCTTTCTCAAAACTACTTATTTCAGACTCTTTTTAACTTTACTAGAATTATAAATTCCTCATCCGATATTTTTTCATTCTTTGAATATATTTTGGCTTTGTAATTATATTTGATTTGTGAGCACAAAGATTCATTAACTTTAATAACATTGATGATTGCTTAATTCTGATATTATTTACTGCAAGAATAAAATGACAACAATTTATAATTGTTACAAAGAATTTTAAGAAACCAAATTGAATATTTGTTATTTTAAAAATGAACTCCATTCAATTATTTCTAACTCAAATTTCATTGAGCTAGAGAATTCTACTATCCTATAGAACTAGAATAGAAGATATATAAAAGCTTTTGTTGGAATTATCTCACCAAGTTTTATAGAGTTTCACACTCATAAACGACAAGTTTTTCACTGCTTCCAGATTAAATTATAACAACAAACTCATTAATTGTTTTTATGATTTTTAAACAACTTGAATGAAGTGTTCCGTTTTAAAATGAACCTGGATTTAAATATTTTTGTTTTGAAATTTTTAATGCTTTACATATAAATGATTAACAGTCAAATTTTCGAAAAACTTATATTTACTTTATCTTATATTTCATTACTTCTACACAATACCTTACGATTTGAATTGAGTTTCCGACTCTCAGTAAATTTTCTACGCATTCTTGTACCAGACCAACGTGTTCTTCATTCAGTTGTTGTGATACTGAGATTTGCACAGGTTACGATCTAAATAATTTATAGTTAATTTAAGACATTCCACTTGTTCACAAATATCGGAGCGCAAACATTATCTAAACTAACTCAACCTAACAGGATCTACAAAAGAATATAAAGTAGAATAGATGTATCATAATTTTATGAACTAACTGGGAATTCATTGAAATTCATACGGTAAAGGAATGCTATTACACAGCTTCAAATTCGACATACAACTAAGACTTTTTGAGTCAACTCAAAATTTTATTATAAGTATATACTATACTTATATTCCAGAAAAAATGTCATTATAACTGAGTTTAAAGTCTGAAAATGTTTTACTCATCTTAAATATATGAGATTTTTAAACTTCGTGTTCAATACAATACTCACATCAGGATCGAAGGTAAGAACAAGAGTGCTATGATTTGCTTGATAAGCATTATGGGTCATTCAAAGAATCAGTAACTGTACAGTTTGGTATTGATGATCTACACCATCAAACTAATTCCAAAATTGAAAGACAGTAATTTATTAATGAACTCGTCTGACAAATTTTTATCTCGGTTTTGATAAATATTGTTTAACAATAAACCAGATAAGGAATTTGAACGTGGGATATATGATCTAGAAGATGATGACAGAGAAGGGAGACAAGTGACTGCAGTGAGTGATGAAAATGTTGCTCGTGTTAAAAATTTAATTGAACAAGATAGACATATCACATACGTACAGATAGAGAATATCGTCAAGATTATTGCACCATCAGTTTATAATATTCTGCATGATATTCTTCAAGTTAGGAAAGTTTGTGCACGTTGGGTACCTCACAAGCTAACAAATGAGCAAAACGTATGTCGCATGAAGTGGTGCCGTAAAATTATGAAAGAGTTTAATAATAGGCATTCTCGTAGTGTATATTAGTGATGTATAGCTTAAGACTAAGAATAAGACTAAGCAAAATAAGATATATTAAAATCGTTTGGCTTAAGACTAAGACTAAGTCAGACAAATGATTTTTGAGTTTTCAAATTAAGACTAAGATTAAGACAAATGAAATTTCTTTCTATAAAATTAAGACTAAGATAAGAGAAACATATTTATAAGAGTAAGACTAAGACTAAGACAAAGTCAGAAGTTTAGATACAAATATGGTCATTTAATCCATTAGAAATGATTCATTTTTTGAAGTTTTCAATTATAAAACCATTTGTAAATCACTAGATAAACAATTGCGCTCATATTGCAATACATTTTAATAGTGAATGTCTTTGCGCTTAGTTTTGTTTTGTTAGTCTATTGATCATTTTATGAAACATATTAGATAATAAAAAATTTCAACATGTTATAATATATGCTATAAAGAGATAACTAACACAAGTAGTAAGACTAAGACTAAGCAAAACGAAAATTTTTGACTATAAGACTAAGACTAAGATAAGCTAAACTAAAGTTTTGGCATTAAGACTAAGACTAAGATAAGAGAAATGAAATTTTTGACTATAAGACTAAGACTAAGACAAGACAAACTAAAAATCTCTAAGCTATACAACACTAGTGTATATGATATTTGTACTGGTGATGAAGTATGGATACACTTTTACGATATTCCATCGAAGGCTAAAAATCAAATGTGGATATTTGAAAATGAACATCCACCTCATATTGTGAGGAATAATCAAAGTGTAGGCAAACGAATGTTTGCTATTTTTTTCAATATTCAAGGACTTTTAAAGTCAGTGATGCTGGAAGACAAAAGTACAGTAACTTCTAGATGGTATACCGAAATATGTTTGCCTCAGGTCTTTGAGTCTTTAAGAAACTTAAGGCCAAATTCGGAGTTACGACACTAAATTTTGCATCACCATAATGTCCCTGCTCACAGAGCATCGAAAAAGATTGAGTTTTTAGTTCAATCAGGGATCAAAATTTTGGATCATCCCCCTTATAGCCCAGACCTCGCTCCGTGCGACTTCTGGCTATTTGGGTGTTTGAAAGAACAGTTACGGGGAAGAAAGTTTTCAAATGAAGATGAGTTGGTGTTTGCATTGGATTCTGCAATTAATAGCTTATCGACAAACGAGTGGAAGAGTGCGTTTGAGAGCTGGTTCAAACGTATGACGAAGTGTATAGAAAACCAGGGAGAGTACTTCGAAAAAATTTCTTAATATAATGTATTTAACTCTTGAATAAATTGCTTATTCTCAAAACTTAAATAGTACCCCTTGTACAGTAAAACCTGTATGGGTTGAACACTATAACTTGAACACCCTCTAGAAGTTGAACAAGATTTCTGAACATTTCTCATAGACTACAATGCTAGAAAACCTCTATAATTTGAACACCTCTATAAGTTAGATAGGATTTACCAGTCCCAAATGTGTTCAACTCAGAGGTTTTACTGTATTATAAAATAATCAAAAGTTGCGTGTATAAAAGATTTCAAATCAGTTATGAATTGCCCTCTAATTTGCATAAAAAGCATATATATTTATACAATTGACATAATTTGTGTTCACACTGTAGACTTATATATAGAAAGATGCAACGACATCAGGCAAGTATAAACTATTTAATTGATAACAACAATTCTGAACTGCGATTATAGAAGCTCGAGCTTGAAGCTCAGGATTCCAGACCAATACTGTTCACTATGTTTAATGAATCTGAAGTTCAATAGTCCTTGCTATGTAGTAGAGGTATTTCTAGAATCTTCCTAGCAAGTTTTTTTTAACAAAATACAATTTCTAGGACTTTTCAATACTACATGAATTACAACATCTTTGAATAAATAAGAAAATCATGATTTTAAATACTTTGTTAGATAATAAAGATTTTTAAGAAAAAAATGTTGCAGTCTAAAACTATACTATACATAAGCTCTGATCTACAGTATGAGGAGGACTGCTATGAGTGCTCTGTAATTATTATGAGCCTGAAGACATTCACCTTGGAAGCTATCATCTGTTGCATCAGGAAATGCTGATCTGCCCCAAAACACTTTCCAATAATGATAATAAATGAAATTAATTTCATTGATAATGAAATTTTGGTTCAAGACTTGATTATTTTTAACTTTTTCTCCAGAGAAAATTGTAATAAAACTTAAATAAATATATTATTCAACTGAAATTTTTCGAATATTTGATTTGATTTGTAATTCATTGATTAAAATTTAATATAATTCACATGTTGTAAAATATGAACACGAAATACGATAATCGTAAGCATAAATGAAGAATTTCAAAATAATTACCATCTGTGCTTCAGTTCGATTTCGTAATTATAAAATTATTTTAAATTAAATTACTTATTATTCTTACACAATCAATTTGAGCCTATTAAAGCACTATCATATAATACGATAGACTAATTATACATGATTGTTAACTCAAAACCGAAACAAATCGAACGCTCAAACTTTTCTTACTCGTATTTTTTGATGAAAGATTTTATTAAATGATCAAAATCAGAATTTGAACTGTGATTAAACATAAGTCAGAGATAAGAAATAAATAACACTAAAAATATTTCGAGTTCAGGCATTGGTGAAGGAATTGTCATAAACATGGCATCTTTAGGGGCTAACGTTGTAGTGACCGGAAGAGATGAACATAAGATTAAAATGTCGCCCAAAACTGTAGTCAAGTTTCCAAACAGAAAGCACTACAAGTGAAGAAATTAATTTCAAAATTAAATCATGTGATCAAAATCAATTAATAATCAGTATATTTAAGTTTTGTAGATATTATACTCTAAATACTAATGTATTTGACTGCACAAAAATATTTGACAATCGGTTAAACATTAATCATAAAAATATATTAATAATGATTTATTTGTTTTCGATTCTGAAGACGACCTAAATTTATGCAATTTATTTATTTTGTCAGAAAAACCTGAATATTAAACAATTCATAAATATTTGACAATTTGATATAAATCAATTTGAGGTGTGGATTCTGTAGAATACATTTGTTGTACTGTCAAAAACTCAGTAGAAAACTATAAAAAGACAAACGAATCCAAATTAAGTTATTCTTCAAGTTTTTACTGAATCAAAATGATTTTCAATTTGTTTATTATTTCGATACTAATCACTGGTAAGTCTTTCAAATCATACGAGTTATTGTATAATTTAATGTATACTTGCATTTGATAAAACAAAATTTAAAACTCTAATTTGTTTTACAGTGAAATTGTGTTCAGGCAGAGAACCGTTTCCTGATGAAACAGATGACAATTTCCTCAATGATTGTGTTAAGACTCATAATGACTTTCGAGCAATTCATGCAACTCCTCCACTTACATTGGATCAAAACGTAAGTAGATGTTGTGACAAAACAACGTTTTCCATCTCAAAATCATTTGTTTCATCAATTATTTGAGAACTGATTCTCTCAATCATAAGAAATATTCGAATCACTTGAATGTTATCTTAAACTACGAATTAGTATGAACTGACTATTATTTAGATCGTAGCATATGCTAAGACTCGATGCAGTTCGAGATCACAAAGTGAAGGATTGAGTGCCGAACACTCTGGTCTGTCTACAAGTTATGGAGAAAACCTGTTTTGGTTCGGTACTACTGGTAATGCTGTGGCTTCGTGTAACCAAGCAGTATCTAACTGGTATTTTTTAATAATTCTAATAAGTGTACCTTTTGATTAAATTTAAGTAATTGTTTGAAAGGTATGCCGAAAATAGATTATACAATTATTCGAATCCTGGCTTCAGTTCGCAAACCGGACACTTCACTGCGCTTGTTTGGAAGTGGACGACCAGAATTTGGATGTGCCCGTTGTGGTGGTCGTGGCTCGCAATGGTTTGAGACATATATAGCTTGTAACTATCAGCTTCCTGGTAATGTTCAGGGAGGATATTCAACAAATGTGTTGCCTCCAAATTCTACAACTCCTACAGGATAATATAATTCTTTGATGAAATCAAATCTTATTTTAAAATAATTAAATAAAGTTCATTCGAAGACTAATAAATTTTGAATTTTTCATGAAATATATTTGGACATTTTGTACTATAGGCTACTTCCTTCTTCCGCTCTATGTACAACCCTTGAATCTAATAAAGTATATGCCAACACTGTATACACCAATAAACAGTTTAAGTAATATACATATATTCAACATTCAATGACAAATTGGCGTCGTAAGTTTTTAAACATTCTTACCCTCTAGCCATTGATGAGTCCACCTAATAAATTTCTTGATTGATTTTTTGTGGATAAACTATGATTTACTAAAATCTTATTTAGAGATCAACATGATCTAGCTTTAATAGGTTTATCAGTAAATAAAGCATATTATAGGAATAACTGGTGATCATTTTCAAATTATGATTACCGGTAGTGAAACTGCTCTAAAATGACTGAACATAACCTAGCCTAACCTAATTATCATATTAGACTTTAACTTTCTTATATCTTTCATAGCTTTAGCCGTATTAGTTGTATTTATACGAAATTATTCTATTTTCACTCTAATTTTTAATAAAAATAAGCAAATCGTGACTCTAATATTAAGTAATTATGTTTTTTTAAACTTCATAATACAGCTTTGTTCTAAGTTGACTGATTGTGCTTTAGAATTTAACTGAACTAACATTAAATTTACTTTTAAATATAAGTGTTAAAAAATAGAAGTGCTAGTGATCTTAAAAAGTTTAAACTTTGGCGACTTTAAAAGCTTAATCAGTCGTCTTAATGCTAATAACTTATGACTCATGGCATCGAACAAAGTCGAATTTTAATGTTTCCCATTTACCATTAGTTAATATTTTATGGCAACGGTACGATGGAATTGAAGGCTACAAATATTCTGATTGGAGGTTCAGTCCAGAATCAGGATGCTTCACTCAAGTTGTTTAGAGATCAAAATATAGTTATATAGTTTAATGATCTTTCAATTCAGGATAATTAATTAAAATTGATTTGAAAATAAAAAATATTCAGTTTATTTTATTTTTTCAAATTCATTATCATCTAGACAATAATGATTATAATTTAATTTTCATATAAAAGAATGTTGATCTTTAAAGAAAAATTTCAGATAAATTGGTTTTTGAATTAATTTTGAAATTATTTGGATTTTATTTAAGTTTGTAAAGTTGTTCGATTGAGAGCATAATTTGATTAATCAAACCAACAAACTAACAAAAGTTTAACAGATCCTAAAATTGATTAAAAAATTCAATTTTATAATAATAGATATGATAAAATAACAAAATTGTTTAATGACTCTTTTATCTGGCGTTTCATTAGTTACTATGGTTCGAATACTCCAAGTATCTTATTATACATAGGTGGTTCGCAATTACTCAAACATTAATCATAAAATATTTGCAGTCGTTTATTTATATCCTATTCTGATAAAAATGTTAAAATTCATTCAATTCTCTCATTTTATCAGAAAACATCTGAACTTTAGAAAACAAATAACTGATTCGAATATTGTTTCAAGAATTTTTTGTTATTGACTCCAAGCTGTAGATTCTTTAAAATGAACAACACTTTCACCCAAGCACTGAATCAAAAACTATAAAAATCGATAGAAATCCAGTTTAAGCTTTACTTGAAGTCTAATCTACTTCATTTACTAATCTGAATCAAAATGACTATGAAGTTGGTCATTATTTCGATACTAATCGCTGGTAAGTCCTTCAAGTTATAAGAATTAATGTGTAACCTTTCATTATTTAGAATTCATAAAAAATGATTATTAATATTTGAATTTAATAACTGACTTATTCTTATTTGAAAGTGTGTTCGGGCAGATCAGCATTTCCTGATAAGACAGATGACAATTTCCAGAATGAATGTCTCCAAGCTCATAATAAGTACAGAGCAATCCATAACAGTCCTCCTGTTACTATAGATCAGAACGTAAGTAAATCGAAGTGAAAGATTACTAAATTATAAACACTCGTGTTTAATCTCTGATTTGCACTAAAGGTGTTTAAATTATATGAATTATAAGTAAGATTACAGCTTAACATGAATTGATATTTATTTAGATCGTAGCGTATGCCAAGTCTCGGTGTAATTCGAGATCACAAAGTGAAGGATTGAGTGCCGGACACTCTGGTCTGGCATCAGGATATGGAGAAAACTTGTATTGGGGCGGCAATTCTCGCCAAGTCATGAGAAGTGCAACCGATGCCATCAAATCGTGGTATTTAAATTTTTGTGATAATTATTATTTTTCAGTTAACTTCAAGTTTCAATAATTTATCACAAAAGGTATGACGAAAATCAAAAGTACGACTACAATAAACCAGGCTTCAGCTCCGCAACTGGACATTTCACTCAAGTTGTTTGGAAATCGACCACTAGAATTGGATGTGCGCGTTGTGCTGGTCAGGGCTCGAAATGGTATGAAACATACATAGTTTGTAACTATCAACCACCTGGTAATTATCAAGGACAATTCCCACAAAATGTTTTGCGTCCAAGTTCTCGAGGATAATCAAGTTCTCCTGGTCAATGTAATTTAAATTTGAAGTAATCAAATAAAACTGATTTGATTCATAGTAAATATTGACTGGTTTCTTTAATTTCTGAATAATTAATAAACCAATTCAATAAAAATTATCAAAAATTTTTAAACTTATTTTTAATTATTTGAAAAATCGTCAGAAATACTCAATACAAAATTTGCTATCTAAAAGTCAAGCACTTTATGGAAGTAGTTAATCAGATATTTAACAGATTCTTTCAGTCTTTTGAAACTGAATCGTCTCTAAATTCAAATGAAGTAATGAATTTTAAGTATACTTTAGCTTTTGATCAAGTGTAAAATTTCAACGACTAATTTATTCTCTATTAAACTTTTTTATCCACAAAATTCATTGATAGTAGGTCTTTATCTAATACTAGAAATCTCTAGAAATTATGAGCAACTCGCTAGAAGTTTTAGAAATATTCATAAGAGCTAGAAATTTTCTTTTGAACATAATGATTTTCAGATTCCTTTAACAAGCTTAAATACTGTATTACCTGACGTTATAGTATATGTGCTTAAATTCTTGTCTTCCAAGTTTTTAGAAAATTGCATTTAGAAAAAGCACTTATATGTCGAAATATAAGTATAGAAGTCTTGAGATTTAAATTGAAAGTGAAGTCAATTTTTCTAACTTGATTATGAACGAGATTTGTCTAATGATAATCAATGTTATAAATATTTCATGATATAATATTCGAATGAGAAGAAAGTTCATTCAATTTCTAGAGAAAACAAACTATTTTGATCTTATCATAGGCATTTAAGGAAAAAAGTCAATGATAGTGAAAAAAAAAATTCAGTTCTATAAAAGGGCTTGACACATAAATTGCTATCACAGTGAATGCATGTAATAATTGTAATTTCGGAGTTGGGATGGCAATAATTTTCCTAAACGTTTCTAAAACATATATTAATAATAATCTCGAAATATTCTGGTGATTAATCAGTGAATCCAAACTTGTACACGTTTTTAACTTCAAGTCTTTTATGTCTCACTTTATAGAGGGTATGTTTCAAAAAAGGCCCTAATAGTGTTTACTCCTTCTTACATTATGTTTTGCATTAAATTCAATATTCTCACCCATTAATTGGTAATTTGACAGAATTGATACTTTTTTCGGATGCAACGTGTAGTCAAAATATGTAGACAACCTCTAACTTATAATTTGAACTTGTACTAAACTTCTACCTAGGGCTGAGCCGGTGCCAGAAAAAATAGTTACCCATTACTTTACCAAAAGTAGTCAGTAGTCATGACTACCTTCCTGACTACGATTACATTAATGAGTAGTCACGGTAGTCACGGGTGTTTTCAGGTAGTCACAGGTTTTTCAAAATTACTCAATTATTCATTGAATATGAGTATTTATTTAAATTTACTCACTAGAAAATGTAAAAGAAGCAATTTAATAAGATTTGTAAAATAATTGACAAGTTTTCATTAATCAAATATTACAAATAAGATTTTTAAGAAATCACTTATTAAGAAGTAACTGACAAGATTTATGATGACAATAGTAATTACTAATTGCAAAATTTTTAATAATGAGTTTGACTATCACACGAATTTAAATTTTTAATAATCGTAATCTTTATTCATTGATAAGAAAATTAGTTATTTCCTGCGTTCATCATTGAAACTTATAAGATAATTAGTGTTTCCAGGTCTCAAGTTTTCAGCTTGACTCTCAAGTTATTGAGGTCTATCTCAGGCCTCAAGTTGGGTCATATAACTTGAGAATAGAATCTCAAGTTACAAATTTTGGCTAAAACTCAATGCGTATTATGCACTAAACTGTAAACCAACGTCACTTATGATAAGCAATCAATACTAACAATGATGGATTAGTGCATAGAATGTGTTTATACACAGAATCTAATTATTAAAATAGTTTTGTGGAAAAGTTTTGCATAAAAAGCTATGATTTGATAACAAAAGGATAATAAAAGTTGTATTACTGCAGCCAAATCACAGCAAAAATATACATTTTCTAAATAATAGAATTTTGTTTTGTAAAGCGTTTAATTAATAAACAGATTATTAATTGAAATATGTAACATTATTGTTTATTTAATTTACTAATCTCAAGGCGAACTCAGGGCGAAAATTGGCATTTTTTGTAAGTTCTCAAGTTTAGCGACAAAATCGCCTGGGAACACTAACGATAATTCCAAGTTCTCGAGGATAATCAAGTTCTCCTGGTTAATGTAATTGATATTTTAAGTAATCAAATAAAACTGATTTGAATCATAGTAAATATTGACTGGTTTTTTAAATTTCTTGGTATTAACAAATCAACTCTATAAAAATTATCAAAACTTTTTAATCTTATGTTCAATTATTTGAAAAATCGTCAGAAATACTCAAAACAAACTTGCTGTATAGCAGCCAAAGAATTTATGGAAGCAGTTAATTAGATTTTAACCAGATTCTATTAGTCTTTTGAAACTGAATCGTCTCTAAACTTAAATGAAGTAATTAATTTTAATTTAAACTACACTTTAGATAGTAATTAAGTGTACATTTTCAACGATTAATTTATTCCATATTAAGCTTTATTTATCGACAAAATTCATTGATAGTAGAATTCTATCTATTGCTGGACATCTATAGAAAATATGTTTGATGAAAAACTCGCTAGAAGTTTCTAGAGAAATTCCTATGAACAATAAACTTTCTACTGAAGCATAATAAACCACAGATTCGTTAAACAAGATTAAATAACGTATTACTGAAGTTATAGTACATGTGCTTAATTTTTGTCTTCTAAATTTTTGGAAAACTCCATTTAGAAAAAGCACTTATATGTCGATATACAAGCACAAAATTTTTGAGATTTAAATTGAAAGTGAAGTCAATTTTTCTGACTTAATTATAAATAGAGATTTTTTAATGACAATCACTGTTATAAATATTTCATGATATAATATTTGAATAAAAAGAAAGTTCATTCAATTTCTAGAGAAAACAAATTATTTTAATCTTATCATAGGCATTTAAGGAAGAAAGTCAACGATGGTGAAAAAACTCAGTACTAAAAAAGTGCTTGACACATAAATTGTTATCGCAATAAATGCATGTAATAATTGTAATTTCAGAGTTGGGATAGCAATGATTCTCCTAAACATTTCCAAAACATATATTAATAATGATCTCGAAATATTCTGGTGATTAATCAGTGAATGCACACTTATGTCACCCATACTTAGTCATATTACCAATTTCATCAGATGAGGGTTGATTGTGTACCAATAATTGCAATTTGGTTATATTCTTTCTTTGAGATAATATATATTTCAGTTTATAGAGAGATATGATATTAGAAAACCTCTTAATAAAATCTTGCAGCTGTATAAACAAAACACGTGTAATGGTTGAACAAATGGAGTACAATGTGAAGGAACTACTAGTATCTTGTAATCTAAATCATCGAAATATTTTCATGGTTTTTCATCTTTGTGCTCATTTCAATTATCATTAATCAATACAAAGTTTTCTGTTACTTGATCTTTCAAAATTTTCCATCATATTTTTTTAGTGTAAACCAAAGCCTGATCGAGCTGATGCTTATTTCCTGTATGACTATCTCTTAACCCATAATAATTATTGAACAAATCATAGACGTCTTTTCTGACTTTTTATATGAATATTAGTATATATCTAAAACAAAATCCAAGAATTCTAACGAGAAAACCTTTTTCGGCATCAAAACAAGACAGGACAAAGTTTTTTTGAAATATAAACTAGGATAAATACTCTGAATACTCCGAGTTATGATCAAAAACTCTTAATTGTATATCGAATATAAAGATGTAAAATAGCTTAAAGTTGGTCATATTCATTTATCAATTAAAAAACTAGCCCTCTACATTTATAGACTTTATAGTCAGTTACATTGTTTTTCAGTTCAATTTGGATCTATTGCATTACTATTTGTAATGTAAACCCAAACCCTGTCGAACCGGTAGCTCTTCTTAAAGCTGTTTATGTATTTCGCAAAGCTATTTGTAATACAAAACTTTCAATGTGAAATCTATACGTGATATGCTGTATAGTTTAAAGACGTTCGGTTTAATTTAAATGTTTTTCAATAATAGCCCATATAAGACGATTCTAAAACGTTTTAACTTTAACATAGTGTTAAATATTCAATCATTTATTTCATAAGACGCTTAGTGTATTTAAATTCAATGCTTAAGTACTCTAATTCAGAATAAATATTAGTTTAATGATTTGATGTTTAATTACCCATAATATTAGATAACAAGATATTGAAATCTAGACTATTTAAAACTCTTAGACTAAAATTTCTTACTTTGCAACAAATTTCCAGTATTTCTAATAAATATTGAAAATTTTCGCGGAAAATTTGGACTTATCAATCAGATTCGATCAGTCTAGTTCATAGCTCAGCTCAGCTCAAAGCAGCTCAGCTCGGCTTAAGCTCAGGGTATCTGAGCTGATGTCTATCACTATTTATAGCTATTAAAATAGTGAACCGACCGAATCAAATACTTTTTGTTTACTTCAATAAACGGAAGCATTAGTTTTGAGGAAAGGAAGGTGATTCAATAAATTTAATATCAAATAAAATTCTTTTTTATAATCCAGAATATGTACTTAATTTTACATTCTCTCATAGGATAAAAGACCCGCCATTTATATTGTGGAATTCAACTTATTGATCACATGTACCTATATATAGAGAACCCAAGAATACAACTTTAACTAATAATCTTTTGCCACTGTACTTAAATATCGGTATAAGTACAGGTGTAATGAAAATTTTGTATGATAAGAACATGTTTTATAATGTCAGGCAAAACGGTATCCACTGGTGATTATTTTCAAGTCTTCGGGAATAATATCGCTTTAGATTTTGTAAAAATAAAATAAACCAAAATTTTAATTAAATCATATAGCAAGGCAGAAAATTTGTTTTAGAAAGCGTACATATTTTGATAAAAGGCAAAATTGGTTCACAACCACCTCTAATTTTTAAAATAATTATATATGATAAGATAAAAAATCTAAATATCAACCAATAAATGAGTAATTTTTAATTACCGGTTTACCTGACATTTATTTACATGTAATCATATGTCGAGAGGACTACAGTGTAACGAGACCTCGAAGTATATTTACATGTAACTATAACTCAAGAGCTTCAGAAGTTTTACTAAAATAATGGTTCTCTCGAGGTATAGTGGCATGTAAGCAATGACTTGAGTTATATTTACCAAACTTTAAGCTAAATGAAAGTAATACTGTAAAAAGTTTGTATTAAAAAGATTTTGACACATGAAAGTAAGTTATAACAAAGAAACTTTGAGTGACTTGAATAAAAAAATAAGTAATATGTAATAAAAATAATTCACTTTTGATTTAAAATACAGTTACACATAAATTAAACCTCGAGGTGTAATTACATCTAAAAACATATTTTCTGAGTCTAAATCAAAACATTGGCCAATATAGTGACCTATTCCATAAAATAAGTTCTTGCTTATCTAAAATTTAGAAAGAACATTGATATTAGGAAGAATTTCACCAAGTTCTTACTAAATACTAATAAAGTCATAAGAGTTAATTGCCAGCAAATTGATTCATCGAATGAGATTGTATGTTTGTTATTGTTTGTTGATATATTTTAGTCTCCTCATGAGTAGACTAAAAATTGACTGACTAATTTTCTAGTATTTACTCTTATAAAAGTAGATTTTTCTTACTAGCATCAACTTGTTAAGTCAAATTTTAGGAATAGCATTTTCTCAAGTATTTCCTTTTTAATTTCAAGTAGAAGAACTTACTCATTATGTGGCTCATTAACTCTTAAAGTATAATGACATGTAAGACGACGTCAGGTAAACCAGTATATAAGATTTTACAGTGTTTTTCAGTTCTAATTGGATCTATTGCATTGCTATTTGTAATGTAAACCCAAACTCTGTCGAACCGGTAGCTCCCGGTTTTCAGCAGATAAGCAACCGGTTTTCATAAGAATTAAACTAAGTACACAAATAGCAATGCAATAGATCCAAATTGAACTGAAAAACACTGTAAATGCAATTGATTTGTGTTTACATAATTATAAGCATTTGAGAGACCAGTCGACTTATTCTAATGTTAAACAAATGGTTGATTCAGGGATTTATAGAACGTTTTATTTTAATCTCATTAAAAATCTTGGCGCTTAAGAGATTGAAAGTATGAAGGTGAATATAAAGATTGATTGCATATATGATTTCTGAAATTAAACTAATTTTCAAAGATAATAGGCATAATTAAAATAGTTCTGTATAGCGTCTATCTAATTTCATTTCTCAATTTGTAATCATTATGACTAACAAATAAATCACTTTTCCTAATATAACATCGATTGACCTTTTTATATACAGTATAAGACGGCTCAATAATATTATGAGATCTCATTAATAAGTGTACTAATTGAAAAAATATTCCTGTGCTTATATATAGATATATAAGTGAAATATAAAAGTAAATGGAATTTTCCAAAAAACTAAAACGAGAATTTAAGCAAATGTACTATAACGTGAGGTAATACAGTATTTAACCTTGTTTAACGAATCTGAAGGTTCATTATGTTTCAATAGAAAATTTCTAGTTCATAGGAATATTTCTAGAAACTTATAGTAGAGATGTTCAATCTTGAATAGAACTTCACTATCATTAAATTTTATCGATAAATAAGGCTTAATTGGGAACAAATTATTCGTTGAAAGTGTACACTTAATCAATAGCTAAAGTATACTTGAAATTCATTACTTCATTTAAGTTTAGAGACGATTCAGTTTCAAAAGACTGATAGAATCTGGTAAATATCTAATAAACTACTTCCATAAAGTGTTTGACTTTTTAACAGCAAATTTTGTATTGAGTATTTGTGACGATTTTTGAAATAATTGAACATAAGATTAAAAACTTTTGATAATTTTTATAGAGTTGATTTGTTAATAACCAGAAATTTAAAAAACCAGTCAATATTTACTATGATTCAAATCAGTTTTATTTGATTACTTCAAATTTAAATTACATTGACCAGGAGAACTTGATTATCCTTTAGAACGTGGAAGCAAAACATTTTGTGGGAATTGTCCTTGATAATTACCAGGTGGTTGATAGTTACAAACTATATATGTTTCATACCATTTCGAGCCCTGACCAGCACAACGCGCACATCCAATTCTAGTGGTCGATTTCCAAACAACTTGAGTGAAATGTCCAGTTGCGGAGCTGAAGCTTGGATTATTGTAGTCGTACTTTTGATTTTCATCATACCTTTTGTGGTAAATTGTAAAATTTTGTAGTTAACTGGAAAATAAAAGTCATCATAAAGAGTTAAATACCACGATTTGACGGCAGCGGCTCCAGTACTCATGACTTGGCGAGAATAACCTCCCCAATACAGGTTTTCTCCATATCCTGATGCCAGACCAGAGTGTCCGGCACTCAGTCCTTCACTTTGTGATCTCGAACTACATCGAGTCTTAGCATATGCTACAATCTGAATAATTATGACATTAATCCAAAATCTTAGCTATAATTCACATGATTTAAACACTTTTTATCAGAGGATCAGTAATATTAAAAAGTTATTAAACATAAGTATTCTTACGATGGAAAACTTTGTTTTACTTCGCTTTACTTACGCTCTTATCTATAGTGATAGGATGACTGCTATGGAGTGCCCTGTACTTGTTATGAGCCTGAAGACATTCATTCTGGAAATTGTCATCTGTCTTATCAGGAAATGCTGATCTGCCCCAACACACTTTCCAATGAGAATAAATCAAGTTATAAAATTTAAATTTTAATTATCGCATTTTATGAGTTCGAAATAATGAAAGGCTACACAATAATTCTTATGAATTGAAAAACTTACCAGTGATTAGTACCGAAATAATAATCAATTTCAAAGTCATTTTGTTTCAGGTTAGACTTCAAGTAAAGCTTAAACTGGATTTCTGTCGCTTTTATAGTTTTAGGTTCAGAATTAGAGTAGTATTAGCAAAAGTATTGTTGTTTTTTGAATTCGCAGCTTTGAGTCATTAATAAAGCTTTTTTGAAACAATATTCTAATCAATTATCTGTCTTCTATAGTTCAAGTGTTTTCTGAGAGAATCAGAGAATTAAATTCGTTGTTTTTTGTAAGAATAGGATATAAGCAAACGATTGTAAATATACTTTTATGATTGATTATTAAACAATTGTGAATTATTTTTGTAAAATTAATTACTTGAAGAATTCAAACCACAGCAACTAATAAAACGTCAGATGAAAACGTCATCAAACAATTTTGCTGTTTTCTCATATCTATTATTATAAAATTGAATTTTAGAATAAATTTTAGGATCTGTTAAACTTTTGTTAGTTTGTTGGTTTGATTAATCTAATTATGTTCTCAATCGAACAACTTTACAAACTTAAATAAAATCCAAATAATTTCAAAACTAATTCAAAACATATTTATCTGAAATTTTGCTATAAAGATCTACATTCTTTTATATGAAAATCGAGTGACAATCATTATTGCCTAGATGATAAGAAATTTAAAAAATGAAATACATCGAATTTTTTTCATTTTAAAATCAATTTTATTTAATTATTTTGAATTGAAAGTTCATTGAACTATATAACTATAGTTGGATCTCCAAACAACTTTAGTGAATTAACTGCTTCCATAAATTCTTTGCTGCTATACAGCAAGTTTGTATTGAGTATTTCTGACGATTTTTCAAATAATTAAAAATAAGTTTAAAAATTTTTGATAATTTTTATTGAATTGGTTTATTAATTACTCAGAAATTAAAGAAACCAGTCAATATTTACTATGAATCAAATCAGTTTTATTTGATTACTTCAAATTTAAATTACATTGACCAGGAGAACTTGATTATCCTCGAGAACTTGGACGCAAAACATTTTGTGGGAATTGTCCTTGATAATTACCAGGTGGTTGATAGTTACAAACTATATATGTTTCATACCATTTCGAGCCCTGACCAGCACAACGCGCACATCCAATTCTAGTGGTCGATTTCCAAACAACTTGAGTAAAATGTCCAGTTGCGGAGCTGAAGCCTGGATTATTGTAGTCGTACTTTTGATTTTCGTCATACCTTTCGTGATAAATTATTGAAACTTGAAGTTAACTGAAAAATAATAATTATCAGAAATATTTAAATACCACGACTTGATGGCATCGGTTGCACTACTCATGACTTGGCGAGAATTGCCGCCCCAATACAAGTTTTCTCCATATCCTGATGCCAGACCAGAGTGTCCGGCACTCAATCCTTCACTTTGTGATCTCGAATTACACCGAGACTTGGCATACGCTACAATCTAAATAAATATCAATTCATGTTAAGCTGTAATCTTACTTATAATTCATATAATTTAAACACCTTTAGTGCAAATCAGAGATTAAACACGAGTGTTTATAATTTAGTAATCTTTCACTTCGATTTACTTACGTTCTGATCTATAGTAACAGGAGGACTGTTATGGATTGCTCTGTACTTATTATGAGCTTGGAGACATTCATTCTGGAAATTGTCATCTGTCTTATCAAGAAATGCTGATCTGCCCCAACACACTTTCAAATAAGAATAAATCAGTTATTAAATTCAAATATTAATAATCATTTTTTATGAATTCTAAATAATGAAAGGTTACACATTAATTCTTATAACTTGAAGGACTTACCAGCGATTAGTATCGAAATAATGACCAACTTTAAAGTCATTTTGATTAGTAAATGAAGTAGATTAGACTTCAAGTAAAGCTTAAACTGGATTTCTATCGATTTTTATAGTTTTCGATTCAGTGCTAGGGTAAAAGTGTTGTTCATTTCAAAGAATCTACAGCTTGGAGTCAATAACAAAAAATTCTTGAAACAATATTCGAATCAGTTATTTGTTTTCTAAAGTTCAGATGTTTTCTGATAAAATGAGAGAATTGAATGAATTTTACCATTTTTATCAGAATAGGATATAAATAAACGACTGCAAATATTTTATGATTAATGTTTGAGTAATTGCGAACCACCTATGTATAATAAGATACTTGGAGTATTCGAACCATAGTAACTAATAAAACGCCAGATAAAAGAGTCATTAAACAATTTTGTTATTTTATCATATCTATTATTATAAAATTGAATTTTATCATCAATTTTAAGATATGTTAAACTTTTGTTATCTTGTTGGTTTGATTAATCAAATTATGCTCTCAATCGAACAACTTTACAAACTTAAATAAAATCCAAATAATTTCTAAATTAATTCAAAAACCAATTTATCTGAAATTTTTCTTTAAAGATCAACATTCTTTTATATGAAAATTGAATTATAATCATTATTGTCTAGATGATAATGAATTTGAAAAAATAAAATAAACTGAATATTTTTCATTTTCAAATCAATTTTATTTAATTATTCTGAATTGAAAGTTCATTAAACTATATAACTATATTTTGATCTCTAAACAACTTGAGTGAAGCATCCTGATTCTGGACTGAACCTCCAATCAGAATATTTTTAGCCTTCAATTCCATCGTACTGTTGCCATAAAATATTAACTAATGGTAAATGGGAAACATTAAAATTCGACTTTGTTCGATGCCATGAGTCATAAGTTATTAGCATTAAGACGACTGATTAAGCTTTTAAAGTCGCCAAAGTTTGATCTTTTTAAGATCACTAGCACTTCTATTTTTTAACACTTATATTTAAAAGTTAATTTAATGTTAGTTCAGTTAAATTCTAAAGCACAATCAGTCAACTTAGAACAAAGCTGTATTATGAAGTTTAAAAAAACATAACTACTTAATATTAGAGTCCCGATTTGCTTATTTTTATTAAAAATTAGAGTGAAAATAGAATAATTTCGTATAAATACAACTAATACGGCTAAATCTATGAAAGATATAAGAAAGTTAAAGTCTAATATGATAATTAGGTTAGGCTAGGTTAAGTTCAGTCATTTTAGAGCAGTTTCACTACCGGTAATCATAATTTGAAAATGATCACCAGTTATTCCTATAATATGCTTTATTTACGGATAAACCTATTAAAGCTAGATCATGTTGATCCCTAAATAAGATTTTAGTAAATCATAGTTTATCCACAAAAAATCAATCAAGAAATATATTAGGTGGACTCATCAATGGCTAGAGGGTAAGAATGTTTAAAAACTTCCGACGCCAATTTGTCATTGAATGTTGAATTTATGTATATTACTTAAACTGTTTATTGGTGTATACAGTGTTGGCATATACTTTATTAGATTCAAGGGTTGTACATAGAGCGGAAGAAGGAAGTAGCCTATAGTACAAAATGTCCAAATATATTTCATGAAAAATTCAAAATTTATTAATCTTCGAATGAACTTTATTTAATTATTTCAAAATAAGATTTGTTTTCATCAAAGAATTATATTATCCTGTAGAACTTGTAGAATTTGGAGGCAACACATTTGTTGAATATCCTCCCTGAACATTACCAGGAAGCTGATAGTTACAAGCTATATATGTCTCAAACCATTGCGAGCCACGACCACCACAACGGGCACATCCCAATTCTGGTCGTCCACTTCCAAACAAGCGCAGTGAAGTGTCCGGTTTGCGAACTGAAGCCAGGATTCGAATAATTGTATAATCTATTTTCGGCATACCTTTCAAACAATTACTTAAATTTAATCAAAAGGTACACTCATTAGAATTATTAAAAAATACCAGTTAGATACTGCTTGGTTACACGAAGCCACAGCATTACCAGTAGTACCGAACCAAAACAGGTTTTCTCCATAACTTGTAGACAGACCAGAGTGTTCGGCACTCAATCCTTCACTTTGTGATCTCGAACTGCATCGAGTCTTAGCATATGCTACGATCTAAACAATAGTCAGTTCATACTAAGTCGTAGTTTAAGATAACATTCAAATGATTCGAATATTTCTTATAATTGAGAGAATCAGTTCTCAAATAATTGATGAAACAAATGATTTTGAGATGGAAAAAGTTGTTTTGTCACAACATCTACTTACGTTTTGATCTAATGTAAGTGGAGGAGTTGCATGAATTGCCCGAAAGTCATTATGAGTCTTAACACAATCATTGAGGAAATTGTCATCTGTTTCATCAGGAAACGGTTCTCTGCCTGAACACAATTCCACTGTAAAACAAATTAGAGTTTTAAACTTTTGTTTTATCAAATGCAAGCATACATTAAATTATACAATAACTCGTATGATTTGAAAAACTTACCAGTGATTAGTATCGAAATAATAAACAAATTGAAAATCATTTTGATTCAGTACAAACTTGAAGAATAACTTAATTTGGATTCGTTTCTCTTTTTATAGTTTTCTACTGAGTTTTTGACAGTACAACAAATGTATTCTACAGAATCCACACCTTAAATTGATTCATATCAAATTGTCAAATATTTATTAATTGTTTAATATGCAGGCTTTTCTGACAAAATAAATAAATTGCATAAATTTAGGTCTTCAGAATCGAAAACAAATAAATCGTTATTAATATATTTTTATGATTAATGTTTAACCGATTGTCAAATATTTTTGTGCAGTCAAATACATTAGTATTTAGAGTATAATATCTACAAAACTTAAATATACTGATTATTTATTGATTTTGATCACATGATTTAATTTTGAAATTAATTTCTTCACTTGTAGTGCTTTCTGTTTGGAAATTTGACTACAGTTTTGGGAGACATTTTAATCTTCTGTTCATCTCTTCCGGTCACTACAACGTCAGCCCCAAAAGATGCCATGTTTATGACAATTCCTTCACCAATGCCTGAACTCGAATAAGAAAATCACGATTTTAAATACTTTGTTTAGATATTAAAGACTTTTAAGAAAAAAATGTTGCAGTCTAAAACTATGCTATACATAATCTCTGATCTACAGTAAGAGAAGGACTGCTATGGAGTGCTCCGTAATTACAGTGTTTTTCAGTTCAATTTTGATCTATTGCATTGCTATTTGTTATGTAAACCCAAACCCTGTCCAACCGGTAGCTCCCGGTTTTCAGCAGATAAGCAACCGGTTTTCATAAGAATTAAACTAAGTACACAAATAGCAATGCAATAGATTAAAATTGTACTGAAAAACACTGTATTATGAGCTTGGAGACATTCATCCTGGAAGCTGTCATCTGTTGTATCAGGAAATGCTGATCTGCCCCAACACACTTTCCAATGAAAATAAAACAAGTTATAAAATTACCAATTTCGGACAAAAGATAGCTCATAAGCACGAATTTATGAATTTTGGTCAATCTTATTGTGACATAGATTAATGCCAAATCAAAAATATCTTCATCTTACTTCCTCAGATCGCACCCTTCCCCAGTTAGTCACATTGAAGTCAAACACATTTGACTCAGCGTTCATTCTGTTGTGTGAAAACTATCAACGATTTGAACCTGAAATTTGTTTAATCAAAGGCTTATGCATTTCAAAGTTGAGTTCAAATACTTATTATTTTCACTTATAGTTTGTCAGCGAACGAGAAATGTCTGTACAGAAATAACTAACAGAACTGTACACAAAACTTACTTATCAGTTCAATTGAGATTATTTTTTTCATTCAGACTTCGTCCGACAGACCGTTAGAATCTCTGAAAGTTGGTTCAGTCATTTAGTTTATATCACGAAGAAATGCTTATCTCACAAAACTAAATTCACTCTTGCCGTACTTGAACTTTAGATACAAATGTCACGCTTAAGGTTTTCTTAACTTCATAAATGCTGTTTAATAAAAGAAAATATTTGATTTATATGAGATATTTGTACATTTGATTTAACTGAAATAAAGTAATGGAAGTCAACTTTTAATCAGTCCAACAAAATAATAGTTATTGTAAATATTGAGGCATAAATGAAAACTTTGCAAAGTTGTTAAACTTATGAATTTGATTTGTAACAAGTTTAGAGTATTATAATGAATGAATTTTTAACTTTTACAGCGAAGTTAATGTGTCGATGATACCTGGTTATGTCAAATATTTAGTTAACAATAATGTGGATGGAGTTTATATTATTGGAACTACTGGCGAAGGATATAATCTGACCAACGATGAAAAGTTAGCTATAGCTAAGGCTTGGCGTGAAGCGATTGATGAACAAAATGCAAATTTGTTGGCAGTGATCAACGTGACATCAACTTGCGTTAAAGAAGCGCTTCAACTCTCAAAGCAAGTCGAGAGCTTAGGGTATGATGCGATTGCTGTTTTACCGCCCAATTATTATAAACCAACTTCTGTTGATGATTTGATCAATTACCTCAAACTATTTGGAAACGCAGCGCCTAATACTCCCTTACTTTACTACCACATCCCATTCATGGTCGGAGAATTTAATTGTAAGATATTTTCTTTAGACTATTTGTTTGAAACATTATTTGAAAATTTTGTTCATTAGTTGATGTCGTTAATCTTGTTGAGGAAGGATTAAGACAAATACCACAATTCGCGGCTATGAAAGTAATTGATTTGCATTAATTTGACCTGAAATTAACGTTTTCTAAACTCAATTTTTCATGTTTATTACAGTTCACTGACAACAATGTCATCAGATTTTCACTGCTGCAGAAGAATTTTAAGGATAATTTCAAAATATTCTGTGGTTTTGATGAGGTATTCAAACAATTTAGTAATTCATAGATATATTTGATAAGAAAAGTATAAATTGATATGAATTTGATTTTCATGTAATTTAGGTTTTATTGACTGCGTTCACTTCAGTTGAATGTAATGCAGGAATTTGTGCGCTTTTCAATTTGCCAGAAGTTGTTAATTGTTATAAGAAAATCATATCATCGGTTGAAAAACTAGATCTGAAGACTGCTCGCAAAGAACAGAATAAAATAATTGATGAATGCCTTAAGCATAAGACAACTGGAAATTTCTTCTTATCGATTAAGACTACTTTCAATTCTAATGTAAAACCTCTTAAACTGGACTTTGGATATCCGAGACCTCCCATTTACTATCATTATAATTAAATACAAATAAGTTTTGGTGCACACCTTCTATGAATTAAATATTTGTATTTTGATTAAAAGAGATCTAAATCTTAAATAAAACTTGTAAGTCTCAGACTTACAGTCATCAATTGAATTCTATGAACAATGTAATAAGATAGAAATAATATTTGTAAAAGATTGGGTTAAGCAGAGGTTTGAAATTTCTTTAATTTGTAAAGCATTCATTTTTTATTATTGCATTTGAAGATAGGTTTACAGTTTGGGCACTTAATTTGCACTTTCTTTTTAGCTGAGCGCAATTTTGAAAGATTTGAAAGCACTACTTATGTATGAAAGCGGTCAATTCTGAAATCAAATTAATCGCTTCAATCAGAGTCAGTTTTTTATTCGATTTTTTCTAGGAGTTCACACAAAACTTCTATGTAAATCTTGTACTGGCCATCATCATATCGTTGAATAAATCTATTTCATTTTTAGCTTTTCCATCAATATTGGAGAATAGTCAGTGGCGAAGCCAAAGGTTCAGCGGAGTGTACAAAGTTCGAAGTTCAGAGTGCACTCACCATATTAACATTGATCGAATATATTTTTTCGACTAAAACATATTTTGTCAAAGTTTTAAATTTGAGTTATAATGCATTCTTACCTTATTTTGTAGCAGCTATTGCAACAAATTAATAAAGTTATAAATTCTGAAATGTAGCAATCTCTTAAAAATTAGCAAGAGATTTGAATCGAGGCTGCCTGTACATCTTCGGCACCCACTAGCTTCGTCACTCAGAATAATAAGTAATTTAATTTAAAATAATTTAATAATTACGAAATCGAACTGAATCACAGATGGTAATTATTTTGAAATTCTTCATTTATGCTTGCGATTATCGTATTTCGTGTTCATATTTTACAACATGTGAATTATATTAAATTTGAATCAATGAATTACAAATCAAATGAAATATTCGAAAAATTTCAGTTAAATAATATATTTATTTAAGTTTTATTACAATTTTCTCTGGAGAAAAAGTTAAAAATAATCAAGTGTTGAACCAAAATTTCATTTCATTATCTACATTATTAGATGAGGCTTGCGATCAATCAAACCATCTCTTGTTCATTTTTTGCCCTAAGTCTCTATATCTCATTAAGGCGTTCGAGTAACCGAAAAGTTTGATTAATAGCTTGTGAAATATTGCGAGATTCACTTTCAAATATTACAAATCATAATAGAATTGTGTAAACATACAAACTAACTCGTTTATTGCAAAAATGCTGAAAAAATATTTGGTTGACGTGGTATTTTCAAACACATAATCAAAGACACAAACAGAATCTCAATTATTACAGTATTTTTCTTTCTATTGCTTTTGAAGGAGTGGTAAATAACTTTGACGACTCGGCCGTCGCCCACAAATAACAATAAAACTTTGTCGAAACACAGCAAACAGTGCAGGGCTTTAAGCTAAATATTGTCACAACTTCTACTGACAACCTTGTGAACCTAAACCACTGTTCAACTTATCGATAATCAGTTTTCGTATTTCATTACTTATTCTCTGGTTAGTCCTCTTTTGACCCAAAACTATATTCATATTAATCTCTTCAATAACTCACCGTTTTAAAATGTGCAAAATATACACTAGTTTTGGTCATAAAGTTTGAATAATGAATTCAAACTTCGACATCAGTGTCACTTATCAATAATTGTGAGCCACTGTATTTCACTTTCTTTTCGAGTCATTTTGATAACAGTTTCAAACAACAATTTTCTCTTATTTTGAATAATTTTCAAAAATTGTTTGAGATTATCTCGTTTTTCAATATAAAAAGACTTAACAGTTAATAAAAATATTACTTTTAAGGCCTAAGGCATCACTAATTCTCTCTTCAAATAAACAGTTATTGAGTTAATTTCAGTTTAAAGTGAATTTTATTTTAAAAACAATGATTCACAAACAAGCAATGCATCTCATCATTCAATTCTATAGATGTAATCTAGTGCCTATTTTGCTAACATATGAGAAACAGTTCAATATTCATTACCATTTTACGGTTAATACTATTTTTGCTCTATTAAATAAATAAGCTTCAATTCAAATGAGCCGAGCTTGAAGCTCGAGCTTATAAGCTCAAACACAGCTAAAATTGGGCCTCAAGTGCAGCTCAGTTCACAGCTAGCTTGTGCTCTTCACTAATTAAACAAAATAAAATGTTCACCAATGACCATTTTCAAGTCTTTAGGAATAATATCGCTTTAGATGTCTCCAAAATTAGATAACTCATAAATCAAATGACATTTTATAATTAGACATATAGGAGTCATTTAACAAAAGTATGAAAGAGCGCACTAAAAAGTGTATAGCTACAGAAGGAGATCGAATTGAATTCTCATTTCTTTTTAGCTGTAATAATTAGAATCAAATGCATTCTTGTGATGAATTTCAGGTCAAAATATTGTAATTTTCATTGAAAGCTTGACACTTACCTTTTCCGGATTTTTTTGTCGTGAGGTATATATACTTTTAATAAAGTTTTGAGTTGTGACTCAAAAAGACTTAACTGTATGTCGAATTTAAATTTTGAAATAACATTCCTTTACCGTATGAATTTCAATGAGTTCCCAGTTAGTTCATAAAATTATGATACAACTATTCTACTTTATATTCTTCTCTAGATCAGGTAAGATTGAGTTAGTTTGGTAGTATTGTATTGGGTTTGGTTAGATGTTTGCGCTCCGATATTTGTGAACAAGTGGAATGTCTTAAATTAACTATAAATTATTTAGATCATAACCTGTGCAAATCTCAGTATCACAACAACTAAATGAAGAACACGTTGGTCTGGTACAAGAATGTATATAAAATTTGCTGAGAGTCGGAAACCCAATTCAAATCGTAAGGTATTGTGTAGAAGTAATGAAATATAAGATAAAGCAGATATAAGTTTTTCTAAAATTTGACTATTAATCATTTATATGAAAGGCATAAAATTGAAAACAAAAATATTTAAGTGCAGGTTTCATTCTAAAACGGAACACTTCACTGAAGTTGTTTGAAAATCGTAAAAACAATTAATGAGTTTGTTGCTATAATTTAGGCTGGAAGCAGTGAAAAACTTGTCGTTAATGAGTGTGAAACCCCACAAAACTTTGTGAGACGATTCCAACAAAAGCTTTTATATATCTTCTATTTTAGTTCTATAGGATAGTAGAATTCTCTAGTTCAGTGAAATTTGAGTTAGAAATAGTTGAATGAAGTTCATTTAAAAATAACAAATATTCAATTTGTTTGATTTCTTAAAATTGTTTGTAACAGTTGTCATTTTATTCTTGTACTAAATAATAATATCAGAATTAAGCTAATCATCAATGTTATTAAGGCTAATGAATCTTTGTGCTCACAAACCAAATATAATTACAAAGCCGAAATATATACAAAGAATGAAAAATAAAGTAAATGAGGATATCAAATTTTAGTAAAATTGAAATGAGCATAAAATGAATAGTTTTGAGGAACGGCCGGCAAATCATAATTTAACGCACTCTTCAATTACGTTATAGTTATTTGATGTTTTCGGTCGAATGTAGCTTAACTAAAAACATTAGGAATAAAGATCTTATAAGATGTTAAGTTCTTCGTCATAAGAATATTATTTAGAAATTACTTTAATCTCAATATTCAAACAAAGATAATGATAAAAACGAAATTTGATACATTAATTAATTTAAGAGAAAATATTGGTCAACAGTTAACAAATGGCAGTCTATTTTGATATATTGAGAAAAATTGTGTCAAACGTTTCAAACGACATCAATAAATAATTGTATCGATTAAATGTATCGGTTGTATATTCCATTTGCGAAACATCATTCAATACACGATCAGAAGTTATAACACAAACCAATTATTCAAAATGAGATAAATGGCTTATTTTTCCTATCGTAAGAACTTTTATGACTTTATTCTAATTTGAAAATAATTTCTATTTAGAACATAATTAGAATAAAAAATAAACTAAACAAATGAAATTTTAATTAATCCTAAAATTAATTTCAAAATTGAATCATGTGATCAAAATTAATTAATAATCAGTTTACTTAAGTTTTTGTAGATATTATACTCTGAATACTAATGTATTTGACTGCACAAAAATATTTGACAATCGGTTAAACATTAATCATAAAAATATATTAATAATGATTTATTTGTTTTCGATTCTGAAGACCTAAATTTATGCAATTCATTTATTTTGTCAGAAAAGCCTGCATATTAAACAATTAATAAATATTTGACAATTTGATATGAATCAATTTAAGGTGTGGATTCTGTAGAATACATTTGTTGTACTGTCAAAAACTCAGTCGAAAACTATAAAAAGACAAACGAATCCAAATTAAGTTATTCTTCAAGTTTGTACTGAAACAAAATGATTTTCAATTTGTTTATTATTTCTGTACTAATCACTGGTAAGTCTTTCAAATCATACGAGTTATTGTATAATTTAATGTGTACTTACATTTGATAAAACAAAAGTTTAAAACTCTAATTTGTTTTACAGTGGAGTTGTGTTCAGGCAGAGAACCGTTTCCTGATAAAACAGATGACGATTTCCTCAATGATTGTCTTAAGACTCATAATGACTTTCGAGCAATTCATGCAACTCCTCCACTCACATTGGATCAAAACGTAAGTAAATGTTGTGACAAAGCAACGTTTTCCATCGCAAAATCATTTGTTTCATCAATTATTTGAGAACTGGTTCTCTCAATTATAAGAAATATTTGAATCATTTGAATGTTATCTTAAACTATGACTTAGTATGAACTGACTATTGTTTAGATCGTAGCATATGCTAAGACTCGATGCAGTTCGAGATCGCAAAGTGAAGGATTGAGTGCCGAACACTCTGGTCTGTCTACAAGTTATGGAGAAAACTTGTTTTGGTTCGGTACTTCTGGTAATGCTGTGGCTTCGTGTAACCATGCAGTATCTAACTGGTATTTTAATAATTCTAATGAGTGTAACTAGATTAAATTTAAGTAATTGTTTGAAAGGTATGGCGAAAATGTATTATACAATTATTCGAATCCTGGCTTCAGTTCGCGAACCGGACACTTCACTGCGCTTGTTTGGAAGTGGACGACCAGAATGGATGTGCCCGTTGTGGTGGTCGTGGCTCGCAATGGTTTGAGACATATATAGCTTGCAACTATCAGCTTCCTGGTAATGTTCAGGGAGGATATTCAACAAATGTGTTGCCTCCAAATTCTACAAGTTCTACAGGATAATATAATTCTTTGATGAAAACAAATCTTATTTTGAAATAATTAAATAAAGTTCATTCGAAGACTAATAAATTTTGAATTTTTCACGAAATATGTTTGATCATTTTGTACTATAGGCTACTTCCTTCTTCCGCTCTATGTACAACCCTTGAATCTAATAAAGTATATACCAACACTGTATTTATCATAGTATACACTAATGGACAGTTTAAGTAATATACATATATTCAACATTCAATGACAAAATAAACGTCGGAAGTTTTCAAAGATTCTTATCCTCTAGCCATTGATGAGTCCATCTAATATATTTTTTGATTGATTTTTGTGGATAAACTATGATTTACTAAAATCTTATTTAGGGATCAACATGATCTAGCTTTAATAGGTTTATCCGTAAATAAAGCATATTATAGGAATAACTGGTGATCATTTTTAAATTATGATTACCGGTAGTGAAACTGCCCTAAAATGATTGAACTTAACCTAGCCTAACCTAATTATCATATTAGATTTTAACTTTCTTATGTCTTTCATAGCTTTAGCCGTATTAGTTGTATTTATACGAAATTATTCTATTTTTATTCATAATTTTTAATAAAAATAAGCAAATCGGGACTCTAATATTAAGTAATTATGTATTTTTAAAATTCATAATACAGCTTTGTTCGAAGTTGACCGATTGTGCTTTAGAATATAACTGAACCAACATTAGATTTACTTTTAAATATAATAAGCGTTGATCCTAAATTTGCATTGTGCTTAAATAGCCATAAAATAAATTGCATCACTAAATTTATGGGAAAACTAAAAGCTCAGCTGTTCAAATCAAATGAAAGAAATTCTCAGGAAAACTCATCACAAAATCCTTTCATTTTCGACATTTTATTTAACTTTTGATTCATTTAGTGGCGATAAAATCATATCATTTACACTTCAGAATGATGTGAGAATTTGAGGATTTTGTGATGAATTTTCCTGAGAATTTCTTTCATTTGATTTGAACAGCTGAGCGTTTAGTTTTCCCATAAATTTAGTGATGCAATTTATTTTATGGCTATTTAAGCACAATGCAAATTTAGGATCAAATAGAGTTGAAGTAATGAAAATAGGATCAAAGTTTTCTTCATTTACATAGTAAAATGAATTAATTAAATTTTTTTGAGGTACACAGATCACATGTAAATGCAATAGATTCACATTCATTAAAAATTTTGCAAAATTTTCCTTTTAACATATTCTCCATTTCTGTTGAATGATAGTGCAAAGTTTTTAGCCGCGGAATTCTGAACTTCGGGTCCAAATGAGTTAATAAGATCACGAAACTGATCACAGTATATCATATTATAAGGGTATCGCGTTGATGCAAATAAATATGATAATTTTTCTCCCCCATTATTAGTTTTTTTTTATCATTTTATCATATTTATCGTGATTATCATATTTTAAAAAGTTCTTAATTTTTGGTTGACACTCACTTTTGGCATCCTCTTTTTTAATAAACTCTTTGTATTCATTCATATGGCAATGTTTGAGGCGATTTTTAAAATTTGTTGTGTTTCTCGAAATTTTTGATTTACAATTATCAATTTTACATACGGCAAAATCCTTTTCATCGTCAAAATATGTCCAAATTGTTGATAGTTTTGGTCTCCCACCTTTTGTCAAATTTTCATTTTTCTTTCGTTTCACAGAAACATTTGATTGCGTTACACTGATTTCACTCTCAATTGTTTCTACAGATATCATTGAATCACTATTTTTTGACATTTTGAAACTTAATTTTCATAAATATATTCACAATTATTTGTGGTTATTAAGATATGGCACAATGAATTAAACAAAATTAAGGGAAAGTCCCAACTTTTACTTTTGAATGCAAAAAGTGATTTTCCATTGTTTATCAAAGAGTGTTTATTGAAAACACGTTTTAAGTTAATCCTATCAAATCACATGATACTAATCCTCAAATTTCATGTTTTCTGAATATGCGCGTACTTTTATAACGAAAACAAATTTCGTGAATTTTCGTTATTATTATCGTTATTGTAATAACAATTGAACTTTTAATTTTAGTTATAGTTATGCTTAACTGCAACTAAAACTAAATTATAGTTAACGAAAACCATTTTACTTAACGAAAAAGCAATATTAATTATTCTACTCTATCTGCCTCCCTCTACTGCAGTATACAAGAGTTTCTACACTACCTATTCAATAATTAAATAAGTTTAGGTACAGGTTTGTTAAACTTTGAAATTCATCTTATCTTTATAATTACTTACCAAATATGAACCAACTCTTATTAGTTAGCATATATATTCAAATATTTCTCATATAGATGTAAAGAGAGTTCCGAGCACTGATCTTATTAGCATTAAGGCGACAGATTAAGCTTTTAAAGTCGCCAAAGTGTGATCTTTTTAAGATCACTGGCACTTCTATTCTTAACGCTTATTATATTTAAAAGTAAATCTAATGTTGGTTCAGTTATATTCTAAAGCACAATCGGTCAACTTCGAACAAAGCTGTATTATGAATTTTAAAAATACATAATTACTTAATATTAGAGTCCCGATTTGCTTATTTTTATTAAAAATTATGAATAAAAATAGAATAATTTCGTATAAATACAACTAATACGGCTAAAGCTATGAAAGACATAAGAAAGTTAAAATCTAATATGATAATTAGGTTAGGCTAGGTTAAGTTCAATCATTTTAGGGCAGTTTCACTACCGGTAATCATAATTTAAAAATGATCACCAGTTATTCCTATAATATGCTTTATTTACGGATAAACCTATTAAAGCTAGATCATGTTGATCCCTAAATAAGATTTTAGTAAATCATAGTTTATCCACAAAAAATCAATCAAAAAATATATTAGATGGACTCATCAATGGCTAGAGGATAAGAATCTTTGAAAACTTCCGACGTTTATTTTGTCATTGAATGTTGAATATATGTATATTACTTAAACTGTCCATTAGTGTATACTATGATAAATACAGTGTTGGTATATACTTTATTAGATTCAAGGGTTGTACATAGAGCGGAAGAAGGAAGTAGCCTATAGTACAAAATGATCAAACATATTTCGTGAAAAATTCAAAATTTATTAGTCTTCGAATGAACTTTATTTAATTATTTCAAAATAAGATTTGTTTTCATCAAAGAATTATATTATCCTGTAGAACTTGTAGAATTTGGAGGCAACACATTTGTTGAATATCCTCCCTGAACATTACCAGGAAGCTGATAGTTGCAAGCTATATATGTCTCAAACCATTGCGAGCCACGACCACCACAACGGGCACATCCAATTCTGGTCGTCCACTTCCAAACAAGCGCAGTGAAGTGTCCGGTTCGCGAACTGAAGCCAGGATTCGAATAATTGTATAATACATTTTCGCCATACCTTTCAAACAATTACTTAAATTTAATCTAGTTACACTCATTAGAATTATTAAAATACCAGTTAGATACTGCATGGTTACACGAAGCCACAGCATTACCAGAAGTACCGAACCAAAACAAGTTTTCTCCATAACTTGTAGACAGACCAGAGTGTTCGGCACTCAATCCTTCACTTTGCGATCTCGAACTGCATCGAGTCTTAGCATATGCTACGATCTAAACAATAGTCAGTTCATACTAAGTCATAGTTTAAGATAACATTCAAATGATTCAAATATTTCTTATAATTGAGAGAACCAGTTCTCAAATAATTGATGAAACAAATGATTTTGCGATGGAAAACGTTGCTTTGTCACAACATTTACTTACGTTTTGATCCAATGTGAGTGGAGGAGTTGCATGAATTGCTCGAAAGTCATTATGAGTCTTAAGACAATCATTGAGGAAATCGTCATCTGTTTTATCAGGAAACGGTTCTCTGCCTGAACACAACTCCACTGTAAAACAAATTAGAGTTTTAAACTTTTGTTTTATCAAATGTAAGTACACATTAAATTATACAATAACTCGTATGATTTGAAAGACTTACCAGTGATTAGTACAGAAATAATAAACAAATTGAAAATCATTTTGTTTCAGTACAAACTTGAAGAATAACTTAATTTGGATTCGTTTGTCTTTTATAGTTTTCGACTGAGTTTTTGACAGTACAACAAATGTATTCTACAGAATCCACACCTTAAATTGATTCATATCAAATTGTCAAATATTTATTAATTGTTTAATATGCAGGCTTTTCTGACAAAATAAATGAATTGCATAAATTTAGGTCTTCAGAATCGAAAACAAATAAATCATTATTAATATATTTTTATGATTAATGTTTAACCGATTGTCAAATATTTTTGTGCAGTCAAATACATTAGTATTCAGAGTATAATATCTACAAAAACTTAAGTAAACTGATTATTAATTAATTTTGATCACATGATTCAATTTTGAAATTAATTTTAGGATTAATTAAAATTTCATTTGTTTAGTTTATTTTTTATTCTAATTATGTTCTAAATAGAAATTATTTTCAAATTAGAATAAAGTCATAAAAGTTCTTACGATAGGAAAAATAAGCCATTTATCTCATTTTGAATAATTGGTTTGTGTTATAACTTCTGATCGTGTATTGAATGATGTTTCGCAAATGGAATATACAACCGATACATTTAATCGATACAATTATTTATTGATGTCGTTTGAAACGTTTGACACAATTTTTCTCAATATATCAAAATAGACTGCCATTTGTTAACTGTTGACCAATATTTTCTCTTAAATTAATTAATGTATCAAATTTCGTTTTTATCATTATCTTTGTTTGAATATTGAGATTAAAGTAATTTCTAAATAATATTCTTATGACGAAGAACTTAACATCTTATAAGATCTTTATTCCTAATGTTTTTAGTTAAGCTACATTCGACCGAAAACATCAAATAACTATAACGTAATTGAAGAGTGCGTTAAATTATGATTTGCCGGCCGTTCCTCAAAACTATTCATTTTATGCTCATTTCAATTTTACTAAAATTTGATATCCCTCATTTACTTTATTTTTCATTCTTTGTATATATTTCGGCTTTGTAATTATATTTGGTTTGTGAGCACAAAGATTCATTAGCCTTAATAACATTGATGATTAGCTTAATTCTGATATTATTATTTAGTACAAGAATAAAATGACAACTGTTACAAACAATTTTAAGAAATCAAACAAATTGAATATTTGTTATTTTTAAATGAACTTCATTCAACTATTTCTAACTCAAATTTCACTGAACTAGAGAATTCTACTATCCTATAGAACTAAAATAGAAGATATATAAAAGCTTTTGTTGGAATCGTCTCACAAAGTTTTGTGGGGTTTCACACTCATTAACGACAAGTTTTTCACTGCTTCCAGCCTAAATTATAGCAACAAACTCATTAATTGTTTTTACGATTTTCAAACAACTTCAGTGAAGTGTTCCGTTTTAGAATGAAACCTGCACTTAAATATTTTTGTTTTCAATTTTATGCCTTTCATATAAATGATTAATAGTCAAATTTTAGAAAAACTTATATCTGCTTTATCTTATATTTCATTACTTCTACACAATACCTTACGATTTGAATTGGGTTTCCGACTCTCAGCAAATTTTATATACATTCTTGTACCAGACCAACGTGTTCTTCATTTAGTTGTTGTGATACTGAGATTTGCACAGGTTATGATCTAAATAATTTATAGTTAATTTAAGACATTCCACTTGTTCACAAATATCGGAGCGCAAACATCTAACCAAACCCAATACAATACTACCAAACTAACTCAATCTTACCTGATCTAGAGAAGAATATAAAGTAGAATAGTTGTATCATAATTTTATGAACTAACTGGGAACTCATTGAAATTCATACGGTAAAGGAATGTTATTTCAAAATTTAAATTCGACATACAGTTAAGTCTTTTTGAGTCACAACTCAAAACTTTATTAAAAGTATATATACCTCACGACAAAAAAATCCGGAAAAGGTAAGTGTCAAGCTTTCAATGAAAATTACAATATTTTGACCTGAAATTCATCACAAGAATGCATTTGATTCTAATTATTACAGCTAAAAAGAAATGAGAATTCAATTCGATCTCCTTCTGTAGCTATACACTTTTTAGTGCGCTCTTTCATACTTTTGTTAAATGACTCCTATATGTCTAATTATAAAATGTCATTTGATTTATGAGTTATCTAATTTTGGAGACATCTAAAGCGATATTATTCCTAAAGACTTGAAAATGGTCATTGGTGAACATTTTATTTTGTTTAATTAGTGAAGAGCACAAGCTAGCTGTGAACTGAGCTGCACTTGAGGCCCAATTTTAGCTGTGTTTGAGCTTATAAGCTCGAGCTTCAAGCTCGGCTCATTTGAATTGAAGCTTATTTATTTAATAGAGCAAAAATAGTATTAACCGTAAAATGGTAATGAATATTGAACTGTTTCTCATATGTTAGCAAAATAGGCACTAGATTACATCTATAGAATTGAATGATGAGATGCATTGCTTGTTTGTGAATCATTGTTTTTAAAATAAAATTCACTTTAAACTGAAATTAACTCAATAACTGTTTATTTGAAGAGAGAATTAGTGATGCCTTAGGCCTTAAAAGTAATATTTTTATTAACTGTTAAGTCTTTTTATATTGAAAAACGAGATAATCTCAAACAATTTTTGAAAATTATTCAAAATAAGAGAAAATTGTTGTTTGAAACTGTTATCAAAATGACTCGAAAAGAAAGTGAAATACAGTGGCTCACAATTATTGATAAGTGACACTGATGTCGAAGTTTGAATTCATTATTCAAACTTTATGACCAAAACTAGTGTATATTTTGCACATTTTAAAACGGTGAGTTATTGAAGAGATTAATATGAATATAGTTTTGGGTCAAAAGAGGACTAACCAGAGAATAAGTAATGAAATACGAAAACTGATTATCGATAAGTTGAACAGTGGTTTAGGTTCACAAGGTTGTCAGTAGAAGTTGTGACAATATTTAGCTTAAAGCCCTGCACTGTTTGCTGTGTTTCGACAAAGTTTTATTGTTATTTGTGGGCGACGGCCGAGTCGTCAAAGTTATTTACCACTCCTTCAAAAGCAATAGAAAGAAAAATACTGTAATAATTGAGATTCTGTTTGTGTCTTTGATTATGTGTTTGAAAATACCACGTCAACCAAATATTTTTTCAGCATTTTTGCAATAAACGAGTTAGTTTGTATGTTTACACAATTCTATTATGATTTGTAATATTTGAAAGTGAATCTCGCAATATTTCACAAGCTATTAATCAAACTTTTCGGTTACTCGAACGCCTTAATGAGATATAGAGACTTAGGGCAAAAAATGAACAAGAGATGGTTTGATTGATCGCAAGCCTCATCTAATAATGTAGATAATGAAATGAAATTTTGGTTCAACACTTGATTATTTTTAACTTTTTCTCCAGAGAAAATTGTAATAAAACTTAAATAAATATATTATTTAACTGAAATTCTTCGAATATTTGATTTGATTTGTAATTCATTGATTCAAATTTAATATAATTCACATGTTGGTAAAATATGAACACGAAATACGATAATCGCAAGCATAAATGAAGAATTTCAAAATAATTACCATCTGTGATTCAGTTCGATTTCGTAATTATTAAATTATTTTAAATTAAATTACTTATTATTCTGAGTGACGAAGCTAGTGGGTGCCGAAGATGTACAGGCAGCCTCGATTCAAATCTCTTGCTAATTTTTAAGAGATTGCTACATTTCAGAATTTATAACTTTATTAATTTGTTGCAATAGCTGCTACAAAATAAGGTAAGAATGCATTATAACTCAAATTTAAAACTTTGACAAAATATGTTTTAGTCGAAAAAATATATTCGATCAATGTTAATATGGTGAGTGCACTCTGAACTTCGAACTTTGTACACTCCGCTACGAACCTTTTGGCTTCGCCACTGACTATTCTCCAATATTGATGGAAAAGCTAAAAATGAAATAGATTTATTCAACGATATGATGATGGCCAGTACAAGATTTACATAGAAGTTGTTGTGTGAACTCCTAGAAAACATCGAATAAAAAACTCACTCTGATTGAAGCGATTAATTTGATTTCCGAATTGACCGCTTTCATACATAAGTAGTGCTTTCAAATCTTTCAAAATTGCGCTCAGCTAAAAAAGAAAGTGCAAATTAAGTGCCCAAACTGTAAACCTATCTTCAAATGCAATAATAAAAAATGAATGCTTTACAAATTAAAGAAATTTCAAACCTCTGCTTAACCCAATCTTTTACAAATATTATTTCTATCTTATTACATTGTTCATAGAATTCAATTGATGACTGTAAGTCTGAGACTTACAAGTTTTATTTAAGATTTAGATCTCTTTTAATCAAAATACAAATATTTAATTCATAGAAGGTGTGCACCAAAACTTATTTGTATTTAATTATAATGATAGTAAATGGGAGGTCTCGGATATCCAAAGTCCAGTTTAAGAGGTTTTACATTAGAATTGAAAGTAGTCTTAATCGATAAGAAGAAATTTCCAGTTGTCTTATGCTTAAGGCATTCATCAATTATTTTATTCTGTTCTTTGCGAGCAGTCTTCAGATCTAGTTTTTCAACCGATGATATGATTTTCTTATAACAATTAACAACTTCTGGCAAATTGAAAAGCGCACAAATTCCTGCATTACATTCAACTGAAGTGAACGCAGTCAATAAAACCTAAATTACATGAAAATCAAATTCATATCAATTTATACTTTTCTTATCAAATATATCTATGAATTACTAAATTGTTTGAATACCTCATCAAAACCACAGAATATTTTGAAATTATCCTTAAAATTCTTCTGCAGCAGTGAAAATCTGATGACATTGTTGTCAGTGAACTGTAATAAACATGAAAAATTGAGTTTAGAAAAACGTTAATTTCAGGTCAAATTAATGCAAATCAATTACTTTCATAGCCGCGAATTGTGGTATTTGTCTTAATCCTTCCTCAACAAGATTAACGACATCAACTAATGAACAAAATTTTCAAATAATGTTTCAAACAAATAGTCTAAAGAAAATATCTTACAATTAAATTCTCCGACCATGAATGGGATGTGGTAGTAAAGTAAGGGAGTATTAGGCGCTGCGTTTCCAAATAGTTTGAGGTAATTGATCAAATCATCAACAGAAGTTGGTTTATAATAATTGGGCGGTAAAACAGCAATCGCATCATACCCTAAGCTCTCGACTTGCTTTGAGAGTTGAAGCGCTTCTTTAACGCAAGTTGATGTCACGTTGATCACTGCCAACAAATTTGCATTTTGTTCATCAATCGCTTCACGCCAAGCCTTAGCTATAGCTAACTTTTCATCGTTGGTCAGATTATATCCTTCGCCAGTAGTTCCAATAATATAAACTCCATCCACATTATTGTTAACTAAATATTTGACATAACCAGGTATCATCGACACATTAACTTCGCTGTAAAAGTTAAAAATTCATTCATTATAATACTCTAAACTTGTTACAAATCAAATTCATAAGTTTAACAACTTTGCAAAGTTTTCATTTATGCCTCAATATTTACAATAACTATTATTTTGTTGGACTGATTAAAAGTTGACTTCCATTACTTTATTTCAGTTAAATCAAATGTACAAATATCTCATATAAATCAAATATTTTCTTTTATTAAACAGCATTTATGAAGTTAAGAAAACCTTAAGCGTGACATTTGTATCTAAAGTTCAAGTACGGCAAGAGTGAATTTAGTTTTGTGAGATAAGCATTTCTTCGTGATATAAACTAAATGACTGAACCAACTTTCAGAGATTCTAACGGTCTGTCGGACGAAGTCTGAATGAAAAAAATAATCTCAATTGAACTGATAAGTAAGTTTTGTGTACAGTTCTGTTAGTTATTTCTGTACAGACATTTCTCGTTCGCTGACAAACTATAAGTGAAAATTATAGGTATTTTCAACTCAACTTTGAAATGCATAAGTCTTTGATTAAACAAATTTCAGGTTCAAATCGTTGATAGTTTTCACACAACAGAATGAACGCTGAGTCAAATGTGTTTGATTCAATGTGATTAAGTAAACATGCAATTTATAATTGTTTCTAAATTATAAGTATTAAAAATGGGGAAAGTTTTGTCGCGGTTCAAATATTGTAAGAGTTTTCACCAAAGACTCTCATCAAATGTGTTAAGTATTAGAACTATTTCTTCAGAAGGCATTGAAGTGATTGAAGAAACGGATGGATTTGTTAGCATTGAAGTAGTCGAGAGAACAAGAATTTTAAACAATGACATATTAATTGAGATCTTATCGTATCTACCAATTAAGCCATTATTACAATTAGAGAGAGTTTCGAAACAATTTCAGTTTTGTGTCAGATTTGTGTTGACAAATATAACTGGTATTAGAGGTAAAGAACTAATTGGTAATGAATGCACAGATAGTCAACACTGGACTCGATTCGGGAACATTGAAGAGATTGACAAAGATCTGCAACTATCAAATGATTCATTTCTAGCAACTACTGATAGAGTTATACTAAAGCGACGAATGGACGCTCTGCTACAGAAGTGTCCAAATATTCGATCTGTTAGTTTGCCATTAGTTCGTTTACCAGTTGTCACACAATTTATTGAACACATTGGACCTCATGTTTTAAATTTAGAATGTCTTCGTATCAGATTTGATGCTAATGTTATGCTCACAAATACTTTTTTCATACTTATGTCAACTGCAATCAGAGATAAAGTACTTCATTTGGACATCAGCTTAACTTATAATAACTTTTTCTCAAAGTCAAGTTTTTATCAGTTAATCAATAGTTTGTGTGCATTGCAATTTCTAACTATTCGGTGTCCAATCGACAGCATTAATCCAATTGCAATTATTGAATCGTTGGGGCCAAATGTCAGAAAGCTAACTTTTATATTTGAATAAAACATTTAGATATTTTCCCTTTAATTCAGTCAATTGTCTACACTTTATAATCCCTGGCATTCAGACTAACCCACAAATACTTTTATAGTCTGTAATTTCTCTTTTTCAACATACTTTCAATAAACAGTTTTTCAAACTTAAACTTTTGGTTCATTTTATTCAAATATGAATCATAAATGAGATCTATGTAACAGCAAATGACTAGTTTAGCAGTTACGGTAATCTTTCAACTTATTTGACTTCAACTATATAAAGACTCACCCATTTTCATCGTAAGGTGTGAGGACAGCAGCCATTGCGCCTTTAAATTGCAAAAGTCTTTGGATTTTCTTCTCAAGAGTTGCCATTTTAAGGTGAATATATTCTTATTTCTTCCTTACAGTTTAAGCAAAGACTACTTATTTGACTGAACTAAGAGCGAAATGCTTTTGACTTGTGTCAAAATTTGATAGAGTTGTCACTTATTTAAAGAAATCCTTATAAGTTGGAAAACTTACAGAAAAACACTTTCAAGGATTGTCAAAATAGATCAACAAAAGTCAGGGACAACTGATAAGTTCAAATCAGGTTGTACCGTATCTCTTCTTATTAAAGGAATCCTTGTTTTAAGCAATTTTCAAATTAAGATATTATGAAATATCTTGCTATGTTAAGCATATCATAAAATTACTTAATAATCAGCATAAATACTGGTTTTCCTTAAACAAGACTTCTTGATTCAGGTACTAAAAGGATTAAGAAAATGATTTATGTCAAAGACAAGTTGTTTTTTGTTGAAATAAATCAAAAATTGATTGCTTTTCAGAGAGCTATCAAAAATTGATATCAACATAGCCATAAGCTTTATAACGATGATTAAGCTTTTAAATACTTAATCTGAATCTTAATTTTTGCTTATCTAAAGTTTTTACTTTATAGGACTTCGTACTTATGAGTTGAGTCTGCGTTTTGTAAAACTTTAATCAGAAGCAAAATTTATATTCCAGACCAAAACGTTATCTTTTCAAAGACATAACAGTGACATAATTGTGAGGGTAATCACAACTTAAGTTCATACATTTAGTGGACTAATGCAATATTCTTAGTATTTTTATGACATTTATTTAGTTTTCCATTATTTTTAGTTAAAGTATTTTCGTAAAAGACATATATGAGTTACTTAATTATATTGAGATAGATTGAGTTCGTTATTTCTTTTTAAAATTATAACTTTTAAAAGTCAATTAAGAATAGTATTAAAGAGATTCGGTTCCAAGTCCTTAACATTGAAGCTGTTTTTCTATCTGATTCATTCGGCATGATACTAAAAGTTTTGTTTGGGAATTATTTGAACTCTGACAGGACCTTTAGGTCGATATACCATTTCTCCTGCAGCTAATATTTTATCTCTTTCATCAACAGATCGAATGTTATAATTCAAGAATATTTTGGATAATATAATTTTCTCTTCGATCATTGCAAATCTTTTGCCAATGCAGGCACGCGTTCCTGCAGAAAATGGAACGTATGCATATACACTTCGATGTGATGTGTTGCCCACTTCAAATCTTTCTGGTTTGAACTTCTGCGGATCCTCGAATACTTCAGGATTTAGGTTCATACGATGGATAAGTATGTATAAAGTGGTTCCTTTTGGTATTGTATATTTTCCTATTTGTAGTTCTTCAGACAAATCTCTGCCTATAAAAGGCACGGATGGAAGCAAACGCAAAGATTCTTTAATAACACACTCCAAATAAGTCATTCTTTTGATGTCTTCTGTTGTTATATCTCTTTCTATTTCCTCTCCAAATATAGAATAGAGTTCTTCTTGAATCTTGATTTGTACCTCAGGATAGAGTCCGAGTAGATATAGAGTCCAAGTAAGACTTAGACCTGTTGTGTCATGTCCCTCGAACATAAAAGTGTCCACTTCTTCTCGTATATCTTCTAATGATAATGAGTTATCTTTTATGTGATAGTCTAATAATAAATCAAGAAATGCTAAACGTTTCTTATTTTTGTTTGACATATGAATACTGTCTTCCTTTTGCTCACCTATTTTGGAACCAATATTTTGTTCATTTCCTTTACTTGACATAAGAACTGCTTTCCGTTCATTAATGACTGTTCGAGTGACTTCGTGCAAGATTTGCAGATCAAATCTAAACTGTTTTCCTGTTTTAGTTCTGTAAAAAATGAAATCTGACCAAAGCCATGGAGAGTATACGCGATGTACAAAAATTTCTCCTAATCTATGAATAGCTTGAACATATTGTTGATTTTTTCCCAACTGAGCTCCTATTGCTATTCCCATTGCTGTCTCTAATGATTAAATAAGTTCAATTAATTAATAAACAATAAATTTTCAGTTTGTTTTCTATAAAATAAAATAAGCCATAAAAGAGTAAATCATACCGCAAATGATATCGAGAGTACATGGAATCATAAAATCAGTTATATTTATGAATTGTTGTTTTGTTGCATCTCTCAAAACCTTCAACAGAATATTTGATTGTTCGTTCATTATTGGTATGAAGTCTTCAAGTATTTTGAAATGGAAGGCAGGCGTCAACATTTTTCTCCTGTTTCTCCATTTAGATCCAGTACTAGTAAGTAATCCCAATCCCAACCAATCCCATATAAAGTTGTATTCTCTTGATTTAGTAATGTTTTCATTGCTCGTCAAAATTGACTTTTTGTTATGTAACACAAATTATAATTAAAATGATTGTTCATCTTATTGAGTAAAACTATTTACTTCGACTGTGTCGTGTCTGAACACACAGACTATATCTTTTGGACCCAAACGTAGTCTGAAAATACCTTCTTTTTGATAAATAACTGATAGACCAGCCAATGTCCTGTAAGCATCTATAAATGAAAATCTAATCAAATTTGAGTGATTGAACTCGAATGAGTATTTGATATAATCACACTGAAGATCAATCTCGCATTTATGAAGAAAATATTGAACTGAATGTTTTTAAAATGAAAGGAATTGCTGCAATTTTCAAAGGAAGACAATGATTGGTGAAAATAGGATTTCCTTCATTTTCACGTTGTTTACGAGATTTTTTTCATATAATAATAATTTGATGACAATATTTATTGCATAACTTCGTAATTTGAAAATGTATCAATTAATGGGAAAAAAGAGCTAAATTCAATCTAAAGCTTACTTTAAAAAGAATAAAAACTTAATGAAATGTCACATTCGTTTTATTCATACTTACTCTGACTCAACGGAATACTTTTACTCCAAAGAATATCCAAATTTCCTAATATTGGGTATCGACATTTGGGGCCAGGAATTTGTTGGATATGCTTACGTGAAGTTTTGTTTTTTGATAAAAAATTATAAATCAGAAACGTTATTAACCCAACAGCTATCGAGTAGTAAATTGACATCAATATTGTTGGTAACATCTTAGGTAATCATCACACCTAAAATCAAAATTGCAAACAAAAATCTAGTCATTAACTCTAAACCTCTTTATCCGAATTTATTTAGATAATAATAACTTAAATGATACGAGATAAACCAGTTAAAATAGATTTGTTCTGGGCTTTTGAGCAAGTGAGTAGAAGACTAACTGAATAATTTGTACTATTTATGACCTAAATCATACTCTTCTAACGCAAGAGTGAGAGTTCACTTTTAGGAATAGAATGCCTCAAGGCTTACATCTTATTGTTTGAAGCATCAAATTTTCTCTAACTTTCTTTCATCTTATCAAAAATTCAAATGCGAACAAAAGTATGAATAACCTAAAATAAAATCCAATCATTACAGATATTAGGTTTGAGAAACAAAATATCTCACTTTTTCAAGGTTTCATTTAAAATCGATTCATCAATCTTTGTAAGCAGTTTCTAATTTATAAATCCGAATCATTCAAATCAAATGACAAACACAAATGTAACAAATGATAGAATTAAAAACTGAAACAATTTTGACTTTTTAATCAACAATTAAGAGCACATTTAAACTACTGATAATCGTGTTTATGCACGCAATAATTTCAAACATGTTTGATTAGTGATTCACAGTCACTAATTCAATCCATGAATATTAAGCACAACCTTAACATCTATAGCAAAATGCAATACAAGGCCAGTGCGACTGATCACTCATATTCTGATTTTCAAACTATTTTTCAACAGATTATCAAGTAAAATAATTATTTTTGTCAAAAAACTCAAGCTTTTCGCGTTATAATCTTAAAATCGTAACTAAATATGATCTTGGAGTTTCTACTAAATGAATATGTATATATGATTTGCTTTGCACAAATATTGAGTATATTATGTCATATTTAGTGATCTCTTAGCTTATTCTTATTGAAGGTCAGTTTTTCAACATAAGAACGCCATTCATCGAAAGTAACGAAGTAATTAATGCAAAATTAATGAAGGTTTCAAATGTCGCCTTGATTTCAATTTTACGACTTTCAACTAAAGAGGTTGTCCGGAGATCCATAGTGAGTTGGCACCCGGTTGAGTTCAGACATGGTGACTTTACCAACAAATTGAGGTGGTTCAATGAAGTATAATAGCACCTTAATATTTTTTCATATCTAAAGGTAAAGGGTGTAAAAACCAAAAAAAGCCTAAAACTTTGGGAGCTTACAACTCGAAAACTATTAAGCATAGAAACATGAGATTTGGTATGTTGAGTCACAGCAACCAAGTGTATTCAAAGATAGGATAAAACTCATGTTTTGTTATTGTTGAGTAAGTTTTCTAAAGATTGAAATTTTTTAATCGCTAAACTCAATACTTAATACATAGTGTTCCGAGTATCTTATTAATGCTTTTGTAATAGTACATAGCCTAATATGATAATCCAAAAAGTTCTAGTCGGAATTCTTTGTATTAAGGGTCAAAAACAGACGAAAACTTTTTTCATATGTAAGAGTAATCATTGTATTAGGCTATAACTTTTAAACTAATCATCTGATTTCAATGGTACCTACAAGACTTTTGCTTAGTTTGATGAGAACCTTCTAATGATTTATAACTCATGAGGGTTGTTTACAAAGATGTTCACTTCCCCTATACGGCAATGTTAACGGTTTTTCGCCTATAACTTTTAAACCTATGGACCGATTTTAATCTGACCAGCAAGACTATTGCTCAGCTTTACGAGCTTTCGATTGATATATAACATGATATATTTCACGGGGTGCCAACTCCCCATAGGATCTCCAGACAACCTCTTTTCCTGAGATATTTCTCTCTTTTCGTTAATAACTTCGACAAAACCTCATCTATCGATTCAATGTCATATAATTTTATCTTTTCGATGAGCGTTACAACTTTTGTTCACTTGAATATTAAACTAACAATATGAAATGGAGATACGAAAATTTTCAATTCGAAAATATGTAAAAACTGAACATATTCTCACTTTTAAATGAATAATTTTCTCTAATTTAGCTTCTTTAATGTATTTTAACAACTTTTTAATAGATTGGTTTGAGACTTTTCTATCAATATTCATTATACTTAACAGCAGTTTCTAAAAACGATGTCAGCTGACTGAGCTCTCTAAAACTGGGCAAGAGCTTTATAAGCTGGACTGTCCAGGTGAAAACCGAACGGTTGGCAACTCTTTTTTCAAGCAGTCAAAAATACAATGGAATTAGTTTACGTTATTGACACGAGCAGTGTATCATAATTCTAAGTGTATTGAAATAAGTCTTCGCCGAAAAGTATATTAAGTTCATTGAGAATTATAGTTCAAATATGAAAACTATGCAAAAATGTAGAACTTTGTCATTCAGAGTTGTTTGTGCTTCCAGCTTCAAATAGGCTATAAGATAAACCGGTTATGTAGACATGAATTTAAAGTAACATATATTGATCGAATTTCATAAAATTATTAAGTATTAAGTTTTTCCAAGCAATCGGCCTGAGGTAGGTGCATTCATTTAGCCCAACATCAGAAGGATTCATTTGTTGGGGTGACTCCACGACATAGACCCGGGTGCATTGGAGGTCCTTTATCTTTAATAAGACATAACAATGAAAGAGTTGTGAAGGCAATTACAAATTCAGTTCATTTATCGAGTAGGCTAAATGCAATATTCTAAATTCATTTTTAGTTTTCTCTTACATTAATTTTGTTAGCATATTTTGTTTCTCATACATTTATTTTTATTAGGTGGAATCAGTGAAAATTACAATTTCACATCTTCAAAAGTATATTTAATGGCAAAATGATAATTACATATCTAATGAATATACTCGCCTCCCGTCTGGTTGACAAAGGCTCAGCGAGGTCAGAGGTTACACTTACCAGTGGCACTACTTTGTAAACTGATTTCTTTCTTATAAATTGTTCGAAAGTAGCACCAAACTAATATGAATTTGCAAATTTTTAAAGTTTTTATTTGACCTGTTTATTTTGATTTGCGATGTAAAGAATTTGCAAGAACAAAGAGACAAAAAACATAAAGCTATGAAAATGAAGTTTAACTTCATACTGTGTACGAAAAGGCTATAAGAGGGAAATCAGTCTAAACAATAGCGCTACTGGTAAGTGTAATGTCTGACCTCGCTGGGTCTTTGTCAACCAGACGGGTGGCGAGCACGTTCATTAGATATGTAGTTATTATTTGGCCATTAAATATACTTTTGAAGATATAAAATTCCGGTTTTCACTGATTCCATCTAATACTGAAAGTATTTTCGTAAAAGACTTATATATGAGTTACTTAACTATATTGAGATAATATGAATTTATTATTTCTTTTTAAAACTATAACTTTTAAAAGTCAATTAAGAATAGTATTAAAGAGATTCGGTTCCAAGTCCTTAACATTAGAGCTATTTACTATCTGATTCATTCGGCATGATACTTTGTTTTGGCATGACGAAGTTTTTTTGGGAATTATTTGAACTCTGACAGGACCTTTAGGTCGATATACCATTTCTCCTGCAGCTAATATTTTATCTCTTTCATCAACAGATCGAATGTTATAATTCAAGAATATTTTGGATAATATAATTTTCTCTTCAATCATTGCAAATCTTTTGCCGATGCAAGCACGCGTTCCTGCAGAAAATGGAACGTATGCATATACACTTCGATGTGATGTGTTGCCCACTTCAAATCTTTCTGGTTTGAACTTCAACGGATCTTCAAATACTTCAGGATTTAGGTGCATACGATCGATAAGTATGTATAAAGTGGTTCCTTTTGGAATTGTATATTTTCCTATTTGTAGTTCTTCAGACAAATCTCTGCCTATAACAGGCACGGATGGAAACAAACGCAAAGATTCTTTAATAACACACTCCAAATAAGCCATTCTTTTGATGTCTTCTATTGTTATGTCTCTTTCTATTTCCTCTCCAAATATAGAATAGAGTTCTTCTTGAATCTTGATTTGTACCTCAGGATAGAGTCCGAGTAGATATAGAGTCCAAGTAAGACTTAGACCTGTTGTGTCATGTCCTTCGAACATAAAAGTGTCCACTTCTTCTCGTATATCTTCTAATGATAATGAGTTATCTTTTATGTGATAGTCTAATAATAAATCAAGAAATGCTAAACGTTTCTTATTTTTGTTTGACATATGAATACTGTCTTCCTTTTGTTCATCTATTTTGGAACCAATATTTTGTTCATTTCCTTTACTTGACATAAGAACTGCTTTCCGTTCATTAATGACTGTTCGAGTGACTTCGTGCAAGATTTGCAGATCAGATCTAAACTGTTTTCCTGTTTTAGTTCTGTAAAAAATGAAATCTGACCAAAGCCATGGAGAGTATACGCGATGTACAAAAATTTCTCCTAATCTATGAATAGCTTGAACATATTGTTGATTTTTTCCCAACTGAGCTCCTATTGCTATTCCCATTGCTGTCTCTAATGATTGAATAAGTTCAATTAATTAATAAACAATAATTTTTCAGTTTGTTTCATATAAAATAAAATAAGCCATAAAAGAGTAAATCATACCGCAAATGATATTGAGAGTACATGGAATCATAACATCAGTTATATTTATGAATTGTTGTTTTGTTGCATCTCTCAAAACCTTCAACAGAATATTTGACTGTTCGTTCATTATTGGTATGAAGTCTTCAAGTATTTTGAAATGGAAGGCAGGCGTCAACATTTTTCTCCTGTTTCTCCATTTAGATCCAGTACTAGTAAGTAATCCCAATCCCAACCAATCCCATATATAGTTGTATTCTCTGATTTAGTAATGTTTTCATTGCTCGTCAAAATTGACTTTTTGTTATGTAACACAAATTATAATTAAAATGATTGTTCATTATTGAGTCAAATGATCATTATTGAGTAAAACTATTTACTTCGACTGTGTCGTGTCTGAACACACAGACTATATCTTTTGGACCCAAACGTAGTCTGAAAATACCTTCTTTTTGATAAATAACTGATAGACCAGCCAGTGTCTTATAAATATCTATAAGTGAAAATATAATCAAATTTGAATGATTTAACTCGAATGAGTATTTGATATAATCACACTGAAGATCAATCTCGCATTTATGAAGAAAATATTGAACTGAATGTTTTTAAAATGAAAGGAATTGCTGCAATTTTCAAAGGAAGACAATGATTGGTGAAAATAGGATTTCCTTCATTTTCACGTTGTTTACGAGATTTTTTTCATATAATAATAATTTGATGACAATATTTATTGCATAACTTCGTAATTTGAAAATGTATCAATTAATGGGGAAAAAGAGCTAAATTCAATCTAAAGTTTACTTTAAAAAGAATAAAAACTTAATGAAATGTCACATTCGTTTTATTCATACTTACTCTGACTCAACGGAATACTTTTACTCCAAAAAATATCCAAATTTCCTAATATTGGGTATCGACATTTGGGGCCAGGAATTTGTTGGATATGCTTACGTGAAGTTTTGTTTTTTGATAAAAAATTATAAATCAGAAACGTTATTAACCCAACAGCTATCGAGTAGCAAATCGTTATAAATATTGTTGGTAACATCTTAGGCAATCACACCTAGAATCGAAATTTCAAACAAAGATTTAGTTATTAAATACCTTTATCCGAATTTGTTTAGGTAATAACTTAAATGAAACGAATTGAAACTAATTTAAATTTAAGTTCAACACCAGATATGCGGTTATATGAATTAGAAATTTGTTATCGTTAATTTAATGACAATCAGACAGTCCTTAACCTGCATACAAATATGAAATTCAACTCAACGATCACTTAAAGTGATTTCATATCTTAATCAAATAGTGATATTGGACTCCTTTTTCATTTTCGTAAACACATTCTTGAAAATTGTGTTCATTTTATAAAAACAACGTTTGAAATTTTATAGAATTCAAAATCACTTTTATAAATTTATCATAAAGATATACGGAATTTTAAATCTAGACACTATTCAAAAGTCTTTTTTTGAGAATGAAGTAATAGCACAGTTTTAAAAATTATAATTTATTCGATGGTTATATGAAATAAGTTAAAATAGATTTGTTGAGCAAGTGAGTAGACGACTAACTGAATAATTTGTACTATTTATGACCTAAATCATACTCTTCTAACGCGAGAATGAGAGTTTACTTTTAGGAATAGAATGCCTCAAGGCTTACATCTTATTGTTTGAAGCATCAAATTTTCTCTAACTTTCTTTCATCTTATCAAAAATTCAAATGCGAACAAAAGTATGAATAATCTAAAATAAAATCCAATCATTACAGATATTAGGTTTGAGAAACAAAATGTCTCACTTTTTCAAGGTTTCATTTAAAATCGATTCATCAATCTTTGAAAGCAGTTTCTAATTTATAAATCCGAATCATTCAAATCAAATAACAAACACAAATGTAACAAATGATAGAATTAAAAATTGAAACAATTTTGACTTTTTAATCAACAATTAAGAGCACATTTAAACTACTGATAATCATGTTTATGCACGCAATAATTTCAAACATGTTTGATTAGTGATTCAAAGTTAAAATCGTAACTAAATATGATCTCGGAGTTTCTTTTAAATGAACATATATACATATAATTTGTTTTGCACAATTATTGAGTATATTAAATCATATTTAGTGATCTCTTAGCTTATTCTTGTTGAAGGTCAATTTTTCCCAAATAATAACGTTATTCATCGAAAGTAACGAAGCAATTAATACAAAATTAATGAAGGTTCCAAATTTTTCCTTAATTTCAGTTTTACGACTCTCAACTAAATTTTCCTGAGATATTTTCCTCTTTCCGTTAATAACTTCGACAGAACCTCATCTATTGATTCAATGTCACATTATTTTATCTTATCGAGGAGCGTTACCAACTTTTGTTCACTTGAATATTAAACTAACAATATGAAAGGGAGATCTTTATACGAAGATTTTTAAGTCGAAAATATGTAAAATATTTGCACATATTCTCACTTTTAAATGAATAATTTTCTCTAATTTAGCTTCTTTAATGTATTTTAACAACTTTTTAATAGATTGGTTTGAGACTTTTCTATCAATATTCATTATAACAGCAATTTCTAAAAACGATGTCAGCTGACTGAGCTCTCTAAAACTGGGCAAGAGCTTTATAAGCTGGACTGTCCAGGTGAAAACCGAACGGTTGGCAACTCTATTTTCAAGCAGTCAAAAATACAATGGAATTAGTTTACGTTATTGATACGAGCAGTGTATCATAATTGTAAGTGTACAGAAATAAGTCTTCACCGAAAAGTATATTAAGTTCATTGACTAAGAGAGGTAAGAAACATAGAAGTGGAGTTTAAGTAAAATTTCGCCTTTAAATCATAGCTATCTATTAATAGAAACAAATTATTAGGTGAACAATAAAGTTTCCGTCATTTTCCTCTTGAAACAATACGCAATTAATGCCCGAATATCTCGGGTATTGAACTGAATTGAATTTTCAGACAACTGTTATTTAAACGTTCAATGCTTGTAAACAACTAGTCACAAGAACATGAAATTTTAACCGAGAGTCTTATTTATATGCAGTTACAATAATATACTAAAAGAATTATTTTATTATAATTAGAAATACCTTAGGCCGGAAACTTTATTGTTCACCTAATATAATAAATATATCGACCAATACCTTCTCAATCAATTAATAAATTGAATTAAAATTCAGTATTTTTGGTATACAATTTACAGATGTTTTTAACATACTTCAAGAATACTTTCTTGTAAAACAACAAAATTTAAGTCTTAGAAAGTTTTTGTAACTTCAAAATATCATATGACTTATTGTTTACTGTCAAAATAATAAACACACTTTCGATATCAAATATTAAATATTTTAATAATTTAGTTAAAAGTCTCCACAATTTAGATAACTTTACAGATTATGTTAAGTCTGCTGAAATTCTTATTGCGAGTAAACTCTTTCAAAATTTAGAGTCATTTAATTAAGGATGAGATTTTGGATGAAACAATTTTAGAGCTAACAGATTCAATGAATGAAGAAGTAGGTGGCTATAATTCTTCATCTAAAGATGAAAAATATTGCTATAATGAAGAAATAGCTAATATTAAGTATTTAGTGCCATTTAAGTCAATGGAAAAAGCTGTACGAATGCATGAAAATTATTCGAAATGGTCTCTGAAAACATTGAAAAGAAATAATAAATATCTAAAGTCATGGGCACAGCTTAAGATATGGAAGGGATATGTTGAAACAATGGCAATAATTGACATAAATTGAGTGAACTTAAAAAAGCTGCATTTAACAGATTCCAAAAAGCAAGAGAGAAATTTTTACCAATTCATGATCGATACTTGAAAAGATGGGCAATACAGGAGCCCCGAAAAATTAATTTGCAATTAATGCCAACAAATATTGGATAAATAAATTTAAGAAAGATCTCCGAATAGCTACACAGAATGTAACAAAAATTGTAACTTCGCGAAAAGTTAACCAACGACTTAATATTCAAAATTCATTAGCAGAATTTCGGATTAATGTCAATAATGAATTAAAAAATTATAAAAAACGAGAAGTTGTAAATTTTGACCAAATTGGTATCAATCATGAAACATATAGTAAAAGGACTTTATCGCACTGCGGAGAAAAAGAAACACTAATGAACGTGAATTCTGAACTTAATTGCACGCATTCCAATGCTGTTATGACGGGAATAACCCTCAATGGCAAAGAATATGGGAAATTATTTATTTGTCTTCAGGAAAATGATAATAAATTTGTACTAAAAGTTCGAGAAGTACCAGAAATTCTACTTAAATCTGATGTATACCAAAATAACCTGAAAATCTTCAAAAATTCTTATTTTTATAATTTAATAAAGGTAGATCTTATATTGGAAGATGTGAAAAATGTTGAAGTTGTATGCAACAAATCGGAAAAGTTGACAAAAAATTTAATTGGGTATTGAATAGAATGTTGCCTTATTCCAGAAATGAAAAGATAAAGGAATAATAAATTACTATTATTGTTAGACAATTGGGCAGGACAATGGAGTGAAGACATTTGGGATGTTTTATCTTTGCCTAACTTCCCGATAAAACGTCTTAAAAATTCGAAGTGCACAAATATCTGAAGGGCAGCCTATTTTTTAAAGATATTTTGTTAAAAGATTAAAAGAACTTGTGGATATCGAAGAGATTAACATCGATATGAGTTCGCGAAAAGAATGTCATCAAATTATATTCATTAGCATATGATCAGCTAAATTCAGTACAATTTCAACTAGAGTATAAACTTATAGGTATTTTCAGGAACCGACCCGAACCGAAACCGTATTAAAGAAAGAGTAATTTTTAAAGTAAAAAGATTTTGTCTTTTGAATTGACCACTTTTTTCACTTAAATCACATTCTTCTGCATCTGATTCACTCATTTTGATCACTTGTGTCGCATTAAGTACACAAAGAAATACAGAATGTATTACTCATTAGTTTGCAATGCGTTTGTAAAATAGATATTATATTACAGTTTCATAAGTCACTACTTTACTTTGCATTTGAATAGACTTTGGAAACCAATACTTATTTGCAATAATTATTTTTAAACCAATCCTTACAGACCCGCACGGACCCGTTTCAGAACTTGAGAAACCGATCCGAACCGAAACCGTAATATCTCAACCCGAACCGACCCGACCCGAACCGTTTTCGGTTTCGGTTTCATACGGGTTTGCTCGGTTTCGGGTTTTCAAGTTTATACTCTAATTTCAACCTTTAATTCGAAATGCGTGGTTAAAAGCATGATATGACGAGTCTAATATAGAGATATATAAAAGTGTTAGAGATATTTGTCTTAATAATGTTACAGATTTTTGTCTAAACGAAGGTTGTATTAATGATGCCTTTATTAATTGTAGTCACTGTTGTAAATCGTTGTTTTGATCATTTTTTGTACAAAATCATAATCATTATAACTGCTAAATTTAATATATTTTCACATAAATAAGATTTATCCTCAAAATAAAAGTTATAAAATCCTTCTGTCTTAAATTTTATGCTGTTTTGCAAGAAATCAGGCTTAGGCATGTAAAAGATATCTGTAAATTGTATGCTAAAATACTAAATTTTAATTCAATTTATTAATTGATTGAGAAGGCATTGGTCGATATAGTTGTTATAATTTGTTTCTATAAACAGATAGCTATGATTTAAAGGCGAAATTTTACTTAAACTCCACTTTTATGTTTCATACCTCTCTTAGTAAGAGATCAACTTAAAGCCTTTTTGAGCATATTTGTACATCTAAAAATTACTTATTAATATTTATTATCAACTTTGTTCTCGATGTTTAAACTCAACAGGCCAAAGAATGAACTTGAAAATGAATTTCTTCTTTAGGCATGGCTAATAAAAAAAAAGTTTACTGGGCTACAAAGAGGTATTTTTATTTAAAAAATCATTCGTTAAAATATAGAGTTTTTGAGAAATAAAATGGAACTAAATGGCTATCAGATATGAGGGCAACTTAATAACAAGTGTTTATAAGGGATTTACTGGCGAAACACTAAAATTTAAGCATTATTGAAAAGTGAACTAATAAGGTTCTTCAATATGCAAAGAGTGAATCACGTCTGTCGTAATCACATAATCATTATGTTAAAGTTAATCACACAAACTTTTTTAATGTACTTTTTGACGTAGAATCCGTATATGCAGTTATTTTTCCTCTAACTACCATAAATTTTCCTCCAAACTACAGGAAAATCATTCTTTCCTACCCTATACATAATTTGAAAAGAGTAGCTATACATCAATGTGTCACTCAGTATTGGAAAACGTTATCTGGTATTTTTCCTAATACATATTAACTACTAAGGGATAGACAATGATTTAAGCGGCAGACATGAAATATAAAACATTATTTTCAACATATCAAGCATGTTATTAATGTTTATATTTTTAACATTTATTAATAGCGAAAACTCCTGATTTGAGTTTGCACTTCATTTGTTTATCAGACGTGCTAAAAGTTTTAACCTTTTTCTCAGAGCATGAAATCTAATAAATTGTCACTTATGTTTTATATTACAAATACTTGTTGTCAGTATAAATATTAATATTATTTAATGACACAGAGAAGAGAATAGTTTCTATTAATCTGCACAACTCAAACCTCTCCTCAATAGGACTAAACGAAATACTGTAACATTTGACCAAAATCAAAACCTATACAAGATCTACTAGGTAAAATTGATAAACTCTTGCAAATCTGATTCAAAAATCCAATACTAATGGACAGTATAGAGCACAGAAGACTGACTATATACGCTCTCAAAGCAAAAATACTAAATATTAGGTGATTTCATAATGGACTTCAAACTTTTTTCAATATTATTTTTCAAATATTTCCGAAATGATACAAGATATCAAAGTATGTTTTATACTAATCTTCGACATATTTGCCACGTGCAAGGGTGATAGCTCTCCAGCGGTCAGGTAGCATCGTGATACCCAAAGATTCGTGTTTTTCGTTAATGTCCCGAATTACAGCTGCGTAATCCCTTTTGAGCTCATCTTGACTCTGGAACTGCTTCCCCTTGTTTGGTACTTTTATACGATGGATAGCGTCCATGTCCGGCGGTGACATATCAGGGCTATATAGTGGGTGCTCCAATTATTCCCAACGTTTTTCTTGCAGAAGCTCCCTAATAATGCGATGTTTATGGGGTCTGACATTGTCATGTAATATGATGGGACGTCCAAATTTTTTTCGATTAACTTCGGGAAGCACACGACGTTCGAGGAAGTTAAAATAGGTGATACTGTCAACAGTACTTCCTTCAGGTAAAATCTCGTATGTGAAGAACTGCTTCTTCCAAAGTGCCAAAATCATAATGCACTTCCATTGTTGAGATTCCTCCTTTAATATCTTGGGTCTACGACAAATAGGAAAAAAATGCGGTGAAAAAAAATTTTTCAAAAAAAATTTTTTTTCATTTCCGCATAACTACAGTTTTTGTCCGGGCAATAGCCATTCACTAGCGGCTCTAGACTCTTGTGGGTCATATGATTTAATCCATGTCTCATCGATGGCGATTATCTTATTCAGAAAATCACGTTCCCTTTGATAACGTGCAAGATGTTTACCTGCTATATTCATTCTTGCTTGCTGTTGTCTCTCGGTCAATTCGTGAGGGACCCACATGGACTTTATTTTTCTGGCTCAGATTTCTTTGAGAAGTCTCCATAAGCTTGTATGAGACAATTGAGTTTCATATAAGAGATCTTCCGTACGCATTCCCTCGCTCTCCAATATCAGCTGCCTAACCATTTCTTTACTTTCTTCTGTGACCACATCTCGTGGTCTTCCGGGTCCAGATAGATTTTCTATATCTGTGCGCTTTCCGTCTTTAAAATCATTATACCAGGTGTATACTTGCCTTTCACTTAAATGGCCTTAAGGAGCAGCAGTTGCCAGTTGTGTCGCAACAACTCTTGGAGCTGTGCCCAGTAATACACTTAACTTTATAAATGATCGCTGGTCCTTTGCAGTGACACTTTCCCGAAGTTGGTCTAAAAATGGGGCCTCGATACTTTTTAATGCCAATACGGCAGGAATCAACACAATTAGTTGAAGGGCCATCATTTAATAGTACACCAACTAGTAATGAGTTTGAAGTATTAACTTATTGACTAAAGTTAATAATAACGTAATTTTATCTTATCAAAAAGTTTGAAGTCCATTATGAAATCACCTAATATATCGGTTAAGGGGGAGTAAAGGGGCGCGAGCCCATAAAAATCAAGAGTGGGGTTAAGTCGATAGTACTCGTCGAGACAAATCGAAATCTGAAAGAATTTTTAAGCCACGCCCACCCGTTTAATAGACACGCCCATATTTATATAATTTAGGTTTATTCGAATTCTGAGTGGGCGGAGCATCGTAAAAATCATGTGATGAGTCTAATTTATAGTACTCAACGAGAGGAATCGAAATATATAAATATATATGAGCCACGCCCACTCCTTCAATAGATACGCTCACTTTTGTATGTTTGACATTTAATTGAACTCCGAGTAGGCGGAGCATCGTAAAACTTTGTGATGGGCCCATTTGATAGCGCTCCATGAGAAGAATCGAAATTTATAAACTTATGCTAGCCACATCTGCCCGTTCATGAAATACGTCCGTTTGAATATCAATTAATGTTTAAGCCTAGGCTGGGTGGTTAATCATTAACAGATTTATTGAAGATATTATTATTATTATTATTAATATTATTATTAATATTATTATTATTATTATTATTATTATTATTATTATTATTATTATTATTATTATTATCATCATCAGAATTCTAAGAGGGAGGTGACAGTAGTAAGCTCTGCCCACCCAGCTTAGGCTCAAACATTAATTGATATTTAAACGGACGTATTTCATGAACGGGCAGATGTGGCTAGCATAAGTTTATAAATTTCGATTCGTCTCATGGAGCGCTATCAAATGGGCCCATCACAAAGTTTACGATGCTCCGCCCACTCGGAGTTCAATTAAATGTCAAACATCAAACGTATCTATTGAAGGAGTGGGCGTGGCTCATATATATTTATATATTTCGATTCCTCTCGTTGAGTACTATAAATTAGACTCATCACATGATTTTTACGATGCTCCGCCCACTCAGAATTCGAATAAACCTAAATTATATAAATGTGGGCGTGTCTATTAAACGGGTGGGCGTGGCTTAAAAATTCTTTCAGATTTCGATTTGTCTCGACGAGTACTATCGACTTAACCCCACTCTTGATTTTTATGGGGTCGCGCCCCTTTACTCCCCCTTAACCAATATATCTTATATGACAGTAATCAGAGTTGTAATAATATCTAACCAGAATACAATTAACGAAATGAGAATTAAGCTTATTTTATATTTCGAGACAAAAGTTTCAATGATATGCTTATATGAATATGATTGATTGAAATATAGTCATCAAATTACAATATTTCATTTAATAAGCCTTACATTATTTAAAAATACTCTGACGAAGTCCATAAACTTCTCAAAATCATGAACTTTATGACCCTAAAAATATTGATAATAATTGCACCTCAAATATCAAACTTTACCGTATATCATTTTTCCATAGTCCTTCAAATAAAAACTTGAGGATTTGAATTTGAAAGATTAATCAAACATTTAAACCCTCAACATATACTTTGAGTTATATGGATCAGTTTGAGGATGAACTTTTCAAGAATTTTACATATGGTAGTAGATTGGCCCTTAAACTTCTATTCAAGGGTCAGCAGCCCCTCAAAAGTTTGGAAAAATACGACTATAATTGTTCAATACAAGCATATCAAAGTCTTGTCTCCATGACTTAAAAATATCCTAATTATTTGAGATATTATATGAAATTATTTAATAATTAACATTAATACTGCTTTTCTCAGACAGTTTTATTCAATTACTAAAAATACAAAAAGTGGTTTGCAGTGAATAAGCACTAATCATAGAAATAAATCAAACACTTAGAAAGTTTGTTACGTTTTTCTAAAATTATTTAAAAATTTACAATGGTATAACCATAAGTTTTATAATGAAGATTAAGCTTCAAATATTTAATCCAAATCTTTATTTTTGCTTATATAAAGTTTTATTTGATAGAATTTGGTCCATGTGAGTTTAATCTGCATCTTATAAAACTTTAAACTGAAGCAAAGTTTATATTCTAGACCAAAATGTCGTCTGTTCAAAGGCAACAGTGACAATTGTGAGGTCACTCACAATTTAGTTCATACAATCGGTGGACTAGTGCAATATTCTTAATATTTTTATAAGATTTATTTTGTTTGCCATTATTTTTAGTTTAAACCATTTTTTTAAGTCTTATCAATTATTTAGTTATATTGAGATGAATTAAATTAACTGCTTGTTTTTAAAACTGAGTTTTGTATGGAAGATTTCTTTGTTCAAATTGTAATATAACACATTCACGTTTACTGTATTTAGCATTAATATTGATAATTTAGAATGGTCAATTTCTAATTGGTTAAACCATATTTTCTGTCCCTACTAGCAGATTTTCCTCTTTTATTAGAACAAATGCACCAAATGAAATAAACTTTAGGTTCAGTAAATTTTATTAATGATCGTATCGTATACTATCGCATTAATAATAAAATCTATTTGATTAGTATAGTGTCATTTAACAGCACAATGCAATACTTAGATTACAAAACTCATTCTAAATTTGATTGTTTCCAAGTAAAAATTGATTTCATTTTATAAGCAAGCACTGTGTTAGCCGTAAGAGAATGCTAAGTTATTTCGTGAAAATTCGTTCAAACTTGAGACTTATCTTTAATAGGAAAAATTGTTTTAAAACGATTTTTTAATACCTCTTTCGTTATTTAAATTTTCGATAATAAGTTATTTTTTCATAATATATTATTTTTTTGAAAATTAGAAAAATCAATCTGACAATTAGTTATTAAGGAAATCAAAGCAAGGACTAGCCATATAAACTTGTCATTTCGAAGACTAACCCTAATAGCAAACGAAATTGCACTTAAAATGCTAATTAAGAACAAGTATTGAAAGAGTATCGATTCAAAGTCCTTAACATTGAAGCTGTTATTCTATCTGACTCAACTCATTTGGTATGACACTTAAAGTCTTGTTTGGGAATTATTTGAACTTTAACAGGACCTTTAGGTCGATATACCATTTCTCCTGCAGCTAATATTTTATCTCTTTGGTCAACAGACCGAATGTTATAATTCAAAAATATTTTGGATAATATAATTTTCTCTTCAATCATTGCAAATCTTTTGCCGATGCAGGCACGCGGTCCTGCAGAAAATGGAACGTATGCATATACACTTCGATGTGATGTGTTGCCCACTTCAAATCTTTCTGGTTTGAACTTCAGTGGATCTTCGAATACTTCAGGATTTAGTTGCATACGATGGATAAGTATGTATAAAGTGGTTCCTTTTGGAATTGTATATTTTCCTATTTGTAGTTCTTCAGACAAATCTCTGCTTATGATAGGCACGGATGGAAACAAACGCAAAGATTCTTTAATAACACACTCCAAATAAGTCATTCTTTTGATGTCTTCTGTTGTTATGTCTCTTTCCATTTCCTCTTCAAATATAGAATAGAGTTCTTCTTGAATCTTGATTTGTACCTCAGGATAGAGTCCGAGTAGATATAGAGTCCAAGTAAGACTTAGACCTGTTGTGTCATGTCCTTCAAACATAAAAGTGTCCACTTCTTCTCGTATATCTTCTAATGATAATGAGTTATCTTTTATGTGATAGTCTAATAATAAATCAAGAAATGCTAAACGTTTCTTATTTTTGTTTGACATATGAATACTGTCTTCCTTTTGTTCATCTATTTTGGAACCAGTATTTTGTTCATTTCCTTTACTTGACATAAGAACTGCTTTCCGTTCATTAATTACTGATCGAGTGACTTCGTGCAGGATTTGCAGATCAGATCTAAACTGTTTTCCTGTTTTAGTTCTGTAAAAAATGAAATCTGACCAAAGCCATGGAGAGTATACCCGATACATAAAAATTTCACCCAAACTATGAATAGCTTCAACATATTGTTGACTTTTTCCCAATTGGGCCCCTATTGATATTCCCATTGCTGTCTCTAATGATTCAATAGAATTTCAATTAATTAATAAACATTAATTTTTCAGTTTTTTTCTATAAAATAAGTCATAAAAAAGTAAAATATACCACAAATGATATCGAGAGTACATGGAATCATAACATCAGTTATATTTATAAATTGTTGTTTTGTTGCATCTCTCAAAACCTTCAACAGAATATTTGACTGTTCGTTCATTATTGGTATGAAATCTTCGAGTATTTTGAAATGAAAAGCAGGCGTCAACATTTTTCTCCTGTTTCTCCATTTAGATCCAGTACTAGTAAGTAATCCCAATCCCAACCAATCCCATAGGAATTTGTATTCTCTTGATTTAGTAATGTTTTCATTGCTCGTCAAAATTGGCTTTTTATTATGTAACACAAATTATAATTAAAATGATTGTTCATTTTATTGAGTAAAGTTATTTACTTCAATTGTATCGTGTCTGAACACACAGACTATATCTTTTGGACCCAAACGAAATTTGAAAATACCATCTTTTTCGTAAATGACTGACAGAGCAGTCAGTACCCTGTGAATGCCTATAAATGAAAATACAATAAAATTTTATGAAATTTGAGTGATTCAATTCGAAAAAAACGCGAACCGTTAGAAAAAGTGCTAAATACAATTTATGGTGCAACTTAATTTGAAATGAATAAAAAGTTAATGAAGTGTCTTATTTTAGTCATACTTACTTTGACTAAACGAAATGTTTTTGCTCCAAAAAATATCCAAATTTCCCAATAATGGGTACCGAAATTTAGGGCCAGGAATTTGTTCAATATGTTTGCGTGAAGTTTTGTTCCTTAGTAAAAAACGATAAGCCAAAAATGTTATGAACCCAGCAGCTATCGAGTAGCAAATCGTTATAAATATTGTTGGTAACATCTTAGGCAATCACACCTAGAATCGAAATTTCAAACAAAGATTTAGTTATTAAATACCTTTATCCGAATTTGTTTAGGTAATAAGTTAAATGAAACGAATTGAAACTAATTTAAATTTAAGTTCAACACCAGATATGCGGTTATATGAATTAGAAATTAATTATCGTTAATTTAATGACAATCAGACAGTCTTTAACTTGCGTACAAATATGAAATTCAACTCAACGATCACTTAAAGTGATTTCATATCTTAATCAAATAGTGATATTGGACTCCTTTATCACTTTCGTAAACACATTCTTGAAAATTGTGTTCATTTTATAAAAACAACGTTTGAAATTTTATAGAATTCAAAATCTATTTTATAAATTTATCATAAAGAGATACGGAATTTTAAATATAGACACTATTCAAAAGTCTTTTGTGAGAATGAAGTTTTATTATGAAATAATAGCACAGTTTTAAAAATCATAATTTATTCGATGATTATATGAAATAAGTTAAAGTGGGCTATTGTCAGTTTCTAAGCCAAACTTTCCAAGACAGAGCAAACTGAACTATTCATACTACCTTTGACCTAAAATATACTTTTTAACCAAGGAAGTTAGAGTTCATTCCTAAGAATAGAGTACCTCAAGTTTTACATCTTATTGTTTGAGATACACAAAAATTTCTCTAACTTTCTCTTGTTCTATTAAACATTCAAATGGAAAGTAAAGTTTAAAATAAAATCCAATCATTACTGATATAAGGCTTCCGAAGAAAATGCTTCACTTTCTGAAGGCTTCAAATTAATTGATCAAACTTTGTAATCAGTTTCTAATTTAATTTATAAAACCGAATAATTCAAATCAAATGAGAAACACTATAGTAACATATGATATAATCAAAGGTTGAAACAATTTTAACTTTTTAATTAAGAGCACATTTAAGCTACTAATAACTGAGTTTATTTACGCAACAGTTTTTTAAAATTCTTACTTGAGTAGTGCACAGTTTCTAATTCATAGTACACACAATTAGTAGTGAATACATTCTGAGATCTTAAGATCTATAGCACAACAAAACACAGGATCAGTTAGCGCGACTAACTATCGATATTCTTGCACACTATTTTTAAACTAATTGTCGACTAAGATAAATAGCTTTGTCAAAAATTCAAGCATTTCAAGTGATAACTATAACTATGCACGATTTTGCGTAGTCTTACTGAAATGAATAATTTATATAACTTTTTCCTCATGAGTATTGACTAATTTATAAAAATTTCTAATGACTTGTTTGCATATCCTTATTGTAGATCAAATTTTGTGTGTTCTTTTAAGCTATGCCTGTAGAAACCTTATGTAATATACATGTGTACAACTAAATTCCTAACTTAAATTCAAAAAGGCTTTAAGTTGATCTTTTAGTAAAAGAGCTAAAGAGGAAATAGTCCTCATATCTGTCAAAATATTGTTTCTTATCAAACAGATTCCAAAGATATGCGTAAGTAATGCTTTTTGAATCATATTTTGACCTAATAATAAAATGAACTGAAGTCAAATCATCAAAATATTATCTAAAATAAGTTACTTTAATGTCGTATATTAGTCCATTACTCTAAGTGATATAACAAAGTAAAAATGAGTCTGAGGGAAGGAGTTTGGGGTTCGCATCTTCGTAAGGATAATAAACATGCAAATTATTTTCAGTAACTTTTGGTATAATGCAGTTGAAAATAAAATCATATCTGATATGATATTAATAAGCGATTAATTCAACGCTTTTTTGAATTTATCTGTACATTATCTGAATCGGTATAGCTAACTGATCATCGTTAAGTGCGTTTAGAATGAGAAACGCTCACTTATAAAGGCTGTACACCTAATGATAGTTTATTTGACTTAACTTCAACGAATCTAATTTAACTTAAGTTGATGATATCGCCTCGCTCGTGATGCTTCGTGTCCTTACTTTGCAATTTCACGAAATTCCCACTCAGGCTAGATCAATGAATACTTGACCATTTTATAAAGAAGTGTGACTTTTATAACTTTATTTCAATCGAGATTTTAAAGTCTTATATCATGAAATATAAATTGGAAAATAGTGAGTGTTATCTGACCAAATTCGATATATCAACACTAGGTGCAATATTTAGTCTAATGATTACGCTCTTTTCAAACTCCGTCCAGTATTTACCTAATTTAAAAAGAAGGAATGACCAAGTCCGAAAAGGTGAGGATTAAAACTTTGTGAGAGGTGAAGATGACCTTCAGAAGTCAACCACATGAACGTAGTATATGGTCCACCCACTAAAAGGCAATCATTTATTATAAGTTTAAGAAAATATGTTTGGTCTATACCGAGATTTTATGAAAAATAATCCTATTTAGCTAGAAGCAATTCTAATCCTAAGAATTGAGGAAAATTTGTGCCACTAATTGAATATTTGTGAACAGCATATCATATAAGCACAATTAGGCTACATAATTTGAAGAAATTTATATGCTTCCACTTGATTGATAGTTTACTAATAAGTTAAATGAGTCAAATAAAAACATTATAATCTTACTTTTCTTTATCAAAATTAGAGTCAATTAGTACAGTAATACAGTATAATTGGTTGGACGTTGGATCAGAATATAGGTAAATGTTGGGACAGGTGTCTTATCACTTGAGCGAAACTCACTTGCGCGAAAGCAGTTGAACGAAAACTACTCAAGCGAAATTATACTTAAGCGAAAGCCATTTCAGCGAAAAACATTCACAATGATTCGAATACCTGTTTATATTTTCTTATTTATGATGATACTCAAGTTATTGGTAGTAACGGCTTCTCAAACATTAAACTTTATTGTATATCTTATTGTTTAACATAAACATATCGTCGCCTTAATACTGTAAGGCTCTAAATGCAAAAAGTATATTAACGAGAAAATCAACTTTCAAGTTCGATGTTGCTATACACCAAAAATGAGTTGAACAATCATTTTCTAAAATATGTTACCAAACAATGTATGTGTGGTGCGAATATTCCACTGTTCATTCGGGTCTTACTCTGTTTCTATCATGGATAACTCAAAACTGATTTTTGCATTTAGAACCTCACTGCACTGAAATGAAATCCAAAATTGAGTGCTATCAGGTTCTAAATCACAGCCGTAGCCAGCGGGGGGGCTAGGGGGCTATAGCCCCCCCAAAGGTTTTTCGAAGAATAAGTTAAATTAAAGGTTTGATAATAAATTAACAGATATTTTAATGGGAGTTAGCGCTTGCTACCCAATACCCAAGCATTTCATGAACTTTGAAATTATGAAGCCTTTTGCTACTCATTATTGTTTGAATCTAGAAAATTTAAAGTCAAATTCTGAAACTCCAAAATTATTATTCTATGAATGCGAAGATACTTTTAATGTCTATGAAAAATTAACTGATTATTCAAACTCTATGCCAGATTTATTAAAGTATTTTAAGATATCATTAACTATAGGATGTGTTAATGTTTCGTGTGAAAAGAGTTTTTCAACATTAAGAAGAATTAAAACTTATTTGAGAATTTCGATTGAAAGAGAAATTGCATTATCTATTAATCTAGATAATTTTGCTATTGGATTTGGTAAAAATCATTGTAACAGAAAAATTGTATTGTATTAAATTTTGATTAGATAAAGCTTAACTGACAATTTTCAGACATTTAGCCCCTCCCAGACCAAAAAAGCTGGCTACGGCAGTGTTCTAAATGATCGAAAATAGATAAATAACTAAATCAAAACAAATTTTTATCTAAGAAATTATCAATTTCGAACATTCTAAGAATGTTTCGGCATAATTCGGTCAAAAAATTTTTTTAAGTCGAAATTCGACTTAACAATTTTTATGTCTCACATTTTCTGATATTTCATTAAGTAATTATTTGGATGACTGAAAAGTGAATTTTCATAAAGAAATGACGCATTTAACAGCAGTTTATCAAAGAATCGAATTTATCTATAAAGAAGAAATCAAAGTGACTAAATCAATTTTTAAAAAATGAAATATCAACAGAATATGGTTCTCTTCATCGGACTTCTATGAGATTTAGTTTTAATAACCCGAAAGATCGTGAAAATGCCTGCTTTACAAACATTTTGCTCCTCTAATTCGACTAATTCGGCGATTACGGCCGAACCAGACATAAATTTATAAATTTGAATAAATACCAGCATCAAGGTTACGACAAGGTATATGAACTCGTTAATAACTCATTTTTTCAGAAAAAAATTGATTTAGAACCTTATAGTACACAGGCGACGATATAAAAGTCTTGTCTCTATGGCTTAAAAATATCCTAATTATTTGAGATATTACATGAAGTTATTTAATAATCAACATTAATACACTTTTTTCAAAGTAAACTAGCAAACATGTTATATACCTTATTGCATAAAAACCTAGAAAAAGTTTTTGATCACAAATTTTTTATCTTTGAACTTATAATGAAAATATTTGGTCTACATGTTTATTAAATGTTATAATTTGATTAAATGAAATTTCACAATTTAATTGTGCGCCCTTCGGAAGATATGCACTTTTGCAGACGCGCTTTCATACTATTAAAAAACTTAGCCAAATAATCAGGTCCAAACCCTTGCCATATGTCATTAATTTTTTCAATCCACTGCTCCATTTTCATGGGCTTCATGGTCTCTAATTCATGTTTTATTATCGCCCACAAGTTTTCGATTGGGCTCAAGTCGGGAGACATCGCTGGCCAATCCATGGTGACCGCGCCATTGTCTCCGAGCCACTTTTTAGTGATTTTTGCCCTATGGCTCGGGGCATTATCCTGTTGGTAAATAAAGCCATCAGGATATAAGGAGTTCATATTTGAGATAAGCCCTTCTTCCAAAATCTCGATGTATTTTTTGGCATCGATCGAGCCTTTGACAAAAATCAGAGGAGTCGCTCCACGAGAGCTTACGCCACCCCATACCATAACTTGTGGTGAACGGCTCGGCGCTTTGATGTTACGGCGCTTTTTCCCCCACATTCGAGCTTTGTGTCTGAACATTTGAAACATACTCTCGTCCGAAATCAAGACTTTTGACCAATCTGTTCTAAGATGTTTTTGGCACCAGTCCAGTCGATTTTTTCGGTGCCGAGCTGTCAACATTGGAATTCTTTTAGGGACTAGCTTAAGATATCCTACACTTTTGAAATGGCGCCAAATTGTTGATGAGTCCACTTTTGGCGATCCTCTTTCATGGGCAACTTCGGCAATTCGAGCACATGAAAACTTAGGATTAGAATTGGCTAAGTTTGAAATACGCTTTTTATCAGATGCTGATAACTTTTGACGTGCGCCACTTCCAGCCTTACGCTGGACACCTTTTCCAGATTCAATTCTATTTTTAATGCTACAAACTGTTGAAAGAGGTATTTTTGTCAACTTATGGATTTTTTTGGGATCTTTTATTCCCGATTTCATTAAATAAAAGACTTGTGTGCGATGATCTAATTCCATAGTTATTGGACTCAAGAATTTCGCGCTCTTACTCAATGTGCATTAATTGCGTCCTAAGTTTTTTTATATCGTTTAAAAGAACTTTTAAAGACCTTTAAATCTATATATCGTTTGTGGGGTTTGACAATCGATAATATATTTAAATAAGCTAATTAAGCTTATAAAAAAATTTCTAGATTTCAATGCAACAAGGTATAGAATAAAGTTAACATTCAGTATCTTCCGTAGATTTCGGAGGCAAAACATTTGTAGAATATTGTCCTTGAACATTTCCAGGAGGTTGATAGTTACAAGCTATATATGTTTCATAACTTGACGAGCCCTGACCACTACAACGGGCACATCCAATTCTGGTCGTCCACTTCCAAACAACCGCAGTGAAGTGTCCGGTTTGCGAACTGAAGCCCGGATTCGAATAATTGTATAATCTATTTTCGGCATACCTTTCAAACAATTACTTATCAATTTTAATCTGTCATACTCACTAGAATCATTAAAAATACCAGTTAGAGACTGCTTGGTTACACGAAATCACAGAACTACCACTAGTAGCGAACCAATACAAGTTTTCTCCATAACTTGTAGACAGACCAGAGTGTCCGGCACTCAGTCCTTCACTCTGTGATCGCGAACTACATCGAGTCTTAGCATACTCTACGATCTAAACAATGATCAATTCATATTAAGTCATAGTTTAAGATAACATTCAAATGATTTAAATATTTCTTATAATTGAGAGGATCAGTTCTCAGATAATTGATTAAACAAATGATTTTGAGATGGAAAACGTTGCTTTGTCACAACATTTACTTACATTCTGATCCAATGTAAGTGGAGGAGTTGCATGAATCGCCCGAAAGTCATTATGAGTCTTAACACAATCATTGAGGAAATTGTCATCTGTTGCATCAGGCATTGGAGGTCTACACCAACAAACTTTTTGATAAATGAAAAGTAGCAATAATTTATTAGTTCATTTAATAAATACATTTGATCGAAATTTTGATAAATATTGTTAATAATAAATAAGATAACTACAAGTATACAGACCTGTAGTCAATATCCAAATAAGAGTTAATCTTAAAACCATTTTGCAACTGTTATCTCTGAACGACTGGATTTAGTTTAATATCAAGAATCCGATCTTAGTTTGAATCGTCAAATGCAGCTCTTTCAAAGTTATTTAGTTTAGTGTTGATACACGTATTTGCGTTTCTTATAAAGAATCGGCAGCTTTAATTATGCAACTTAAAAATTATTTCGAAATAAGTGTTGAAAAAAATTACTCAATAATTCAGGTATCGTTGAATTAGCTGAAAGAATTATGTCATTTTTGACATAACAATAATATCAGAGATAGCTAAACGATTTAGTCTTTTGATTAAAATTGGACAATTGTACAATCAATACTACAAAAGAGCTTTAATGATAATTGGATCCAATTTTTTAGGTTAATTACTTCAAAACTTCAGTAAAACTACAGTTTTTAAACAATTTTACTACTGTTCTCGAGTCTCTTTTCCCAGATTTTGATAAAAAATTGATTCACTGAATTAAATAAATGACATTTTTGAAGCAATCGTAGTCGGAATAAAGTTCTCGGTACCAAATTCTAAATACGACTGAAATATAATCAGAATAATTCAAACTAAGTAATTTAAAACGATTTCATACTAATTTTATCTATATAATTGAAATGCTGTGCATGTTTTTGATTATATTTTCTGGAAATGTCACGTAAATCAAATATTTTTTCAGCATTTTTGTAATAAATGAATTAATATGTTTAAGCAAATTCTATTACGTTTTGCAAAACAAATCCTAAAATCTGCCAAATTCTATTAATTAAAACTCTTGGTCACATGAATACAATAATGAGTCATTAAACACATAAACGAACACATAAGTTCGTTCTTTCGAGCTCTAGCACTTTTGCATAGTTAGTAATCAGATACAGACCTAGAGTAGAAAATGAATTTTCTGTCTGTTAAAGAGGCAAGTTCGCGAGCTGAATCGGATAATTATTGTCATATCTTAAAATATTCTCATATACAGTTTTAAAGCCTAAGTTCTGTATTTCAATTCAAAAGAGGAGAATTATAAATAGATGAAAAAAGGAATTAGTTTATAACTTTGAAAGGCGTCAACTTCTACAACTGTAGAGATAATGTTGGCCCATTTTGAGCATTCTCTCATAAGCCTTTGAATCTAATGGCTTAGTAACTCTCATACGTTTAAAGCTTCTTTTATACTGATATAAATTATACACACATATGATATATTTAATAAAACTTGAACTTTAACAAAAAAACCTTATGCAACATTATATTAAACATAATAATTATTCAAAAATCTTATTCTGAACTCCAGACCGAAATGCATTGAGACTCTCTAACAAATCTCGAGTTCAAAAAATGACTTTCTAACTTTACTTTGAAAAATATTGAGAAAATCTAAATAACAAATTTAATTAAAATCTTTTTAAAATTGTTAATTAGTTTGATATACTGCTATTTGTAGCTCATTTATTCAAACTTCGAGACAATTTCACTTTGGAAAACATGAATCCGAAAAGTGAGAATCACAATCTTGAACAATCATGATGAATATCACTTTAGTTCTGTGAAATCATAATTTGCAATAGCTAATTTATTTGAACTTTAAAACACTGGATATTAAACAAGATTTAATGGAAAAAATTAAAAGATGGTATCATATCTTGATCGCGTACTATATCAAGACTTGTTAGAGGAATATAGATTGCTAACTGAGTAAAGTGAGATTAAATATGGAGTAGACGAATTATTTTGGATATGCAATCATTGTCAGGAAGTATATTATTTGAATTATAATAAACCTGTAAAATGTGAGTATGACAGATTCGTATATGAAAAATATCTAGAAAAAATTTAAAGTCAAATATTAGTAAAAAAATCCAACGTTTAATTCAGATATGAAGATTGTATGTAGCTTGTCTAACTACGAGCGTAAGCGTACGGCATCACTTACACTCCAACTTGTTCTCTCTTAAAAGAATTTTTACAAAGCAATGCTGAACAAAGTAGACATTCAAACTTCTCTTAATTGCTTGAAAGTCTTATGAACCATCTTTTAACAATCTTACAAAAGTTTTCTGAAGAATCTCTTAGAGTCTTAGGAGTCCTTTGGATGAGCTAAAGAGAGCTCAATAGAGTGTTCAAGGAATGCTTAAAGTTGCTTACTAATACCTTATGATGAGCGCGTTCGCTTGTGTTCTTTCCATTCGACTTGTTATTTATGGCATAGATTGATAACTAAAAATAAAACACTTGATACTATGGCAAATATAAGACTACAAGTCTTATTTATAAATTTGAGTTCTGATATTATGAAATTCTGTTGATCTATGAGTCTTGCCGCAAGACTATCCACATTAGTACTCATCTATCGAAACTTAATCTGTTTAACTCCCAGTTGTTTAAAGGTCTCATTAGCATTATTCATAGCTTCCTACAGTCTCCGTCTAGTTCTATCTCTTCTGCAACCTTCGGTTTCAGACGTTCCGTTCTTAACTGATAGTTTAGATGTATAATTAAAGAATTCGTCAATTTTAACCTCATCACATTGATTAAGACCCTTCAATTTGTCTTCCAGAACAGTGATCTTATTTATACTCAATCTCCTCATCCATTTTCTCTATAATATCAACGGCAATCTCACCGAGTTCTAGCAGTTACCTATACTTTTCATATAAGCTATTGGAATAGAACGGCAGACTAAGTTTAATCGATTTTTAAAAATTTTAAGATCTTATGAATATTTGATAGTAGTGTATCATTTTAAAGCTTATTTAGCTGTCTTTCTCACTGTATCAATCAAATCTCTAATTAATTAGTATCAAAATGTTGATCGATAAACAAACACCACTTGGAAAATGCTTTAGCATTCCTATCAAAATAATACAAAAGGTAAACTCTTACTTTGAAATATTTTTAAGAAAAATGCCGGTTGAACTATGATATATGAAGCAATAAAGAGTAGATAATGGAATTAGTTCAGATACAGAAGACCTAGAAGTGGTAGCAATAACTCAAAAATCAGACACCTCACTTTTTGCAGTCTGATCAACGTATTCTCTAGTAACTTTCTCTTTGAATTTTTGAGGTATTGCGTTATTGCTACCACTTCTAGGTCTTCTGTAACTGAACTAATTCCATTATCTATTTTTTATATTTTTGATTGATAGGAATGCTAAAGCATTTTCCAAGTGGTGTTTGTTTATCGATCAACATTTTGATACTAATTAATTAGAGATTTGATTGATACAGTGAGAAAGACAGCTAAATAAGCTTTAAAATGATACACTACTATCAAATATTCATAAGACCTTAAAATTTTTAAAAATCGATTAAACTTAGTCTGCCGTTCTATTCCAATACCTTATACTTTGAGAAACAATTGACTCCTCAAGATCATTAGAGTTATCATCAAATTGAGTACGATCACCTTTTATTTTACTGTATATATTGTCACATTTATTTCTGTGACGAGGGATCATCTATACACGAAAGACCCGATCTAAATTTTTTTTGTAGAATCTTTCATGTGTGTGTGTGTGTGTGTGTGTTTGTCCAAGTTGTACGAATTGGAATCGGGGGGCCTCAATGTAAGATCCCAATCCGTTGTTACTTATAATTCTATCAGAGAGTCTAATAGGACTCGATAGAATGTGCTTTAGTAGAGAATTAAGTTACAACTTACTTTTAATATAAATCTTCTCTTATTAATATATAACGATACAATAGTAGTTATTCACTATTACTTTTCTTACATACCATACAGTACTAAGTAAGAGAGATTTCTTACATACTATACAGTACAGAGTAAGAGATGATTTCTTACATACTATAAGTACAGAGTAAGAGAGTATTCTTACATACTTTACAGTATGAAGTAAGAAATAAGACTGTTCTTAATAAGAAATCATCTCTGCTTTTATACTCTTTTTGATGTCCTAAACTTACTATATTTAGCTTAATGGAAAAAATTATTCTTACATCAAAATACTTGTAATTTAGGTAAACAATACATAGTCAATTGGAAATTTACCTGTACTGTAACTAAAAACTTAGGAAACCTAAAAGATGTAACTAAAATTTCTACAATTACTTTATTTTTATCATATCAAAAATAGATTAAAATCTTATTCTTAAAACGAAGAAAACAAACTGAATAAACATAAAAACTAAATAATATTTTTCTATTTCACAATATGCTTCATTTCATCCTTATCAACTAAGGAAATGAGATTACTTTCGGATAAAACGTTACTCATTTCTCTTCGGTTAGAACTCGTCGTTTATTACGTATCTTTTGTACTTTTTAAAGCTCCTTCACTCAGTACCTTTTTAGCTTATTAAACAAACTGTTAGTTTTATCACTATTTATCGCAAAATCATTGTTTATAATTGGTGCATTTTCCACTTCAGAGATGTCGTTAGGAGATAAAAATCCATGCACTTCGTCTGTGTTTGCTATTTCTCCACCTCTTGAAAATAACTTCTTAATAACTTTTTCAGTTTTTTATTGACTGTCGTATCCATCTTTCTATTTCCAGGCATTTCATGACGATGGAAACTCTTCATATTTAGATCTTTCATAATACGCTTAAGACTAGAATCTTATATCCCAATCATCTTACAAGTTGTGATTTTGTTAATTCAGTATGCTCTTCTTTAGATTGAACAAACACTAAAACTTTTATCGTAAGCATGTTTTTCCTTATATCTGGTACTACTGTGCTCGTATGCCTTATACTATTCAACTGATACTGCATTTAATACTGTTTAAATCTGACCTTAAATACATTCGAAAACGATCGAACCTGATCAGGGTAATGAACTTCATTTTAGAACAATATTTATTTGTAACTTGTCGGACCTGACCTAATACGAATGAAACAGAACATTTAACCTTATATGAATATTTGAAAGAACTTGTTAAGCTTAGTAAACATACTATCGTCACACAAGCTAAAAAGGCTGAAGGTTAATCGCTAATAAAGTAGCCTATATTGAAGCTATTAAGATGATGGGTGATGATATTTGATTTAGGAATAGAAACTAAGAGCTGAAGGGTAAGTTAGGAGAGGATGATGAAAAATAGTTGAGCGAGTCTAAGAACAGAATAAAATTATTATATGATGATGCGAGAAAGAATGAACCGACAATCGCAAAAGTTAAAATCGATATAAGCGTTGTAAGGTTATATACATCCACTCCGTTTCAAATTGATAAATCCAGTCAAAATTTTTTAGATAACTTAAGAACTACTTGAGATAATGCGATAAAAGGACGATACCCATTCGGCCTAACTTGGTTCACAATAAATAAGGGTACCGCTGTGACGGAACTGAAGAGTAGAGTCCAAATATACCACTCTTTTTGACCTAAGTGACTGGAGTCAAGAGTTATGACTCCTTTTGTGTTGTGACTAAAATATGCTTTTTATCGTAAAAATGGGTATCAAACAACTCGGATGGAGTTTAGTTTAGCACCCCACGATAATTGATTTGAAAAGTAGTTATTTTACATAATTTTAGGGTGAGGAACACGAATTTGATAGTCATTTTTTCTGGAAATTCTTAGTTTCTTAGATATTCGCCTTCAAAAAAAATTTGATGTGGAAAAATCTTCGTAATAGACCCCCTTACCTTTCTGCCACCCCCGCAAGATATACATCGTTAGATTCAGCTCGACGAGCTGAAAAGATCGATATCAAGTTTGATCTGGTTACTTGACCTTTGACTAAGTAAATTGACATTTCGCCTATGACCCTGTAACTTATGACCCAGTTGTCGTAGCTTCATGAAATTGATACCATTTTACTCCTCTCGTCATCCTGAGTTCAATGATATATAACATGACCTAATTCGGGATTGTACATCAGTATTTGATCAGTATTATGAATCAAATAGACTATATATAGAGACCATATTAAGGGATTTCATAAGAGGTCATGGCCCCTTTTTCGCAGTTATTTCAAAATATAAAATGTTCTAATAATCTTCGAAGTTTAACCAAATTTTTAACTAAACTACGACGAAAAAATTTCATATTATTGCAGAATACGGTTACAACGTAGCTAGCATCGCCCAAAGGCGCCACCCAGACCTAACCTCCTCGAAAATGGTTAAACTTAGCTTTCTCGAGTCGTAACCCAAACAAACCTGGTATAAACCATGGGAGAATAAGTTAGGTCGCGAAGCGACCTAAGCGAAGCCACGCGACTTCAGGTTCCACTTAGTGGTCCCTCTGAAGGCATCTTTGACGGCTATTTTCTCCTTTCGAGCCTGAATGCGGCCCATGGTGGCCAGGAAGTTTTTGGCTATTATCTCCATTACCCAATGTTTTCCAAGGTCGTGCCTGTCGAGAAAGTTTCTCTACTAGTCGAGACCTTTCCAAAAATATATAGACTTATTATGAACCAGCTTAGGCCGGGACCCCATAGAAACTGGGCATCCTCCTTTCCAACATTATTGAGAGCTCTTCAAATCGCAGTTTTAGAGGCTTTAGTTACAAATTAAATTTCATTTGTTCTATAGTCACACTATTATTACTTGAATACTTGATAACCTAGCGTTTATCACGAGGTATTAGCGATGGTTTGCGTCTAGCCTTCCAACTTTTATTGTAGTCCTTATTGAAGTAATTCAGAACTACAGTGTGTGATCTTTCAACTTTAGCATCGATTTGACGAGAAGATAGATTCATCAGTGATAATCCATTGATTCTTCCATTTACAGACTCATTTGACAACTTATTAGCATTTTTAAAACAAAGAAGTTAAAGAATAGAAATCGAACAAATCTTTCAGTGAATTAATTTTCACTGTGGAATATAATACTTTTATATTAAAAGTTCCAGCGCGCTCTGTTTACTCAATCAACTTTAACTGAATTTATCATATTGAAGCGCTATGTTTAGTTTCGATAGTTTGTACTGCGCGTGTGTGGCCGAAACTTGACCAAAATTTTAGAAATGTCTTTTAATGGTTTGTGTACATAATAATGAAATTTCATCGCATTATCTCAAGTAGTTCTTAAGTTATTCAAAAAATATTGATTCGATTTATCAATATTAAACGAGTTGAATGTATTGTAACATAGTGTTGTATAGCTTAGAGATTTTTAGTTTGTCTTGTCTTAGTCTTAGTCTTATAGTCAAAAATTTCATTTCCCTTATCTTAGCCTTAGTCTTAATGCCAAAATTTTAGTTTAGCTTATCTTAGTCTTAGTCTTATAATCAAAAATTTTCGTTTTGCTTAGTCTTAGTCTTACTACTTGTGCTAGTTATCTCTTTATAGCATATATTATAACATGTTGAAATTTTTTATTATCTAATATGTTTCATAAAATGATGAATAGACTAACAAAACAAAACTAAGCGCAAAGACATTCACTATTAAAATGTATTGCAATAGGAGTGCAATTGTTTACCTAGTGATTTACAAATGGTTTTATAGTTGAAAACTTCAAAAAATGAATCATTTCTAATGGATTAAATGACCATATTTGTATCTAAACTTCTGACTTTGTCTTAGTCTTAGTCTTACTCTTATAAATATGTTTCTCTTATCTTAGTCTTAATTTTATAGAAAGAAATTTCATTTGTCTTAATCTTAGTCTTAATTTGAAAATCCAAAAATCATTTGTCTGACTTAGTCTTAGTCTTAAGCCAAACGATTTTAATATATCTTATTTTGCTTAGTCTTATTCTTAGTCTTAAGCTATACATCACTATTATAACATTCTGATTGTTGCTGCTACTTAATAATTGATCTTAGTGATTAGATAAAGCAATGATTTATATAATTTAGTTACCACTGATTTTCTTTTGCCTCAATCTAAGTGTGGTATGGTGAAGTAGAAAAATCAATCTAAAAAAGGTATTATGTTGAATGTTAAATTTGATTATAGCTAGTATGAATGTTTATAACTTTTTTATTCACTAACATATTGACTTGTGATACATAGAATCAAACCTAAAGAATATAATTTTAACTATATGTCCAGATGTTCACTATTTTTCAATACATAAGTGAATTCAATCATGCAAAGACCTATAAACATTTTGTAATAAGGTTGAGTTTTGATTGATTCGATCAATCTCAAATAGGATGTATTATTATTTTATTCACATAAACTTGGTCTTTTAACTATCTTTGGAGAAAAAAATTAGGGCTGGTCAGATCAGATGACTGGGCAAACAATAAAATAACAATCCTTCATGAGTTGTAATACTTCCGATTTGAAATTAATCAAAGCTCAACTTTTTTACAGAATGTTCATCAATCTTTGCATAATGGAATTGACTTGTGTCAAAAAAATAGTGAGGATCTGGACATATAGTTAAGTTTTTTTAAGCTTTAATTTGATGTGTCACAAGTCAATATATCTTATTAAATAAAAAAAAAGTTCAACATTCAAAATAGTTGTAACTAAATTTAACATCTTATATTTTGTAAGCATTAGATTTATTGGAAACAAAACTGTTACCGGTAAGAACAGCATATGTAACCTACACTTTTATTTTTTATTCAGATTCAGTCTGACCTTCACTTCAATAGGCCAGTCTGGACCATCAACTGTAATCTATTGCACTAACACAATAGTAGTATGTAAGTACTAATTCTGGTACACCTCCTCTTCTTTCCTTACATATAAAAATCTGTTACGGAAAATTATTGAGCACCTACATTAAAACTGAAAACTGTCAACCAAGAAAATGGCACTTGATGATGTGTCAAAAGCAGTAAAAAATGCCATGCAACCATCATCGAATCATGCCTTCGTTACATTCAACAACCAGAACTCAGTTCTTTTGAGTATGTATGTTCCAGAGTATAAACTTTCATGTATATTGCATGACAATAGGATATTTGCATTTAAAAGAAGACAAACAAGTGACGATGCTTCATCGTCATCGAATATCGACGATGCCTCTTCGTCATCAAATGAACAGAACTTGCTACTTAATTTGCTGACAACTCCAAAATACCGTGCCATGAGTGGCATGTACATTATTTTTCGACTTTTGGATAACATCTTCTTTCTTAGTATCATTATACTAAGTATAATCAATCATGGTTTCACTACACCAACACCAGCAAATCTGGCCCTCTTCTCAGCCATCGGAGTAGAAATATTCTACGATGTTATGATGCAAACTAACAAGTACTGGATCCTAGAGCGACTCAGCGTATATATTGGCATCGTGTTGTATATTGCGTACGCACTAATAGTAGCATGGAAAAACTCACATGGCGAATATACGCCAAATGATCTACATCTTGTGATAATCGTTCTTAGTATAAGGTTTGTAGCTTTCATTTTCGAGGAGTGGGTGGACATCGCCATTGACGGAGAACTTCACAATGATCTCTTGAAACTACGAAGCCACAAAAATAATGAAATAAGTAATAAAAAAATTACGTCTCCAGTACAAAATGTAGAAAAAAGTGATGAAATAAGCCTATGTCTGGAACAAGATTTAGAGCAAAGTGAAAAACAACCATTATTGAGAAAAAGACTCGTTCCAGTTTGCTTTCGTGGTTAAAATCTACGTGGATATGGATATTGTTGAAATCTATATGGATATGGCTCAAAAGCTATATGGATGTAAGCAACACTGTTGAGATGGCACAAAACGTAGATTATAGGGGGTCTTTTTTTGCATGGAGCCCACAGTCGGTGTTCACTAAGAAGGTGTGGACAGAAGATAAGTTCCCTCGCTGGCTTGTATACGCTCTATGTTTTCTTCCATTTGTTGTAGCACTCATTTTATTAATATTGCTTATCCTAATATGCCTTGTTGCCCTTCTTATTCCAGTTTTGTTCATATATACTCCTGCCGCCATTATTTACTGCACGTGCAGGCCGGGAAAATTGAAGGAAAGCAACTTCTGGAGAGAGCTAGCCAACTTCTGGAAAGAGCTAGTTCACTTCTAAACTACAGATGATAAGAGTAGTATTTAAGTACCAATTCTGGCACACCTTGTTTTCATTTCTTCTTTTCTTATAAGAAATTCAGAAAATATTAAGCTTCGTCACTCAAAATTTTCAAGAAATTTTTATAAGAAAAAGAAGAAATGGAGGAGTCATACTTTATAGTGGTTTTAGAGGGTGGAGTGAAGTATAAGGTAAGGTTAGAACTTTAACAAAATTTTTAAACTCAACTCAACCCGTACCCGTAGGCACTCACTAACTCTAAAAAATCTGTAAGATCTGTAGTATACTATATACAGTACTTTGGTGGAGTAAACGTTTAAATATATGTAGAAATGTTATTTTATAGTAAAAGTTATACTTGGAGATCAATTTTAGTAAATTTAATGGTCAATGCTTAAATTAAAAAATTTTGTCTTAAGTGGATTTTGTTATAATTATATTATGAATTTTACAGAAACTACCGTCTATTAATTATTCTTAGCCTAAGGGTTGTTTATGCCAGAATTTTAGAATTATATTCAATAATTTCTTAATAAAAAATTAAATGACTATGAAATAATAATATAATTGTAACGAATTTATTTCAGATTTTTTAGTTCTATTTTGTCAAGCTTGGAAAATGAGTCGATACGTATTTCAGAAAATTTTGAAAAATTATTCATTTGATCGTGGTAGTTTGTTAAACATTAATGTAGTCAATACCATAAAGTTTAGGAAATTTATAGTTTAGAACTATTGCCAAAAGTAACGTAGAAACCAGACGGCGATTAAGTAAGAATTGCTTTGATTACATTAATGTTTAACAAACTACCATGTCAAATAAGTAATTTTTCAAAATTTTATGAAACACGTATCGAATCATTTTCCAAGCTTAACAAAATTGAACTAAAAAATTGTGAGATATACCTTGTAGTTTTCAAGTTATAAAATATGTATAAAAATTTATCAGGATGAATTTTTGAATTTTTAAAATTACTCGATCCATGATTATTCACAACCATATTTCTGAAATCAAAATCGAACTAAAGAATAAGAAACTAGATCAAATTTAGTAGGTACTTTAGATTTTTCCAAGACTATTTCAAAGTATTGGTCTTTATTACTGACGAGGCAAATATGAAATTTGTTGACCGTGTATTATGTGAAATATGCCAAAAAAGGTTCACATCACCTGTTTGGCCTATGCCTTACATAACGTATGCGAGTTTTTGGTAATTAAGTTCTATAAAGTAAATCGATTAATAAGTTGTGGGAAGTCTTTAAAAAAAAGATCTGACATTCATTTGCGCGAACTTTCATTGTTTGAGAAAAGCGACCAATAATTTAGAGTCAAATGATTTAACCCTCTGTTCAAGCGTTGATATAATTCAATCAGTTTATGGCGATTAAGTGTCTCTTCTGACGACATTTCAAAAGCAGTTTTTAATAAATCCAATCAAGTTTTGGATAAATATAATGGACTCAATCAAATTAAACTCATTCACGATATATTGAAAGGCAATAATAATGTCGAGCTAGATATCGAATTAAGTCCACAAGAAGTCGCGCTATTAAACATCCGTCCACTCACCAACTGTAATATAGAACACAGCTTTTCTAATTATAAACAAATATTAGTGTTCACGCGTAATATAATACGTGTTATGTTCTTTTATATATTGTGTTCTGTATTGCTATATAATGTGCAATATGATGTTGTGTTGTGTATTACTATATAATGCATTATAAAATTTTGTGCATATAGCGTTTTATAAGTAGGACGTTTAGATGTAACGTGATAGCAAAGCATAAAAAAGTGGTGTCCCTAAATCTTTTATTACTGTAATTCTAAAAAATGAAACTGCGCACTAATCTAAATAAACAAATCTTTTGAAGCACAAGTGAGTCTCAACTCTGTTCAGCCCCTTTTTTGTTAAGATGGCTGCAAGACAAGTAGACCGGAAGAAAAACTACATCAAGAAGTTGCATGACGCATTTACTGCGTCTAAAAGAAAGATGGACATGATGTCTGACCATATCAAGGCTATACGAAAGAACTGGAGTAAGTTTATCATTGAAAACTTTTAAAGAAAACTTTCTAATGCTTTTTTCTTTTTCTCCAGAGATCATGTATTAAGAAATGGAGAGCCTGTGGCCTGAAGGACTAGATGGCTCGATGCCCGAAAAAGAAAGGTTAAGAAAATTCCTAAAACCGTTTAATGTACATCAACTAAAGTTTTAACAGTAAGTTTAAATTTTTTCTCAAGTTTCTCAAAGTTTTTCTAATGCATTATTTTGTTTATATGATTTTTTTTAGAAAAAACAATATCGAACAGGAGCTTAGAGAAGCGGAAACATCAGAACCCCGAAAAAAAATAAAAAGAAACGACTTCCTGTAAGCGGTGGAAGTAAAAATTCAAAAACTAACTGAAAGAAGAGGATTTGTGTCAATTGGTTAGATAACACTTTTATCTTTGTTTTAAAGATCGAGAACACTAATTCTTATATTTATTCAGCATGTTTGACCAATCAATTTTCAATCCCGTCTGTTAGTGGAACAGCTGGCCATTCGAGTTCCGGAGGAGAAGAAATGGAGAAACTGCATCAATTGGTAAAATAGCACTTCAATTTTTGTTTTTAAGACTCAGAACATTAATTCTTGCATTTCTTCAGCAAATGTGATCAATCAATAGTCATTTCCAACAGTTGGTGAAACAGTTAGCCATTCGAATTCTGGCAGAGACGGAAGTGCCGAACTTGCATCAGTTTGTAAGATACTAGTTTCTCATTGATTTTCAAGATTTCGATTTTCAATTTGTTTTTTTTACAAATAACTTTCTAATTTTCACTATCGATCCAGCAGAAGAAAATCAGGAAGTTATTGTGATTAGTTCTTTTGATTGCGATCACGAATTTAGTGGCATTTCAAAAGATGTCATCTGTTCAAATTTTGAAGCAGGAAATTCCGGTATCGCTACATGACGAATTCTTATAAAATCATATAATCTTCGGCTCCACTTAAGAATACGACCGTCAATAAGTCTTTACAGTATATATATATATATATATATATATATATATATATTTTGGAATGCTTAATTCATGTGGAAGACGAAAATCATACTCAATTTTGGCGGAAATGACAAGCTATGACCTTTGATCTCATAGGACTTGACCTGCTAACCCTACCTCTAAATATAGAGTATCACTAGACTTGTCTCGCTCCATTGAATTCAGTAAGTACACATACGACCTACTATGATGACCTTTGACCCGAGAAGATACATAAAATAAGGTTTTGCATAACACTTTGCTCCCTAATGAATCTTCTTTAGTGCAGATTCTATAAATATCTTTATTATAATTGTGGGTTGGGTGGGGTGTGGTAGTAAGCACGGCGCCACGCGTGTTACTTCTTATGCACATTCATATTAATGTTGTAATTTCTACAATAAGTCCATTATTCAAGTTTATTTTCTTAAACTTTCGGTAGATGGTGCCCTATACGGGCAGGTACCTTTGATGATCGATCCTAATAGTACTCAATGTAGGGAGTCTAACGATATATCACATGCCATCCTTCATCCATAAATTAGTTGAAAAATTGATTTTTAAAAATTTATAAAATTACTAATAACATTATACGCTAGGTATCCCGTCAGAAATGAGCTATGTAATAATTAAGCATCCACGTGCGTGATTTAACCTAAGTGAAAATTGATTCAGGTAGCGAAGGGTTCCGAGTGAAGTGATCTGACGCTATCTTCAGCTTAGGTTAAATCGGATCCGTGGTGGTTAGGTTCAACAAGTCGCCAATAGGTACAATTAAATACCATAGACTACCTTGTTTAAGTAATAAAGTTGAATCAAGTCACAAGACTTAGCCCTAGGTCCACTGTATTTTATATGCGAACTTCACTCGCGCCTTCGGTCATATTAGCACTTAATATTAAATATGTAAAAATAATTCTATGATATTGTTATAGTACAAGAATAACTTTTAGAAGAAGGATGAATGGAGAGTGGCTGCCTGGGGTATATAATAATTATCAAAATATCAAATTTTCTACGTAATTTATGGAAAAACATGGCATGTGATATATCGTTAGACTCCTCACATCGAGTACTACTAGGACCTATCATCAAAAGTACCTGCCCATATAGAGCACTTATTATCAAACTTTCTATAGATATGATGATATATTACTAAATTTTCATTTTATTCTTGACCTTGAAAGTGAACTTGAACTCCAAATAGTGATGATTGTTGGAAACTGCTTGCACGATGTCAATATCTTGTTTATTATTGAAGTTAAGAGTGAAAATCGAATTTGAACTATGTTCAAACGCGAATAAAATCTGAACTAATAAGGCGCAACATAATATGTAGTATCATTGTAGCCTAGGTGATGCGAGTAGTAAAATGATACCTCACTTGATAAGCTACGTGGTTAGACAAGCATTGTATAGAAAAGTGACCTTAGGTCATGCAGGTCGGACCTAGGTCAAAAAATTTACATATTCGTGTTCTCCTCGTCAAGTCCTTAGGATTGGTACCAAAGAGGATTTGCAAAATGACATTGGCCCCGGCCCCTCAAATATGTATAAGCTAATTTTTTATAGAACAATAAAATCAGTTTACTTTTGGAAACTTTGACTATTATGAATTTCATTTAATTGAATCAGATCAAAATTGAAAGTAGTTTGTGTATTGATTTTGATGTCAAAGTTTACAATGTGTTGTTTGAATTTTCAGGGTTTAGACGTTCAAAAATTCATTACAAGAGAGTGAACATTGTTTCTTTGAAAGAAACCTTGTGTTTGAATAAGATTTTGAGTAAAGATTAATCTTAAAAATATTTTAAACATTCATCCACATAAAAAACGACTTAAAATATTATTGAGAAATTTTCGTCTTTTTAACTATGGCGCCCCAAAAGACCCAACCCGATCTTTGAATAAAATTAAAGTTCACGATAAGATCTTACAAATTCTTTGATTTTTTGTTTGGGTCTTTTGGCGGGCCATATTTTAAAAAATTTTTGAAAATTTTTTTTCATTATAAAATTTTAATCTCTGAATCAATAAGTTTTATATTTTGGTGGTAAAAATTATTGATTATACTGATATTTTTAGTGAAAAAAAATTTCAAAAATCTTCAACGGTTTTCTTATAATTGAATTTTTGAGCTTTGAAAATTTCTAGCATATATAATATAGGTTGAAGCTCAAGGTCAAAAGCAGAAACTATCATTAATTTTAGCCTCTTTATCAGTATAAAAAATATCAAAAAGTCGGAGGTTGGAGCCGAGGTCCATGGGGCCGCGGAACTCTCCTTTGTGCTGTATAGCCATAGGCAAAGTCTAAAATAGCGTGAAAACAAAGTCGAATCTAAATGTCAAACATCACACTACAGATTAAAGGAGAATTTCCGTCAAAAATCAACATTATTTCTATATTTCTCGTGACTCAAACTTTTTAATTATATTAGTAATTTTTTAAAATATTGGCGGTCATATTCTAGAGTGGATCCCTAAGACTATTAGGTTATTCCTACTGCGATTTTTTATCTATAGCCTCATTTGATAAAAATAAAAATGACTTGTTAATAAAATCTTGCAAATGCATTGATTTCGAGGAAAATAAAATGATTGATAATTGAGCTAATTTTCTATCAATTTTATGAATAGAAAATATCATATACTCTCAACTCAATTATAACCTCGAAGAAGTCCATCCGTTTTAGGCTTAGAATCCCCTCAAGTGTAGAGTTTTCAGATCCTGAACCGTCTCCAGTCTAGAGTGCTCAGGTTCAAAAGCACATATCTACTGCTTCAGTAACTATCTCTGAATACTGAGATTGACGCAACTTTCTCAATTATTGTACGTACCATTAGACCAAAACTCCTATATTGAGGTCAATTTTTTTCAATATCACACAACGATGAGACGCAGCTTGTGAATACCTGATTAGTGTATCAAAATATTAAAGCTTTAATTTATGTGAGTTTGATGGCCAATGTCAAATGCGATATTACTGGGACATTAAAAGTTGGAGACAAGTTTGGCTCAGGTTTGAAATTAATGTTTTGAATCGAGCAACATTCGAACATAAGTTCAGGTAATAACATTGTATTTGAAGAAATGGCATAAAATGTTTTCCTGACTCGTTCAAAAACTCATTTTAATGATGAAAATATGAGTTTGCTTAAGTTTTCGAATATCTTTGAAGTAGGTTTTCATATTATATTTATACACATTTGGATTTTTACTGTTGTCTCGTTTGCAATATATATAAAATAACGAAAATTTGATTCGTTAATTTTAATCATTTTTATGATGAAGTCAATTTCAAGAAATTGTTTTAAACAATAATCATCAAAGTGTGTTCATAAAGAATTTTAAATAGACAAAGGAATTCAAAATTTATTAGTCTTCAAAATCAACTTTAATTATTTCAAAATGAGACTAGATTTCATCAAAGAATTATATTATCCTGTAGAACTTGTAGAATTTGGAGGCAAAACATTTGTAGAATATTGTCCTTGAACATTGCCAGGAGGTTGATAGTTACAAGCTACATATGTTTCATAACCTGACGAGCCCTGACCACCACAACGGGCACATCCAATTCTGGTCGTCCACTTCCAAACAACCGCAGTGAAGTGTCCGGTTTGTGAACTGAAGCCCGGATTCGAATAATTGTAAAATCTATTTTCGCCATACCTTTCAAACAATTCCTATTTTAATCTTTCACACTCACTAGAATCATTAAAAATACCAGTTAGAGACTGCTTGGTTACACGAAATCACAGAACTATCACTAGTAGCGAACCAATACAGGTTTTCTCCATAACTTGTAGACAGACCAGAGTGTCCGGCACTCAATCCTTCACTTTGTGATCGCGAACTACATCGAGTCTTAGCATATGCTACGATCTAAACAATAGTCAGTTCATACTAAGTCATAGTTTAAGATAACATTCAAACGATTCAAATATTTCTTATAATTGAGAGAACCAGTTCTCAAATAATTGATGAAACAAATGATTTTGCGATGGAAAACGTTGCTTTGTCACAACATTTACTTACGTTTTGATCCAATGTGAGTGGAGGAGTTGCATGAATTGCTCGAAAGTCATTATGAGTCTTAAGACAATCATTGAGGAAATCGTCATCTGTTTTATCAGGAAACGGTTCTCTGCCTGAACACAACTCCACTGTAAAACAAATTAGAGTTTTAAACTTTTGTTTTATCAAATGTAAGTACACATTAAATTATACAATAACTCGTATGATTTGAAAAACTTACCAGTGATTAGTACAGAAATAATAAACAAATTGAAAATCATTTTGATTCAGTACAAACTTGAAGAATAACTTAATTTGAATTCGTTTCTCTTTTTATAGTTTTCGACTCAGTGCTACAGTACAACAAATGCATTCTATAGAATCCACACCTTAAATTGATTTATATAAAATTGCCAAATATTTATTAATTGTTTAATATTCAGGTTTTTCTGACAAAATAAATGAATTGCATAAATTTAGGTCGTCTTCAGAATCGAAAACAAATAAATCATTATTAATATATTTTTATGATTAATGTTTAACAGATTGTCAAATATCTTTGTGCAGTCAAATACATTAGTATTCAGAGTATAATATCTACAAAAACTTAAATAAACTGATTATTAATTGATTTTGAACACATGATTTAATTTTGAAATTAATTTAAGGATTAATTAAAATTTCATTTGTTTTGTTTATTTTTATTCTAATTATGTTCTAAATAGAAATAATTTTCAAACTGGAATAAAGTCACAAAAGTTTTTACGATAAAAAAATAAGCCATTTATCCAATTTTGAATAATTGATTTGTGTTCTAACTTCTGATCGTGTATTGAATGATGTTTCACAAATGGAATATACAATCGATACAATTATTTATTGATGTCGTTTCAAACGTTTGACACAATTTTTCTCAATATATCAAAATAGACTGTAATTTGTTAACTGTTGACCAATATTTTCTCTTAAATTAATTAATGCATAAAATTTTTTTTATCATTATATTTGTTTGAATATTGCGATTAAGGCCATTTCTAAATAATATTCTTAAGACGAAGTACTTTAGTTAACATCTTAAAAGGTCTTTACTCCTAATTATATGCGAAGTGAAATCCTGGCATATGTTTGAGATTAAATTTATTTGTTAAGCTACATTCGACCGTAAACATCAAATAACTATAATGTAATTGAAGAGTAGATCAAATCGTGATTTGTTGGCCTTTCTGGAAGCTATTTATTTTATGCTCATTTCAATTCTACTAAAATTCTAAATTCTTCATCCACTTTATATTCCATTCTTTGCATATATTTCGGTTTTGTACTGATATTTTACCATTCATTTTTGGAGTTGAGAACTGATTTTGACTTAGATTCAAAATTGAATGCAAATCATAGTTCTGTAATATTTGTGATTATAATAAAAAAATTGATACAAATTGATAACTAATCTTGAGTAAAACTTGAATGCGTTATTTGTTGAGTTCATTCACATGATTGGTTGAACTATTCTTGAATATCAATAGAACTAAAAGCTTTTAAGTTGATATTAGTACAGACAATGCCGTTTATAACGAATAACGAGTCCTCGGGACCAGAGAAATGACTAGTTATATCCGAAACTCGTTATAAACGATCATGTAATGGAAAAAGTTTTTAAGTGAATGAAAAACAGCGGGAATATAGAGAAAACAATAGTTTAATTGAAGTATTAGCTATCTTTAGTATAATACTCTGTAATCAATGTTTGTAAACTTTTTTATCCAAATTCGACGCCTTTACTCTGATTTTGTCTTTATTTTTTATGAGATTACTTATTGATGTCTTATTAGTTAAACCATATTTAGCGATAATAGTGTAATAATTAGTCCCATTTTCCGTTTCTCGTATGATATCTAATCTGGTTTTTAATGAATAACCTTTTCTCTTTTTTAGTTGACATTGCTTCAATTTTTATTATTTCAATCATATTTTTGTCGAAAAAACACATCAAAGCCAAAACTGTGAGCATTAGTGGTCTAAACATAAATGCTTTCAATCATATAATAAGCAATACATTGGATTTGTATTACAGTTTTCGCTATTATTTATGGTTTTGATTACGACTTGTTATAAACGAACACATTTTATACGGGTCTGGGTCGAAAGACCGACAACCAAAAGCCGACAGGAAAAAAGACCGATAGGGTTAGAAGACCGAAATTCAAGCTGAATCTTAAGGTTTTCTTCTGTCAACAATAATATAATTGTTGTCCTCGTTTTATCAATAACCACATTTGTAATGATAGCTGAAGAAGAGCAAGCCGAAGAAGTTGTTTGAACAAAAGATAACAAAACAGTACTAATCTATACTTCAGACTAGTGGTCAGAGTATAAACATAACTATCATCATATATGACATAGATCAGCTAATGGTGATAATTATTCTTATACTCAAACAACTTGTTTGACGAATTGGTAGTATGTGAGTACTAAATTTTTTCAACAAAACATCGAAATATTGTTGGCGTACGTCGTCATGCAAGTTGTTTGAGTATAAAAATGATCACCATTAACTGATCCATGTCACATATGGTGATAGTAATGTTTATACTCTAACCACTCGTCTGAAGGTATAGATCAGTACTGTTTCGATATCTTTTGTTCGAACAACTTCTTCGGCTTGATCTTCTTCAGCTATCATTACAAATGTGGTTATCGATAAAACGAGGACAATAATTATATTATTGTTGACAGAAGAAAACCTTAAGACTCAGCTTAAATGTCGGTCTTCTAACCCTGTCGGTCTTTTGTTCCTGTCGGTCTTCTGTCCTGTCGGTCTTTTGGCTGTCGGTCTTTTTTCCTGTCGGTCTTTTGTCCAGGTCCCTTTTATACTACATGTCCTAGAGAATAGGCTCGTAATAAAAGATAACTCGTTATAAGCGAACTCCTTATAACCGATACTTTCGTAATACAAAACATAATCTGTCCTCTGTTCCACAGACAGACTCGTTATATGCGGAGATTCGTTATAAGCGGACTCGTTGTAAGTGGAATTGTCTGTATTGTTTTAAGAAAAAGCAAAGCAATACAATAATAATCTAGTGAATTAAGAGAATATAAAAAGTTAAGTACTAATCAGAAATCTGGAGAAGATACTGCTTCATTACTTCTTTCATCTGAAATAGTCTATATTTAGGATAGTATTTTTCAGTTTAAAAAAAGTATAAATCGATGGTATTTTAGATTTGCTAAAAATGATAAAATTTTTCGGTCTATTTCGGTTTATAGTTACGTAATTCAAGGTTTATATTTTGAGAATAAAAAGCAGTGAAAACAAATAAGTTGCTGTAGTAATCGTCAAAAATCTTCTATATCTCCATTAAAGTTATAAAATGCGATATTTCAAGTGAATTAACGTCCAGACGGATTTTTCGATTTGTCATAACATCACGAAATTTATTGAAAGATCTTTCGGCTACTCAAAAACCTGTTATGGACAGACTTTTTTGCAAACTGACCGGTAACTGTTTCAGTTTTCTCCAGTTTAGGACCGGAAAAGCAAATTCTGTTTCGTCGATTTTTCCTACGAATTTCAGCATTAACCCGAAAAATACTACTCTATTTAAAGTAAATTAGTTTTCACCCCAAAATTAAACTCTTTCGATAAATGTGATCGACTTTTGAATTATACATAGAATTAAAGTATCGAATTCATAAAAGTTCTAAGGCATTATTAAAAAAATCATTTTCATGTTAATCCATATATTTTTTAAAAATTCTCTTTAAATAGTCGAATTCGATAGCTTTTAAATTATTTGTAGAAATAAAGTACTGTTACCATCACTTTATAGCCATTATTTATTGACTATTATTTATTCATAACATGACATCTTTAAACTATTTCTAAATTATTGCGAACTTAAGTTTAATCATTCGACCTAGAGGCACGCATCTGCGAAATTCTTTGCACCCGCACTCGCCCGCGCGCGCAGTGAAAAAAGTGTGGCTCACCCCCAAATAACCTCAAGAAATTTTATTTTAATTGAATCGAATGTAAATACAAATATCGACTATGATTAAGTATAAAATCTATATTCTGAAAAATAATATCGAAATTTGATCTCTTGAAGATCTTCTATCAGTTAAAGGTAATTCAACGTAATTGAAATCTTGCTCATTGGAGAGATTAGTTGCTGGTATAGTTAAAATTCTTTTTGAAATAACGCTTAGCTTAGGAAATCTGTCCTTATTTTCGTCCCGAAATTTCAACAAACCATGAGTACAGTTGAAATTACTTTGTAGATAGTCATCAATCTCTATAATACTAATGTTATATATTTTTTCATAATCAATGAATTCAAGCACACATTCGTTCATGATATTAGAATCTAGTGTATTTGAATTAATAGTCGTTGTAGAAGTAACATTTATCTCGTTAGCCGTTGAATTAAGAGTTTTGATTCCAGATTATTTTAGGTGCGGGTGTAAAATGCGTTCCTCTAATTCATTCAAATAAAGATTTTCTTATTAAAATGGTTTTTCCAATCATTTAAGTGGGATATAAAATATTTGAGGATTTTGTCCACAAAATTCTCAAATTTAGAATATTTTAAACAGTCATTAATTCTACAGACAGAGAGATGATATCCAAAAGGAAAAAATTTAGTGTTGTACAAATACGCTACATGAACGTGTTTTAATCCAATCTACAAAATAGGAAACAGTAAAGGACTTTCTACTAGATTAAACAAATGTTCTAAAGTCAATATTAGGCGATATTCTATTTAGAGTTTTAAAAGTAGTTTTCGAAAATAGAAGACATAAATGAGTTGACATAATTATTGTCGAACAACAGGTGACTTTCCAAATGGCTGCACTCATTTTATATTATTCGCGAATCTATTTGTAAGTAAAAAGAATCGACAGAATATTGCGAACATCTATATAATAAAAGGTATTCTTTGTAATCATCTCAAATAAAAAATTGTAATTTGTGAAAATCCTTACTTTGAATGCAATAAATGGTGTCATAACGAATTGATTACCACATGAAAATCCAATTAAAAACCGATTACTACTCACTCTTTCCATTGTATTTAACAGCTAAATATAATACAAATTCAAAATTTTTATTATCTTTCACTCAAAGAATAAGAATCACTTTTAGTAACTGACTTTGATTTTAGTATTCAATCCAAATTTGTTTTTGGATTCCAAATAAAATTTATAAAAATATTTATAAGAATTTGAAGATTCTTTATTAATTGATGCAGTGATCGAATTGATTGTGAAGTGAGATAATAACCAAATAACAACGAAAATTGACGCGCAATAAAAAGTTACCAAAAGTAGATCTTCGAAGAAGATCAGTTGTAAAGTCATTAGATTTATGGGAATCAGAGCATAGGTTAGTGTAAATAAATATTTGGACCAGAATTTATTGTGAAGTAAAATATCATTACAGATATTGTTGTGTTCTTCGATTAATTCAAATATAACTCTAGAACTGGAGAATACTTTATCTGTATTTGTGTTTAATAGTTTACTATTAGATGATTTGAATCTGAGTTTACAATAATAGCAAATAATGAAGTAATAAAAGAAACTATAAGAAATTATTATGACAAATGCAGCCCCATATACAACAACAATAACAGCACTCAATATCCCATAAATTATTATATCTTTCCAGTCATAGAAAGTAAAACTGCAGTAATTCTCACTTCTAACTCAATAAAATTTAATATCATTTTTAATTGTTTGGCAAATGTTTTAAAATTATTTATTTCATATATGCCAATTGTATTCACATCTTGTAGTCCTTTCAGAACTTTGATGATTTCAAGCCATCGAAAGTTAATTTTTTCTTTACTATTGAAAATTCTTATAACAGTGAATGAGTAAATAAGAGCCACAGATTCTATCAAGTAATAAAATTCAGTTATACCTCCAATATGTTGATATAAATCAAAATAATATTTAGGGACTCTTCCGTTCTCCACATTGATTAACGTGATCAACGATTTCAGAATATTAATCAAAAGCCAAATACTCATAGCATTGGATTTAAGTTTTTGATTTCTTTTCTTGATATCACTATTAAATAATTGTTGATATCATGTCTAAACATAATTCCATATTTATAAAGTGGTAAATCTATATCATTAATAGCCAGATTGTCATCATTAACTTCAAACTCTTCGATCACCTGCTCTGAACTTATATGCATTTCGGGTGTTTATAATTACAAATTATTAAACAAAATATTTTCACTCTTATAAGATTCAGATTTTGAATATGAAGAATAATACTCGATATTATAATTACAGTCAGCTATTGTTTAGTTCAAAAGTAGAATTATTCGTGAGACTACCAAGCACATTGATTCACTTAAGATCTCAAATATCATGTTTCAGTTTTGTTTATTAATCGAATGCAAAAGAATAAGCAAACATTATAAAATGAAAATTTTTATCATCTATTTGTATTTATTGTAAACTATACAGCTTGTGATCAATGAAGCTCTTTTATATATTTAAATAGCTTATTCTTGAAACCCATAAAATAAAAATATTCGTGAAACTCACTTGTAATTTTCACATCAACAATAACCATCTAGAAAAAGTAATATTCTTAAAGACTGATATTAATGTGTACTTCACACTAAAAGATCAGTTATCATTCAAGTTATGTGCAATTGATCTTTATATCGTAGAGAAATATGCTTTAAATGTGTTGAAATAAAATCCTCACTTGATATTCGAATTGCAACTCATAATGGACGTAGTGAACCAATGCAGCTAAAGGTGTCATCTATAACAGAAACTTATTGCGAATGTTGCTCATCTAAATATAAACTGTAAAGGGTTTCAAAAAAATGACCGTCTCCTCTCCACAACAAAAAAGTGTTATAGATAGAAATAATTCGAATTAGTCCTTGAATTCTACATACGAAACACAATAAGTAACTTGTATTCATAAAAATTGATAAAGGGTAACCGTATTTCCGAACATGGTTTCGAAAATAAGCAAAAATTTGAATGATATTGATGCCGATTTAACCGAGTATCCAATCGTAAAATAATTATATTTCTATGATTTTCCATTGTATTCAATATTCTAAATATTGACTATAGGGTTGATGCTCAATATAATATTTACTACATTCTAAAACTAAATTTGAATAACTCTAATTAAGATACCTTCAATAAGGAGTCATTTTAGAAGCTTATATATTGCAAAGGTAATTGTGTTATTGATCAGCTCAAATAATGTTTAAACTATTGACAGAACAATTGTTTTAAAACTTTGAATCTATTTATACCAAGGTTTCAAAATTTTATTGACAGTATTTCATATAAAAAGTCAATTTTAAATTTTAAACTCGATTGTAAGCAATATTGCACAGAATTTCGGTTCCACTCGTTCATGTTTGGCTGGACTGTCAAGGATTAGATCCGAGTTAAAACCTATAGAGATTGATTTGCAATTATACATTATATGCTCAGGTTTTGACGTTTCACATAAATTAGTTTAAAATAATATTTGAACATTAAATTAAGAGTGAAAACACTCTTGATTAAAAAGTGGTAACACTAAGTATACTCTTTAACTTAAACTTCAGTATTCATCATACGATGTCAGTTTTGTCAATTATAGAAGCTTATCATTCATTTCGGAATTATTAATAAAGATTTTAGTTTTGGACTCTTTATTGTACATTTATTAAAGTTTAAATTACATCGAAAGACAACCTAACACTTCCTGAGTATTAGATTAACATTCTATCAAATTTTTCAATATTTTTAAATTGAAGAATTCTCGAGAAAGTCAAGGAATTCTCCGTTTTATATCAAGCAGATAGGATAACCGAATTAAGAATTGAGATAAAGCTCATATGAATATTAATTTTTTAAAAGTTCACAATCCACTTTTGGAGTTAAAAATAATTTGGATTTTACATTTAAATTGAGCGCAAATTCATTTTTTTGTAATATTTGTGATAACAATAAAAACATTTAATACAAATAGATGACTAATCTTTTGTGAAACTTGAATGAGTTTATTTGTTGAATCATTAATAAGATTGGTTGAATCATTCCTAGTGGTTAATGAAGCAAAACACTTTGAAACCCTAATTTATTAAATTCTATACTTTTCTAAATAATATGCAATTTATTTGAATTAGATATCATTTGTAATTTTTTGTAATAAATTTTTAAAGTTTTGCGTAGCTTATGCCGGACCATGTACTAAATATGTCTAATATGACAGTAATCGGAGTTGTGGTCATATTTAACCAGGAGGCAATTAACGAAATGAATACTAAGCTAATCTTATATTTGGAGACAAAAAGTTACAATCATATGTTTATATGAATGGGTTCATTGAAATATAGTCATCGGCTTACAATGAGTAATTTTTGCAAGCTTAACATCATTTAAACGTACTTTGGCGAAGCTCATAAAATTCCTGAAACCATGACTTTATGGTCCTAAAAATATTGGTAGTAATTGCATCTCAAACATCAAACTTTATTGTATACCTTATTGTTCAATATAAACATATGAATATCCTGTCTATGACTCAAAAATATCCTAATTGTTTGAGATATTACATGAAATTATTTAAAAACCAACATTAATACTGGTTTTTCTCTAAGAAAATAATTTTATTCAACTAAAAAAAGTACAAAACAGTTATTCTAAACAAGTAAGCGCTAATTGTAGAAATAAATAAAAAAATTACTTACTAGGGAAGGGTGCGATCTGAGGAAGTCAGATGAAGATATTTTTGATTTGTCATTAATCTATGTCACAATAAGATTGACCAAAACTCACAAATTTGTGCTTATGAGCTATCGTTTGTCCGAAATTGGTAATTTAAAATGCAATCCTTAGCATTGCTTTGTATGGCAGCAATGTTTAATGTAATGCCTTTGCTTTATGCCATAGAAAGCTGGCTTCACTGTTCAGTTTAATGCTTTTTAATGCGTTCAATGTATATGAGTAGCAATGGGCATTACTGCCATACGAGGCAATGCTAAAGATTGCATTTTATACTGCCAATGTGCTGGTCAGGGTTCACGATAGTATGAAACATACATTGTTTGTAAGTATCAACCACCTGGCAATGTCATTGGATAATTCCCACAAAATGTTTTGTGTCCAAGTTCTCAAGGATAATCAAGTTCTCCTGGTCAATGTAATCTTAATTTGAAAATAAACAAATAAAATCGATTTGAAGCATATTATATGTTGATTGATTTCTTGAAGTTCCGAATAATTAACAAACCAACTTAATATAAATTATCTAAATTTTCTAAACTTATATTCAATTACTTCAAAAATTGTCAGAAATACTCAAAACAAACTTGCTGTATAGCAGCCAAAGAATTTATGGAAGCAGTTAATTAGATTTTAACAAGATTCTATTAGTCTTTTGAAACTGAATTGACTCTAAACTTAAATGAAGTAATGAATTTGAAATTAAAGTACACTTTGATAGTAATTAAGTGTACATTTTCAACGATTAATTTATTTCATATTAAGCTTTATTTATCGACAAAATTCATTGATAGTAGAATACTATCTATTGCTGGACATATATAGAAATTATGTTTGATGAAAAACTCGCTAGAAGTTTCTAGAGATGTTCCTATGAACAATAAACTTCTATTGAAGCATAATAAACCACAGATTCGTTAAACAAGATTAAATACCGTATTACCCGACGTTATAGTATATGTGCTTAATTTTTGTCTTCTAAATTTTTGGAAAATTGCATTTAGAAAAGCACTTATATGTCGAAATATAAGTATAGAAGTCTTGAGATTTAAATTGAAAGTGAAGTCAATTTTTCTAACTTGATTATGAACGAGATTTTTCTAATGACAATCAATGTTATAAATATTTCATGATATAATATTTGAATGAGAAGAAAGTTCATTCAATTTCTAGAGAAAACAAATTATTTTCATCTTATCATAGGCATTTGAGGAAAAAAGTCAATGATAGTGAAAAAAAATTCAGTACTAAAAATGGGCTTGACACACAAATTGCTATCACAGTGAATGCATGTAATAATTGTAATTTCGGAGTTGGGATGTCAATGATTTTCCTAAACATTTCTAAAACATATATTAATAATAATCTCGAAATATTGTGGTGATTAATCAGTGAATCCAAACTTGTACACGTTTATAACTTCAAGTCTTTTATGTCTCACTTTATAAAGAGTATGTTTCAAAAGGCCCTAATAGTGTTTACTCCTTCTTACATTATGTTTTGCATGAAATTTAATATTCTCATCCATTAATTTATAATCTGATACTTTTTTCGGATGCAACGTGTAGTCAAAATATGTAGACAACCTCTACCTTATAATTTGAACTTGTACTAAACTTTTACCCAATCCGTTGTTTGTTTATTGATTGCCTTCCCTGGCAATTTCCCACTTACCCTGGAGAAGTGCAATCTTTCGAACTGTAATCCGGTCCCTATTTAAGAGGGCCAATATTTGTAAAGAGGACTATGTCGCTGTAGTCAGACTGCAAAGTAAAGTCAACTACAAAATAGGTGTTGGACTGTTTTAAAATTTTGCTTATTTATTGCAATCAAACTTAATATTAATATAGTGCATATATTCCCAGTAAGGGACCATTCATTTCGCGTTTGTGAAGCTAATTTTTCATCGTTAGGACGAAAACTATAAAAAGCGATAGAAATCCAGTTTAAGCTTTACTTGAAGTCTAATCTACCTCATTTACTAATCTGAAACAAAATGACTTTGAAGTTGGTCATTATTTCGATACTAATCGCTGGTGAGTCCTTCAAGTCATAAGAATTATTGTGTAACCTTTCATTATCTCGAATTCATAAAAAATGATTATTAATATTTGAATTTTATAACTGATTTATTCTCATTTGAAAGTGTGTTGGGGCAGATCAGCATTTCCTGATAAAACAGATGACAATTTCCAGAATGAATGTCTTCAGGCTCATAATAAGTACAGAGCAATCCATAACAGTCCTCCTGTTACTATAGATCAGAACGTAAGTAAATCGAAGTGAAAGATTACTAAATTAAAGATATTCGTGTTTAATCTCTGATTTTAATGGATATGATTTAATTCAGATATAATTTGAGCACTAAAGGTGTTCAAATTGTATGAATTATAGCTAAGATTACAGCTTAACATGAATTGATAATTATTTAGATCGTAGCGTATGCTAAGTCTCGGTGCAATTCGAGATCACAAAGTGAAGGATTGAGTGCCGGACACTCTGGTCTGGCATCAGGATATGGAGAAAACTTGTATTGGGGCGGCAATTCTCGCCAAGTCATGAGTAATGCAACCGATGCCATCAAATCGTGGTATTTAAATCTTTCTGATAATTATTATTTTTCAGTTAAATTCAAACTTCAATAATTTATCACAAAAGGTATGACGAAAATCAAAAGTACGACTACAATAATCCAGGCTTCAGCTCCGCAACTGGACATTTCACTCAAGTTGTTTGGAAATCGACCACTAGAATTGGATGTGCGCGTTGTGCTGGTCAGGGCTCGAAATGGTATGAAACATATATAGTTTGCAACTATCAACCACCTGGTAATTATCAAGGACAATTCCCGCAAAATGTTTTGCGTCCAAGTTCTCGAGGATAATCAAGTTCTCCTGGTCAATGTAATTTAAATTTAAAGTAATCAAATAAAACTGATTTTAATCAAAGTAAATATTGACTGGTTTCTTAAATTTCTGAGTAATTAGTAAACCAATTCAATAAAAATTATCAAAAAGACTCAATGCAAAGTTGCTGTCTAAAAGTCAAACACTTTATGGAAGCAGTTAATTAGATTTTAACAAGATTCTATTAGTCTTTTGAAACTGAACCGTCTCTAAACTTAAATGAAGTAAAGAATTTTAAATTAAAGTTCACTTTGATAGTAATTAAGTGTACATTTTTAACGATTAATTTATTCCATATTAAGCTTTATTTATCGACAAAATTCATTGATAGTAGAATTCTATCTATTGCTGGACATGTATAGAAATTATGTTTGATGAAAAACTCGCTAGAAGTTTCTAGAAATATTCCTATGAACAATAAATTTTCTATTGAAGCATAATAAACCACAGATTCGTTAAACAAGATTAAATACCGTATTACCCGACGTTATAGTACATGTGCTTAATTTATGTCTTCTAAATATTTGGAAAATTCCATTTAGAATAAGTATTTATATGTCGATATATAAGCAATGATGAGCAGTGCTCGAGCATTCGGTGCTCGGTGGCGAACACGAGCACTGAGCACTGAGCACTGAGCACTTTAATTTTGCCGAGCATGAGCGCGTGCTCGAGCACCTTACCCTCGAGCACTGAGCACTTAGTCCTAACATCAAAACTAATAAAAACGATGTCAAATGAATGTAAAAATAAATTATTTTATTGAATAAAACTATGAGAACTGCTATTCTAACAAATTGATATAGTAATACATGTATTATAAAGTATGAGAAAGTTTAAAATATTTTAATCAGATTTTTCTGTCATTTGCTTATAAACCTTTACTCCCGGAGATTTACAATCAGTATTAAAGGGTTCAATATTTACTGTGGCGTCTGACGACCTTTTGAGCCTGAAACTAAAGTTAGAATTTAATATAAATATCAAATCTAAACAAATTTTAATTTAATTTTAAAGTTAACGTTCAATAATTATTTTCGTCCTTTTATAAATAGTTCGCTTATTTTATTTCAAAATGACATCAGTTTTTATCGTTAAGCATATACTTGAACGATTATCTGATCTTACTTTTAACGTTTTGAATGTATTTTACATTACATATGTTTAGGATTAAAGCTTTCAATAGATATAAAGTTTGGACATAGTGCTCAGTTGGTGCTCGGTGCTCGAGCACCTTCAAAATACGAGCACCGAGCACTTCGATTTTGCCGAGCATGAGCGCGAGCACTGAGCACTAAATTTTGTCTGAGCACGAGCACGAGCACTGAGCACGCTCATCATTGTATATAAGTATAAAATTTTTGAGATTTAGATTGAGAGTGAAGTCAATTTTTCTGACTTGATTATAAACAGAGATTTTTTAATGACATTCACTGTTATAAATATTTCATGATATAATATTTGAATGAGAAGAAAGTTCATTCAATTTCTAGAGAAAACAAATTATTTTCATCTTATCATAGGCATTTGAGGAAAAAAGTCAATGATAGTGAAAAAAAATTCAGTACTAAAATAGGGCTTGACACATAAATTGCTATCACAGTGAATGCATGTAATAATTGTAATTTCGGAGTTGGGATGTCAATGATTTTCCTAAACATTTCTAAAACAAATATTAATAATAATCTCGAAATATTCTGTTGATTAATCAGTGAATGCACACTTATGTCACTTATACTTAGTCATATTACCAATTTCATCAGATGAGGATTGATTGTGTACCAATAATTGCAATTTGGTTATATTATTTTGTTGAGATAATACATATCTCAGTTTATAGAGAGATATGATATTAGAAAACCTCTTAATAAAATCTTTCAGCTGTATAAACCAAGCACGTGTAATGGTTGAATAAATGGAGTACAACGTGAAGGAACTACTAATATCTTATAATCTAAATCATCGAAATATTTTCATGGTTTTTCATCTTTGTGCTTATTTCAATTATCATTAATCAATACAAAGTTTTCTGTTACTTGATCTTTCAAAATTTTCCACTATATTTTTTTAGTGTAAATCAGCAATGCCTGATCGAGCTGATGATTATTTCCTGTATGACTATCTCTCAACCCATAATAATTATTGAACAAATCATAAACGTCTCCTCTGACTTTATATATGGATATTAGTATATATCTAAAACAAAATCCAAGAATTCTAACGAGAAAACCTTTTTCGGCATCAAAACGAGAAAGGACAAAGTTTTTTTCGAATTTGATTCTCTAATTCTCTCAGAAAACACTTGAACTATAGAATACACATAATTGATTAGAATGTTGTTTCAAAAAAATTTTATTAATGACTCAAAGCTGCGAAAGCTGCAAATTCTTCAAAAAAACAATACTTCTACTCTAATGCTAAACTCAAAACTATAAAAGCGACAGAAATCCAGTTTAAGCTTTACTTGAAGTCTAACCTGAAACAAAATGACTTTAAATTGATTATTATTTCGGTACTAATTGCTGGTAAGTTTTTCAAGCAATAAGAATTATTGTGTAGCCTTTCATTATTTCGAACTCATAAAATGCGATAATAAAATTTGAATTTTATAACTTGATTTATTCTCATTGGAAAGTGTGTTGGGGCAGATCAGCATTTCCTGATAGAACAGATGACAATTTCCAGAATGAATCTCTCGAGGCTCATAACAACTACAGAGCAAAACATGGTAGTGTTCCGCTAACTATAGATCAGAGCGTAAGTATAGTTTCAGATCGCAACACTTTTCTTAAAAATCTTTAATATATAAGTAAAATATTTAAAATTATGATTTTCTTATTTATTCAAAGACGTTTTGATTCATGTAATATTGAAAAATCCTAGAAATTATATCTTGATGAAAACTTGCTAGAAATTACATTGCAAGAACTATTGAAATATAATAAACTTCAGATTCCATAAATAAAATAAAATTTTCACTAACGGTCATTTTAAAGTCTTTAGGCATAATATCGCTTTAGGTGTTTCCAAAGTTAGATAATTAAAAAAAATAAGTTCATGAATTGAATTATAATTATAGAAAATCAGAAAATCTCTGTATAAAATTGAATATTGTTATATTGTTGTTATTGTTTGTCAACTATCTTTATAGTTTTGAAATAATTATGCATGATAAACCAACAAATTTGAATATTAATTAATAAATTAACAATTTACAATAATGTAGATTTATATCATTATTTAATTTTTGTTTTAGTAAGAGGTTCATATATTTAAATAGGAGGTTCAAAAAAAGAAAAATTCTCAATTTTCGAGAAGAAAGTTTCTAGAAAGGTCCTCGAAAACCTTTCCTAAAACTTTCTTTTTACAATATCAAGACAAATATTAACCCACTTTTTGAAGATATACGTAGATGGATAGGCCTTTTACTATGCATTAAAATTACTTTTTAGGTTATATAATACAATTCAGAGACAGGGTACTTCCAGTGACCCGACCCCCTCAATATATATATATTGTTGTACTCATATCGACGAGCTGACTTCAGCAATACCACAATTTGGACTCTAGGACCAAAGGGGAAAAATTGGGGCCTAATATAATGTGTTCAAAAAGTTGAATTCCACAATATAAATGGCCGGTCTTTTATCCTATGAGAAGATGTAAAATTAAGAACATATTACTGGATTGTAAAAACGCATTTTATTTGAGATTAAATTTATTGAATGACCTTTCTTTCCTCAAAACGAATGCTTCCATTAATTGAAGTAAACAAGAGTATTTGTCTCGGTCGGTTCACTATTTGAATAGCTATAAATGCAATTGATTTGTGTTTACATAATTATAAGCATTTGAGAGACCAGTCGACTTATTCTAATGTTAAACAAATAGTTGATTCAGGGATTTATAGACCGTTTTATTTTAATCTCATTAAAAATGTTGGCGCTTAAGTGATTGAAAGTTTGAAGGTGAATATAAAGATTGATTGCATATATGATTTCTAAAATTGAACCTAACCTAACCTAATTTTCAAAGATAATAGGCATAATTAAAATAGTTCTGTATAGCGTCTATTTAATTTCATTTCTCAATTTGTAATCATTATGACTAACAAATAAATCACTTTTGCTAACATAACTTCGATTGACCTTTTTATATACAGTATAAGACGACTCAATAATATTATGAGATCTCATTAATAAGTGTACTAATTGAAAAAATATTCCTGTGCTTATATATAGATATATAAGTGAAATATAAAAGTAAATGGAATTTTCCAAAAATTTAGAACACAAAAATTAAGCACATGTACTATAACGTCGGGTAGTACGGTATTTAATCTTGTTTAACGAATCTGAGGTTCATTAGGTTCCAATAGAAAATTTCTAGTTCACAGGAATATTTCTAGAAACTTATAGTAGAGATATTCAACCTTGAATAGAACTTCACTATCATTAAATTTTATCGATAAATAAGGCTTAATTAGGAACAAATTAATCGTTGAAAATGTACACTTGATCAATAGCCAAAGTATACTTGAAATTAATTACTTCATTTAAGTTAGAGACGATTTAGTTTCAAAAGATTGATAGAATCTGGTAAATATCTATTAACTGCTTCCATAAAGTGTTTGACTTTTATACAGCAAATTTGTATTGAGTATTTTGATAATTTTTAAAATAATTAAAAATAAGTTTAAAAATTTTTGATAATTTTTATTGAATTGGTTTACTAATTACTCAGAAATTTAAGAAACCAGTCAATATTTACTATGATTAAAATCAGTTTTATTTGATTACTTTAAATTTAAATTACATTGACCAGGAGAACTTGATTATCCTCGAGAACTTGGAAGCAAAACATTTTGCGGGAATTGTCCTTGATAATTACCAGGTGGTTGATAGTTGCAAACTATATATGTTTCATACCATTTCGAGCCCTGACCAGCACAACGCGCACATCCAATTCTAGTGGTCGATTTCCAAACAACTTGAGTGAAATGTCCAGTTGCGGAGCTGAAGCCTGGATTATTGTAGTCGTACTTTTGATTTTCGTCATACCTTTTGTGATAAATTATTGAAGTTTGAATTTAACTGAAAAATAATAATTATCAGAAAGATTTAAATACCACGATTTGATGGCATCGGTTGCATTACTCATGACTTGGCGAGAATTGCCGCCCCAATACAAGTTTTCTCCATATCCTGATGCCAGACCAGAGTGTCCGGCACTCAATCCTTCACTTTGTGATCTCGAATTGCACCGAGACTTAGCATACGCTACGATCTAAATAATTATCAATTCATGTTAAGCTGTAATCTTAGCTATAATTCATACAATTTGAACACCTTTAGTGCTCAAATTATATCTGAATTAAATCATATCCATTAAAATCAGAGATTAAACACGAATATCTTTAATTTAGTAATCTTTCACTTCGATTTACTTACGTTCTGATCTATAGTAACAGGAGGACTGTTATGGATTGCTCTGTACTTATTATGAGCCTGAAGACATTCATTCTGGAAATTGTCATCTGTTTTATCAGGAAATGCTGATCTGCCCCAACACACTTTCAAATGAGAATAAATCAGTTATAAAATTCAAATATTAATAATCATTTTTATGAATTCGAGATAATGAAAGGTTACACAATAATTCTTATGACTTGAAGGACTCACCAGCGATTAGTATCGAAATAATGACCAACTTCAAAGTCATTTTGTTTCAGATTAGTAAATGAGGTAGATTAGACTTCAAGTAAAGCTTAAACTGGATTTCTATCGCTTTTTATAGTTTTCGTCCTAACGATGAAAAATTAGCTTCACAAACGCGAAATGAATGGTCCCTTACTGGGAATATATGCACTATATTAATATTAAGTTTGATTGCAATAAATAAGCAAAATTTTAAAACAGTCCAACACCTATTTTGTAGTTGACTTTACTTTGCAGTCTGACTACAGCGACATAGTCCTCTTTACAAATATTGGCCCTCTTAAATAGGGACCGGATTACAGTTCGAAAGATTGCACTTCTCCAGGGTAAGTGGGAAATTGCCAGGGAAGGCAATCAATAAACAAACAACGGATTGGGTAAAAGTTTAGTACAAGTTCAAATTATAAGGTAGAGGTTGTCTACATATTTTGACTACACGTTGCATCCGAAAAAAGTATCAGATTATAAATTAATGGATGAGAATATTAAATTTCATGCAAAACATAATGTAAGAAGGAGTAAACACTATTAGGGCCTTTTGAAACATACTCTTTATAAAGTGAGACATAAAAGACTTGAAGTTATAAACGTGTACAAGTTTGGATTCACTGATTAATCACCACAATATTTCGAGATTATTATTAATATATGTTTTAGAAATGTTTAGGAAAATCATTGACATCCCAACTCCGAAATTACAATTATTACATGCATTCACTGTGATAGCAATTTGTGTGTCAAGCCCATTTTTAGTACTGAATTTTTTTTCACTATCATTGACTTTTTCCTCAAATGCCTATGATAAGATGAAAATAATTTGTTTTCTCTAGAAATTGAATGAACTTTCTTCTCATTCAAATATTATATCATGAAATATTTATAACATTGATTGTCATTAGAAAAATCTCGTTCATAATCAAGTTAGAAAAATTGACTTCACTTTCAATTTAAATCTCAAGACTTCTATACTTATATTTCGACATATAAGTGCTTTTTCTAAATGCAATTTTCCAAAAATTTAGAAGACAAAAATTAAGCACATATACTATAACGTCGGGTAATACGGTATTTAATCTTGTTTAACGAATCTGTGGTTTATTATGCTTCAATAGAAGTTTATTGTTCATAGGAACATCTCTAGAAACTTCTAGCGAGTTTTTCATCAAACATAATTTCTATATATGTCCAGCAATAGATAGTATTCTACTATCAATGAATTTTGTCGATAAATAAAGCTTAATATGAAATAAATTAATCGTTGAAAATGTACACTTAATTACTATCAAAGTGTACTTTAATTTCAAATTCATTACTTCATTTAAGTTTAGAGTCAATTCAGTTTCAAAAGACTAATAGAATCTTGTTAAAATCTAATTAACTGCTTCCATAAATTCTTTGGCTGCTATACAGCAAGTTTGTTTTGAGTATTTCTGACAATTTTTGAAGTAATTGAATATAAGTTTAGAAAATTTAGATAATTTATATTAAGTTGGTTTGTTAATTATTCGGAACTTCAAGAAATCAATCAACATATAATATGCTTCAAATCGATTTTATTTGTTTATTTTCAAATTAAGATTACATTGACCAGGAGAACTTGATTATCCTTGAGAACTTGGACACAAAACATTTTGTGGGAATTGTCCAATGACATTGCCAGGTGGTTGATACTTACAAACAATGTATGTTTCATACTATCGTGAACCCTGACCAGCACATTGGCAGTATAAAATGCAATCTTTAGCATTGCCTCGTATGGCAGTAATGCCCATTGCTACTCATATACATTGAACGCATTAAAAAGCATTAAACTGAACAGTGAAGCCAGCTTTCTATGGCATAAAGCAAAGGCATTACATTAAACATTGCTGCCATACAAAGCAATGCTAAGGATTGCATTTTAAATTACCAATTTCGGACAAACGATAGCTCATAAGCACAAATTTGTGAGTTTTGGTCAATCTTATTGTGACATAGATTAATGACAAATCAAAAATATTTCATCTGACTTCCTCAGATCGCACCCTTCCCTAGTCAGTGCTACAGTACAACAAATGTATTTTATAGAATCCACACCTTAAATTGATTTATATCAAATTGTCAAATATTTGTCTCACAAGGTTTTCTGGGGTTTCGCACTCATAAACGACAAGTTTTTCACTGCTTCTAGCCTAAATTATAACAAACTCATAAATCGTTTTTACGATTTTCAAACAACTTCAGTGAAGTTTTCCGTTTTAGAATGAAATCTGCACTTAAATATTTTGTTTTAAATTTTTTATGCCTTTCATATAAATGGCTAATAGTCAAATTTTAGAAAGACTTATATTTGCTTTATCTCATATCATTATTTCATTACTTCTACACAATATCTTACGATTTGAATTGGGTTTCCGACTCTCAGCAAATTTTATATACATTCTTGTACCAGACCAACGTGTCCTTTATTTAGTTGTTTTGATACTGAGATTTGCACAGGTTATAATCTAAATAATTTATAGTTAATTTAAGACATTCCACTTGTTCACAAATATCGGAGCGTAAACATTATCTAACCTAACCCAATACAATACTACCAAACTAACTCAATCTAACCTGATCTAGAGAAGAATATAAAGTAGAATAGTTGTATCATAATTTTATTAACTAACTGGGAATCATTGAAATTCATACGGTAAAGGAATGTTATTTCACAACTTTAAATTCGACATACAATTAAGTCTTTTTGAATCACAACTCAAAATTTTATTAAAAGTATATATTGTACTTATATTCCAGAAAAAAATGTCATTATAACTGAGTTTAAAGTCTAAAAATGTTTTAGTCATCTTAAATATATGAGATCTTTAAACTTCATGTTCAATACAAAACTCACACCAGGATCTAAAGTAAGAACAAGAGTGCTATGATTTGCTTGATAAGCAATGGGTTGTGAGACCGTCATTCAAAGAATCAGTAACTGTACAGTTTGGTATCGCTGATCTACACCTACAAACTAATTCCAAAATTGAAAGACAGTAATTTATTAAGGAACTCGTTTGACAAATTTCTATCTTGGTTTTGATAAATATTGTTTAATAATAAACCAGATAAGATATTTGCGAATATACGGACCAGTAGTTAATATTGAAGTGAAAGTCAATCTTAAAACAACTTTGTAATTGTTATCTCTATATAACTAAATTTAGTTTAAGATCAAGATTCGTGGGAATTAGAATCGTGAATTATACCTTGTTTATTATAGCCATCAATTCCCTAGCAACTTGATCGTTATTTAATAAGTTAGCCTTCACTTGTAATGCTTTCTGTTTGGAAACTTGACTACACTTTTGGGCGACATTTTAATTTTCTGTTCATCTCTTCCGGTCACTACAACGTTAGCCTCTAAATAGGCCAACTTTATGGCAATTCCTTCACCAATGCCTGAACTCGAAACATTTTTAGTATTATTTATTTCTTATCTCTGACTTATGTTTAATCACAGTTCAAATTCTGATATTGATCATCTAATAAAACTTCATCAAAAAAAGTACGAGTAAGAAAAGTTTAAGCGTTCGATTTGGTTCGGTTTTGAGTTAACAATCATGTATAATTAGTCTATCATATTATATGATAGTGCTTTAATAGGCTCAAATTGATTGAGTAAAACTATTCGGAACTTGTCTCAACCACTGCTTCTTTCTCTCTGCGCGTAAGTATATAGCATTAAAATAAATGTCAATTATTAGATGGAATTAGTGAAAACTGGAATTTCATATCTTCAAAAGTATATTTAATGGCAAAATAATAATTACATATCTAATGAACGTGCTCGCCTCCCGTCTGGTTGACAAAGACCCAGCGAGGTCAGAGGTTACACTTACTAGTGGCGATATTGTTTAGACTGATTTCCCTCCTATAACTTTTTCGTACACAGTATGAAGTTAAACTTCATTTTCATAACTTTAAGCTTTTTTTGTCTCCTTGTTCTTGCAAATTCTTTATATCGCAAGTCAAAATAAAGAAGTCAAATAAGAACTTTACAAATTGCAAATTCATATTAGTTTGATGCTACTTTCGAACAAGTTATAAGAAAGAAATCAATTTATAAAATAGTGCTACTGGTAAGTGTAACCTCTGACCTCGCTGGGCCTTTGTCAACCAGACGGAAGGCGAGTATATTCATTAGATATGTAATTAATATTTCGCCATTAAATATACTTTTGAAGATATGAAATTCCGGTTTTCACTGATTCCATATAATACATATTTAAACCTTAAAACGTTAATATCACGTATTAGTTGTGTAAATTGGTCGAAAATTCAAAAAAAATTTCAAATTCTTTATATAATTTCATCCAACTTCAATAAAATTAAAAATACAGTAAAACCTGTATAAGTTGAACGCTCTATAACTTGAACACCTCTATAAGTTAGATAGGATTTACCGGTCCCAAATGTGTTGATCTCATAGAGGTTTCACTGTATTATAAAATAATCGAAAGTTGCGGGCATAAAAGATTTCAAATCAGTTATGAATTGCCCTCTAATTTGCATAACTAGTACGTGATTTAAAAAGCATATATATATTTATACAGTCGACATAATTTGAGTTCACACTGTAGACTTATATATAAGGGACCCCGAAAAGAAACCGGCGATTTATTAACATTATATTATCTATTAAATCGCCGGTTTCTTTTCGGGGTCCCTTAATATAAAGATAGAAAGATGCAGCGGCATCAGACAAGTATAAACAATTTAATTGATAACAACTCAACTCAAGTTCCATTCATAAATAAATAAAAGGGATTATGTAAACTCCAATAAAAAATTCGTCCCAAAGTCAACTGTCCCAAAAAGTTTTAAAGTATTCTGTGGTCTAGGAAACTGAACTTATTTATGATTAACTGCTATTAAACAGAGATAATTTATGGGTAGAGAAAGAAAATTAGATTTGATGGAGTTTACTTTAAGAACAGATTTCACCAGGAAAGCTTTCCTTACTAGGGAAGGGTGCGATCTGAGGAAGTCAGATGAAGATATTTTTGATTTCGCATTAATCTATATCACAATAAGATTGACCAAAACTCACAAATTTGTGCTTATGAGCTATCGTTTGTCCGAAATTGGTAATTTAAGATGCAATCCTTAGCATTGCTTTGTATGGCAGCAATGTTTAATGTAATGCCTTTGCTTTATGCCATAGAAAGCTGGCTTCACTGTTCAGTTTAATGCTTTTTAATGCGTTGAATGTATATGAGTAGCAATGGGCATTACTGCCATACGAGGCAATGCTAAAGATTGCATTTTATATTGCCAATTGCGGATAAACAAGAGTTCATAAGCACGAATTTTCGAGTTTTGGTCAAGCTTATTGTGATATAGATTGATGCGAAATCAAAAAAATCTTCATCTAACTTCCTCAGATCGCAACCTTCCCTAGTGAGTCAAAACCTATAAAAAAAAGAAACGAATTCAAATTAAGTTATTCTTCAAGTTTATACTGAATCAAAATGATTTTGGCTTATTTGAGACAATAATTTATAAAATGACTGAAATATTAAATAGAAGTGATTTAAATTAAATAAATGGTAAAATAGATAGTAAAAATGTTGTTAAACTAATAGAAGATGAAGAACTTGAGAGAGAGAGAGATAACAAACGAAGACATAGTTATCCCTTTACTTGGAAATCAACTAAATCCAAATTATTAAGAAATTCAGTAAACAATAGATTAAATTAACAAAATACGAATTCATAAATCAATTTGATATAAAAAGGCGAATAAATATAACAGTAAAAGGGGCTTTGAAATTGAAGCTAAACTGTTCGTTTTGGTAAAAAAAATGCTGTAAAAAACTGTTTTGAAAGAGTAAATGCTTCAAAACAAGAACTAATTTTTGAAAAGTAAGTTAACCAAAAGTCTACGCAAAAATAGGTAATTTCAATTTTTATTAAAGCTTTAGGAACATCGCCGACTATGAAAAACAAACTTGTAAGTTATTGAGTTTTTTAGAGAGGAAAGAAACTAAAACAAACTCAACTAACTCTTTGAAGAGAAGAGAAAATATTAATACTTGGAAATATAAGCTTGTAGAAGTTTCGTCTCACATGCACATAGAAATTTGTAAAGTTTTTTATGTAATGTTTTGCAAATAGGGAAACAAAGAATAGACACTCTACAAAATAAGATAACTTTGGCAAAATCATTAGCAGATCAAAGAGGGAAACACTTTAATAGACCCCTTAAAATTAGTGAAGATGTTCGGAAAATGCTGAAAAGTTTCATAGAAAAAATTCTCACTATTATTATGATAAGGAGAGATTTTATTTTGAAAATCCTGGTTTAGATCTCAAAATTTTATATAAAAATTCATCGATTTTTATTTACAAGAGACATCTAAAATTTTAGAACTTTCTTTAACTTCTTTTAGGGATTATTTTAACGACAACTTTAATATTGGTTTTCGAAAACCTCGTACTGATATGTGTGATTTTCATTACAGAGTCGAAAAACTAGGATTTGAAAATTTATCAAGTGATGAACAGTTTTCATTTGAAAATCGCTTGAAAAAGTTGAAAGTTATAAATCTATAAAAGAAAGTTCAATAAATTATGCATAGAATTCGATTACTCGAAAAATAGAGCTCTTTCACAATTACCGATCTCTAAATTTTTCTATTATCGACTTCTATGGTTATATATTTTCAATGTACACCATTATAAATTCCAGTCTTTTATGTCTCACTATATAGAGGGTATGTTTCAAAAAGGCCCTAATAGTGTTTACTCCTTCTTACATTATGTTTTGCATGAAATTCAATATTCTCATCCATTAATTTATAATCTGATACTTTTTTCGGATGCAACGTGTAGTCAAAATATTTAGACAACCTCTACCTTATAATTTGAACTTGTACTAAACTTTTACCTAATCCGTTGTTTGTTTATTGATTGCCTTCCCTGGCAATTTCCCACTTACCCTGGAGAAGTGCAATCTTTCGAACTGTAATCCGCTCCCTATTTAAGAGGGGCCATTCATTTCGCGTTTGTGATGCAAATTTTTCATCGTTAGGACGAAAACTATAAAAAGCGATAGAAATCCAGTTTAAGCTTTACTTGAAGTCTAATCTACCTCATTTACTAATCTGAAACAAAATGACTTTGAAGTTGGTCATTATTTCGATACTAATCGCTGGTAAGTCCTTCAAGTCATAAGAATTATTGTGTAACCTTTCATTATTTCGAATTCATAAAAAATGATTATTAATATTTGAATTTTATAACTGATTTATTCTCATTTGAAAGTGTGTTGGGGCAGATCAGCATTTCCTGATAAAACAGATGACAATTTCCAGAATGAATGTCTTCAGGCTCATAATAAGTACAGAGCAATCCATAACAGTCCTCCTGTTACTATAGATCAGAACGTAAGTAAATCGAAGTGAAAGATTTCTATATTAAAAATATTCGTGTTGAACCATTCGTCATAACTGTGTGGTAAAATTTTCCAAGTTTCACTTTAAAAATCTCGCTAAAACCAACAAAACGTCGTCATTTCTTGAGAATTTAGGTATTCTTCAGTCATATATCCGACTTTGAATGACATAAAACCTAGACTTATAACTTTATTAAAGAAAATTTTCTGGCAACATGTCTTTCTGAGGACAGAAATTTGCCCTAACTTCGCAGTGCTCCGTGTTTACTGTACTGTGATATCACTACTAGCAATTCGAACCACTGATGACGCTATGGCAGATAATTAGAAATTAATTAATTTGTAAATTAGAACTTCGAAAACAAGAGCTAACTTTCATTTGAAAGTATCAGGACTAAGATAGAACAGATCTAAAGCGTGGAAAAAGTGGACTAACATTTTATACCACAGTTAACTTCACGTTTTCGGAAGTTAAGTTGTGACGAACGGTTAATGCCTGACTCGCACGAAAGTGTTTAAATTATATGAATTATAGCTAAGATTACAGCTTAACATGAATTGATAATTATTTAGATCGTAGCGTATGCTAAGTCTCGGTGCAATTCGAGATCACAAAGTGAAGGATTGAGTGCCGGACACTCTGGTCTGGCATCAGGATATGGAGAAAACTTGTATTGGGGCGGCAATTCTCGCCAAGTCATGAGTAATGCAACCGATGCCATCAAATCGTGGTATTTAAATCTTTCTGATAATTATTATTTTTCAGTTAACTTCAAGTTTCAATAATTTATCACGAAAGGTATGACGAAAATCAGAAGTACGACTACAATAATCCAGGCTTCAGCTCCGCAACTGGACATTTCACTCAAGTTGTTTGGAAATCGACCACTAGAATTGGATGTGCGCGTTGTGCTGGTCAGGGCTCGAAATGGTATGAAACATATATAGTTTGCAACTATCAACCACCTGGTAATTATCAAGGACAATTCCCGCAAAATGTTTTGCGTCCAAGTTCTCGAGGATAATCAAGTTCTCCTTGTCAATGTAATTTAAATTTAAAGTAATCAAATAAAACTGATTTTAATCATAGTAAATATTGACTGGTTTCTTAAATTTCTGAGTAATTAGTAAACCAATTCAATAAAAATTATCAAAAATTTTTAAACTTATTTTTAATTATTTTAAAAATTATCAAAAAGACTCAATACAAAGTTGCTGTATAGCAGCCAAAGAATTTATGGAAGTAGTTAATCAGATATTTACCAGATTCTATCAATCTTTGGAACTGAATCGTCTCTAACTTAAATGAAGTAATTAATTTTAAGTATACTTTGGCTATTGATCAAGTGTACATTTTCAACGATTAATTTATTCTCTATTAAACTTTTTTATCCACAAAATTCATTGATGGTAGGTCTCTATCTAGTACTAGAAATCTCTAGAAATTATGAGAAACTCGCTAGAAGTTTTAGAAATATTCCTATGAGCTAGAAATTTTCTTTTGAAACATAATGAATTTCAGATTACTTTTACAAGCTTAAATACCGTATTACCTGACGTTATAGTATATGTGCTTAAATTCTTGTCTTCCAAGTTTTTGGAAAATTGCATTTAGAAAAAACGGTAGCACGTCAATTCAGCGCTATAACAATTTAGCGCTGCGACAATTCGGCGATACAACAATTCAGCGCCGCAACAATTCAGCGCTACGACAATTCAACATCGCGACAATTCAGCGCGCAAAAGTTCAGCGCTGCGATAATTCAGCGCATTTTGAAAATTTCAGGAAAATTTATTACTTTAAAGAAAAACAGAAACTCTAAATTAATAGGTGTTCACGGGACACTAATTTCAATCTATAAAAGTGTTTACTTTCAACCGACAATTACAAGTAAATATATTTATAGGTGATAGAATCTTTATTTGTAATTCAGTTGATTTTAATTAAGGAGAAATATTTTTAAAATAATTATATTTAATAAGAATATGATTATAAATTATGGAATATTAGTAGTGAAATCCAAATATGTTTATTCAGTTATCAAAACATGTATGTGTTATATTTTGTACATTTTTTAGTAAAAATTTATTTCTTGTGAACACCAAATAGTCTAGAGGTCTCTGTTCTTCTTTAAAATTAATTTATAATAAACGTGCGCTTAATTGTCGCAGCGCTGAATTTCTACGCGCTGAACTGTCGTAGCGCCGAATTGTCGCGGCGCTGAATTGTCGCAGCGCTGAATTGTTGGCGCTGAATTGTCGACGCTGAATTGACTTGCGCTGAATTGACGTGGAACCAGAAAAAGCACTTATATGTCGAAATATAAGAATAGAAGTCTTGAGATTTAAATTGAAAGTGAAGTCAATTTTTCTAACTTGATTATGAACGAGATTTTGTACAATGTAAAGGAACTACTAATATCTTATAATCTAAATCATCGAAATATTTTCATGGTTTTTCATCTTTTTGCTCATTCCAATTGTCATCAATTAATACAAAGTTTTCTGTTACTTAATCCTTCAAAACTTTCCACCATGTTTTTTTAGTGTAAACCAGCAATGCCTGATCGAGCTGATGATTATTTCCTGTATGACTATCTCTCGACCCATAATAATTATCGAACAAATCACACCACTCCTTCTCCTACTTTATATACGAATGTGAGTATATATCTAAAACAAAATCCAAGAATTCTAACGAGAAAACCTTTTTCGGCATCAAAACAAGACAGGACAAAGTATTTTTGAAATATAAACTAGGATAAATATTCTGAATACTCCGAGTTATGACTTAAAAAATCTTAATTGTATATCGAATATAAAGCTGTAAAATAGCTTAAAGTTGGTCATATTCATTTATCAATTGAAAAACTAGCGCTCTACATTTATAGACTTTATAGTTAGTTACAGTGTTTTTCAGTTCCATTTGGATCTATTGCATTACTATTTGTAATGTAAACCCAAACCCTGTCGAACCGGTAGCTCTTCTTAAAGCTATTTGTGTATTTCGCAAAGCTATTTGTAATCCAAAACTTTACAGTGCAAAACCGGTTGCTCATCTGCTGAAAACCGGGAGATACCGCTTCGACAGGGTTTGGGTTTACATTACAAATAGCAATGCAATAGATCCAAATTGAACTGAAAAACACTGTAATATTATTTTAGCAATAATTCACTATATTAGCATCATTAGACTAGATTAGGATGTTTGGTTAGTTTAGTTTGGCTTGAGGTTCTGTGATGTTCACGCTATAGAAGAGTCATACTTTTTAAATTAGCTATAAATCATTCAGATCGTAGTCTATGAGAAGCTCAGATCAGCAATGTGTCACAGCAAGAACCGAATGAAAAACACGCTATTCTGGCACAGTAATATTGAGGAAGCTTGTCTTGAGATGCAGGTGTGGTTCAGTTAGAAACTATTCGTTCCGATGTTATGACTCATGGCATCGAATAAAGTCAGATTTTAATGTTTCCCGTTTATTATCAATTACTAATTTATGGGAACGGTATGATAAAATTGAAGGCTATAACTATTGTAATTGGGGGTTCAGTCCATAATCAGAATACTTCACTCAAGTTGTTTAAAGATCAAACTATAGTTATATAGTTCAATGAACTTTCAATTCAAAATAATTAAATAAAATTGATTTAAAAATGAAAAAAATTCGATGTATTTCATTTTTTAAATTCCTTATCATCTAGGCAATAATGATTGTCACTCGATTTTCATGTAAAAGAATGTAGATCTTTAAAGCAAAAATTTCAGATAAATGGTTTTTGAATTAGTTTTGAAATTATTTGGATTTTATTTAAGTTTGTAAAGTTGTTCGATTTAGAACATAATTTGATTAATCAAACCAACAAACTAACAAAAGTTTAACAGATCCTAAAATTTATCTTAAAATTCAATTTTATAATAATAGATATGAGAAAACAACAAAATTGTTTGATGACATTTCCATCTGACGTTTTATTTAATAGTTTATAGAATTTATTAGAGTTTTTTATTCTTAAACGATTCATCCAAATAGAAATTTGATACTTTCAATGTGAAATCTATACGTGATATGCTGTATAGTTTAAAGACGTTCGGTTTAATTTAAATGTTTTTCAATAATAGCCCATATAAGACGATTCTAAAACGTTTTAACTTTAACATAGTGTTAAATATTCAATCATTTATTTCATAAGACGCTTAGTGTATTTAAATTCAATGCTTAAGTACTCTAATTCAGAATAAATATTAGTTTAATGATTTGATATTTTAATTTCCCATAATATTAGATAACAAGATATTGAAATCTAGACCATTTAAAACTTTTACTAGGGGACCTTTTATAGTGAGGAAATCGAATCAATATGATTTTAACGTTAATTTGAACCTTGTCTCTAGTATTTTGAAATTATCGAGTCAATTTTTGCTTATGAAAGCTTTAAAACGACGAAAATTTGTTACAAAAATTGAGACATTACTATCAATACTAAGCATTTAAAGCTTCTTAAACTCTAAAATCACTTCACTGTAAAGCCAAAACTTTTTATTTACACTAATATTTATAACGTCTCCAATTATTGAAGTAAATTCGGTTATGATATTAATAACGTTAAAACCTGTGTTTTCATGTAAAAACAAATAAGTAAAAATTTCGCAAAACATGATTGATAAATTTAGTGTGATAAATTTTAGTTTAGAACTTCTAAAAAGTACATTTCCTGACGAGATTCAAACGAATTGACTAATATTGAGATGAAATTAGGAGAGTGTTTATATTATTACGTGCTAGAACTAACTGAAAATTATCAATATTGCGACCAAACTCTCGATTATGACATGGAACACGAAGAAGAAAATTCTAATGTGAATTATAACTATGACTCTGATAGTGATTTCGTAGTCAATGAAGAAAAAGATGAAATAATAAAAAAGATCCCTTTTGAGAGAAAGAAAGATATATGAGCATAAAATGAAATATCCGAATCATAAATTCAAAACCTATAACAGAATATTCTATATGACGAAGTCTCAGTACAAGAATATTGATAGAATTATTGCATGTGTACAAAATAATGGGAATAATAAGGATAAAATTACTGAAATTAAAAATTTTATTGATAAAAGTTTCGAGAAGCAAGAAATCAATTTCTTGCTGTTCATGATCGTGATCTCCAGCGATGGTGTCGGACTAAAGCCCAATAAGTGAAGTTTAATTTTAAAGCAAGTTCATCATTTATATTAAAACTAAAAAAATTGAGAATTTCTAGTAGAAAAAGCGAAAAATTAATTCATATGAAAGCAATTAAAAACAGAGAAACTTTGGAAAAAATGCTCAAGAATTTAGACAAAAGATTAAAAATTTAATGGCAAATTATTCTAATGAAACTATATTGAATTCTGATCAGATTGGTTTTCAAGAATCCCTCCAACTAGAACATTAAGTTATACGAATGAAAAACAAACAATAGTTGCTGTTCAGTCGCTGAATACTTGTACACATTCTGTAACATTACAGCTGACTATTTCTTTAAATGGATCACTTATAGGAAAATTGCTGATTTGTCTACAGGAAAAAAATGGAAAATTCGGTCCACTGATAAAACAGCAGATCCTGAATTCATTGGAGGAGTTCAAAAATATTCGTGTAATTTGCATAAAGTGAGGAAAAATGACAAATTATACTATAAGATATTGGATGAAAAATTGTATCGAAGATTCATATTCTAGCGAAATTATTCCAGAATCTCTAACAGAAGTTTTGTTATTATTAGATAACTTTAATGCTCACAAACATCAAAAATTTGTTGAAGCATTTGACAAAAATGTCATTAACATAAGACGTGAATTAATACCGGCTGGAACTACAAGTATAGCACAACCATTGGACACATATTTCAATCATGATTTGAAATATTTTATCAAAACGTTCGATAACCTTATAAGATTGGATGAGTTGGATATAGACATAGGTAATAGGTTTACATTAATGAGAATATTCTCTTTTGTGGGATCAATTAAGTAGTGATTGCTTTAAAGAGATGATTCTGTATTCTTGGTATACATCTGGATATTCAGATGAATATTGGAAATTCAAGAACGTGAAAGAAATATGTTTTGAACCAGAAACAAGTGAGTGTGATATTCAGTCTTGCACTGAATCTTTTTTTTTTATAAAATGCTCACACTGTAGAAAAAATTTGTTTAAATAATTTCTATATCAACTATCATGTAAGTTGAAGTGCAAATTGTAATTAAAAATCAGAAAAATTTACAAAACTGATATTTTTTGTATTGATATGCTTTTAAGTGTTCAAGCTTTACAGTGAAGTGCTTTTAAAGTTTAAGAAGCTTTAGATGATCAGTATTGATAGTAATTTCTCAATTTTTGTAACAAATTTTCGTCGGGTTAAAACTTTCATAAGCAAAAATTGACCCGAAAATTTCAAAATACTAGAGACAAGGTTCAAATTAACGTTAAAATCATATTGATTCGATTTCCTCACTATAAAAGGTCCCCTAGTTAGAAAAGTTTACACTTCAAAATACTTTAAAAATTACAATAGTATAGTTACTAGATTTACCAGCATAATGAAGATTAAGCTTTCAAATATTTAATCCGAATCTTCATTTTTGCTTACCTAAAGTTTTATATGATGGGACTTCGTGCTTATGAATTGAGTCTGCATTTTCTAAGACTTTAGACAGAAGCAAAATCTATATTCTAGAGCAAAATGCTATCTTTTCAGAGATGCAACAGCGGCATAATTGTGAGGATAATCACAACCTAGTTCATACATTCAGTGAATTAATGCAACATTCTTAATATTGTTTATCTGACATTTATTTTGTTAGTCATTAAACTTATGAGGAAAGTTCGAGACTGTAATAACTGATTTCAGAAATGTTTTTATTGCATATATAACATATATGACGTACTTTAATTCAGTCAAATTACTCAGTGAATGACAATAATATTGTTAATAAGGAAAAACTTCAAATCATTTTGAACATAAAGAGATAATCTGAAATTTCATATTTAAAAGGAAGTTTCTATATATTAATAGTTCAAATATTTCGTATCACATCTTTTAAATTGAATGGATTTCTAAAGAAATTTTTAAAAGATATAATATGAAAAACTAGAACTATTGATATATAGAAACTTTCTTTAAATATGAAATTTCAGATTATCTTTATGTTCAAAATGATTTGAAGTTCAATATTATTGCCATAGTAATCGATAGTAGAATTCATAGTAGAGTCGATAGTAATAAGCGACAGGAAATTACTTTTGAGTGGTCATAAGTTGTAAGTGTCTAGCGGTCAGCCCTTTTATATGCCTTTTCGAACATCATACGACATGCTATTGATGCCATAAAAATATTTTTGAAATCGGTTATTACATGGTCCCGAACTTCCCTCGTTAGTTGAATTATTTCCCTAAAAGTCTTATCAATTACTTAATTATATTGTGATGGTTTACATTAATTATTAATTTATATAAGAACGTGTTTTAAGTCAATTAAGAAAATTTACAGAAAGAGCATCGATTCCAAGTTCCTAGTATCAAAGCTATTCTTTTAACTCATTCAATCAGTTTCATACTTAAAGTTTTGTCTCGGAATTATTTGAACTCTGACAGGACCTTTAGGTCGATATACCATTTCTCCTACAGCTAATATTTTATCTCTTTCATCAACAGATCGAATGTTATAATTCAAGAATATTTTGGATAATATAATTTTCTCTTCGATCATTGCAAATCTTTTGCCGATACATCCGCGCGGTCCTGCAGAAAATGGAACGTATGCATATACACTTCGATGTGATGTGTTGCCCACTTCAAATCTTTCTGGTTTGAACTTCTGCGGATCCTCGAATACTTCAGGATTTAGTTGCATACGATCGATAAGTATGTATAAAGTGGTTCCTTTTGGAATTGTATATTTTCCTATTTGTAGTTCTTCAGACAAATCTCTGCCTATAAAAGGCACGGATGGAAATAGACGCAAAGATTCTTTAATAACACACTCCAAATAAGTCATTCTTTTGATGTCTTCTGTTGTTATGTCTCTTTCTATTTCCTCTCCAAATATAGAATAGAGTTCTTCTTGAATCTTGATTTGTACCTCAGGATAGAGTCCGAGTAGATATAGAGTCCAAGTAAGACTTAGACCTGTTGTGTCATGTCCTTCAAACATAAAAGTGTCCACTTCTTCTCGTATATCTTCTAATGATAATGAGTCATTTTCTATGTGATAGTCTAACAATAAATCAAGAAATGCTAAACGTTTCTTATTTTTGTTTGACATATGAATACTGTCTTCCTTTTGTTCATCTATTTTGGAACCAGTATTTTGTTCATTTCCTTTACTTGACATAAGAACTGCTTTCCGTTCATTAATGACTGTTCGAGTGACTTCGTGCAGGATTTGCAGGTCAGATCTAAACTTTTTTCCTGTTTTAGTTCTGTAAAAAATGAAATCTGGCCAAAGCCACGGCGAGTATATCCGATGCATAAAAATTTCACCAAAACTATGAATAGCTTCAACATATTGTTGACTTTTTCCCAATTGGGCCCCTATTGATATTCCCATTGCTGTCTCTAACAATTCAACAAAATTTCATTTAATTAATAAACAATTTTTCAGTTTGTTTCCTATAAAATAAAATAAGCCATAAAAGAGTAAAACATACCACAAATGATATCGAGAGTACATGGAATCATAACATCAGTTATATTTATAAATTGTTGTTTTGTTGCATCTCTCAAAACCTTCAACAGAATATTTGACTGTTCGTTCATTATTGGTATGAAATCTTCGAGTATTTTGAAATGAAAAGCAGGCGTCAACATTTTTCTCCTGTTTCTCCATTTAGATCCAGTACTAGTAAGTAATCCCAATCCCAACCAATCCCATAGGAATTTGTATTCTCTTGATTTAGTAATGTTTTCGTTGCTCGTCAAAATTGGCTTTTTATTATGTAACACAAATTATAATTAAAATGATTGTGCATTTTATTGAGTAAAATTATTTACTTCAATTGTGTCGTGTCTGAACACACAGACTATATTTTTCGGACCCAAACGGAATTTGAAAATACCATCTTTTTCATAAATGACTGACAGAGCAGTCAAAATTCTATGAATATCTATAAATGAAAATACAATAAAATTTGATGAAATTTGAGTGCCTCAATTCGAAAGAAAAACTCGAACCATTGGAATAGTGCTAAATACAATCTAAGGTACAATTTAATTTGAATTGAACAAAAAAGTTAAGTATCCTGTTTTAATCATACTTACTTTGATTCAACGGAATAATTTGACTCCAAAAAATATCCAAATTTCCTAATAATTTGTATCGACACTTAGGACCAGGAATTTGTTCGATACGTTTACGTGAAGCTTTGCTTAATAATAAATGGTAAGCCACAAATGTTATCAATCCAACAGCTATCAAGTAACAAATTGGCATCAATATTGTTGGTAACATCTTCGAGCAATCACCAGACCTAAAATCAAGATTTCAAACATAAACCTAAACCTTTTTATACGAGTTCGTTTAGATAGTAATAACTTAAATGAAACTAATTGAAAATAATGAAAATTAAAGTTCAAGGCCAGATATGCGGTTATATGAATTAGAAATGAATTCTCATTAATTTAATAACAATCAGACAGTCTTTAACTTGTCTATGAATCTGAAATTCAGCTTAACGATCATTTAAAATGTTTTGATGCATTAATGAAATAGTGATATTGAACCTTTTGTCGCTTTTGTAATGACACCCTTAAAATTTGATCATTTCAATATATTTTTATTTCATGAAAACAACATTTGAAAACCTTTAGAATTAAAAATCATTTTATAAATTTATTATAAGAGATAAGAAATATTAAATTTACACATCAATCAGAAGTCCTGTGAGAGTCAAGTTTTATTATCAAATATATAATAGCACAGTTTTAAAAATTATAATTTATTCGATGATTATATGACATAAGTTAAAATGGATTTGTTCCGAGTTTTTGAGCAAAAGAGTTGAAGACCCAAGCTAAATAATTTGTACTACTTGTGACCTAAAACACATTTAAGAATACAGTGCCTCAAGACATCTTATCGTTTGAGATACACAAAACTTTTCTAACTTTCCCTTATCTTATCAAACAAATATGAATAAAAGTATAAATAATCTAAAACAAAACCCGATCATTACTGATTCAAGGCTTGTAAAGCAATATGTCTTACTTTTTCAAGGTTTTAATAGAAATGGATTCATCAATCTTTGTAAGCAGTTTCTAATTTATAAATCCGGATCATTCAAATCAAATAACAAACACAAATGTAACAAATGATAGAATTAAAAGTTGAAACAATTTCAAATTTTTGATCAACAATTAAGAACACGTTTAAACTACTGATAATCGTGTTTATGCACGCAATAATTTTAAACAATTGTTTGATTAGTGATTCACAGTTGCTAATTCAATCCATGAATATTAAGCACAACATCTATAGCAAAATGCAATACAAGGCCAGTGCGACTGATCATTCATATTCTGACTTTCAAACTATTTTTCAACAGATTATCAAGTAAAATAATTATTTTTGTCAAAAAACTCAAGCCTTTCGAGTTGTAATCTTAAAATCGTAACTAACTATGATCTTGGAGTTTCTTTTAAATGAACATATATATATATATGATTTGTTTTACACAAACATTGACAAAATTGTCATTTTTAATGATCTCTTCGCTTTTCCTTATTGAAGGCCAATATTTGCTACTACAGTCAAGCCTCTATAATCTGACACGATATTTTGCTATCACCATTAGTCGATTTATGGAGATTGTCGGTTTGTAGAAAAACCTCTTTAATTCGACATGTCGGAATAAAGAGGTATAATTTTAAGTGCGTTGATAATAAAATCTAATTATTATTTTTTAGAAACTTAAAAATAACTAAAAGACCTCTCAATTAAAAAATTCATTCAAAGTGGCTTGTCAGGCTTTACATTTCTTCTTAACAACAGTGGCTTCCAACGTGCTTTTATACTCTCAACGTTTTGAATCAGCTCATGATGCTTTGATTGAGGAAATATGGATAATTTATTTACGATCAGAAATGATTTATTTAAACTAAAGAAACACATCTCGAGTGTATTAAATAGGCGCCTCTGTGTCGAATTGCAGAGGTTCTAATGAATAGGAGATAACTATTGAAGGAAAAAACTATTGTCGGATTACGGAGTATGGAGGTGTCGAATTAAAGAGGTTTTTATAATACAAACTTCTACGTAAGAATTTTTTGGAAATAAGATAAAGTCGAATTTGAGAGGTTGTCGAGTTATAGAGGAGTCGGTATAAGGAGGGTTGACTGTATGAGAATGTCATTCATCGAAAGTACTAAAGCAATTAACACAAAATTAATGAAAGTTTTGAATATCGCTTTGATTTTAGTTTTGGGACTTTTAGCTAAATTTTCCCAGGATATTTCTCTCTTCCCGTTAATAACTTCGACAGAACCTTGTCTATCAGTTCAGTGTCATGCAGTCAAAAAACGCGAGGGAATTAGTCTATGTTATTGACACCAACAGTCTATTATTATTGTGAGAGTATTGAAATAAGTCTTTATCGAAAGTTATTTGTTTAAGTTTATTGAGAAGTATAGCTCAAATCTGAAAACTGTCAAAAAACATAGAACTTTGTTATTCAGAGTTGTTTGTACTTCAAGGTAGTTCAAATGGTTAGTCCATGAAGTAAACCAGTTTAGTAAAGACACGAATTTAAAGTAACATAAATTGATCGCATTTATGACCTCATTAATTGCTTCCAAACAATTTGAATGCACAGTTTGTTCACTAATCTGGATTAAGCATAAGAGTACCTGTGGTGTAGTGGTTATCACATCTGCCTAACACGCAGAAGGTCCCAGGTTCGAAACCTGGCAGGTACATTTATGGCTCAATTTTTAATAATTTTGGCTAAAATCAATGTTTCTTATAATTATATTATTATATTAAATGCAGTTTACTCGAAGTAATTTACAAACATTTTGTAAAAATTAATTTAGATTTATTTCAACTATGAAATAGCATAAGAAATTGTCAACATTTTAATAGAACTAGACAATGATTTGTAATTTTAAAATACTAATTTATCAATTACTATTTGTTATGAAGTGAAGTTTAGCTGAAAAACTTAAGACGTTTAATTTGTAATCTGTGTTGAGCGCCATCTCTGATACTATATGTTTTAAAAACGTCGAGTCATTTTCAATACAACTGAAACCCATTCAAAAGCACTGAGTATTATTTGAGTTGATCAAAATTAAAACAATTTAATAAACAAAATGTTTGATCAAAGCCCGCAATTGGAACCAATTAAGCACGACTTCCAGCCATATGCTGACAACGGAGGGTACGATTGAAGTCATTGTTTTTTATTGTCATTTATTTTGCTATTTTCTGTCATTAGTTCAAAACAGATTAAATGATTGTTGAAAATAATAACTAAATAATTAATTAATTGCTGTTTAGGACATGTGTGGCTTTAGCTGGAAAAGACTTCTCGCTAATTGCTTCGGACACAAGACTTTCGTCTGGATATTCCATCTATACTAGAGATCAGCCAAAACTGTTTCAGTTGTGCGTTAATTATCGCTAATTTTATTATCTCTTACTTGTTTCATAATCTAAATTGAAATAACTAACAATTGATTAAAATTAAAGGACCAACAAATGCGTGTTAGGATCAACTGGTTGTTGGTGTGATATTCTCACGTTTGTCAAAGTGATTGAGGCCAGACTCACGGCAAGTCTAACTATAATTCAAATTTAAATTAATTAAACGCTTCGAGAACATAATAATTAACACATTTATCGAATCAATTGATCTAATAGATGTACGAACAGGACCACAACAAGTTAATCAGTACTCCTGCTGCGGCACAACTCATATCAAACATGTTATACAATAAGCGATTCTTTCCGTACTACATCTCAAACATCTTAGCTGGACTCAATGAGGAAGGGGAAGGTGTTATCTACAGCTATGATCCTGTTGGTCACTGCGAACGCAACGTTTACCGCGCTGGTGGCTCTTCTGCTGCTCTCGTTCAGCCGTTACTCGATAATCAAATTGGTCTTAAAAATCAAAGCGGAGTTCAGCGCAAAGAACTGACCATTGAGAGCGCAAAGAAGATTGTTAAGGACGTCTTTATATCTGCGGCTGAACGTGACATCTATTGCGGTGATTCTATTATTATTAAGGTAATCACAAAGGATGGAATCGCAGAAGAAACGTTTGATTTGAGAAAAGATTGATTTTCAGTTACGCTTGTATTGCTTTGTCTTTTATTAGATTTTCTCACTTTGTATTAACTTCTTTTTTGAAGTGATCGAATTTAAATAAAATTTAATTTTAATTTAAAAATGTATTTATTTAGCGTTAATTAGCTATCAAAATAATGTTCACAATAGTAGATGAAAAAAGGGTTGAAAACAAAATAGTCCAAAAATAAAAAGAATGTACCTGCCAGGTTTCGAACCTGGGACCTTCTGCGTGTTAGGCAGATGTGATAACCACTACACCACAGGTACTCACTTGAATAAGTATCGAATCGTATACGACCTGTTTCGTGATTTTATCTCACTTTATTGCTATTAACTATTTATACAGATTTCAAGAAAATTAAAGTTTTCAAGACTTGAGTCAACAATTAAATAAAATCATTGAATGCTTACTTAATATAAATAAGTGATGAAAACTTTTAAGATTAATTTAGAATGACTTCTATATAATACATAATAACTCTTATGTTATGCTATGTCTACAAACGTCTAATTTTCAGTAATCGTAATTATAGTGGTGTCCGATTAACCCATTGATAATGAATTACCACTGTTTTGGTTGATCCAATCTATATACTTTGCAACTTTGGTAAACACATCGGGATACCCATAAACAGCACATGGAATTGAAAACGAAACAATTCCTATTTGCGTAGCCTTATTGCCAGATGTCTGAACCAAAGGTCCACCAGAATCACCCTTTAATTAAGATATTCAATTAGTATTTGTATTGATCTTCTTATAAAAATTGTATAAGTTTTTCAAACTTTCTCAAAAGTTAGTGTAGATTTGGAGAAGTGAAAACCTTGTAGTAATTGGTTATCTACAGTATACGAAGACAATGTCTGAGCAAATCCTCAAGCGCTAACTACTTGAGAGCTAACCAGATAATTGAGTGTACCATTTTAGTACTCAAATATTCTGAGGGCTATTGTAATGGTTTGGTATTCTCAGGGTTTTCTTTGAATACTTGTTTCGTCCCTCAACTGTTCTGTGAGTGTCAGCTGAGCTCTAGGTATGCTCTTCGTATACGACCGTATAATTGAGATACACTTACCATACAATTGCCTTTTGGTGCCATTCCTGCGCACACCTGATTCCTTGTAACACCAATCACCTTACTGAATGCATTACGACACGTCTCATAATCTACAACTGGAATCTCAACTTTGCGAAGAAGATCAGGAGAAACTCTTTGATTTTTGTTAAGGTATCCCCAACCAGAAGAGATGGCATTTCCTGAATGCTCAACAGATGGATTGTTCGAAAGGCACACTTTATTGACCAAAATTCTTCCCTGTTGTGAAGTGAACTGAATTGGAGTGCCTGCTTGCAGTAATGCGATGTCATTCTGTCCCGTATTCCTATTCCATCCATCGTGAACAATAACACGAGAAATAGGAATAACTTGAACGTTCTTATCATTAGCAGAATTGCGCCAATCAACAGTTCCGGCTAATACTCGAATTGTACCGGGAGTATAAGAGTATTTCATTCTGTAACATTAGTTTTATATAAATCAACATTTGTCTAATCAATTTTAAATGTCTGTAACTCTGACGAACCCCTCAACACAATGCGCTGCTGTCAAAATCCAATTCTCATTAATTATAGAACCACCACAAAAGTGTTGCCATCGAGAATTAAGTACGGGTTGAGGTTGAGGTTGGGGTTGAGGTTGAGGTTGAGGTTGAGGCTGGGGCTGCGGCTGGGGCTGCGGCTGGGGATGTGGTTGGGGATGTGGCTGGGGCTGCGGCTGGGGATGTGGTTGGGGATGTGGTTGGGGATGTGGTTGGGGCTGAGGTTTTGGGTGAGGGTTAGGTTGAGGCCATTGTCCTGGTGGTGGAATAGGGGCGAGAGTTGTTCCCCAATGTACGGGCTGTGGCCATTGGCCAGGTTTGGGCCACTGTCCAGGGGCGACCCATTGTCGCGGTGCTCTAGGCTGAGGAACACGTTGAATAGTGACTTGCCATGGAAATTCTCCCAATTCTGCGTTAGTACCGCCAACAATTCTTGTAGTCAAAATATTTTGAACATTAGTGAATTCTCCACATTCGAGGCATACTACGAAAATAGAATCACATGAAAAATTTTGTTCGGACTGATTTTAAGTACTATACAAATGATAAAACTTATAATAACCTGAAAGCTTCAGTATTGAAAACAAACAGAGAAATAAAAGTGAACGCATTTTATTTGTTAAAACTAAACACTTTTTCATAAAGTTTAATTTGATAATAATCGAAAGTTGTTGCGATCATATATTTATATCTAAATCCAAAACAAGGCCACTCTATCCGCCCCATAAAACTATTTCCGAAGTGAACACAAACTGAATCAATGCTGAAAAGATTGTATCCCGTGATGACAGAAAAGAGCATCCAAAGGATTAATTGTGTAATTAGTTCACGCATTTATTAATTTATGATTTAATTACTTAAATTAATTGTGTCATTATTAAAAATCATGTGAGTGTTTATTATGTCTTCTAATACATAAAACGGATGTTTCTGTTTTCAATTGAAGTTTTATTGTGCAATAAATGCAGGTATTTATTGATTTGCTCACATGATAGACAAAATTCAGCTTAAATTGAAAAATAAATACAGGTATTGTAACCTTTTTTCTCAATTTATGATCTTACATAATCATAATATTTTGAAATTAATGCAATGGAAACTTTTTCAAAGTTACATCAGAAGTTTTCGCGAGAATTGACCTGCAATCATGCTCAACATTTTTCAGTCTTCAGTGAATAGCAACCATCATAGTCGCAAACCTATTTTCATGCTATTATTTGTATAAGAAGTTAGATTTATCTAACCTTAATAGTTGAACAAAAATAAGATTACAAAATTAGGATTTACATGAAGAGTATGAATGCAGAAAACCTAAAAGATTTGGATGAAAAGATTTTTAAAAATTGAAGTATTTCATCTTTTATCGGAGAAGATCCTGGCAATAAATTTACACATGGACTGCATGCTTGTCTGCTGTACTTCAATTATGATTTGTTGACATATTCTAGTCAAAACAACATAGCTAACGATTTACAATTTTGAATTAATAAGTTTGATTTTTGTTTGGCAATAAACTAAAATTATACTGTTTATTATTATATACACAATTTGTGCTAAAAGCCATTCCTTAATTGCTGCAACATTTCGATGTCAATTAAGCTCATTCTAAAACAAATATTCCTTTCCTTTGTCAAATCTGATAATTTGGTTAGTTTTGCAGAGATATGATTCATTTGTAGTAAAAACGAAAATATTTTTACTGAGTTGACCCGTTCATATGACTCAACATAATGAGATCCAAATAGTTTTCGTATGATAAAGGCTTCAAACGAATACAGGTATACAACAAAGTTTTAATCAGTTCCAGTTTAGTGTTTGTTTGAAACAAACGTGTTGATACATGATTTCTAGCTAAAATCAAACAATGCGTAAAGTTTCTTAAGGTCTACATTTCTTAATTGCACTTCACGTGTGTATTAATCATAACACGTTCGAATGGTCGGAAAGTTCATCAAATACGATAACTTTCTCTAAAGTTCAGATAAGTTCATATATTTTCTAACTTCAACAGTAAAATCTTCCATATATTTAGAAATAGTCTTACAAATGAACCACGAGTGAGATGTGAAATGAAAATAACAGAAATTAGTTTAATTGCTAATATACCCACGCTTTCGAGTATAAGTTATATCGTTTTGCAAGTTAAGTTCAATTATAGTAAAGAATTTGTTTTATAATAATTGAATCAATATAACAAAAATAAATTTAAACTATGTCTTCACGAATGTCGCAAAGATTCTACCGCTTAGACTCGTTGTTAAACTCTGGTAAATATTTAGACAATGGAAAGAGGGCTCAACTTGAAAATAGATGGGTTTTTGAGATCTCAACTGAAGTGGTCAACAAAATTGGTGGTATTTATACTGTGATTCGATCGAAAGCACAGATTAGCAAAGAAGAATTAGGAGAGCAATACTGCCTCATCGGTCCGTACAATGAACATTTAGTGCAAACAGAAGTTGAAGTCGAACATCCAAAAGAGTGGGTGTTTAGCGAAGTAATTCAGACTTTGAGGCAACACGGAATTAGAGTCATATATGGCCATTGGCTTATAGACGGATATCCTCAAGTAATACTAATAGACTTTGGTTCGGCTTCTTGGAAATTGGATGAATGGAAGCATGACTTTTGGAACATGTGCAATATTGGTATCCCATACCACGACAGGGAATCAAACGACGCTATCATTTTTGGCTATTGTTGTGCGTGGTTTTTAGAGGAGTTTTATAAGAAAGTCGAACAAGAAAGAGGTCGACCATTGATTTTGGCTCATTTCCACGAATGGATGTCTGGTGTCGGTCTTATATTGTGTCGAACACGACATTTGGATATCGCAACTGTCTTCACAACTCACGCCACACTATTAGGCAGATATCTTTGCGCAGCTAACATTGATTTCTACAATAACTTGGAAAAATTTCAACTAGACAGAGAGGCCGGTGAGCGGCAAATCTATCACAGATATTGCATGGAAAGGGCAGCCGTACATTCGGCTCATGTATTCACCACTGTTTCTGAAATAACTTCATTAGAGTCCGAACATTTACTCAAACGAAAGCCTTGTGTCGTTACTCCTAACGGCCTGAATGTGAAAAAGTTGGTGGCATTGCATGAATTTCAAAATCTGCACACTTTAGCCAAAGAGAAAATCCATGAATTCGTGAGGGGACACTTCTTCGGTCATTACGACTTCAATTTAGATAAAACATTGTATTTCTTTATTTCTGGCAGATATGAGTTTAGTAATAAAGGTGCCGACATGTTCATCGAATCGCTATCGCGACTAAATCATTATTTGAAAGTATCCAACAGTGAAGTAACAGTTATCGCGTTTATTATATTTCCAGCTCGAACTAACAGTTTCAACATAGACTCACTTCGTGGACAAGCTATTGCTAAACAACTTCGAGAAACAGTTGAAGAAGTTAAGACAAGAATAGGTAAAAGAATGTTTGAAATATGCTTAAGCGGTAGAGTCCCAGATGGACAAGACCTGGTCAAATCTAACGATATTGTTAAACTTAAGCGATGTATTTATGCGTCTCAAAGATCATCGCTTCCACCAGTCATCACACACAATATGGCCGACGATTCGTCAGATCCAGTATTAACTCATGTAAGAAGAACCCAATTATTCAACAATCGCAGCGATCGCGTCAAAGTTATATTTCACCCTGAATTCTTATCGTCAACTAGTCCTCTATTCGGCATTGATTACGAAGAATTTGTCCGAGGATGTCATTTGGGAGTATTTCCTTCTTACTACGAACCCTGGGGTTATACACCGGCCGAGTGCACAGTTATGGGTATACCTTCTGTCACCACTAATCTATCAGGTTTTGGCTGTTTTATGGCCGAACATGTGGCCGATCCCATGTCTTATGGTATTTATATAGTCGATCGTAGATTCAAAAGCTGCGAGGAATCTGTCCATGAATTGGCACAATATATGTATGATTTCACAACTCTGTCGCGACGCCAAAGAATTATTCAGAGAAATCGTACCGAAAGGTTAAGTGATTTACTCGATTGGAAGAATTTAGGCGATTATTACCGCGTCGCACGCCAGTTAGCTTTACATAGACTTAATCCAGATATGTTTGCCGAAGAGAGCGCTAAAGAATTACACTATCCGCGACCTATTTCAGAGCCTCCGACGCCAGCGCCCAGCGTTATAGCCAGTGACGATGAAAGCGATAGCGATCTTGATGAGGAAAAAGACGAAAATGATAACTTGATTCTCAAATTCTGAAAGACTATATTGGTTTTAAATGATTTAGATTATTTTGATCATGTTTTGCATTTTTTGTTAATTTAGATAATTTAATTAAGCTTTTCATAACTTTGTACAATTAACTTTAATGTATTTATCGTTTGTATTAACATAGTATTTAACTTGTTTATTATTTTAAGTTATTCAACGAATAATTGTTATACTATCTATAGCAGGTGTGATATAATTAATAAAGATTTTAATTTAACCATATGAATCTGCATCTTTTCAAGTTTATTCATTACTAAAAATGTTGAGTTGCATGCGTTCACTGTTCCTATTACTGCAAATCACGCTCTATTATGGTTAAATAAAGTTCTATAAATATTAAATACTAATCTTGAGGTCAAGTCCAAGTATAAGAGCAACTTATTTCTGAACATAGAGTGCCCAACTTTTAGTCGAATTTGAGCCAAATTTATAGACATTATTAACTTAGAGATTATAGAATTTATAGAAATATAATTTACAGAAACCAACAATAGCTTTTAATGTGTTGATGCGTGCGAAAATGTCTTAAATCAAACTTGTTTACCTAAAACGCTACGATTTGGTTAGTTTTAGTGATTTATAAGTCAAGTTCGGAACTAAACTCTAAGTTTAGAATAACTGGATAACTGAGTAATGATATTTTGAGCAATGCTAAACCTATTTACTTAACTGATAGTAATCTTACTTATCAGGGATTGCAACATACTCTTACCCCTTAAAAGTTTTAAATTAATATTGTCACAACTTAAGAACTAACTTCTATTTCAAGTAAATTGAACTTTGTTTTGTAGCTTATAGTTATTTTTATTTTATCAAAATCAAGGTCTACCATTTATTGAATACTATTCCATAAAAGGATGCTTTCAAAATTTAGTATTGTTTCCAGATAATAAATCTCACTATATCTAATCACATTTTTAAAAATAAAACTCATCACATCATTGCTTTACCAATACGGAAACCGTTCAGTTTTACGTTTTTAACTTTATAACTAGTTTAAGAGTAAAACTATGAGACCTAGAATTGTCAATGAGCTACAGGATTGTTTTAGAGGAAACAGCAAAATATTTATGAAATTATAATGTGTCGATCATACGCATAATTATTTAAATGTTCACAATTTGTTTATATTTTTGCAATCGCATTTCCATATTAACAAAACAAATCTATACAAATATTTGAATTCATTTAAAGCAGAATAAATTAAACTGAATACAGTGAAGCAAAATGTACAATTAATTGAAATATTAAACGCACAAAAGTCAATTTGATTTTCAGTATATGATTCACTGCTTGCTGTAGTAATAACTGGAGTACACAACAGTGCATAACATTCTAACTTGTATGGAAGAAGATTAAATCGTAACGATTGTCAGTATGTGTTCAAATTGAGTCATACCAGTACTGATTTAGTTGTAATATAATCACCTTGGTTTTCACTCAAGGATCTTCGAGAGTCAAAGTAAATTAATAAAGATTAAAAATTTAAATTGCAATTCACATAAATTGAAAGATAAACGTTTTTTTATTTTCAAGTCTATTATGCTTATCCTTGAGAATCTTCAAGTACTGTAATACTATTTGTTATGCTCAATTGATTCAATTATGCTCTTTAATCATTTCTAAAATTTTATTAAGCCAGTATAACTTTAGAAAGTTTTAAGTTAGAATTCACATCCATTGAATCTAGATTTTTAAAATTTGAAAAGTTGTATAAACTGAAGATCTGTTCAGTAGGTTAGCTATCTTATACCATTTGTTCGGGTAAGTACTGTAAAATGCTTTCTATAGTGTCATTTGAATTAGAGATATCACACAATAACACTCTAAATATGATATATAAAAATTTCTGATTCATCTTATTTGTAAATATATAACATGGACAGTTATTTTTAAATTTGAATCAGAAGAGCTTCAGAAAGAAAAAAGTTCATATATAGAATTACTTATTCTGGCTTTATTTGGTTAGTCAGAACTAAATAATGAAATTAAATACAACGGTTGAACAGGATATCTCAAAATAGAACACCATTAGCTAACTTGCGAGCATTAACTACTTGTCGTACACTAGTTAGCAACATGTTAAACTACAGCTTATATTAAGTCTTTGGTCAATTTGATTTTCTAATCTAAACACCTTTTACCTAAATATCCTTGTCTATTTCGAAATACTTACTGCTGATCTAACGATAATACCCTTATGATTTATTCAATTATTTTCTATTCAATTTATTTTTAACTCTTTCTTTAGTGCTTTCAAATTAATTTAAACTTTTTATCTTTGACGCATCTCTAAATCTATTGACTCAATGGTCATATGATTTTAGCGAAATTGTGAAACAGTATTTATTCTTGAATTTTTTCACACAGACTTAACCTTACTATAAACTATTTTCTAAATTTAACTGCTGTTACTAAGTAGGGATGTATTTGCAGTTAAAATACATCTCTAATAGCAAGCAGACGTGAAAGGATTAAGAATGAATCAATCGTGTATTTTTATGATCATTTTTTCTTTCTATCAGATGTTTGCTTACTAATAAAGTTTCACTTTACTCAGTGCATCCGAAGATAAGTATCGAAAGTGTCAACTGCTCTTATACAATTCTAATATAGCAAACTTGCCATTAGAGTTGAAAAGTCAATCAAAGTTTATTTAGTTTACAGCTAAACTAATATAATAACTAGTTTGAAAATTGGACTATTTTTATATTATTTTTGTGTAATTTACTCATTATTAACCAATAAAATATTTTTATTGAGTTTCAATATCTGGCACTACTTTTCAGTGAAACAGGCAATAACTGCTATTATTTCATTAAAAGTTTGATCAAGTGTTTAGAACGCAGGTGTGTTATGTCATAGTCTGTTAGAGTGCATTATGTCATACTTGCTATCGTTTGACAGCTTTTCATCTATTTACCACTCTACAATGCTTCAAAACTAATACTAGTTTTAATAAACACAAATTATAATATTTCAATTTGAATTTCTTTCTCAGTTTGTGTCTCAGATAACGGTAAAATGAAGGTTAAAAATGTGAAGATGCTGCCACAGTCCAAATTGAAGATTTTGGTCAAAGAACTATTAGCAGAATTTTTGGGCACTTATATGCTTATGGTAAGACTCAAGTATTTTATTGCTTAACGTGAAATTAGCTTTCTATTTAAGTACAAACTCAATATCCATTTCGCACTAAATCATACTTTTGGAAGCATTTCTCCCCTCAAGTAATAAAACTTTTCGAACAACCATTTTCTGCAAAGTTTGCCTTAATTTTAGTTTGAGTGAGCCTTTTGGTTTATTAATTTGGTGCTAGACGTTCATTGGAAAATTCCGAAAAATCTAATATTTGACTACCTTTACATTATTTTAAAGCTAGAGTCTAAAAGTACAACAGCACTGAATGGTACTGAATGTTTTACGTTTTAAAACGGTGCAATTAAAATTTGACTCATACCTGACATCAAAGCAACCTACTTTTATGTGCTTCTCCCTATCATCTCTCGTATTTTTAAACCCAATGCTTCCAGAGTAACCACTTGTTTCATTTTGAATATTTAGCTAAATATTAACACCCAATACATGCATGAAAAGCCTCAATTCCCATCTAGTCTTATGTTGAATCTTTCGATTGTGTCTTGCAATTAAGCATTTCAAAGATCTAATCGTTTATTGAAAACTTGTTTTGGCGCAAAATTCATTCAAGTCTGTGGATATTGAAAAAACAAAAAAGAAAATAAGCTTATCACTCACTACGGGGAGTTTGGCTTAAAAATGCTGAGTCACTTTGATCAGAGCATAACTAATAAGAAGTAATAGAACTGAATCTCTAATTACAAGTTCATCATCAATAAATGAAAAAATGAAACGAAACAATGTAAATTTATTTTATTATTCATCTTAGGTCAATAGGTGTTTTATAAATAGCTCTGAACTATCAATAGTTAAACAAAAATTAAACAGTAAAGATCGGATAACGGCTGATAAAAGAAGACTAAACTTTATAAAAATTGCGGCAAAATAATGCTTTCAGTAAAAATATAGTCAATTTAATTGAAGTAATCAAATTGCATGTAATTTGTAGCTTTATTCAGTATCATAGTCAATACAAATTGAATGGTTGATTTTCTTTAGTTTGATCTGAATTTGACCTCACGGCCAAATTAACTGACTTGCGATATATTTATTTTTGTTTGCAGTAAGCAGTACTAAAGTAGCCAATTCTCAAAACTGGTGTCAGTTTCGCCGGAGTTACTTTAGCGGAATAGTATTTTAATCAGTCAGCTTAGTCGAAACAGGTTAAAATCAATTTTACAACTGATTTCCTCGCCCATAAACCTCAGGGTTTATTCATACTTATCAAAGCAAAATAAAAAGTTTGATAGTAATCAACAGATTTAGATAAAAGCTTAAGCACTAATAGCCAATAGAAAATAACAAGACTAAAAACTTCTGATTAGACACTTGATTTTCTAGATTGATTTCCATTATTATTTGAGTTGAACTTTGAAATTTTAAAAGATATAACTTTTGGCTTATTAGCAAGTTATAATAAATATTTAATCATACTTTTTGAGTAACTGAATAAGATTTTTAGTTTTTACTAATTTGGGTTAACAACTTCTATTTACAATATATCGTTTCAAAAACTAATTTATTAAGTCAATAATAAAATATTTTTACGTAGAACATCAAGTGCTCAAAACTTATATTCTCACAACTCGAGCTCTTCGTGACAACTTTGAAAAATAGAAAGCATTTCCTAAAATTTAAACTAAGAATTGGAAAACAGAGAAATGAAACTTTTCGGCTAAACTGACTACTGGGAAACTGACTCCTACGCTCAAAACTATTTCCAACGATTGCACTGCTATTTCTAATTCAAAGGTTCATCCAATGTAGGTTTAAAAGTGGAAAAGTGATAATACTTAGAAGTAAATTTGACACAAATTGCATACATTGCAAAAGTCAGTCAATTTGACTGTCAATAGCTGCGATCATTACTCTCGCATTTCAAACTAATCGTTAGTCCTCATTAGTAATGATTTGTATAGTTTTATCGAGAAATATTGCATTGAATTTTGTAAATGAGCTAAAAGCCATATTTTAGTTAATAGGTTGTACGTCTACTGCTTTTTACGTACTTAATCTAAATAATAAAGAGAAAAGCGTTGATACATTCGGTATCTCCTATTGCTGGGGATTCGGCGCTTTTATTGGAATCTCTTCATCGATGGCTATATCTGGTATTACGTGCACTAATCAATAGAAAGTAATTTATGCTCAACTTAGTTCAAATCTTATACTGAACAGGAGGTCATATAAATCCTGCGGTTTCCATAGCATTCGCATCGATATCACGTTTCCCCTGGTCTAAAGTGGGGCCGTATATATTGGCTCAAGTTATTGGATCGTTTTTAGGAACTGCCACATCATATCTAGTTTACAGCGAAGCGATTACTGCTCAGCACAATTTGGAACCATTGAGGAATAGAACGGAATTAAGAGCCTATGGGCATGAATTAAGTACGGGTGGCATTTTTGCCACATATCCCGCTCCTCATGTCTCACTCGGTGGTGTTTTAGTTGATCAGGTTATTAGACAAAAGTTGAAATCTCATCAAGTTTTTCTCAGATCCTAATTGTTGAACATTTTTCTCCTAATTAATACAACTCGATCATGATAGATAGTAGCGACTGCTTCACTACTTATTTCTGTAATGGTTGTGGTGGATAAGAATAATTTGAATATTCCAATGATTATACAGCCATTTCTATTAGCATTTGTAATCTCAACGCATGGGCTCGCTTTTGGTTTCAATTGTGGAGCTGCTCTCAATCCTGCCAGAGATTTCGGTCCACGACTTTTCACATCAATCGCTGGTTGGGGTGTCCAGGTCTTCGAGTAAATCGATTTTTATCTATTTTATCATCAAATTATTTGTCATTAATTTTTAAAATTTTGATTCAAGACCTCTAAACGGCAACTATTGGTGGTCCGGAGGAATAGTTGGTCCAATCGTTGGCGCTGTCCTAGGAGTTTGGATCTATTATTTTGTTATTGAATATTTAAACTGCCCAAAAGAACCTGAAGTTGATGAGAATAATTTACATGAATTGAAACCTCTATAGTAGTAAATTGTGGAACAAATTTGCTTAAGTTATATTAGCTACACTTTTATATTATATTTGATCGAATCATTTTCTTTGATTAATGTGTTATTGTTTAACTATTGTTAGATCATATTAAATATATATACTTAGAGGTTTAATCTTATTATAATTTATAGGTCAAGTAATCATGATCAATTTGTTTGTTATACTTTTTAAATTGTTACTCAAGATTTTCGATGCCATAAATTTATTATTAATATTTATTTTCGATGCGATTATGTATTTATTTTATTGTGCAACTTTTTGAATCATTTTCGTTTCATTTTCATCTCTTGTTATATTGTACTTAATTGAGTAAATTTAATTATACAATAATTAGGTAAACTTTTAGACTATTTAAGCACTTGTAAAAAAATGCTCTTGAAATAATCATATTTTAATGCGTTACTAAGCGTAAAACAGTCTGGTTAGTTTAGTGATCAGCCAAAATTTGCAATTTTAAACACCAAATTCACTTTGTTATTCAGATACTCTCAAAGACTTAAACTTAAAATATTTCAATTTTGGTTTATATTTTAAATGAAAATAGATTTTCTCAGTTATAAAAAGTCACACTAAATACAAGCTAAGTTGCTCGTCTCACTTATATTTTAATAAGAAATGATTAATGAGTTTTTTATTGTCATTGTTATGAGTTTGACAATTTATATTTATATCTGAAATGTTTCAATCATCACAATTATATGTATATTTGTAAATGATTCATATGAAAGCTTATGTTCAGTTCAAGAAATGATGCACGTTTTCTGTTCAGTAGGACTCATATGCAATTCAAGAACTTTTCTCACAGACTCGTCAAATATTTGATTCACACCAAGTGTTGTGGCAGCCGAACACTCCAGATATTTAATGGCTCCGTGTTTTGCGGCAAACTTCTGTCCAGTTTGTCTTTGAATCGGAGATTGATTAGTTTGAGATAGTTGTTTAACTATTTGATCATTATCTCTTAGATCTGATTTAGTACCTTGAATATATATAAAGTATTTACTAATTAATTACAACTAAATTAAGTAATTAGCAATTTAAGTTTGTATCAATTTTTCCAATCTTTTTTCATACCCACTAATAGTATAGGCTTGTTTGGTAAACACTGTTTTATTTCAGGAATCCATTTAGCAGCCACATTATCAAAGCTTTTTGGTGAAACTGTTGAAAAACAAACGACGAATATATCCGTTTCTAAGTAAGACATCGAACGAATCTTTTGCAACCCTTCTCGGCCTGCGGTATCACATAATTCTAGATCTACAACAACTCCATTGCATATTATCTCCTTATTATACGTATCGAATCTATTGAAATATGAATTACTCTTTCAACTTCTATATAACACTAAAAGTTTTTATTTTTCAACTTTGCTCAGATTTTATAATCTATTAATAAGTTTTATATTGCTATCAATTCCAGGAGCAGAATGAAACTCTGATCAAATCGTCAACTGCTTTCCATTGTAAACTTTTGTTAAATTAAACAATTTTGACTCACACTGTAGGGACGTATTGATCACAAAACGATCCAGTTGTATAAGATATAAGAAGTGAAGTTTTACCAACATTGCAGTCACCCACAATAACACACTTAACGGGCAATGGAAAAGCTTCAATACCATTTCCTAATGAAATTGTTCTTGACTTCCTTCTCTTAGAATAAAACTGAGACATCATTCCATTGATCCCTTGTTATGAACTTTATTGAGAGTCTACTTTGATGAACACGTAAATTAATATTGAAATACTAGCCAACACAATTGCGAATCTGCGGGCGCAGTATTTTTGAGTATAAATTATAGGTGTATTTCACTCAAAGCATCATATTTAACGATATACTAAATGTTTTAAATTATTTCCTTAATGTAGCGTAAGTGCTATTACTTTTATGATGGCTTAGTTTAGACAATACCCATACAAAGTGAAAAACCCCTTCGGTTATCTAAGATTTATCTAGTTATTATACTCTATTTTGTTTATTAGTTAAAATTGTTTTAACTATCAAAACAATGCTAAAGTTTTTACAAAATAAACTAGTCCATCCGATTTCAAAACAAAACTTGAGCGAAATCACAAGATTAATTGCTTGGCTGATTAACATACTTGATAACTGCCTCTTGTTAACTTCGTAACTCAACTTTCCTATCATCAAATTGAAACATTGCAATTATCTCTTGAAAGACTACTCGTTTAAGAGTAATAGTTAATATTTCGTAATTTACATTCCATTATCAACTTTAAGATATTGGTTAACCTTAATTAAAGTTTGCAATTTTTGTGTGTGAACTCATCGTTGGCCCAAAGTTCATTTCGATAAGGATAACTTTGGTATTCTAAATATTAGCAAACGTTAATTCATATTAAGTCACACTTTATAGAAAAACACTATTAGTTGTTAACAAAGAGTTAATACCTATTTCACGACAATGTAAGATAAAGTTATATTTCTATGGAGACATGTTTGATAATAATAGACGTTGCCTTCTGTATTGCATTCTGTTGTTTTAACTCACTTCAATGTATGACAGATATTTTTTATTTTCTAAAACTACAGTCACAAAATTTAGATAATTTAGATTGAAGCAAATCTTTCATTAAACCAAACTTATTAAACATACCAATCATTATTTATATTAGAATTAGCCCAAATGTGGTCCTCAAAGCAATTTTTCTATAACTAGCTTCATATACGGTATAACTGTTAGGATAATACTGTTTAATATTTACTACTTGAAATACTCAAGAAATAGATTACAAACCAATTGATCATTTGCTGTGTTTTTAGGTTGTCGTTCATTTGTCTATTTATCAAGGCTTGACTTAACGACAAACTCAGTTATTTTTATCACGAAGCTGCTTGTAAAATGAAATTTATGATGCTTAAAATAGGCATTTTATAGGTAAACTAAAGCACGCTTATTCTTCTTCTTTGCGGATATAAGTTCCCTTTTTAGATAAAATACTTCCTACTAATGAAGAATATATTAATGAAATCCTTTCAACCTACGATTTTTATGACTCAAAATGAGGAAGCTAAAAAATTATTAGTCAATGGAAGCAACAAAATATCAATTCCATATAAATTTATGACAAAATTAAGCGAAAATTTTAAGATTTCATGATAAATATAGGTTTTAGATGAATTGTAAAAGAAATAATCAGTTCCTTGCAAGTTTTATAATCTTTAATATTTAGGATAATCTAAAACAGCTTCATGAAACTGCCTCATGAAACTTACACCTTCTACTTCTGCTCAAAATCATGTCCAATGTGAAAAGATGTGACCACATTCGACCTCTGATTTTAAATTAGGAAACCATGCAGAGTGATCTAAGCTAAAGTTAGAGATCAAAATGGCTTTATTTAATTTTCTTGAACAGAAAATTTTTTTGAGCACATTTACAAGAATTTCAGCCAATCTGAACACAAATAATTCGAATTTCCAGAAATAATTTTAAAAATAACAAAAGCCATGATTACTAATCGAATTATATTATTAATGGTTTTCGAGCTCTATCACGACCTAAAAGGTATTCTTGCGTCTTGTCATCGATAGCAATATCTTCCCCGTCGTCGGAAAATGCGATACCTCGGCCATTATCTGGATCATTGATCACTTTCTTCTCGACAACTCCTGGTACAACTTTCACCCTCTCCGGATTGCGCGTAAGCAAAATCAATGGCTTTCGAACCGTTTGTCTTTTGAATATGAGTGGTTTTCTCACATTGGGCGCGTCGTCCGATCTTTTGTTGAATGTTCGATCAGATTCTTTAGTTGGTTCGGTCACTTGAACACCATTTTCGAGGTAAGGTCCGTAAAACTTTTGCAGAACACGATCGTATGAACTTGGTTCTGAAGTTACCGCATCCAATTGGCCACTGCTTTCAACACCAATTTCGAGATCCGTTTGTTTTGTATCACTTGGCCTACACCTTACTTTTGAAAAAGTCAAGCCAAGAATAAATAATACTATTAGGCGTTTCATCATTGATTGTGTAGTTCACGGCACAGCATTTAATGCATGGACTGAACTTTTTTCAACTTTGAAAGTCGCCTCAAAAGCGTTTACATTTTTATTTAGTGTGATTTAATTTTTTCACAAAAGATTAAGGGATATCCACCGGAGATAAACACCCATTTATCGATGCATCCGTCTGTCAAATAAACTATTGCTGCTTTTGAAGATTCAAAGAATTGTCAAATTCTCAATATTGCATTCAAACTTATCTCAACTAACCACGAGTTACGCCTTAACGATGCAAAATTAGGTTGATACTGGTTCAAAGTGATTTGTTTGTCGTCTGACTTCAGTGAAAAATGAATTAAAGTTAAATATATTTTGTAGTAATCACATTGTTTCAATAAAATTTCTGAGGATTGTTGTAAAGGAAATGATTTGTTTATTTATTGGCGGATGAGCTTATAGTAATTGTGAAAAAAAAACTATCACTTAACAAGCCATTAATAAATTTATAGAAATCTTGACTTAGACTACGCATAACTCCTTTCGCTTGTGTACAAGCATAAATTAGAAATTTTTATGATTTATTAATTGTTTATAAAGAAAATTAAATAAGATTCTAATGATGATCAGTGAAGTCACTAGTTTCTAATATTTTTCAATGTTACATGGTATTGATTGAGACTAGAAAAACTGGTACTGCGCCCACCAAAACTTTTTAATGTAGAGGAACTGTAATGATACTAAAAATGATACTAAAGAATTAGATTTATCATAATGTTCACTCTGGAGGAGGAGTTCTGAATTTTCGAAAATTCGGCTGCGAGATTCTCTTTGTCAAAAAAATGCAAATTGAAACTAAACTTTGAGATTATAGATGGTAAATTAGTAAATAGATCCATCAGACCATTCAGATCTTGCAGAGTTTTATTCTTCGAAATTCTCAAAAAGATTTAGAGTTGAAATTTCAAGAATTCACACCTACTCCTTCCTAGTAAATATCATGATAAATTTTAGGATTTTAGTATCAATGTAACTTCCTCTACACCCATAAAGGTTTTGATGGACGTGACATCAGTATTTGTCTTAGAAGTTTATCCCAGTCAACATCATGTGATTTGAAAGATATTAAGAACTTCGCTGATCATCATTAGAATCTTATTTAATTTTTTCTTACAAGCAGTAAATAAATCACAAAAATAAAAATTTACATTAATATTTACATATGTACAATTGATCAAAACTAAAACGACGCAGTAAACAAGCACTACAATTTAGAGTAATATTTTTAAAGCATTTAGGATTATATATTTTTTAACCATTCGAAATACTCAACTAAAACTCAACAGTGAACCTAAAACTTTTATGTGAGAGATGACATGCATTATAGTTTGTCAATGTTATTGTGTTAGTCATTTTATATTTAATTTTACGTAAAGTTTTAAAAATCAATATTTTTATCAACATTTCCCCCCGAGTATTTTACTATTCAGTGGTTTTAATGAATACGCGATTTTTTACTATTTAAAAGTAAAATATTGCTGAGTTTGTTTTGATCGATTGTATCAAAGAGAAAGAAGTTATACTTAATCTAAGTCAAGACTTTCATAAGTATACTAGTGTAGTATAAGTGACTTCAAACTTAAGATGGAACTTAAAGTGGAGATTGCATCCAATTTTTACTTTTTCCAATCATACTACCTTTAAAAATTAGTCAAAAATGACATCTTGTATTTGAAACACGTTTATTCAGTAAATTAATCATAATTATGTTGTTCCCTGATCCATTCAGAATGTAAAAATGTGAATTCGTTATAACATTGAATGCTTCAAAAATAAAGCTTCATAGAGGTTATTAAATAATAATTGAGATCATGCATTGTTAGCAGTCCTATTAAAACCTCATCCCCTATAAGTTATTTGAGGAAGTATCACTTTAACAAAACAATACAACTTTAACAACGATTAGAAATATTTGTTGATTCAAAATAAAAGCTTAATTCAGTTTCATCTTGTAGTTCTCCATTTTTAGTTTGAAAGCCTTTTAGCGTAATTTCTTGGATGCAAACATCTAATTCCATTGCTTGCCTATCTCCGGCTTAAGAACAAGCAGACGATTAACACAATTCTGCGCTAAATCGTATTCCTTGATTCTGATATAGCCGATTGCCAAATATATAAGGTAACTGCAATGTGCTTGCGATGCCTCGACAGTTGTACAGAGATGTTCCAATATATTAATACCACGGCGAATATAAGCACTACATTTAGACCGAACCATAACTGATGCGATTTCAAATTGTGAACTTGTTGTGAGCGACCCTTTCAAAGCCTGACTTTCGAACATTTCTGCATAATGCCTAACCGTTTCGTTCCAACGATCACCGATTGGATTGTTTAGAAGCCAAGACATCTTCAATAATGTATTTATTCTATCGTAAAACTAATTTTAAAATGACCAGTATATTTGGTATATGAATTATAGCCTTCATATACTGCACACCGTTTCTATGCCTTTCAAGTTTAAATACTTGGCCATAAGAGTGACTAAATAATAGGTCAGTTTAGTGCAGCTGCAAGTATTTATTGGATATAACAGAAAATCTCATGAGGATTACTATCAAAGCTTAATTGAATACCATCCTAGATTTAAAGCTATGCGAAACTGGATGTGTTTAGTTCTATATATAGTCCAACAAATAGAATCCTGTATTTTTAAGATTTCGGACATCAATAAAGTTTTCACTCAAGAAAACCAACTTATCTTCAAAATCAAGCACGATCAGACATAAGAATCTTATCCATAAGTTAGATTTAAGTATTAATCATTTTGTAAAAGTAATGCAGAACTTGTGAAGTCCTGTTTGAATAAACTTTTACTGAAACTATTTGACGCCAACAGATAGCGTTAAAGACAATGAGTTTAGCACTACTGACGTGTTAAATCGAAAAAATGTAGTGAATAAAAATCCGTAATTTATGTAAAGTATGAGGTAATCATTAGTATAAGACTGAAGGATTGAGACGCAAAATGAATTTTCTCGTAACTTCTGCTTAAATGTTTTAAATAATTGATCCATGAAATGGATCTAACTTTTAATTACATTTGCTGTATTTATTTAAGGTATGCCTTAATTCTAATTGTTATTATCTAAGTACTAATTTAAACCAATATCCACTTAATTATCACTCCCTTAACATTGATTTCCTAATCAATATTTAGACTTAACTGCGTTCACTTTTTAACTCACTTTTTAATTAAATATAATTGCAATTAACTTTAGTTTAATCTTATTTAAGTTTTAGTCAAAAATATGATTAGTTTATGAATCATTGAAACACTTGAATATAGTATTTGTATATTTTAAAGACGAGTTAATTTTAGTTAATTCTATAATTATTTATTCAATTTAGTGTTATGTCAAATTAGCATTGTTTATTTAATCATTATTTTCAACATTTTGTCTACATCTAAAAATTGATCTTAAAATTATACTTAAAATTGAGATTAATTGTTACTAAAACAGATGCGTGGATTGCCAAACAGCACTTTGTTTTGGTTGTTCTTATAAACGTCTAAAACTAGTTTTACAATTGAGGTTCCTTAGAGCGTATGGCAAAGTAATCGTTAATTTCATCGATATATCACTTTCATATTTGTTTTACTTATCTCATATTTTAGTTGATAGCTAGAAATAGTTGTATAAGAATGAGATGACTAAATTGATCTCAATTTTATCTATTTTTGCCAATTTTTATTAATAGATATACCATATCTATTAAACCAATTGATTGTTGGCTCGAAAGTCAAAGTCTAGAAAGTGATCGAAGTAATAGAAATATGATAGTAGTTACATCTAAACTGAAGCATCGACCCTACCTCAATTAATAAAAGTTAACTGTTAAGTAATAGTAATCAAAACTGTTATCATTATAATTAACATAATTTTTCTGGAAGTAGTAATAACTTTGAAACATTGAGAACACGAGTCTCATATTTAACGGTCACTGTTTTCATGGCTTTACTTTCAAATCAATTCCTTGAATCCCAACTCAAAAGTCAAGCTTAAGCTCAAGTCCAGTAGTTTTGGTGAACATCTATATAAAGTTGAGATGAAAACCGGTTAAATCTTGTCTTATGTTTTGTTTAATTTTCTAGTTTACTCGGCATAATCATTGCAGTGATAATAGACAGTATCAAACTAGTTGTTTGCTTTAAATAATCATTTGATGTGATAAATAATACTATTGGTTTTAATTATCTTTAGTAGGGGAGGTGTGGAGAGTGTGTGGCTCTTCACGTGCGATCCCTATAAATTAAGTGTTGAGTCGATCGAAAGTGACTATCAAATTGAATAGTAGAATAAGTATTTTATGTAACTGATTTTTAATTGCGTTTGAATAGTTCAAATATTGAGCGTCAAGTTGAATGAACTATTGTAACATGTGTGCTCTGTTTTCAGCTCAACATACTAACGTTTGACTGAGTCTCCTAAACAAATACGTTAGTAACTATTTCTAAGTATATAGTGAGAGTTTTTTAGTATTAGTTTTATTTTAACTCTTATGTCATGTTCCTGTTTATTCGATGACTTAATTCGCGTTAATTGAGCTAAAGTTTTTTTCTTTACTTTAAAAGTTGATAAAACTTAGTTCAATAGCTTAAGATAACTTTATTAAAATTTGTCTCATATCTGATTTCTGAAAGTTGGCTGAGCTCTAATGATTATTCCTGAGTATTTTTAATTTTTGCTTATCAAAATAAATAAAAACCTGTACATAAGTTTGATTGACTGATTTTGTTAGTTCTCACATTAAAGTGCGAAAATCATGCTTGCGAAAAATTAGTTCACTAAAACCTTCAGCTTTCAAGCTTGATATGCGACATTTAGTTTCAAAGTCCCATAATTATTACGTTAAACAAATACTGAATTGATTTAACGCATGTGTGCCATTTTTTAAGTATGATTAGGTATTTGAGTAGAGTACTGAGAAGCGTTAACTAGAATCACGTTGGTCATTCTCTTTAAATTGTGATACTCTTCCAGTTCTGTCTCATTTTCAAGCTTGTGCTCTTAGAAATAAGCTATTCTTATAAGCAATTCGTAATAAAGTTTTTGAATGAGTTGAACATCTATTTTTGAACAATCGCTTCACTTTTGATGTCTTCATATTTGTGCCGCATTGCACCCGATAGGACTAAAAATAGCTGCACTCTGTTATTTACTTTAAAAAATTGTTGAGTCAAATTTTTAGCCTTAATTGTTGACTATTTACTTGGTAAACCTGTAATCGCTCTCAAATATAGACAGATTCTAGTGATGAGACTTACAATTATTAGTAGGAGAATAGTTAAGACGCAGTTGTGCTCTATCTTAAAATTATCAATTCAGACTTTATAACTATTTTATGAGATGCAAACCTACGTACGCCTGTTGTCTCAATTATCCATAATTCGTTATCTTCTTTTTAACCGTTTATTCTCTCGATTTGTTCTATGATTTAATACTTTATCACTTGTTTTTTCACTGATTACTCTGAATGGTCGTGCAAATTTTTTCAATTGTTAACCGTTATATACGTCAATTCACTTTAATAATGTGCGATAAGTTTTTTTGTTTTAATGATTGTTAATACAATTGCTGATGATGTACTTTAGTAAAACTCGAAGCAACAAACCCCTTAACCATTATCTTCATAATAATGACATGATATAATGATTTAATTAACAAAACGAGCCAACAATTTGTTGATTATTAGGCAATATCCTAATCATAGATGTACTTTTAGAATCGATTAGGGAACTTTTATGTGCCACGACTTATAAGTCAGCACTTCTTATCTATATTAGTCTCTAAGAGTTAGTCATAAAGCATTAATCGTAAAAATTTTCATTATCGCAGGACAAAGCTGTGGCATATTTTTTAACTTGTTGTTCGTCTTTATTGTCACCAAAATGTCACCAAAAGAATTCAAAACTCACCAGAGACCAAATCCATCGGCATTTTCTTATTGTTCATATCTTACTATATTTATTATAATTTTAATCTCATCGTTGGTAACAGTTGTCGGACCCTTCACTTCATTACGCTATTTGGGAACTCAAGTAATACCTCATCCCTCAGACGCTATCAAAGGCGTTAGAGATAATTCATATGCCATAGTTTTTGATGGTGGCAGTACTGGAACAAGAATTCATATCTTCTCATTCACTTCACAAGTTGAAAGAAGAACACGTCGAGTATTTCTCGAAAATGAGATTTTTCACCACATCAGTCCTGGTCTTTCATACTATGCAAAAAATTCTACAGACGCGGCGAATAGTCTTCAACCGTTACTGCAGAAGGCATTAGGAACAGTGCCCGATTCCAAGGCACTCGAGACATCAGTAATACTCAAAGCAACAGCTGGTTTGCGTCTAATTCCAAAAGAATCTGCAGATAGTATATTGAAATCAGTACAAGAAAAGCTTAGCTCGACTCCATATAGAGGTTGGCACGCTTTAGATTTAAAAATTTTTAAAAATTTATTAATTTTTTGTTATCTTTAGTCGATGAGAATGCTGTATCAATTCTTGACGATCACGATGAAGGCTTGTATGCCTGGTATACCGTCAACTTTTTATTGGGAAAACTTCATGATATTCCAAACTCTATTGTGACACTCGATCTGGGAGGGGGATCCACTCAGATTACATTCGCTACTAATAATACTGAAACCCTTGTAAGTAGCAAATTAAGTTTTCCAGCAATTTCTTCAATACAAGAACTCATTTAGACTAAAATACTATAAATTTACAGGTTCGCTCTCCGAACGGCTTTATAGTTAAGCGTGATATTGAAGGAGAACCGGAATATATATATACTCATTCGTATCTCGGATACGGTCTAATGTCCGCTAGAAAAGCGCTTTTACTCAATAACTATACGGAAGTAATTAGTGAACAAAATGTTTATCAAGTAATCAATCCTTGTTTTAATATTGTTGGTAATAAGACTGAAAAATGGAAATTCGGAGACAGTACTTATGTTATATCTAGTGAGCAATCGTTGAATTCATTTGAAAGGTGTTATGCGATCGCCAAAAACTTCGTATCCAATACTATCCATAAGCCGGAAGAGTTGAAATCACGTGAAATTTACGGCTTATCTTATTATTTCGATCGTATGCTAGACGTGCGTATAATTAAAGGACAAATGGGTATTATTAAAGTTAGAGACTATTATATGATCGCCGAGAATATTTGCAAATCAGTCATTAAAATGCGAAATCAAAATCCGTTTCTTTGCTTGGATTTGACTTATATAACAGCTCTTCTTCACGAAGGCTTAGGTCTCGATTGGCAGAAAGAGATTACTGTAAGTATTGCTACAATCACTAACTTATATCTTATTTTACTGCTTTACTCTTCATATGTATTATAAGCCCTTATTGCCAGACAATTAGATGTTTGTAGAATGTAACGCAATTGAATATCCCTTGGATTGAGTAATAACTCATTAGATATAAATGTTGTCTACAAATATTTGAACGTTTTATCGAACCAATCATAAAGAAGGCAAAATTTATTCCTGTAATAATAGGGTGAAATATTTGTTCCACTACATGATATTAAGCTGAACCTTGGAGAAGGAGTGCACTATTGATAATAGCTTTATCTTTACGTTTATTAATAGTAATAAAATTGTGTTTTAATATCAAGGCTAAAAAGCTGATCTAAGTTGAGTTAGTACTTTTTGCCTTTTTACTAGACTGACCTATCTTTTGCTTTTAAAAATTTAAATATCTAGATCAAATCTAAATTGTATTTACATACTATTTGAAAAATTATCTCACATGCTAGAGAGTTACAAAGAAACTTGTCCAACTTTCACATTTACTTAAGTGCTATGTTCACTTTTAAAAAGCACTTAAGTGCTTATGAGAGTTGGACAGATTTTAGCGCATTACTTTCTGTTTTGAAAAATAATTAGCTTTATTTATGATTGATAGCTCGTCAAAAAGATCAATGGAATCGAAACAAGTTGGGCGTTGGGAGCGGCCATCAATTTGCTTAATTTCGACTCTAATGTTAATAAAATAAGTTAATTCGATGCATCCATTAGTCACCTTTTGATAAATACTTAGTATATTAAGTGCCTGTTATTTAATTAAATTGTAAATACATTAAGCCTATTGAATAAAGAGTTGCTATTTTTAATGTTTGATTAGCTTTTATTCAAATTTCTGCATCTAATCAATATTTTTAGAACTTTATCCTAGTAAGTAGTACTTATAAATCGATTTACTAAAGTTATATTTTGTCAAAGTCCACATTGAGATAAACAACTAAATTTTAGCCTAAATTTTGGAAAATGTTATAAAATGATAGTTTCAAAACAAAATTTGCAACCTTAATTATAATATACTATTGCACAACCAGATAACTAATGCTCACTAATCTCAATTCAAGATGAAAGATCTAAATCTTAAAAGAGGATTATTTTTTAACATATCAGGTCCACCAGTTAGTTAGATAACTCTTAATTAGTTGCCATTCTAAGAAAGTCTAAGATCAGTGCCCACGGAAACTCCAAGGACAAAACAATTGTAATTTAATGCAAGCTGATTAATTGTAGAAAAGTGAAATTAACATTTGAGTGTCGTATTACAATACTAATATGGTTAGTAATAGAATTCAAACAAAAGTTTCATTCTAACGTGTTTACTTAATATTAGAAAAGTTCTACCCAAAGCTTATTAACTTGAACACATTCTTCTCGAACTTGTTGATGTGAAATTTCAAATTAAAGTTCTATATTCGGCTACAAATTATCTAAGGGATTTCAACTGATTTGATATATTTGGTATGATGGTTAAACGCATGCTGCCTCTCTGTTTTAGAAAGTCGTAGTCAAAAATATTTGAATTCTGTTTGATAATTTTCAAACACATTTTTAGTCTTTATTATGAACTAAGCCGTTGATTTGAAACTAAGGATGTGAAGAAAAATATTGCTCCCCAAAAGTGTAGTTATAAGTAGTTTGTTGAATCATACGTTATAATGAATCTCATAAACTATTAAGCATATATGAGGGTATAAATTAGACATGTTTTTAATAATCAATGCTGGTGCCCTTTAATTCAATGTATCTTACAATACGATACAACATGCAATTAACATAATGTCTTAGAAAATAGGGATCGATGGTATTGCAAAAATTCTTGATTTTAGCAATCTACTCGTCTACAGTTCGCAGTTCTTTAATAATTAGCTCTACTAATTTGAATAATTATTGGCTTAATTTGATAACCTATTTCGATCATTACTCATATGCCTTCGAAGTCTGAGGTGGCGTTGAATATCTTCACCCAATTTGATGTGTTTAATAATGCATTGGATAGTTTTAACGTATAATTGAGCTGCTTCCTGACAAAGTTTGATATCACTAATTTCACTTTCAAACAATATTTCAACTTTTAAACAATTATCTAAGTCTGAAGGCATCGTTAACACTCTTTATGGTTCATAAAAGTTTTAGTTTAAAAGTTTTATTACTTTATGATATCATTTTTAAGCTAAGAAATTACACTTTAAAATGACATATAGTCTATTAAAATCACTCAACTATATGTCGATTTGCAGTTTAAAATTGATAGAATAAAAGATGGAACAATATTTCTGTCCGCATCCTTAAATGTATTAATAATTGATTGACTCCATTACTTGTATTAATCCATGTAAATGTCATTTTGTCACGTTTAATCCTCAGAATCATATCTTAATGTGAAAGTGTTGAAAATGCTTTGAACAATAATTGAACGTAAAGCAATGATCACTTAAGTTGTCTTCTTCGTGTAGTTCACTTTTAAGTAAGAGTAAATCATTTACAATTTAAACAACAGAAAAGTCATTCTTTCAAACTTAGATTGCCCTCAAACAGGAGACAAATTTACTGCTCAATCAAAAATTCTTGAAGTTTTGTTCTAACGATAATTGAAACAGAGGTGAAAAGTTTGACGCAATAAGCTTAAGAATCAAATAATTTAGTGGGAAATAAAGGTTAGAATATTCCTTGGAACTAGTAGTCTTCTATGTTGAATTTGTGACCTTTTTACCCAAATTTCATACTTTATGACTTAGCTTATTCAAAACCATCTTCTCCTGAGAATCAATGTGGTATCAAAATAGAAAAAAACATTAAAAAACAGTAAAAAATTTAATATCGAACATGGATTAGGATTTGTAAGGTTTAGTTTTTAAAGAATGTTTGAACAATACATGAAAATTCAATCTTCTTGCGTCTGGGTTTTTAATTGATTGGATTTCTACTGAGTAAGAAGAAAATGGCTTTTTGAAAAAGTTATTTCTTTGAGTACTAGAAATAACTAAACATAGACTGAAGTAATAGCTCAGAATAATATTTTTTCACTTAAAAAAGATTCACGAATAGAACACTGAAAACATATGAACATATTTATAAAACTTGCTCCAAATATGTTCGGAGATTTAGAATAAGAAAAAAGTAAACACAAAATTTCTGAAAGTATTTATTTTTGTTTTCAGAAGATTAACAAAGTAATATGAACGAAAATATTTGATGTCAAGTCTATCTATTTGCAATGCATGCGTTGTTGAGCATAATTACAGATTATTACAGATTGAATGACTAAAGTTGCAAAGCTAAGAAAACAAATAAAACTGATTGCGAAATCAAACTAATCAAAAGTTAGTGGTATTCAAATTGAACTACCATTTGACATAAAGAGTAAATATTAAAAAGTTATCACAACTAACAAGGAACACTAGAGAATCGTTAAATTAAAAAAATGATCACAGACAGCTCTTAATACAAATAATATAAGTACGCAAACAGATCTTGCTTAATATTAAATTATTGATAGTCTTCAAATTTAATCATATTTATGGAATCCTAATAAATAGCGCAATAGCAAGTGTGTTATTACTTTTTAATTAGTTTCTTAGTTATATTAAATTAAGTCAAGTGAGTGGTAATGTAATCTTAAACTTTTATTCAAAGTTAGAATTACAATAAAAAATTGATTTTAATCATAATCGTTGCACTTATGGTAAAGTGACTGACCAAATCTGTTTTAGTGATTGTCCACAATGTTTTGAAAGAATTTATACAACAAGTAATTGGTGCAAAATTCCATTGTGTTTCACTCATTTCTTCAATTTTTACCATAAGCGCAACTATTATGTTTATTAAAATCAATTTTTTATTGTAATTCTAACTTTGAATAAAAATTTAAGATTACATTACCACTTATTTAACTTAATTTAATATAACTAAGAAACTAATTAAAAAGTAATAACACACTTGCTATTGCGCTATTTATTAGGATTCCATAAATATGATTAAGTTTGAAGACTATCAATAATCTATATTAAGCAAGATCTGATTGAGTATTTTTATTATTTACATTATGAGCTATCTGTGACAATTTTTAGAAATTTTTAACTTAACGATTCCTAGTTCACTCATAAGTTTATTGACATTGTCTTTCTCTGCAAACTTGTTCTATCAATTATTTGTTCAATTATAGATTACTGTTAAACCAGTATATAAATATTAGCGTCAAGAAACGCTTTCCTTAGAGTCATAGGGTTTTCTGCTATTTATTTAAAAATATAGCTTTCGCAGTCTGACAAAACTCCGGAGTATGATTTTTTGAGGAGTTTATACCTCTTCAAATTTTTTGAATGAAACGAAATTTTATATGAATAAACTATGGACCATAGAGAACGTTTTCACAAAGTTTGATAACAAGCGAATCAAGCGTCTACCTGCTGTATGAGAAATTTGGTACAGACAAAGTAGACAACTGAATTCAAATTCTGACGAATGGACCGGAAACTAATAAATGAGTGAATACATGTAATCTTATATCCTTCTAATTTAACCTAAAATTATATTATTTAATACATAATTCATGAACAAGTCATTAATATTTATCTTTATTTCCATATTTGGATCTAAATTTTGAAAAATTGGAATAAATATTAATGACTTGTTCATGAATTATGTATTAAATAATATAATTTCAAGTTAAATTAGAAGGATATAAAAATGATTATCTGTTTTGGTGAGAATGCTTCAAATAACTCTTAACAACTTTAATTCGGTACCATGTTCAAGTATTTTGGGTGCTTATTGAAAAGTTATGTTCAATTGAAATTTAGAAATTTCAATGCTTGATGAGTCCTCATTCTGAAATAGGAAAATTTCAGGCCAAACAAAAACATACGAATTCATTCAATTTTAGCTAACTTCTAGTCCACTCGTCAGAATTTGAATCCAGCTGTTCATTTTGTCTGTACCAACTAGAGTATAAACTTGAAAACCCGAAACCGAGCAGACCCGTATGAAACCGAAAACGGTTCGGGTTGAGATGTTACGGTTTCGGTTCGGGTCGGGTCGAAAACTTTCGGTTTCGGTTCGGATCGGTTTCTTAAGTTTTGAAACGGGTCTGTAATTGTCTTAAAAATAATTATTGCAAACAAGTATTGGTTTTCAAAGTCTATTCAAATGCAAAGTAAAGTAGTGACTTATGAAACTGTAATACAATATCTATTTTACAAACACATTGCAAACGAATGAGTAATACATTCTGTATTTCTTTGTGTACTTAATGCGACACAAGTGATCAAAATGAGTAAATCAGATGCAGAAGAATGTGATTTAAGTGAAAAAAGTGGTCAATCCAAAATATAAAAATTTCTTTACTTTAAAATTTACTCTTTCTTTAATATGGTTTCGGTTCGGGTCGGTTCCTGAAAATACCTATAAGTTTATACTCTAGTACCAACAGTCGTTTGCTCATACAGCAGGTAGACGCTTGATTCGCTTGTTATCAAATTTCGTAAAAATGTTCTCTATGGTCCATAGTTTATTCATATAAAATTTCGCTTTATTCGAAAAAATTTGAAGAGGTATAAACTCCTCAGAAGCCATATTCCGGAGTTTTGTCAAAGACTGTACCTTATATAATAACCCGACAAATTTTCATCATATGTTAATATTGCAAAATTAATAGTTAACTCCAAAATTATTAAATTTTTCTCGTTGTAACGAATGCAAAATGTTTTAAGATTTAAGCGTACGCATCACTGAACAGTATTAACTGAAAGGAGCAGTCAATAACTCATTAAGTGATAGAATTTATTTGTATTTAACAGTCTTTAAATTCATTGAAAATCAAAGATATAATGTCATTATTATCATATCTTAAAAATGAGTCGAAATTTTATATAAATTATTTTTCACGATTCAAAAGTTGGAAAAATTTAGGCAATAGTAGTTTTGACGAATCTGATTCCGAATGTTGAAAAATTGGATGTTTTCAATTCCATTATCAATAAATGATGCTATAAACAGAACTAATGCTTATTTAAATCTTATTTGAAGTGATGAGTGTTGAGGTTATGTAGAATTAAAGATACGATGAAGCGGAACTTCGTATGTGTTTTACTTTATTATATGCTTTCGCTCAGAGAGGGTTTCTCCACACTGCTATTCATATTTAATAGCATAGAGTAGAGTAAAATGCATTCATACGTTTTGCTTCACTCAAGAGTATTAGTACTCAATGGTTGATTAAATATTAATTTTATAATATTGACATGTATTGAAACTTGTCAGATTATTAATATTGAGTTGAAACAATCTTTTTTAAATAGAAAAACCAAAAAGCTGTATATCTTGAGTTATACCGTTTCTCCACAATGTTATTTATGTGATAGTAGTTGTCAATGAATTTACATAGGTCTAGCTAATCATGAGGAATCGAAGTGAGTTGACGCATAAAGCAGGCATACTATTAGTATGTTCAATAAGTTCCTAGAATCAGAGAATCTACTGAATTTTTCAGACTTTTCTCAGTAAATTATTCAAATATAACCTAAATGAGGATAATTGAACTGACCCATCTTTTTCTACTAATTATCAAACAAATTTTTAAAATTCTCTTCTCCATTGAAAAAAAGAAGTAAACGGCAAGTGAGGGGACTTTTTTGGATAAAAGCTTTCGTCATTTGATTAAAACTGCTCATAACTTGATGCTTATCTCCTGTTAACATATTCACTATTCCTGCTTATTGTCTGATCTGGTTAATCAGGTTTTTTCTGATGAGATTATCGGAGGTGGATTCGAAAACATCACCGTAAAACCCAAGCCTACAGTCGAAATCCTCTGAATGAGAGATCCAAGCAACCGGGTCAGTCAATTAGCTGAACATGTCAAAGTGTCAACTGGAAGATTGCATCGAGTTGTGTGAAATAACCTCGACATGGTGGAGGTTTGTGTTAAGTCTGCCAACATTTTTGTAATCTCTTTGGAGAATTCATAAAAAGGAATGCATCAAATCTTCGACAAGTGGTAGAAACAGATGGATCAGGTCAACCATCATTATTTAGGTCATATTTGAATAATTTACTGAGAAAAATCTGAAAAATTCAGTGGTTTCTCTGATTCTAGGAACTTATTGAACATGCTAATATAAATTTTGATTGTCTTAATCTTACTAATTAGTCTTGAAAGTACACTAATTTTAACAGAGATCATCTTAATTTTATTTTTGTGAATTAAACTTTATATAAGTATGGCTGCATTGCTTAATTGGCGTTCACTTTAAAAGCATTATATCATCAAGCCATTACAAGCTTAGCTCTCAAACGATTTCTCTATACTATACGAATTAAATTTAATTAATCCAAATAAATCTCGAATAGCTAAGTTTCGAGAAACTTTTGATTATACAATTTGGTAAAAGTTCTGAAAACTCGATCAGCAAATACTTTAAATACTTTGCAATTAATTTGAGAGCTAATATTCGTTTTGTAGTCATTTTAATTAGATTTATATAATTAAAAATAGTATTTTCGTGTTTTCTCTATAAAATGGTTTTGAGTTAATCACTGGTTTACAACGCTCAGACATGAACTAATAGTTTGAAGTTGTTAAGTATTTCAGCTCGGATTTAAAAGTTAAAGCTATTCAAGGAAAGTGTAATAACCTGTGCCATTTAGGCAGCAAGTCTGAAATTGACTCCTACGCACTCGAATACTGTTGAATAATGAAAAAAATTTGAGGAAAATAATCTTTAAAAAATTTATGAATTGTATCAACAGAAAAGTAAGAAGAAAATTTTGACATTTTAAGAAGTTCTAGACTATAACTGAAATACAAGCCTCGAGTGGTTTAATCTTTAGGAGTGTTAAGAATAATAGTTTGAATTCCCTAAAGGCTAAACCTAGTATTAGACAGATTTCAATTTTTGACGTAAAGGGTTCTTTCTAAATCTCCTATCTAAATTTTTTGTATAAGTAAATAATTTAAACTTGAATATTTGTCTTTCAAGTTCAGATTTTAGAACTTTTTAAAAGAATTATTTAAAATGTATTTTAATAGCTATAATTGATTTTAAATTTTGTTTTGCAAATTAATTATCATTTTTAAATTAAAAATTGATATAAAATATACTTTAGAATAATCAGAATTCTTTCCTTTTTGCCGCCACTTTGAATTGTTATGTAATTCTGTAGTTCAATCGGTTAAATGAATGGATGCCTAACTTAAGCTTCATTTTAGACAGATTAGAGCCTAGTAGAGCATAAAACACAAATGGGATACGGTGAATATCATGAACGACAAAAAGTTGTAAATTCATATATGAGTAACACTATGGAGAACAGAGACAGTCATTGATTATTTCTAGTCCCCAACACATCATAATTCATTATTAGGACTGCACAACTTTTCATCTCAAGTGAAAGTAGAGTTATGATCATAAAGCACGTCCGAAAAGGTGCCGTAATATTTTTACGATTTTCTTACTAATTTATGAATGAAGATTTTGGAGTCAAACTTTAGTGGTCGAATGCCACATATCTCATAATTAAGGAAAAAATCTTAGATATATATTAATTACAATAGTATTAAATTACTACGTGAAGCATGAGAGACATCCGAAAGTGATTGATTCCATAGGACTCTATAGACTTTATAGTGGGAAAAATCCTAATACGAACACAACGTAACGAATCCTATGAGAACCCATCGATAAGCTATTAAGTGGACTCAATCATATTCGGACGTCTTTCATACTTCGCTCAGTAATTTAATACTTTTGTAATTAATATATATCTAAGATTTTTTCCTTAATTATGAGATGTATGGCATTCAACTACTAAAGTTTGGCCCCAAAATCTTCATTCATAAATTAATAAGAAAATTGTAAAAATATTACGGCACCTTTTCGGACGTGCTTTATTTCTTTCTCGTTTGCTGTCTTTAGCTTATTTGAATTCGTCCGAACGGACTCTTGTTACCTTGCTTACTAGAGCTTAAGTTCATATTTTCAATATAAAATAATTGAAAGAATCGGATAAAGAATCTATAAATAGTTACTTATACGGCAAAAGTAAGATAAAACACGAAAAGAAAGTAAAGATCTGAATTAGTATTTTAAATGCAATAAATTAAATTAATTTGTTTGAAAGCTGATTCATCTTTGATGTAAACTTGCGAACATAGTTTAACAAAAACTTAATTTTCTGAGTACTGTCAAAGATTTGTACGCAGTCAAATGATGGGTACGGATCAATAAATGAGTTTATGCGCCATACGAAATACAAACTGTACTCTGGTTTGCGATGCGTGAGATGTCCATAGATAGAACTTAGTTTGTATAGACGAGTATGTGCCAAACTTAGAGAAAGTTTAGATTTCTTTTCATTACAATGGATCCGATTAATAATAATTTAAATTTGAATAACTCCAATGCCACAATTTCACAATTACCACCACTTGAAGCTCTCGGACCTCCATATCAACTACTACTTGCGGTGCTATATTCAGTGACTGCTGTTTTGACGTTTATTTTGAATCTGGTGGCAGCTACTATCCTCTTTGTTAATAAGCGCTCATCGGCTGATCTCAGAAAGTACTTGATCAATTTGGCATTCGCTGATATCTTAATGGCCCTCTTCTCAATCCCATTTTCCTACACGGATTTTATGTACGGCCGGTGGATATTCCCACTGTTTCTCTGCCCTCTCTATCAATTTATTCAAGTGTGCGCCGTTTGTATCTGCATTTATACCCTCATCGTAATTGGAATTGAAAGGTAGGATAAGTTTGCAAAATAAAGATATACTTTAAAATAACTCCAAAAAATCAATGTAATTAACTTATTCTCATGTTAAAACATTTATATATGCATAAAATACTTTTTGCAATCAGTAAAAATGATCAGAACTAATAAAAATAAATCTTTCGCATAAAAAGATTTTAAAACTCATAAGCAGCCTCGAACTTTACAGGAACTTCCGATTCCGATCCTTAAGGTCAGAAATTAGGTAGATTAGCAGCAAAACAAGTTTCACAAACTGAGGGTTTTATAGATCAAATTTAAAACTCTCAATTCCAGAAAAATGTTGATTTTTCGAATTTGATTATTTGGCCCAATGACCTGGTTCTAGAAAATTTAACTAAGACAATTTTTTTATTGTATTTTTAACTTTATTGTGTTTGTAATTGAACTTTAGTTCTCGTATTTGGCTGAAATTTCTCTCTATTTTCATCTTTCAATCTCCCGAAAAATCTGAGGTTTGCTCATAAGTCAAAATTATCTAATCACTGAGAGTTCACAAATTTCTCTCATTCAGGCTTTGATTAAAAAGTTTTCAAACAATACAACAATACGACAATACAAGTTCAGTAAAAGAGATAAAGCCATAATTCATGAGCTTTTCCGATAAAATATTGAGAACAAAGGAATGTAAGTGATTGTGAAATAAGTTGGATTTATCTCTCCAAAAGCTAGCAGTATGTGACAAAAATTTTGAGGCAGCAGTTTCTTTAATAAAACAAAGTGTGAATCCTGATTGAATTTGAAAAACCATAACTTAGTGATAAATCATAACATCTAAAGCATAGGTGCAAGCTTTAGTTCTTACAATTTAATGGCTAAGGTATGTAGAAATTGTGATAAATTTAGACTTTTCTAGACTTGTAGGGATTGTTCAACCATTCGAAGGTTTAAGGGATGCTTCCATCATTAAACCTGGATTTTTCCTTTTTGACACGTTTATTCGTTCTTTCATTTTTTCGCCCCAGAATTTATAAAAGTTCACAGAAATTGTTAGGTTGAATTTTCCTAGACTTTCCCGCTATTTGAAATCGGTTCACATTTGAACGAATGAGCTCATTAACTACTTTTTATTAATGTATTTCGCGAGACACAGTACCTAATAACATATATGAGCTCAAGTTTTAAACTTCAATTAATGATAAAATCATTTTTTCAGTATTGCAAAGTTGCAAATATTTATTAATTATTCGAATGTATAGTCTGAAGATGTTATTGAGATAAACAGGACATGGCTCGCACATATTCAATGCACATGTCTATGAATCGTACAAAGGGTAGAGATGTATTAATTTAGTTGAGTACAGCTCTCAATCAAAAATGTTATACACAAAAGTATATATTTAAATATTTAAAAGAGCACACAACTTTTCGATTTAATAGCAACGAAGAACTTTTAGAATACAATAGATCATCTATAAAATAAAACGTTTCTCGAGAGTACTTATTTTTTTAAATTAACTTTAAATTATATATTAGACTAAAGAGTATAAATGAAGCTTTACTTCAAAAATGTACGGCAGACAAAATAAAACATATATATATATATATGAAGTCAAAACTAAGAAAAAATTGAACTGCACGCATAATCAGGTATAACTAAGTTATAGCTCTTATCAAAACTTAATCATTCATAAGAAAACTATTAAGTTAAATTGATACGGAGTTGAGGTAATGCATTTTGAACTCTTTCTAATTTGACTTAGAATTAGTTTTGTTTGAATTTGTATTTCTCATATTTGAGATTATTTGTTTGAAATGACAACTATTAAACTTTTATGCATACTTTAGATAATAGTTTCCTTAACTTTAACTTTTCGCATGAAACTACCTGAAAAATGTATTTATAGAAAGCTAAACAGTGTATATGAGAAGTTAATGTTAACAAAACTGACCAAAATATACATAAAGCAAATTACCTCAAATAAGGAAAATACAAACAAAACCACAATAAGTGAAATTAAATCTCAGTTCTGTACGAATTGCGTACAGCAAATAATTTTCTTATGAACGATTAAGTTTTGATAAGAACTATAACTTAGTAATATCTTATTATGCTAGCTGCCACATTGTATTTATTTTGACTTTATATATTGTACTCTATTTTCTCTGCCATACATTTCTGAAGCAAAGCTTCAAATATAGAATGTCTCATAACAAAAGAGAAGATTTTAAATTCCTATAACTTTTTTATTGGAAAACTTAGATAGACACATAATATGTCAAACTAAAGCTAAAGAAATTTTTATTAAATATCAAGACCATTTTTCCAATACAAAGATGAGTTCAATTGAATAGAGACTGATAAACATTTGTAAGCAAAGTTGAACTCCGTGTATGATTAACAATCGTCAATACAGGAAGCGTCTCATCTCACGTCAAAACATTACTCATGAAATTTCGTTTTCATTAATCTTAGACAAAATCCATTCACAAAACTGAATCTGAGGCTTATAATGAATGGGCTTCAAATCAAACTTTAAAACGATGCGATAGGGTCAAGCTTGAAAATATTGAGGGCTCATCTCACTCATGTGTATTAAATGTCACATATTATTTGCCCTCAACTGAGATTCAACTCTTTTCAAAGTATTAGAATTCGATTTATACAGATTTAACGTTTTTAATGTTTTTAGTGAGTTAATGTGGTTTTATAGCGAATAATACGCAGTTTTCTTAATTGATCTGCTCTATAATGTGTTTGCAAATTGGTATAAATTGTGTGAATTGTCTCACAGTTGTGTAGTTTCTGCTTTTCAAACTTCTTCTTGAATTGTCTCATAACTTGAACTGGAGATTTATGTTTATGATAACTCGATGCAATAAATAAACGCTGTTCATTATCTCAGACCATTATTTTTCCGTTGTTTTATATGCTTTGACAAGTTTGAATTGACTTAACTACGCATCAAATTTCATTTATAAGCTTTAAAATGACGTTCAATTTAATAAAATATTAATAAGTTCGCTAATATAAAAGTTATATGCATGCCAAATCTGTCTGCAAATATATTATATCATTGTATATTTACACAGTGTGCTCAAAGACAATTAAAGGTTATGTAGATTTGAATCTTTATAGAAGCTTGGAGTTTTTGAAGCTAAATTTTCGAAATTTAAAATTGTTAAGCAACTGTTTTACACGTAATAAATTTCGTTATTGATTCAAAATCTACGATCAGAGTACTCAACAAGAATAGAGCATAGTTTATTGAGTATTTAAAGCGCTGTCCTCAAGATAAGTCAGAAGTGAGAGCCTCCCTGTTTATGCTAACCTCCCTATTTCACCAAATGAATCCAAAGACCGAAAGCTGATTGGGGTTCCCTGGTTTGAGCTTGACTTCTTTCCTCCTACAACACTTAAATGCAAGCGTGTATTGAAAGAAAACGTCTTTTAAAGGGTTGAATCTATGAAATCTTTAATAGCGTTTGAGCACGCGAGTAAATTATTAGTTTAACTTATAAAATCAGATTTACCAGAATAATAAATGTTTGAAAACTCAACTAAATTACTGATTGCATAAAATGATGCATAAAGTTACAAGAAATTCTATAATTTATGCGACTGCCTCCATTCTAGAATAGGTTTTAAATTCCATTAATTAAATTTTTCATGTTAAACTAAGATTTTCATATTAAGTTACATTTCATAATTATTTATAATGGTACAAACAAATACTTGCATCAGAGTCGCGTTTACAGGCCACAAGTAATCAAATTTAACTCAGTTTAGACTTTCTTACGTGTATGGATCAAACGTATCCAATCTGAACATAATGAAACAATGAAGTTTGAGGTTCTTGTGCAGACAAGTTTGATTTCCTCTGATCTTTCAAATCAATTTTAGACATATTCTAAAGATGTTTCATTTTCTAAATGCAAATATTTCAGATCAAGTTACAAAACAATGTTAAACACTTATTAATCGAGGAAACTTGATACGTTGATTATAAACAAATGTTCTATAATAACTTTTGTTTTATTCTCTCAATTTATTTAGTGTAAATATTCAATTTAATGATGAAATAGTCAATACCAAAACTGAGGTGCAAGCTTTTATTTCAATAGTTAGCGATAATTCTGTCTTTTCAGCATCTCAATATACAATTAGAAATTTCAGATATACTACGTAAGTGTCACACACAGAACTTTACCATATGAACAAACTCATTTTAATCTAACGAAGACGCCTTATGTTTGTTAAGATATTTTCGTTCATTATTGCATGATAGCTTTCAGTATGAAATAATGAGAGAACAATTTCTTCAACTCAAAACATATTGTGACTCAATCCAATTATGATACCAACTTTCGAAATTTTTCATCTTCTAAAAATGACAATAGAAAAGCTTTGATCTCAAAAAGCTAAATGAAAAGATATTCAAAAGCACTTCCCTAATCACAACTTTTTGGCTCAAGCTTTTTTGCGTATCAATAATTTTGAAGATTCAAGAGTTTAATATTCTGATTAAAATAACAATATGTATCCACTTGTTCATTCAAAATTAATATATTTTCAGTACTTGAAAGAACTTATATTAAAAAAGGAAGATTTCCTTTTGACTGTCATTGACTAAATTAAATGAAAAACTATAATCTAAATGAAATCATCCTACAGACTTCATTCATATATAGCTTACATTTTGTATGAATTCCTTTGCAGATTGCGTTTAAATGCAAGATTCAGAAAATCTAGATTTTTGAAACTGTTTATGCTGTTCGTGCAAGCGATCCGTTTGTGAAAAGGTCATATAAAGTTATAGAATTTTATAAGTTCTAAAAATCCGTTTCGAAGAGATCCCTTATGAATGCATAGAATAGAATAGATGCAAGCTTCATGTCTCTAAGTATTAATGATACTAGTAAGTAAGGCTCGGAAGAATACGGACTGCCCTCATCGTTCACCAATCAAAATCGATAATTATTTGAACCATCCAATCAGGAATGAAGTTAATGCATTATTTAGAGTCCTTGTAATAAGTTTAGAATATTTAAATAAAAAGCTTAATTGAACCCCTTCGAACAGTTGTCAGAATAAATTGTGCAAGTCAATTACTGGTAGACAGTTAAAAATGTTTTTTTCGTAAAAAATGTTGAGTGTGTAATATCGGAGCAGTGAAAGTTTTCGAGAGTTCAATCAAAGCTAAAACCTTATAACTCTGAATGAGAATAAGTCAATTACGTAAGAAATGACTAACAATTTTATCACTTGATAATCAGCTATTTAGCATAAAACCATTTGAAATCATACAATTAAATGGAAGTTAATTATTGATAGGAGACAAGTTTTGTTTGGCTTAAGTTCATTCACTTTTTTAAGTTGAAGTTTAATCCCTAAAAGGTTAACGTTTTTCACTGGTAGGATTTATACTGACATAACTGTACTTAAACCTATAACTAAACTTGTGACTGATGAGAGAATACAGTATTTGAGCTAAAACTAAAAATAATCAGTTATTAGAGTTAACACACAGGCAACTCCTGAGACTATAAGTTAAGTAAAATGGTTTCGAATCGTATGACTACTTTATGATGCGTCTAGGCTCTAATCATATTTAATAACGGGTCCTCAATTTAATATAAAAGTTTGGTCAAAATCTCTTTATAACCAAACTAAATCGCTTTAGCAACTTTAATAAAAATAAAATTTATGATTGATAGAGTCGATGAGTGAGAGTCTGATTTTGAAGATTTTATCAATAAAGCTATCGATAAAGGAGAACAACTATAAAATTAGTTTTTGTGATAGTAATCCACAGGTCACTTGTATTACGGTTAAATGTTCAATTTCCAGAAATAATATCCTCACTTAAACACTATTTTTTATAAAATTGCCATGAATGATAAAGTGCAAAGAAGTGAATGTAGTTTTCGAGTTGTTTTGAAGCTATTTTCCTAATTCATTTAATAGTAAAGCATCACTAAATTTTTATATTGAGAACCAGCTACAAGCATAAAAATAAGAGTAGTAACTTGCGAGTCAATTCGATACTGAATATTATCTGAGAATCAAGTTTCTTTTGATAAATATTTAGTTGAGACAAGGGGATATATTCATAATGAAAATTAATGAGTTTGAGCACATAAGACTTCTACAATATTATGATATTTTTGCTCCAATGAACTGTTGAGTTTAGGGCCTGGGAAAAGATTCTACAGTCGTATTCTAAGAGCACAATTGATGGGGTACTTAAAGGACAATCAGGTGGCAACTCGGTACCCAAAAAGCTGTTCAGAAAAATAAGCCCTCAGGCTAGTCTTTACACTTAAGAATATTCATAAGCTTGACTGACTACCCTGACAGTCTTCAAGTCAGCTTGATTACAAGCATTTCTAAAATCGAAAGCATAACTAATCTAATTGTGTATATTTGGGCTAGTTCGTTTTGAATATCACTAGGATGTTATGTTCGAATGACACTCATGTTACCTTAAGTACCAGAGTTGGCCTTCAAGAAACTCACACTTAAAGGTTTACTCTAGATATTGTCTTGGAATACGACTGCTCGTGCAAAATACAATCAAGTGTAAAATAATGAGCTCTAATTAAATTAATTCCCTACAAGTTATTATTATAAGTGTAGTCATTTTGGGAGGGATTAATGTTACTGATTGCCTCATTGTTAAATTAAGTTTCATTAAAATAATCACTTCGACAGTAACTCAGCTTTGATTTGGCACTCAATATTGTCTGAGTTATGGATCATTGAGACATAAGCTTATTTAACAACTTATTTTCTAAAGTTCTAATGCTAGCAATTTCTTGACTGCATTAGTCTTACTTTTAATTACGAGTCGAAGAATAAATCGGAAAAGTTCTGCTGCTTATAATATGAGTTTTACGATCGATTCATCCTTTAGCAAGGATATTTCTTTTAATTCAATAGTCCATACAAATGTAATCATTTTTCTGTATTAGAGAGCATGAAATTAGAAAATTTTTTTTGATGGATCCCCCTCTCGTCCTACACTCGCAACTTTTGACTCTCGTTCCCTCCCGCTTGATGTGGAAATCGCTCCGCAGATATCCCTTTTGATGCTCTGTTCTATCTTACTTCCTGTAGAGCGCAATAAAGTTGAAACCGAAATAAAAAATTTTTTGCTGTCAAATCAATCTATAATCAAAGTAACAATTCACGCTTAGCTCAAATAAGTTCAGTGTCATATGGAATTCGCGTTGATTTAATTGCATTTTGAAACTATTTTTGGTGTGAAACTTTTGAAACATATTTTACGAGTAACAAAATGAGACATTGTTATCAATAAAGGCTATTATGATTAAAGGCGGAGATGAAGTAAATCTAATTTAATATGAAAAATGAATTGAATGAAGATAAATGATGCTTGAATGCTGTCTAATATTCTATATAAGCGTATAAGCAAAACAAAAGTGTCCTTAATGCTTATACATGACTGAATTGAGAGCAAATTCGTAATCTATCACTTAAAAATCAACCTTTATTAAGACTGTTTCTCATCAAAAAACTAACTCTTTCCTTCGCTCATAGCTGCATAGTTTAAGAAGTGGTTCATTTCCTAATGGATCAAAAGATAATTTGCTAGAAATTTATTCTAGTTATTCACAGACTCTAGCACTAGACCTATAATTATTTAGACATTTTCGGTGTAACATATTTTGAACTGCTTTCAAGCGCATGCTATATACCTGAAAATGATATATACCTGAAAATTAATTCAACAGAAATGGAATAAAATAAACACTTAATCGTTATACTTGTTCGTCATATGTTTCCAATAGATATTTTGCGATTGTTTACCCGTTACGATCTCATTATTGGTTTGAAACCCAAACAACTTTTATGATCATATTGATTTGGGCGTTAAGCATCGGAATCGGAAGTCCTTTGCTATTTGAAAGCCGTGCGATTGAGTTTCGTTATGGCGATCAAATCTATTACGACTGTCGCGAGAAATGGGAAGGAAAGTTAGGAGGAAAAATCTACACTGCCATCATCTTCATTATGACATTTGCCTTGCCATTTTTGGCCATCAGTTTTCTCTACATATCAATTGGTGTCAAGACATTCAAGCACATAATTCCTGGTAATGCTGACTCTGCTAGAGATGAGGCACAACTAAGAACCAAAATGAAAGTAAGTTTAAAAATTAAGCCATAATCTTATTACTCCTATGTTTATTCTGATTCTCACGTCAAATGCCTTTGGGTGCATTTCGGCGCTCAATGTTCAAAATGTGGTAAAAGATTAATTTTAAGTGTGATTTTTGTTTGGAGAGTCCAATGATTTATAGTCAGAACAAATGCCTGGAGATATGAGCTATGATTCTATATCATAAAGCTTATTGAATATAAGTGTTATTCAAGAAATATAAGCTAAAAGTGCAAAACTCAGTCGTTAGTTGTTCCATAATAAGCTCTAACCAACTTGAGGTTACAGTCTCTCAATACTACCATAAACATGATCCATCACGTTATCTTTTGAAATACTAGATAGAGGCATGTCTTCATAAATTTTAAAATTGATTAGAATAGTGTGATATTTATAATTAGAGCATGTAAAAATATTTATTTATTCATAAATTATGCGTCAGATCCTTAGAGATTATTTGCTTTTTATGTATTTATGCATTTGAAGCCTATAAATGTTTGAATATACTATCAATCAAAGATTGACATTATTTTTGTGGATCATCCTATGGACTATATTATTGTTTACTACATTTTGTTACGGCAGTAGATGGCAAAGGGAGACACATGCTCTGATATCTCACACATAATTTGTAAATAAAAATATTTGACGTGCTTTATTTATAAATTATGTTGTTAAAAACAGAAAAAGCAATTTCTTTATAACTTACAGCCAATTTGAGTTGTATTTGCAACACTTGCATTGCTATATGCAGTGGGCAGTACTTAAGTAGTGCACTTTCGAAACTATTTCCAACGTTTGCATTGCTATTTCCAATATCAGGTTTATGTTCGTTCTATGCGATCGCTTAACGATTAATAAGACTCCCAAAGTGTCAAAATTTGATTCAAACTATTATTTCTCAATTCAATCAATTTAATTTAAATTGTTTTAGTCAATATCTATGTTAAATTTGATGTTTAAAAACACTTTAAGTTAATTTTTGACACTTTGGGAGTCCTATAGATCGTTAAGCGATCGCATAGAACGAACATAAACCTGATATTGGAAATAGCAATGCAAGGGTTGCGAATACAACTGAAATTGGCTGTATTCTGAAGGTAGAGTCGGAGTTACTATGCAAATATTAATCACTTTTTTTAAGTGTTCGAACTCTTGTTTCGAACATTTTCATTTAAATTTTCAACGGCAATTCATTGAAATATTGCATGAATTTGCACGTATAAAACATTGTAAACATAAAACTTTTTCGTCTTATGAGACAATTGGGAAATAAGTTTCGTATCAAATGGAACAAAGATTTTTCCATCACTACAAACAAAAAACTTCGGAATGAATAGAACTAAAAACTCTCAAATGGATGTTTTGATCAATGTGATAAACTTTTAATTGTTGAAAATGTAGCCATGCATGTTTTCTATTATGTGAAATGCATATCAAGTGTTTACTAAACACTATGAAGCCCTTAATTGGTTGCATTAGGAAATATGAAATCTCTGTCTAAGCTTTTTCAGATTGAATTTTTTACAGTATATAAAAAAATCTATAAAAGTTATTGACTAGATGGTAAGCTTCTGTGAAATCACAATTCCAAGAAACGTAATGAATCCAATTTAGATAAATTAAAATAACTAAAACAAATCCATTGTTAAGGGTGTAAGAAAAATGAATCCTATTGTCAGTGAATCAATGGAAGCATAAATAAAAGTGAGAGTACTTTAATGACAATTGAAGCGAATAACTCGATGTGAGAGTACTTTCGCCTATTATCTCGTATGAAATCGTAATAGCCATAGAAATGGAACAAAACAGATTAGAATTAGTCACGAATGACAACTGTCGTATTTCATAGGGACTTTGTGGTTATTTTGTCGTTTCATAACGATATCGCTCATCTAGTTCTGATTTTTATTAGATGAACCAAAAGCCAAAAAAACAAGTTGTTTACTGCAGTAATTCGTGATATTTGATTATTTATTTTGATTTCATGCTATCAAACAAGTCCTATCATATCAATTGTGTAACATACGGCCTTTCGAAAAAGTAAGCTCAAATCTTGATAATCAATTTTCTAGTTATTAAGTTGATTGTAAAAGCCAGTACTTCTGTTATGAGCTCAGAAGCAATAAAATCGATCATCAGGATTTGAGTTTATTCTTCGAGAAAATCTTAAGTTTATTACTTGACAAGAAAGATTAAGCTAATATGGACAAATCAATTTGAAAACGTTTAACTTTATGTTTCGAGACATCTTAGCTAGATCAGTATTTAAGATCATAAAGCATTACAAAGCGATCAATATAAGATTCAATATCTAAGTGGTTGATTAATCTTAAGAGGAAATTTTGAACAGATTGCCATGGGAAAAAGTTATTAGGATTTGAAAATTGATTTGTTTGGCAAATCTAACTTTATGACTTCATTAAAATAATAGAAGGATTCAGTGTGTTGATTAAATATCTAATACATGCTTGAATGCATCCAAAGCACAATACGACTCAGGTTGGCTATTGTCAGACTGAATTATTAATTAAATAATAGAAGTTTGACATAACTTAATAAAAAGATCCGAAAATGGTGCGAAACTCTTGTCAATACAAATCTTCTTTTAGATTTAATCTAAATGATACCTAAACCATTAGTATCTGACAACTTGTATAAGATCTTAGTTAATTAAAGTGATTTGTGTTGTGTTAGACTTAAGTGATAAACTGATCAAACTGATTCTGTAGTATCGAATCAGTTTGAAGATATATAACTTTTGTTCAAACAATTTGCTGTTCAATTTGCTAAAAGGCATTAAATGTGAGAAATCAATTAAATGAATTAAGACGTTAGCGAGTTCGTTCACAATTAAGAGTTGATTATAGATTAGTTATGAATCATTTTCATCAGTGAGTCTTAAATGAATAATAATTAAATTAGACGAATCAATGACTTTAGTTGAAATTTGGGATTAAAGTTGTTATGAAATGAAATAATTAATTATATGAAACACTTATAGAAAGTTTTAGAGCTTATTATTCATGCATCGGAACTTACAAATATTTGAATAACAATACTCATAATATTCTCATAATATTATGAGCAATAAATGGTGAGAGGATTTAGCTATCATAAGACCTATCATGTTATTCGTTTGCGTTTTCAACCTTCAATACTATGCAACAATTCTGAATTAACACTTGAAACACTATTTAATTTATCTATAAGATTGAAAATAAGGTTTGCCAATATAATAACAAAACTCGGAGTCTAGTAGATTTATTCGTTTTCAATTAGTTATTCATATAATTGACTAATCTTGATGGAACAAAAACAAACTCAATATACTTTGCAAGTTGATTGAGCTGGTACTTTGATCTTTTGCGGGTTTGCAATCATATGAGACCTGAAGACCTTAATGAAACTCATCAGTATATTATATTAACTTTTATATCCAATATTATCCTTACAGATTACATTTGCATAGTTATTTCAGAAAATGTGTTTCAACTTAGTAATAACTCATGAATGAGTGCCTAAGGTATGAAATGAACATTTTAAATAAAACTTTTCCTCTAATACCCTTTAGGTCGTAAAAATGTTGGTGGTTCTAGTTATATCATTTGCCGTATGTTGGATGCCACTACAGATATTTAACTTACTCATGTGGCTATGGGATGATCTTCGACATCTCGAGACTTCAAATCAGTACTATTTTTACGTGTGTTCGTATTTTTTGTGTCATTTCCTCTCAACAATACATTCGTTAATCGACCCACTAATATATTGCTTCATGAGTAAAAATTTCAAAGTAAGAATCAATCTTCCTACAATATTCCCTAAATATAGGTCTTATGTTTGTCATTGACTAATCTTGGTGTTTTACTTGACTAAATAATCAATTCTACTTTTAGTGTGTACAAACATAATTTATTGAACACATATTAATCTTCGTCTTTCTCTAGTTTCTCGTACAGTTGTTATAAAAGTGAAATAAAGCCATTGATGCTCTATTCTATGTTCTGAACAGACTCATGTCAAACACTTAAATGTTGAACAATACAGGAATTATAGCAGTACTCTCGCGTAGCGCTGCTTTAAGTATACAAATTGCTCAAACAAAAACACAAATAACAATATTTGCTTCAAGCATACAAATGTTACATTCAGTCAATAATAGACTTAGAAGTTGATATACTTTATTCTTCACTCTCTTGTGCTCCGTTCGGCTTCTGTTCAAATTGTGTAGGAGCATAATAACAATTTAATATAAGTTGAAGCAAGTCAGGTCAATATAATCATATCTCATAACACTTTGACATTAGTTGTCAATACAGTTACATAATGGATTAGGAAATTTAGCACAACAAACCTAATAGTAAATATGTGCTACCACCTCCAAAAGTCTTTATTAAACTCTGCGCAAAAAATTAAGGAAAGAGGTATCATTAAAATAAAACTTTAATTTTTCACTATAAAAAGTTTTATAGTAATGATAGCATACATTCATAAAATAGTATCCGGTGATAGAGTTTAATAGCATTCCCTCATATTTTTAATTGTAATCTTTTCGCGAAATTTGAATTTTTACAAAGACTTTAGGAGGTGATAGTACAAACTTTGATTAATTTGTTTTTGTCAATTTGAATACGAATTTCACATAAGATAAATGCTTACCACAGTCTGAAGGTAAAGCAGTGATTTTAGTATTTTGATTTATCACAAATCAAATAAAAGAATAGATAAAAACGTAATGAATGGGTTTTAAATATTAGAATAAATGATGCGATAAATGTATAATTTGAACCATTCATTTTTAGAGCATTGAAGGAAACGTTCAGTTGAAATGAATTATTACGAGGATATCTAGAATTTAAGGCTTATTATGGATTGAAGAGATTGAGAGTATAAAGGGCAAGCATGAAGAAAAGAGATATACTAGAATTAGGGTCTGAGAAAACAGTTTTTAGAAGAACCAAGAACAAATATTTGATTCTTATTTGTACTTCCTACACGCTAATACACCAATTGGCTACCTAAATCTCTAGCAATAATAGCTTTGAAATTTTTGATGAGTTTAAGCGAATAAAGGTATATTAAAAATAGAGTTGTGCTAACATAAGAATCTCTTACAATATATAATGCGTAAAGTAAACATTATTACGAAATAGTGCTAAAAGATTTGAATTTTTTCAAAGCTTTCAGATTAATAACCCCACAATAAATCAATTTAAGAATAGATCTTATCGCTATAGCTAATTTCCGAAGGCTTAGTGTAGCATTATGACTTTTCAAACGACAACTTAATTGTATCCATTTCTGTCTTATAGCTGGAAGATCTAAGATCTATATTTTGCTTTGGTCGCAGAAGAAGTCGCAACTTTAACGAAGGCTTATCTCAGACACAAACAACTAATTGTCAAACGCATCGTTCAGTATCCCAACTGAATTGCTCCACTTTCATGTAAAAGTATTAAGTGTTTGTATTGCGCCAAAATTTGATCCCTAAAGAATTGTGTTTTTGTGAGTGACCAACTGTAAAACCCAACGTAATAATCAGTATTACAATACGTTTTGGTTTGAACCACGTTTTGAAGCATTGATTTTATTATTTTTGCACATATTGAGTTGAGTTTTTTAAAGAGTTTTGAAGAATTGCCTAACGATATTTTTCGAATAATAACAATTCTAAATATAGTGAATGTTGGGTGTAAAGCGTAAATTCAATTTATATTTCCAATGGATCTGTAGTTTGTCTAGTAGAAATAAAAATGTTCAGTAAAACACATTCTACTTATTGACGATACAAAAATAATAAAATCAACTGAAAACGCCTTGCGGTCAGACTCAATGAAGGCTGTAGAGTTGAAGAATATAGTATAGCAGTAGTGAATGTTTTTATAACGAATGTTCAATAGTGTGAACGAAATTCTAGTGCTAATATTAGTTGACAGAACCTCTATTATAGTGAAATGAGGCTTGAAAAGAAAAAATATAGAAAATGGTAAACTGATCAAACTTTGCCATAAAAACATTGATTTTGTTGAGAAAAACTTATCCTTCCATTTTATATTATAAGTCAATGTTAAAGTCTTAAAACTTTAAGAATTGTCTTGTTTAAGCTTGTTTAAGTTCCAGTAATTATATACGTATCTCAAAGATCGATTTAGTCAAAATCTCAAGTAAATAGTGAGTCTCCTTATAGTGAAATTTGGTGCTGAGCGATTCACTATATTGAGGCACTACTGCATTTTAGGATAAAGCAAATTACACCTATTTGTTAAATTTTGAGTGAAAAACGAAAAACCAAACCCAATTAAAAGTCTGCTAATCACATATAGAAAGATTATGATTGTTAACTAGCATAAGCGAAAGTATATAAAGTGCAACGTTTTAGCCACTCGAACAAGTTTTTCGAGATAAAGCTTCAAACTTAAATAAGTAATGATAATCTAAAATTATGTGCCGAGATCAACACTGATTTATATTCGCATAAATCTAAAATTTATTAATAATGGAATTAAAGCTAAATGTCAAATAGTTGATCATTTTGTAGATTTTATTATTCGTTGAGCCATTGGTTTTTAATAGCAACCTTTTGTCTCATTAGCAGTGCGTGCGTTTACTCCAAAAGTTAGTAATCATAACTTTAACTTCAGTTTTAATATTTAATATCTTAGCTAATTAAGAACTCTGAAGATAAGCAGTGAAAAATTTGCTGACAGAATAATTAAAACTTTCTAATAATTTTCTCTATATTAAAAATTGTCAACAGTTGATCAATTTGAACTAAACCCAAACTGCGAAGTACTAAAAAGTCCACTTTCGAAACCTAGATGTTAAGCACTAGATTTAAATTGGGGAACAAGATCACTCGAGACACATTCTAGGGTTGGCTTTTAGGCTAAATAGCAGCTATCTATACTCAAATTTGCGATGTTATAGAAGTACTACATTAGCAGATAATGGATATATTCTCAGTATTACGACTTCACTTGATCTATTCAGTGAATGTTTGCTCATCACACGTATTATTACAACGTTTGTCAGAGCTGCTTGCTACATAATAGGGTAAATCTAATATACAGCACATGAGCGCACTTCGGTACGCACTTAATAAAACTAATAAATAAGTTACTCTGGAGTCACAAATATCCTGGACTATGATTATCACGTGCCCCTTTGAAGTTATTATACGGTACAAGCATTCAGACAATGATCGCAAATATATTCATCGAGAATATATATATTCAAATAAAATTAAACTTAATATCGACTTCGACGTCTATTCCGTTCTTATTTACGATGTTGCAAAACCAAAATTGAAGTCACCATAATATAAATTCGTACTAAATCTACTTAGATTGTAGTGGGAAGCAGTTTCCGGGATATACGAAGCCTCTTTTTGAATGAATGTCTTAGCGAGTAGGCCTTTTATTATGCACTAAAAACACTTCCTATATTGAATTTAATGTTTTTAATGCATAGTAAAAGGTTTATTCGCTAATGCATTTCTTCTAAAAAAGCTCATTCATTATTTTCAGATTGTAAACTACCTTGTTTTACAGCTGTCAAATTGGACTACGTATGATCTAGGCTTTGAGAAATTTGATTCATTTTCATTGATTTCCATCCTTTTCCTACAGATAATGCAATAATGCAACAATTTATTCATATTACCTCATATACATCTATATTTTAATATACATCACAATAAAGAAACATTAAACTCTCTCTTTATTAGCCCTATAAAGTAGATGTACTCCGAATTATTCAAACGAGGAATTCCTCTTTCAATATAATTTTAACAAAAATGTAACCAAATTTCAGCAAAATTCTGATGCATTTCATAAAGATTTTTGAAACACACAAAAGATGTTCACAGAATGCTTGACTAAAGATAATAAAATATTTAATTAAATTGAAGCATATTAAAATATGTGTTCAAATCGATATACAATTTTATTGATGTTCCGCTTTCCTGGAAAAATAAATTTGTAATAAAGGACTCGCGAAACGGTATTCTTTTAGATCCAATTCATACTCGAATAAGACTGTGTGATCAAACTTCTATATCTATGCTATTAATCTGTTTAATTCTTTGCCAATTTTAATAAGAAATGAAAAATATTTTGTGAATTTTATGTCGTTTTGTCAACATTTTTTATTGGATGATAATGTATAAACATTCTTTCGACATGTTACGATTGAATAAAGAATATTATTATTTTAAAAAAAATAGATTAGTAAAACAAATAGCAGTATTCATGGATTGTACTTGAAGCTTAAGTGTGATTAACCAAATTGCCGATATGAGAAGGAACTCAGTTTGGGTCTGAAATTTGAACATTTAAAACTTAACTGTGTTAAGGTTCTGTCGGCTAAATCTTGAGGAAGTCTAAAATACAAAATTATGAGTTATGAAATTTTGAAAAGTCACCCTTAACATAAGTGTTATTTGTGAATAAGGCTGAAAAACTCTCAGATATAGTACACGAAATCACGTTCACACTTGAAATTTGAAATGTTAATTATAAAGTTTATTAAAAATACTTTTCATTATTGCTCTCGTTAGTTATTAAATAAGTTACTGATAACTTAAAGTCTAAAAGTCATTTAAAATGACAACAATCAAAAGGAAGTGTTAAACACAAAGGCAATTCTAAAATGAAGTCGATTCAAGATTCAAGTAAGAAATATGATTGAGTTTAATTTAAGAAAAATCATCACTATTCAAGTGTGCGGTAAGGATTTCTAGTTTGATAGAGTTTACGGACTTTCTTGTAGGCAACTGCTATTAATACCAACACAACAAATAAACTCGAGGCTACGATTCCAAATATTGTCCAACCTGTCAGCCTTTCACTTGTGTCCAAATGTGGTGTATCTGCACCTCAATTAATTAATCAATTAATTAATTAGTAAATTCAATAAATCGCATTAATCTGAATTACTTGTAGAGGTGGACGGAGAAGTTTTTCTAGTTGAAATCGTCGTAGTTGGAGAGGTTGTCGTAGTTGTAATTTTTACTGGGTCCATAGAAGCTTTATTTGTGGTAGGTAGTGGTTGTTGTAGTAGTTGTCGTAGTGGTTGTACTAGTACTAGGACCTGTTAATAAATATGTAATCAATCTTCAAGTATTGTAAGCATAGTTTGAAAAATAATTCAGATTTGTTTCACTTCTTATAGAATTAAGAAGGCGTGAGCAAATAGGATGAAGATGACACAAAAACTGAAAAATATACTTGAAAATAAAACTATAAAAATTTCAGTTATTATCTCTAACACTTTCTGTTGAATTGAACTTTTAATTTGACAAGATACATTTTTACAAACAAGTCAAACAATAAGGACTAAAAATGATTCATGATTCGAGCTTTTTTCAGAGAAACTGTTTTGAATACCACTTTTTCATATTACCCTCACTATTTGTAAGTAAAAACTATTACATTTCAATTCAAGTTTAGTTTGAGCTTTAAGGATATGCTGTTCATTCGTGTCCCTTGCGTACAGTCCAATTCTTTATTTTGATGTCATCATATCATCGTTGATGTTATCCTCGAATAGATTATTAAAATTTCCAGAAGTTATATTGCTAACCAGTTCAGTTTTTGACATTTGTTTTGAAATCGATATGACAAGAACTAAAAAATTTGACATTCGTTTTCAACTTTGACACGAATATGATTGTAAAGTTACAAGATTTAGTGACGATACAACCCAATCAAATGGATAATAGGCGAATGCACATAATATCGATCGAGAGCCCTCCTACAAAGTTTCAAATCAGTATACAAGTTCGAGTGCTTTAAAATACAAAGTTTTCATATCTGAATTTTTACATCAAATCAAATTGTCAACTTTTTTGAAATAGAGTTCATCTTAAAAGATCTGCGAAGTTCAATACAAGCTAAAAGCCTAAAGCAACTTACTGAATATTTGAGATTCTAAGCCATAAGAATTGGTGTAAATGATTAATGGTAGATACGTAAAAATACAATTTAAAGTGTAATTATAAATCAAACTACTTTTGATGTATTCTAATCTCACCAGTATCGATCATTATTTATGCAAAAACAAGTAGGCACGAGTAGCATTTAGTTTGTTCTTTTCCTCAGATCTAGTGCCACGCATTTCAAATTTAATCAATTAAATTCTATTCAATAAATATAAATTTTTAATTAAATTAAACAAAACTTCAGTAACAATAGAGTTGTTGCAAAGAGCATTCAAGTAACAGAACTGCGCAGTCAATGTCTAGGAATCAATCACTTGTTTTAATATTGTTGCAAAACTGCTGATATTATCATGGACTAGATTTTGGTAACCAAATACCATGATCTGAAGGACGGCATTTTTTATAACAAATAACGCGATAACATTCAAATAAGTATAGAAGTGCTTTAACTCATAGGCCTTTTAGTATGCATTAAAAGTACTTTCAACATTGAATTGAAGCATAGTAAAATGCCTGAGTTAGCGCATTTCTTCAAAAAAATTCATCCTTCAAATTGGGTTCACATGAAACATTAAAATACTTGTTGGATATCCAATACAGTAACGAAAACGAATCACAAACTAGATTTGGCGAAAAGTCGGTGCGCATCGCACGCAATTTGATATGACAATAGTCTTTTCTTGTTGCTATCAAGTTTTGAATTGCATATTCAAAATAAACTAACTTCAAGCTTTTCAATACCAGTTATAAAGAAACAGTTTTTGTTCAAAATTTCAAGTAAATATCAAATCTTATTTTAGGCTGACTCCGGTTAAGCGCAAAGTTCATACAGAAAGACAATTTTCACAAAAACGGTTTATAATACATGATAGCTAAATATTTGACTTCAATTAATTTTAAAGTAAATATAACATCAAATTTTAGTGAGTTTTAAATTTGAAAACTTCAATCTTTGAATATAAAAATAATAATATTGAGCACATTTAAGATATTAGTGAAGAATTGTCTCGTTCAATTGTCAACATTAATAATAAATAAGGACTTGAAAACAGGCAACAGTTATGTAGTTCGTATTACTAGACACTCGATATTGTAATGAAAGTTATTTGCAAGTTAAGTGTGATATACTTATTATTTTATTACGAAGTAGTAACGGACTCACATGGTTCAGGGTATTCAAGTTTATGCCACTTTCCTCCTGACGTGCACAGCGCTTTGGGCTTCTTCGAACCTGTATATTCACATTGATTTACGTCCGTTGGTTCTAATAAACGAGAAGCGAGTGGTTAGAAATATTTGTTTCATCTCACACTAAATACAGACCGTTATTAGGTAATCTGCAGAACCAAAAGGCACATCCTTTTTCACCAATACAAGCTGGACAGTCGTTTTTAATATTAAGACACGGATCTGGGTCTTCTAAGATAAACATAGAAACCACAATTCACTAATTATACATTATTTTTATAAAAATTCATAATTTCATCAGTAATTAACTATCTCTTACCATCGGTTACGTTAACAGTTAATGAAAACGTCAGTTGTACTAATGAATAAACGATTAGAGTGGTTATCAAAGTTCTCATCATTCTTATTAAGCACTGATGACAAACGCCGAGTAATTGCTGAATGACTAAATTAAAAAGTTCATAAATTGAATAGGAAAAATAAAATCAAATGCTAAAAAAGGTTATTAACTAAAACAACATGGTTACACTAATATAACTCATACATACTATAAATTAGTATGAACTTTAGATTATAGATCAAACTCTTTGTTTCAACACTTTAGAGAAGCTTGAAAAACATCTACGATAAATATGAGCTTATAAAACAATATGCTCGCAAATATGTTCCAGTTTTACTACAAGTTAATAAACTAGAAAATCTGATAAGAATACTCGCTTTCAATTCAAGTAAAGCTATGGCTCAAAGTATTATCCAAGCAACAGACGAGTCAATTAAACTCATAGTATTACCAAATTATAATGAAATCATTTGTCTATTTCTCGAACAATCACAAATGAATAAACCTAATGATGTGAGAGTTTGGTTAGTCTATCTCTTATAACGGTAACTTAAACCAAGCAAATGAGAAATTAGCCTTTGATTGTGTCGCTTTAACTGATAAGTTGAGGAACTTTTAGCTTATTCACATCTAGACTATAAGGTTGTAAAATTTACCAAAATAAACAGGAAACACAATACAGGGTTTCCAAGAAGTTTCTTCGTACTATTGAATGATAGGTTGTAACTTCAAAACAAGAATAAAATGCGATATTCTTATACGATCAAAGCAAAAGCTAAATATGACAAACTTCTGAAATAGACTTGCACAATTCGAATGAAAAAAATTGATTTTTATTTATCTTATTATGCAAATGCATGATAAGTTTTTTCACTTCGTTTCACAGAACAACGATCAATAAAGGTTATTCAATTTACTTAACACAGAGGGACTGAACGACAAAGAGTCATTAAAGAGATAAGAAAAAATGAAAAATAATGTAGATGTTTAGTCAAACAAAAATTTCCATTACAATGCTCGTAAAACTACATTTTCTAACTTTAAGATATCAATATTTATTGCCAACAAACTCGTAACAGAAGTCTATTTATCGCTTGTAATGTTTAAGCAACCAAAATTCAATTGACAAATCTGAACATTCTTCCAGCCTTTGGAATATAAAGCGTTCAATAAATAAACCTCTAATTTATCAGCAAAATCTTTCAGAGAAAACAATCAATAGGATTAAACAATACGTGTATTTGACTAATTAGTTCAAATATTTTGCTTATGTTTGAGCTTTCGAACAATCCTAAAATGCTATTATTTTGAATAAAAAATACTACGGTTAGTTAATGTACCGTACTATTCTCTACTAAAATATTGAAATATTTGACTAAGTCATTTATGGAAAGATTCACCTCATACTCAAACGTAACTCAAACGTAACGCAAACATACGAGAACAACGAAATGAACGATAGGATTTCATCTTAAAAAGGCTATTCACAAAATAACTGATTGGAAGTAGTGATATCTGAGTTCGATATCCAGTTGTACTCTATGCAACGAGTAAATATTTGAATCTGAAACCATTGCCATTTCGATCACATTACCTTTACCTTTACTAATCTAAACATATATTATTACAGTAAATAAACTTAATATGGGCAGTGGCCAGATCTAAGATTTTCGGGGATTCCCGATTTTCACCCTAAAGTCAGTTATTCGGAAAACTAGCAGTAAAACACGCTTCTTAGGCCAACTATAACTTGCTATTCCCGAAAAATTACCGATTTGCCTAATTCTGACTATTTATCTCGAAAACGTTCCGATTCTGTAAATGTTAGCAAAAGATGGTATTGCATTTACGATTCTAAATAAGTCCGAATTATGAATAATTTTTAAGCAACAAAATTTGTCACAGTTTCAGTCTCAGTTGAAACAAATCCTATCTACGTATAATCATGAATGAAAACTTAACAGAAAGCTTCAAGTTTCAAAAAGATTGATTGCGCTCAATTTTTAACCGAAGTTTGCATTAGTAAGATCGTGTGTAACCAAAATCTATTTTTCTTGAAAATTTCTTTTTCAAAAAAATTGTCTTTTAAAACTAGTCAGATCTTAGTTACCGAAAAACTCACAATCTTAGCTTGAATTTTTATCGGTTTCCGACCAACTTTCATCTTTAAACTTCCTGAAAAATCTGAGACTTGAAAATAAACAAAATACGATACTTAATAACAGGAAGCGATGTCTCGTTGCAGAAGATTAAAGGCTTAGGGAGAATCAAATGTTTAATAATGCATTAATCGTAAACAGAATGCTAGGATATGAGCCATTTGATTAATTATAGAAATTGTACAATACGTTGTTGATGACGATTCAATGAAAAACTACATAAATCTCGCGAACCACTAATAATTTATGATATTATTAGGAATAAAATTGATAATCACTCAAAAGTAGATTAGCTACAACTAATATTTAAGAATCACATTGAGAGCCAAACAAGTAAATGATTAAATTGGCTTTGTTAGAGTTAAGTTTTCATACGTAAACAAGTGTTGAAGTACGAATAGGTTTGCAATTTAGTAGCATTTTAGTTTGAAACAGACGCAATATTTTCCTCATTCAATCAAACGAACAAAACAGTGTTTTTTAAGTAACATTGTCAACACTAAACACCGTTCAGTTGATTCATGGACAAAAATAAGAAGATCAACATTTACTTAGTTGATTAATTTGCTTAAGAACGTTTGATTATCTCAATTAAATGATTGAATTAACTTACCACTAAAGAAATGCTAGAAATACTATGCATCAACCCTTACAGAAATTAGTTCCAAACGCGAGTCACGCTAAGTCAAGGATAGATCAAGGTTAACGTGTATCGCAACTCAAATTTTGCTAACTTCCACTAACTACAATTTGATTCTAATTTTTCTTATACTGCTTACGGCTCAATGAGTTGGTTCTACTTGCAACGTTGGTTGCTAACTATGAAATGTTGCAGTCCTCTTACGAAATACGCTGCAATACTTTCGTAACTAATAGTTTAAGTGTTCATAATAGAGACAAGCAGTATTTAGATAAGACAACTAATCGAGAATTATACGCTCTAAGGAATCATTCTGTGCTACCTCCATCCTTACAATTTGCTCTTTTAACTTAATTCATTCTCAATTGTGTCTTATCTATTCTTTCAGTTATTTCTTATTTAAATAGATTTAGATATTGGTAAACAATAGCTTATCAAATATTAACTGATTGTTTGCGCTTAATCTAAATATTACATAAAGCTTATATCTTACTTCAGTTTGTCCTCCTCTCACACGAATAATCGATGTTTACTCAATATTTAGTATTATATGATTGAACCATTCAGTTCATTATTAGATTGATTTGAATACGCATTTCAAATATTTAAAGTGATCTCTTCTTTTGTGTTTACAAGTGATGCGCTATTTATGCCATTAAAGAGTTGCGACACATTTATGCATTTTTTTACTTGAAACGTGCGCACATCTCACCAAAAATGTTTATAACTTCTAACAGCAATAACGACAACACATTTTATAAAACTTTTAAGCGTTTTTATTATTAGACCTCACTCGGAGTCGGTATAAAACTTGATTAATAAACAAGTAATAAATAAATAAATAAGTTATAAATAAATAAAGTATTGATCCCATTGTTCCACATATGACATAATGATTTATAGCCCTATAATTTGAGATAACTGATCGAAAAATTGAAAATAAAAAATAATTTAACTTCTTTTAAGCGAACACTTTCCTTCGCCTAAATCGAGAAGTGTTGCTAGCAAACTATCAACTGTATTCTTCATAAACTCCAGATTGTCTCGAGTTAGCCATCGAGTGTCATCACTAATTCTATGATAGTGAAAGACCATATCTCTACGCCAGGGACCTATCAATAAGAAAAAGCTTGCAAACATTTTCAGACTAATGTTTAGTAAACTCTAACCTAAATCACTCAGGAGAATAGCATTGAAGGACTTGTCTCTATCGATGGGATACCAAAAGCTAGCATGATCACTTCGGGCAAATGTCCCGTATTTCGAGTATCGAGTCCAATTTCGCGCCACTTCGTGACTCCAAGTTGGCAGTGGTGGATCCATCAGTCGTAGAGGGTATTTACTGTTTTTCCAGTTCTTTTCCAAAAAGAAATACAAGTCTTGATCAATGTTTCTTCGCGACCAAGCAGTCAAAAAGTTTCCTTTTGCACCACTTTCTTTGACTTCTTCGACAAACATAGGAAGTGTTGGCTGTAATAATAATTTTTCATAATTTAGCGCATATTTAACCTAATAAGAATTTATTAAGACAACTATGATGATAAGATAAATTTACCCAAAAATCCCTAAGAGATTGACTGCCATTAGTATTGTTATAGCTTAATAGCATGTCCATAATGTAAGCGCCGCGAAATTTAGCTTTATTTTTGTTAATCTCGGTTGGAATCAGATATTGCTGAACGAAATATTTGCTTCCTTTTAAATACTTGGGTCATAACAATAGTAATCAATTTTAATTAATATTCAAATAACATGAAAGCATTTATAATCAATGTCTAAAATGCTTACTTCCTCTTCTAAGTCAAAGAGCGTGAATATTATTGTTTTATTTAGTCTACATCTATGAGTTGTGAGCAACCTTGCGATCTCGAGTACAGCAGCTGATCCAGAACCATTATCATCAACTCCTGGTGACTTTTTCACAGTGTCATAGTGCGCACCAACTAATAAGATTTCGTCGTCTGGAGTGCCGCGATGTTGACCCGGAAGTACAGCGATTATATTACAGGCCGTCTGTCGCCTGTTTGCTCCCGGATATAATGGCTGTTATAAAAAATTTATTTAATTTTATTGTTGCTTCATATTTTTATTATTTTTCCATCGTATTGATTTTAAATTAATCCATTTGATTGACTCAAGCTTTGAATCAAAGTTTCATTCAAATTGAGAAGAGTTCAAAAAACCCATTCTTAATGTTAGATAAGATAACATTATCAACTTTTTCTATAATTACAAATTGTAGTTTCCGTATACTTGATTTGCATAAATTTGATTAGAGTTGCGCAAAAATACAAGTCTTTTTTGAGAACTTTTACCCGAAAATTTTGATTTAATTTTTATTCAAGCTAAGAGCTTTCGAGTTGACAGAGTATTTGCTTACGATTTTGATATATCTCATTACTTTACGTATCCCTCAATTTATTCAAGCTTTAGTGCTAAATAGCTTCCTTTATTTTTTAACGATCACATCGTTTAAAATGAGTTTCCAAGATTTCAATAATAAATTGAAATTTATCTAAAAGCTCTTTTATGATTGATTTGAGTCTAATTCTTTTGAGTTTGGTCAAAGTGTTATTCTTATAGAAACGATACGTGAAGCAGTTTTAATGTTGTAATATTTTATGAATTTTCATCAATCTTTGTGATTAAAGTTTCGTTCAAGAACATACATCTACAGAAAATATTAAAAAAATTGCCAGAGCTCTATAGGATAGCTTTTATATGTGAAATTCAAATAATAGTTTCCTTGAGAAATGTTTTCTATATTTTTAATCGTATAGAAAGCTTTGGCAATTGACTATCAATAGCCAGACAGTACAAGCGGTCAAAATCTATATACTGGTTGATTGAGTAAAGTATAACTCACAAGTTTTATAGGGCTATCTTCAGCTTTAAAGATGTGAAACGCAGTCTTAAGTCCATAAGAGAGAAATTTTTCTTTCAGTGCTTCTCTCAGGTCTCGCATATATTGCTTGTCATCGTTCCAATTCCTAGAATTGGTGAAAAATTGAAGAATTGTGTCATTCAACCTCAATATCGAAGTTGCAGGCGTTCCGTTGTTTTCGACTAGAATTGGAGAAGATGTGACCACAACTCCATCAATGGTCTCGTTGAAGTCGCCGTAATGGACGTAATCGAACTTATCTAAATCGCTGTATTGATGCAATACTTTGGTCGGTTCTTGAAATATAACGGGTTCTGCACTGAAAAGTTGAGAACTTTCGCTCCTTTCGAACCACCATTGAGTGAAGTTCCAGTTATGCTCAACTTTATCATCGCTTAAACACGACCGAAAAGTTAACGTAAAGCTTAACGACAAAAGTATGAAATAGAGTCGTAACATTGTTGTTGGCTACTTAAAACATAGTCTCTAAATAAAGTTGAAAGCAATGACATTGGCGGTTTTTAAAGCTAATTCTCATTATTGTGCACTTCACGCAACAGTTCACACTCAACAAAGTGTACAAAACAATTTAAGATAAATATAGTCTAACTGTTCGTTAGACTCTTCGGAAGTAATTCCTCTCTAATTAATTTTAATTTCGAAGATATTTATCGTCTAGTTTCTCAGGTTACATTTAATTACCTTTCATTCTTCTCATACATTGAGTCAACTTTTAAACAAATAAGAATAAGATAAATATTTTTTATGAACTAAACTGTACCTCCTGTTCAATTGAAGTCAACTTACCGTTAAAAGTAAACACTCGAGCTTATAGCTCATGTCTTGTTGATCAAGATGACCTATCATTAAGTAGTGAACATGTTCAACTTGGACTTAAACTTGACATAATGGCTGTGGAAGATTTGGTCGTAAGAATAAAGATAAAAAACGATAAGATCTAGGATTGAAAGAAGTTTCGACTATAAAATTGTTAATTAAAAAATGCAATTAATTGGTCTGCTTATAAAAGTGTGAAGTTGTTCAAGTTTAAACTTGACAAAAGTGAACTAAAAATAGTATTTCATTAGTTATGCCGTTTTGAATAAGAAGCATTGATGTGTTTCAAGAAAGCATTGAAGCCTTCTAATAAATTACAACATTAAACCAACCATTAATTAAAATCCAGAAAATAAGTATAATTAATAAAATTAATATTCAAATGTTTTTTTATTCAATCATCATAATATTGATCATAATTCATAAGCAATTTTCACACAATTTAATGTTGTTTCTAAGGTTTAATAATTAGAGTTACCAGATTTTAATTAATTTTAAATTAACTTAGTAAAAAATGTATATTTTTACGTGCTTTACAGTGCAATAAATACAGTTTTGCTCATATTCATGAGTTCTTATGTTCTGCCATTTAACTATACAAAAAGATATGATAAGACACTCCTTAATATACTAACACAAACAGTTCAAATTTGGTAACCATAATATAATTGCGAGCCGTCTTTCACATTGCATTCACACAGCCTTTTATGTTTGAAAAGTTTGATTTGATCATCAGAGAGACTGATCCAGTCAGTAATCGGGTTATTGACACCACTTATTTTTCTCATAAGCAAAAGTAATCCTTCCACCGATATTGTTTCATCGATTGAAAGTGGAACTCTTAGGTTGTCTTGTGTCAAAACACTTACGTGAATCAATGAAACTTCGTATTTGTATCGTTTCGAAAGAATATTATTCAATTCTTCCCTACAGCTGTGGTCTGATGAGGATTTAACTAACAAACCGCAACCTTTTGTACATCTCTCTAAAGTGGAGTTTTTCATTTGGGACATAACTTATTTAATTATGGACTTTCTTCAAATGAGTTAGCAAGTCTTATAACGTATAACACTGAAATGATATGAAATCAAACTGTTGCTATTTAGTTATCTCTTTCTTGATTTGATGAAGGTCAACACATGTAAATAACAGCTATCATGCCTCATATTCAATTTTATTATTTTCGTTTGAAGTACAACTCATTATGAGAAATGCTAGTACAGCGTCTAAAAAGATTAAGTTTGACTAGTTTTACTCTAATCCTTTCTCAACGTTCTTGATTTTTTCAACATTTAACAATTTTATCATTCAGGTAATGCTTTTAAGTTACTGTTCAATCATTCAGAATACATGAATTAGTCTTAGTCAAGTTTGTAACTGAAAAAAGCCTTATGTTAAACAAATTTATAGAAAAATTACAAGATAAAAGAACCTTCAGATTTATATTTTAATAGTAAAGTAAAATCATTCGATGAAAAATTAATGTTTGATTGAAAATAAAATCTAATATTTGATTCTAAAATAAAAGTTTTGATGCGCTAACTCAATTTGTTCCTACTATACTTTTAATAGCTTTTTGCATGCAATACATAAACATTCATTATTGATAACAATTACTACTGAAGCTAAAAATTTTATTTTTTTTTATTTTCAGATTCTTCTAGAATTTATTAAATCTATTAGTTTAAATCAATGTAAAACTTGATGATTCATTATTAACTCATGAGACAGTTTAATCTTTTCGATGATTTTCTATAGAGTAGAAAATGGACTCATGTTTTGTTAGAAATTACATATCTGAATATTAAGTTCGTTAAATTTCATTTCCTGGTCATTAAATAAATGCATTTATTAAAATTTTGCTTCCCAATCACGCCTAAATATTGATTTGCAAGAATTTCACGTTTTGAAAAGACGGATCATTTAAAAATAATTCATCTAAAAGTACCGACGATTAAACTATACACAATGTAAGAAATGATGAATACCTTTAGAATATCTTGCAATACTAGTAGTAACCGATGTTCTCACAGATCTGTCCTTCACCCCAAGGATATAAAGGAACTTTTGGTTGCAATTTGATTGCATGCAAAAAATGGTCTAAGCTTGGATAAAAAACCATAACCACTTTCTATTCTATCAACTTATTCTAATAACTTTCATATCAATCCAAAAGTTTAGTTAATTAAAAGTGAATTCTATTTTATAGCTATCTTAAATCCTATACTACAAGACTTGGAAGAATGTCTCAATCAATAGGATTGTAGTGATACACTCGTGCGAGTTGTGGAGAATTTCGATACTACTGATTATGAACTGAGAAGAATTTGCGACCGATTGGAATATTGATACTAATTTTATACTAGATTAGTTGGTGAATTTTCCAGTAAACTACTCGCTCATTAAAATCAAGTTTTTGCAATATTTTAAATCTATATTAATCGTTGCATCCATTTTTTAATTGATTACTTCAATAGTTAACATTCATTTTGGATTCTATAGAATATGACGTTTTATTACTTACTTTTTGTCAACTTTCGACTAAATATTGAGTCAATTTTAGACCTCTTTCTAATCCAATGAATGAGTTTTTTAATTGAATAAAACATTCTAATTTAGAAATTGGACACATTTTAAGTAAAGTTGAATTAAGAAATACAAATCAAAAGATAAAGACTAAATAGAGTTCTGAAAAGATTCATCCGATAGTTTTAATGAAGATTTATATATAATCGTTGTCTTACACGGCAGTTGAAGAAGGATTTCGCTGTGAAAATGTTTGCAAAGATGGCAACGATTAGCATTGAAAATGAATTGAATTAATTGGGAACACTATGGTACGAACTGTCGCTTAATTAATATGAAAGTAAAAATTGGCAAAATAAGCTTCGACAAGTTGCTCAAGGCATTTGAGCAAGAAGATGTTAGAATCAGTTTTTTGTTAATTTCAAGCATTCGGAAGAACTTTACTATTTGGTATCTGTTAGTATGTTAAACTTTTTTAATTATTCGTAAAAATAAAGTTGAATTTGATCTCAAATTGATACCAAACAGCTGAACGTAGTCTTGCACTTCACTCCAAACCTCAAAACTCGAGGATTATTTTATATGAATTATTTGAACGCCTTCAAATCAGTTTTGCTTCAGTTAGATGAAATATAATTTTATTTTGAGGACGATGTCAATGTTTGAAAATTATTTAATGTTGAATTTCGCAAAAAATAAAGAAAAATAGCAAAAATAAGTCTGGACAATAATTACAGATTTTTATTTGAAGAAAATTTTTCTCAAAATTTCACGCTTTAGTGAGACTTAAAATTGACCCGCTTGAGCATGAAGTCTACAAAAGTACAGGAAATATTAAGCTTTTGAAGAGTTTTAAAGATTAAAAGTGTTGTATTCAGAAAGAACTTATCTGAAATACAATACTTTAATGAAATTCATTTATTTCTATGAAGTCTAAAGTATTATTGAAGTCGATTCAATTCTAAAGAGATAGAAGATATTACTCAGCTTAATTTAGGTAAAATGCAAAGTCTACAGTAGGCTCATTTAGATCCAACAAAAATGACTAACACTGAGTTTCGAAAATTATCAAAAAACAAGATTCATATGAAAAATAATCAAAATAAAAGACAAGTAAATAAATAGTTGAACTGGTGAAGCATCGCTGAAAGCAAACAATCCGAAAACACAGTTTGAGTTGATTTGCTACGATTACTGTCTAACTATCTAAAAACGAATACATTCTTAGTTTTCGATCACATAGTTATTCCTTTAAACTGAAAAATTACAAAACATCATTGATTTAGCAATATTGTTCTCAAAGTTTTAATTATAAATTTCATCTGAGAATCATTTCAACCTAAAAAGTGTTTGCCGTATGTTTTACATAAAATTAATTAACGAAATATTAATCACTAAACTAAACTTGTTATGTGTAAAAATTTCCTAATATCTTATGTAAATGAATGGAAATTTATATTAAAATGTGATCAAAACTAGTTAGAAAAGTTGTTGATACTTGATAGCAAATCGATATAATTGGAGTTGATAAAACTCAAAACTGCTCTCATCACTCGTTCATAATCTGACATCAATTTGAAACAAAGCAAACTAACGCTTCATTAAATATAAATTATTTGTTCATTTATTTGATGCCAACTCCAAACGATCTAAACTTAAATCAAACTATTTTCAACTAATACTTTGCTCGACAATTCCGACAAATTAGTGTCACTGGTGTTCAATTGAACGACACTGATGTTGCAATTGAATTTGATACAAATTTTATTATTTAGTCAATACGAATGGGTTACATAATTTAGAGATTTGAAACAACCTTTATATTTGAAAGCTTTTATCATGAGTTCAACTTTATGCATAAATTAAATATTATAATCAGTTAAATATATAATAAATCAATTTTTATTACAATAATAAGCTTATTCATTATAATCTATCTAAATATATTGCAACAAATTAATCTTTCCATTGATTGCTTCGTTCCAAAGATGGTCAACCAAAAACATAATACTGAGAATTGATTATTACTCTGTTGCAACTTATATATTAGATTAAGGAATAGTAAATGCTTATTACTTTTGTTTAACATATTTACCAATCAAATGGTCAATTAACTAAACAGTTGAGTAAATATTAGGAACACACTTTAGTTTTCCATTCTTAATCTTATTGATTGGAAGTCGACCTTCATCTGCCATCACTTTAATGAATAAAACGTATATAATGACGAGTAGAGTTATACTAATTAACACCAAAACAGAAAGAGAAACCCAATACCAGTTTAAATGATGTTTGGTATGGTTCTGTTCATGAATTTGGGCATATTGGTGTTGACATTTTTCATGTTGGTTGTCTCTATTTGGGACTCGTACCGCACTTATGTAAATTCTTTTAATAGGCTTACACTGATCCACAGACTCCCCATATTTATGGCATTGCATATCAATTTTTGTCAGAATAGCGTTCAGCTCATTGTAACATTTCTCGTTGCCAGAAAAGATTCTTGTCATAAATATGAATCCGAACCGACTCATCAGATACTCGCAGCACGAATCTTTACCGCCATTAAGATACGATTTTAAGTGATGCTCAAGCATTAAGTGATGTAAACCACATTCTGTCACTTGAATTGGTCCAGCCTTTAATGAATGTATTGCACTCAATAGTAATAATATTATAATTTTTAAATTCATATTTTCACATAATTCATTAGATTGGCTTAACATTTATTTATTAAACATACGACATAACGTGAATTTTACTTTAAGGTTAAATAGCGATTGTTATATTTATTATCATACATCGAATGTTAAATTGTTCTAGAACTCTTGCTCGTCATTTCCCGGATCGACTGAATCCGGTCAAAATGAATGTTATATCTAGAAAAAAATGTAATCACTTCTAACAAAACTGCAGCTATTTCTAATGAAAACTATTTAAATCTAGTGTTATATCAGCTCAACTATTGTATAGTTCTACCTAACAAATTAGTTTTTACATCGTTTAAGTAAATGATTAATTAACTCTAATTATATTCATAGACAAACTTCCTGTAATTCTATTCATTTTTAGAAATATGTTATCAAAAGTAAATGTTGGTTAGAATTAGAGATAGGCATGATAGTCTCGAAATTTGAGATATTATAAAATAACCTGCTTGAAAACCTATCAATTTTATCAACTGATTCTATTTAAAAGCTATAACCATATTAAAAATGTAGGAATAAAAATACTCCATTAATGAATCTCGACAAATGACATCTTCCTAAAGAGACATCTTCCTAAAGATTCTCAGTCTCGAGTCTCGACTTTCGAAAATATCAACCTCTAGTTGGAATGATATCAATTTCAATGAAAACTACCTAAGGAAGAGTTCGGCAGTGTTGTCAAATTGATTTGCAAAACATTTTGATAGCGTTAACATCGCGCGAATATATATTCGAAAAAGTGCTATAAAATGCTAACCACCAGACATCTGAAAGTAGTCCATTCGGAAGTCAGGTTTTCAGTAGAGAAAAGTCATTTATATTTACAGTCAAGAATCTTTTCAAAGTGGTACCATATAAGCTTAAAGTTATTTTTTGTATTTATCTAGAATACCTGATATAAACTTAAATGTTTTGATATCATTTTAAGCAATAGAGTAGTAGAAATAACTGTATCTCTTGCACATATTTTGCGCTTAACGGATGTTTCTGTAAAACGATAGATCTTTGCCAAAGTTGTTATATTTCGTTTAATAATTTCATAAGTTCATGTGATGTGCCATTTTAAAGAAGGATTTATTATATTAGAGAAAGGTCACATGAAACAATTTAATCTAAGATTTACAAACCACACAAAAAGATTTTCCTAATTTAGCCATAGAAGCCCACTGGAGTACAAGTCCTTATAAGTCTTGGGGAAATTTTTTGTAATTTTCTTCTTGTGACAAAGTTTTAGTTCATAATCTCTGCTTTAAGATTATATATCGTACGTCAACATAATACATGTATTAAGTCAAATATAGCAAGTTTCGCAATGGTCTATCATTTTATAGAATGCGTTATGCGTGAAATGTACAAACGATAAATGTGTGTATGGAATGCATTTATTTATATTACTCTATTAAAGTAATATCAAAATATTTATAAGTTTATAATAAATAATTTCAAGATAGACAGAAAAATCAACTTTCAACTTGTAGGTGTCAAATTTGAAACAATCTTGGCTATACATTGATTGCACGTATTAATATGACTGAAACTGAATTCATAGATAAATATTTGCTAGAATTGCTAGAAAGTTGATAATAAAAATTTAACAATTGGAATATCATTTTTATTTTGTCAATTTAAAATTATTTTCACTCTAATGGAATCTCTTATATGAGTCTAATCAGTCGTCCAATGTCCAAAATATCTAGCATTTCGACATCTTTTCAGGTTATCAATTCGTTCAAATGCATATATTATTACAATAAATTTAAATACGTATGGCTTTTCCCTATTGAAAACCTGGCTTTCAAATGAACACTACCTCCAGATATCTGGCGCGGTCGACATTTGAAGGATAGGATCATCATTGATATAGGATTAGGCAGATGTTTGTGAACAGTTTATAAATTTAAATAAATCTACTTTTAGAATTAATACATGCGTCATATCTACGTATTTGTGAAATCCACATATTGTGTGAAAAAGGAAACAAATCCATTTTTAATTGTGATCAATAATACCGAAGCAAAACAGTCCCGAACCTGACAACCGCATACGGCAACTTTGCCAATGCTTAGCAAGTTATAGAAAAGTAGCCACTCAATTAAGAACGGGTACCAGCTTCGTAAGAAAAGAGGAAATACTCGTGAAAAGATATGATTGCAGTCCATTAGACTTTTTTTGAATCGGATATTTAAAATAAAAACTATTTTATAAGAAACCCAAAACTGGAAATCATATTGGAAAGTATATCGAGGTGTTTGGGTCGACAATAATACCTGAAATGGCTAAACTAGTGTTCAAATCTTGAAAAAGGTGATACCGAGATATCACTAAAGCTAACGGCTCTTACATAAACAAACTAAAAACATTCACAGATGCTAAATTAGTTTTAATTTACACAATTAAACTGTTCACAAACATCTGTCTAATCCTGTACGTCTAAGCTCTCAAACACTTTTTTTCAATAGAGTAATTATATTTTAATCAAATAAATTTTCGCGCGTACGAAAAAGTTGATAATAAATTATCGAAACTATATAATAGAAAACAATTTTTGTGACTACTATAAGATTTATATTAATAGTTATCTACAATACACAAAAGTCTAACTTCATTCAATGACTTCATATTGGTTAATTCGATGAAAAGAAAAATTATTTTTTAGTTAAATATATAAACCATCATTTATTTATTGCTTATTTTAATTTAAAATTTGATTTTACCAATTTTTTAAGTTTACCCTTTGTAAAGTATGCGCTCTTCTATTGTGAGAAAAGTTTACTTTCATGTTAAAAAATATCTGACATATCATAATCCCATCATTCATTTTACACTTATCTTTGAGAGTACGTATTCACAAGATATTCATATCATCAAATTTGCGAATCAGTTTGATAGCACTCCTGAAACCCTCTTTAAGGTTTCTCAGCGAAGTCTGAAGTTAAAATTTAATGCAGCTTGGAAGCTTCAAATCTTTGTAAAAATTTTCAAAAGAATAACTTTGATAGATTCTGTTACGCAATCGAATAATTGTATACTCCCGATTTAAAATATTCAGAGCTAAACAAGGTTAAAATTCAGTAGAAGTTACATTATGAAATTGACAATGAAAATGCAATAATGAGTGGATAAGGTTTATCTAAATTCAAGCGAAATAACAAGACTGATTAAAACGAGAAGGATTTCAAATGTTTTTCTCTTTCAACAGCAGGCTTATAATCTTTTTATTGAGAGCCAAGTATATCAAATATTAAAGTGTATGATATATATTTTCTATATTTACTTAAGTTTTTTGTTATCAAAAAGTTATCTATAACAGCTTTTGTTCGTTTAATATGATTCGCCATTTCTTATTGATTTGAATACGTATTGAGTTGTTTTAAAAATTTTCGCATTTTCTCGATAAATTATAAGTCTTCACCCAATTAAAATGAATTTTAAACTATTTAGTTTAGTTACGCTGTTTTTTCTTGTAGTTTCTTTTAAATTTTCGGTACAACAGAGTAATATAACGAGCACAACTGAAGCCCCAACCAATTCAACAACAACAAAAACGACAACAACAGCTCCAACTCCAACTCCAAAACCAACTACAGCATCAATAACACCAACGAATTCAACAACTCCAGAACCAACTAAATCTACCACTACGACAACAGTTCCACCATGTCCTCATGAGAGACACTTCGATGCGGCCTCTTTTTTTGGTGGAATCTTGTTAACTGTTGGATTAGTTACTATAGGATACTTTGGATGCAAATATTATAACACAGTATATGGAAGAAACAATTTATACAATACTTACTAACCATTTAATTCCAAATCAAATATTTGTACTCTTTTTTACTTCAGCAACACTGTCATATAATTTTTAACGTTTTAAAAGCCAAGTATTATTTTAGTAACTATTTTGATGTATATAATAATAAGTTTAATGACTTATTGCCTAAATTAAAATTTAATGTAAAGTTTGTGCTATTGATTAGAAACTCAATTCACAAAAATCACGTCTAATATAAACTTTCAAAATCTTTGATTTAATCTAAATTGACTAAAAATTTTTGAAATAATCGTTATCTATTCGCCTAAAATGTTCGATAAGTGTCGGATATTCGGTAATAATTTCTCTTAATCTATTGTCAGGCAATGGTGTGATGAGAATAGCGGATACGTGTCCGTAGACAAGAGCGTCTAATTCTGTCTTTTTGTCACCAAAAAAATATAATTGTGTTCCGAGTCTTTCAGCTAAAGCTTGACAACAAGAATCCACTTCTTCGTAAACATCTTTTAATTTTTTATCAGCCCATGAAATAGATTCGAGTTTCTGTTCAAAAACAATCAAAAATTTTAGAATAAAATTTGTAAACAAGTCAAAAGATAATAAAAAAAACAAAAATGATTAACAAATCGGTTGAAAGAAATGATTAAAAATGAGCTGAAAATAAGTAAAAAATTGAATTATAATTATTGATTACCGCCAGAACTGATCTCTTCTTCTTCCACGTAAGTATACGATCTAAAGGCCAAGGAGTGGCAAATGAATATCTAGGATAAGTAACAGTATTATAAGTTTGCTCGTGAGTCCAGGTAATGTAGAGTTCGGCGCTGTATAACACGTTATTAACTAAGGAGATATAAGCTCTCATATCAGCCTTTTGCGATGGGTCTAAATGTTCGCTCAAATGAATGCCTTTCGTGTTAACGAACGCCACAATCGGATCCATTTCTGCGATCACAAAAGCACCACATTTTATGAATGGTACTGAACCTGAAGGAGACATTTGTTCGGCATTTGCTCTTTGGTCTATAGTGAAGTCAAGTGAACACATTCTTAGGAAGGCCTGAACCGAACGAACAGTCGCCACTTCAGGCAGAAGTATCTGTTCGAGTTCAAATGGTTGGAACAGCTTCACATCTTGAGGCCACGGCTCGCTCGCGCCCAATTCCACAGCTATTGATTCGGTCAATAACACGTTTGGCATCTCTTTGTTTTCAAGTTTTTGGTCAATAAAATATATTTATTTTGTTTTAATGAATAAACAGCTGATTAGATATTTAGCACATTTTGGGTTTAAGTTGTTATGGCAACTCATGCAAGTCGTAATTCATTCACATTTTAGTCAAATGTTTAACTAAACTTTTCAAAAGTTTTTATTAAATTTTAGTAATTTTAGTTCTAACTAATTTAGTATTTTGTTAAATCTGTTTAATTTTTGTAGTTTTTAATATATTTTGCTTATATTCACGACTTTTAAATTGAATCAAGTTAAGATTAAAATAGTTGACATAAGTTATGAATGAAATACCGGGCAGTTGTAACGGAGGTTGTAATACGATATGAAGTATAGAGGAGATGTATGGAACATCTAGCTAGATCAAATTTGGTAGCTTTGCCAAGTCTATCTTTTCTCACTTGCCCAAACCTAACAAACTAAACTACCACTACGGTAGTATGTTCAGCTTATTGAGTTAGAATAGACAAGAAGAGTGGCGCTCGAGGCTTAACAAGGCTATCAAATTTGAATCTAGCTCTCGTGTTCCCTATATTCTTTCTATACCGAGATTGAATTTCGAGACTATGCAATGCGTGGTGTATATAAACAGTGCATACATTTTGGCGCAATTCATATCAATTATTGCATTGTCTGCTATCCCGTAACTTGAAGTGAAAGAGAAAGTGAAAGTGAAAGTGAAAGTCAGTCACTTATTAATAAGTTACCACTTGCTTATATTTTTAATTAATTGATTAAATACTTATAAATCATTAACGCAAATGGCACCGACGCCTGTCTTACAAAGCGAAACCCAGAAAATTGATGGCAAAAACTTGTCATTAGATGAAGGATTGAACCAAAAACAAACGGTTTCAACTTTTAGCTCACCTGTCAAACATTTGGTTTGTTTTGTTTCTAACTTTGAGTCTAAACTTTTGTTTTTAACAGGATTTCGACGATGGACCGACCATTTCGTTGGAAAAGCTTAAGATAAGCCTAAAAGAAGAGCCACTACTTCGCGAGAATCCATCGCGTTTCGTGGTCTTCCCTATAGAGTACCCGGACATTTGGCAAATGTATAAGAAAGCAGAGGCATCTTTTTGGACAGTCGAAGAAGTAGATCTAGGAAGAGATTTACCGGATTGGAACAAGCTCAACGACAATGAAAAACATTTTATATCACACGTCCTCGCCTTCTTTGCTGCTAGCGATGGCATCGTTAATGAAAATTTGGTATCAAGTTCAATATGGTATTAATTCTTATGTAAGTTAGACTAACTTTTGGTTAATTCAATCATAGGCTGAGCGGTTTATCCGTGAGGTGCAGGTGACTGAAGCGCGTTGCTTTTATGGCTTTCAAATAGCTATTGAAAACGTTCACTCGGAGATGTACAGTCTCTTAATTAATACTTATATTCAAGACAGAATCCAACGGTTTGTATCTCTTTTTGCTTGTTAATTTGTAATTTTGTTTGACATTTGAAAAATAACTATCTAAACTTGAACAATAGAGATTTTCTGTTCAACGCCATTGAAAACCTTCCGTGTGTTAAGAAGAAGGCTAAGTGGGCGATGGCTTGGACTTCTAGCGAGTCGGCTACTTTTGCCGAACGATTGGTTGCATTCGCAGCAGTTGAAGGGATATTCTTCAGTGGCTCGTTTGCTTCCATATTTTGGCTTAAAAAGCGCGGACTTATGCCTGGATTGACATTCAGTAATGAACTGATCTCTCGCGATGAAGGGCTTCATTGCGATTTCGCGTGTCTCCTATTCAAATACATTGTTAACAAACCATACGACGAGAAAATCCTACAAATAATCAAAGAAGCAGTTGCTATCGAGCAGGAATTTCTGACTGACGCATTGCCGGTCAATCTGATTGGCATGAATTGTGATCTGATGAAAACATACATCGAATATGTTGCCGATAGATTGCTGGTCGAGTTGGGACTTTCGAAGGTATGTTTTTGTTTTACCAATATGTTTAATTGGAAAGCAATTAACTGATTTATTTTGTTGGTCACAGTATTACAATTCTAACAATCCATTTGATTTCATGGAACAAATATCACTTGAGGGAAAGACAAACTTTTTCGAGAAGCGTGTTGGAGAGTATCAGAAGAGTGGTGTTATGGCTCAAAAAGAAGAACATAAGTTCGTACTTGACGCTGATTTTTAAGATGGTTTGAGTCTGAACGCTTCATCGATTGTTTAAGACGAATTTTATTTTCATTTTAATTGTCAATAATTTATTCTGTCAGCTTATGTTATTTTATGCATTTATTTAATTTGAAGCCATTTTAACTGAAGATATCAATTATATATGATCATTACTTTTCTAAATGAATTACTTACGAACCGATCAAAAATCAACTTGAATTGTATAGTTTTTTATGAGAAATTTTCACTACAATAAAATCTTAAAGAATAAAATTGATTTTTGACTTTAAGTTTGAGCAAATATTTTGTAATTAAACTAAAGTTTAGTCAGCTTCCTTCAATAGGCTTTATGTTGCTATAAAATTTCCAAGCATTCATGAAATATTGATGATTAAATGATTATTAGCTTAATTAAGACCGCCAAGATTCAGTTGTGATAAAAATATTGATAAAATAAAGGCGCCAAACAAGAGGTTCGAGTAAACGACATTGATTAATCTATAATTCGGAGAATATTAGCAAATATTTGTAACTAAATTTTGATTGATAACTTAACAAAAGAACAAAAGAACTATGAGACTTGGAAGAAAGCCATAAAAAACTGATTTAATAGATTAAATTGAATCAATGGATAAACTATGCTATCGTTTTGTTTAGACAGTTATTTTTGTCTTGAAGCAAGCTACACAAAACTATGTGAATGTATGTTGAGTAAAACTCACTGTTAATCTTTAGCTTCCAAGAAGTGTTATTATAAACAAGACCTCTACAGTATTTGTATTAATTGCCAACGAATCGGTTATGAACTAACCATACTCTCAAAGGAGATCTAAACTTTCGTTTTAATAACTGTTTTTCTAAGCTTAGCGTAGGATTTCTTAGACCAACTCTAGATGCCTTTGATTAAGACATGCAATATGAATAACGTTGGTCTGAAATGGTTTTATTGTGCATCCCACTCACCCCTGTGTTATGCTGTTTTTCGATATTTGCCTATCTTTTAACATAGTATTAACGCTTTTTCAAGTTTTACCTTACTCCTACCCATTCCTTTATAATGTAACGTTACCAATGGGCGAACTTAAGTAGATAATCCTGATAAATAGGACACACCTATTACTACGACCACATACGTTATGAAAGTGAAACTTTTGTTTATATTTGCCATAACAACCAAATACGCAGTCTTTAAATCCATTTTCAATACACTATTTTCCCTTTAATTATACCTCGATTGAACCAAAAATTTAATTACCTTCAAATTCAATCATTCATACAGTAGAATAATTTTAAAAATAAAATCGATTGAAATGAAGTTGAAAAGTGGCTTAAAGTTGACAATAAGACAGTTATAACTAATTTGTATTTATAAGCGCGTTATCAAAATAGTTTTCACGTGCAAGAGTCGTGATAGAACTGCAGCAAACTATATCAATATAAGAGCCTTGAATGGAGTGAACGAATATAAACTTAAGTCTATTGTAAACTAGTATTCAGATGGTTGTCTATTTGCTGGTGTTTTCAATGCATTTAATTCGATTGAACTGTTATTATATTAGTTTACCGCTAAGTGGTTATAGTGAAAGAATGCATTTGTTAATCTAATCTGATATTGTGATGAAATAAGATATTAATTTGAATTAGTGTGGCATTAGTTGCAAACCTGGTCGCTTCTAGTAAGTCAAATAATTGAAGTTAGCATTTTTTCTTTAAAACTATATAATTATTTATATAAATTTAATGCTATTGTTTATTAGTGTTTCGTTCAACTGCGAATAAGTTGGTAATTTTTCTAAATTTGTGCGCTCTCAAGTACTTTTCACACTTATATCAACTTTTTCATATCAAATAGACTTTGAGCTAAGCGTTAAATATCTTAATAACAAGTGAATTAAAAGTTTATTTTCACTTCTTATCACAGCGTAAGATTTGTTTTTCAAAGTTTTAATGCAATTAAATTAGAACTGAAAATAAGGAACAGATGCCTCCTAAGAGTAATTGAGTTATTAAATTGGATACAAAGTCCTTGAAATAGGGATACTTTGGAAAACTATTGAGGCACTTCAATTTGTTTAGCTGCCCTTAAATACAGGTATTTTTCGAATCAGAATATCCTTGGTCTTAATGAAACAACTTTTGTTTTATCAAATTCAACACATAAGGTCAGTTTTCTAAAGGTCTCTAATTTCTAATCGTGGAAATTTTGTTCAAGTCATCTGAGCCAAGTCACGTCAAGAGGCATTATATCGAAAGATAAATCAATGTGAGCTTTTCATGAATTTTTAACTAAACGGAGTCTCTTTTTTTTTTAACTCAATAAGATGTTCGACACCGTTTCATCAGCTGTCATTTATTTAGCTTACAACAGTCCTATTAGAGTCGTAACCATAAAAGTGTGTAATAATTGGAATATAAATTCAATTATTTATTTACATAAATGCATTGAATCGAGACTAACAATATGTGAGAATGAACATCAAATGAGGCCATTATTTTTGAAAGTTTTTCCTTCAGTTTGTTATTATTGTTTATTCAGCAGATTTCTTTGAAAAATGTTTTTAACTAAGTTTATATAACTTTTATCTCTAACAACGTTTTGTTTATTTTTACATTTACGACAAACTTTGTACTGAACTAAGTCTTAAATGAAAGTGTTTTAACAGATTTAAAACCCAAACAGTTGAACGTGACATAGAAATACTCGTTTAGATGAGAGACAAACAAACTAGCTATCACTTATAAAATCAAACATTGATGACCTAAAACATAAAATATACCGGTACTAGAGTTGACTGTTTCGTTCAGTTTAGTCTCACTAAAAAGTAGTTTCTCTTTCGAAACCAGTTAAATTAACTGATGAATTAACTTGTCAACAAGGCGCTAAATATGTTAAACTTTCTAAGACTTTTCAGAGGATAATCAATTAGTTAATTAAGTTCTCGAGCCTGTCGTTTTCTTATTCAATATTGAACTCAAATTAAGATTTAAGTTAAACTTTGATTTTCCTTGTAGATTGCATTAAAATATTTTTATGAATTTAAGAAACTTAGTTTGAGCTAAATGTTCGTGAAATGAGTAACCCTTCGAAAGATGCTTATCGACTCAGTTTGATTGCTTTCAAAATGTAAACGAGTTCTCGAATCTCTGTTTCATTGATGAGTAAAGCATAGAGTAATTAATAGTCAACTTCTCTTAAGGCAAGTTTATTTGATTATTCTCACTCTGAACTAATCTTTTATTAGACATATAAAAGTAATAAATGGTGGTATGTGGTATTTAATTGACTAAATTGTAGTTAAAGCAGTCTAACTTGAACACAGTTAAATGGTTTTTAACGAGACATGAAAAATAAGGATTGATTTTCTGCGGACTTGTCTAGTTTAGTTTAAAAACCATTTAACTGCGTATTGAAGTTAGATAAGCTTTACTTTATATCTAACATCCGAGTGTAGATGATTAGTTCTTATGTATTCATTACTAGCAAACTAGTTATTACAATCTTACAGCTAAATTGGTTAATATTTGCTGGATAACTAATTGCAGTGTTATGCAGTGTATTCTGTCATTAATGCTTTCCTCGAAGTTGCTTTTATGTTGGTGTTATGCCCCTATTTTGTCATGTTCTTATATCAAACATAAAATTGGCATTGCTATTTCCAATGCAAGCTTTGAGTTCCATGCGATCGCTTAGGTTGTAACTCTCAAAGTATTCAAAATGATTCTAAACCGTTCACTATTCTTTCTCAGTTCAATCGATTTAATCTCAGTTATGTTTATTTTTAGTTTAATGTCTAAAACACATTTGAATGAATATTGAACACTTTGGTAGTCATATTGTAAGTTAAGTGATCACAGACCTAACATAAAGCTTGCATTGGAAGTAGCAGTGCAAACATAGAAATAGTTTGTCGTCACACTAATAAAAGATTTGCCACTGTAAATAGTAATTGATTACTAGAAAATATAAGTCAATTTAACTCTATTTAACTCTATTTCAAAGTGTAGTCTGTCAAATTGAGTTCTCTTTTATTAGTTTTCTGCGCACTGTGTCATATTCACAATTGCTTTTTTATGAGCTCATTACCTTTAGAGATGATTAGATTTGATTCTGCCCTCACAAGAGAGTTTATATATCTAGTTAAAAATCATTTTTAAAAATAATCTTGAACAACTCAGTACCATATTCATATAGCCTTTCGATTGGTTGAAAATGATCCATCAAATTATTTGAATTACTTTCATGTTATTCAAATCTAAAAGTGAAAATATTCAATTTTTTGATAGTTTGGCATTAGTCATACTTAGGCTAACAGTTTGCATATCTAAACTGTTTTTCAACTAAAACTTCTAGCCAGACAACAATTATTGCACGTATGACCTTCTGATGCCTACTATCGTTAGCTAACAATGACGACCTATTATTTCTGACTTGGAAGGCAATGCGTTATTGAATCCCATTTAATTATTGGTTAATTATTTTCCTAAGTTGTATTGTACTTTCGCGCACTATTAACGTTAAGTTATTGAAAGTATGAAAACCAAATGCATCTGAAGTGATAAAATAAATTGTGAATCTTTTTAAATAATATCCATCCTGAACTACACTCGCGTATTGCTATTATACTTCCTTTGATCTTGTGGATATCATAAATGTCAAAAGTAAGTTATGTTTAGACTTACGTCAGTTAAGTCTAAAATTGATTTAACTAGATTGTTGTGCGTTGAAAAGTTTTTTTTTCGCTATAATGTCAAGCAATAATTGTGGCATCAATTTTAGTTGTAAAGCATCTCATTAAGTATGACATTTTAATTATTTGCATGTCATTTTACCAAATATGAATCCATACAAATACGCTCACCGTTTAATTATCAGTAAATTTGTTCAAACATAATATATGGTTCTAATTATTACAAATGGTTTCAGTAATTGATGAGTCTTTTAATAATAGATTAATTGCAAAAGTTTCAATGATTAATGCGTGGGTAAAGCACAACCCACATAAAGCTTTTTAACGACACCAACTTTCAAACTAATATTTAACTTGTTTTGTTATCAAAATTTGAATAGCTTGCTAATTAATTAGGTAACAATAAACGTTGAATTAGGTTAAAATTGTAGTTTTATTAATTTTGCGGAAAGTAGTTCTATAAATAACAATTATAATGACACCGTTTCGTCACTTTCAGAGATATGTTATCCCTAGTGATAAAAGATTCTACAATCGATATTTTTGTCATCATTTCAATGTTAGTCAAGCTGTGATTTGATGCAGTCTCGTTTCCTGCCTTCAAATAATGGGTTAACTGTCACTAGTTCTTTATCACTATTACTCCTGCTCAGCTGGTAATCATATAAGAACGATACGAGCTTACATTTGACCTCCAATTATCAGCAAGACTAGACATTGATAGATTTGATTGTCTCTTGTTTAAGTTGAGGTTAAAAATGCAATTATCAAATGTTACTCTTTCATTGTTCTCATATTTGTCGTGATTTGTCGTTTGACTAAACTTGATAGCAATTAATTGGTTGATTTTGAATCAATATTTTTAAACATATTTTCTTAATTTACAAATCCTTTAAGTGTTTGTTACTCTGTAGTTATAAATTATCTAAAACTTTTGCAACTAGTCAAACTTATTCTTACACCAACAAATTACTTGTAAGTGTTTCGTTCAAATTGATTTATATTTACACAAGCTTATATTTGTGCTTTAAGCTCATTGGATTGTAATGTTTATCTTTTGTATATTTGATTGAGAGTAAATATTGTTGAAAATTTTCTTGAATATTTGGCTGGTTCGTTACTCCACGGAATGTATGGAAAGTGATCAATTCTATGATTACCAGCATAAGTCAGTCACTGCCAGCCTAGACTTCTCGCAAATGAGCTCAACTTATGAAAATAGTTGCTTTTCTGATAAACTAATATTTTCATTAACTATCTCCTCAAACTTTGCTATAATGGCTTAGAGTTAAGCTGTTGATTTTTAATGCCTTTTCCATGGTCAACACTTTGTCTATTTGCTGAGGAAGTAACAAAGTCTCTAAATTGTGCATAGACTTTGAAACTATGATCCAATTAATCTTAAGTTGGTATAAGATGATACGATGAAATTGCATTTGACTTTGCAACTGTGATTCCATTAGCGCTTAATAAATTGGTTTACCTTTTTCAGCTCAAAAAGTCGATAGTATCATAAAACTGAGTAAAATCATATCAAGTATGGTCAATAGCCTTCAGCACATTAGTGCATATTCAATCAAATATTAACTTAAATGAGAAACACTTCAGCTAGTTTCCAATGGCTGTAATATTCTTATAAGTCATGCCTTGATCACGTTTACAGACAACTCGCATGAAATGTAGCAATAGTTCGAGTCAATAAGGATAGTTGCATGCAAGTTGAAATCTATCGAAACACGTGTCGTAGTTCAAAAGCTGAAGTAGCATTTTTCGAGTAAGTTTGGTGGTTTTAGACATTGAGATTTGAACGAAATGTCGAGCAAATGTTTAGGATTGAGCAAGTTTTTCAATTGGATACGAAGCTTTCAAATTAGCCTTCCATGCTTTCAATAGTTTGCAATTGTCTAAATAAGATTGTGTATTAATATTTGATGATATAATTAAGGAACATGTTCGCGGAATCAAATGACAACCAGTGGTAGTAACTAACTTAAGTTTCGACTTAAGATCAAATTTCAAACGATATAACAGTTTTAATTAGTTTTTGTTGTTCCTCTACTAGGCTTTGACTTAAATTTTGCTCAAATATCTTGTTCCTCAGAGTTTTGATTGTTTTTTGTTTTGTTCTGCACCCAAATTGAGGAAATGATTTCAAATTTACTAGTGAATAGCAGATAGATATGCAGCACGAGTGATAGCCTTATATAAAACTGTTTAAGTCATACCATAAAAATAAAATGATTTATCAAGTTTTTAAAAATTTCATTTTCAAGGATAATGTAATCATCTATTTGACTGAGTTAGCTTATGTCACTTTTGATTTTTAAATTATTTGAACATGTTATTCTAGAGGAAGTAACTCTGTCACATCTCTGTATAAAAACAAGTCTTCAATTAGTTTTGATTGGACAATTACATTTAACTGACTTGCATTTCGATATTATTCTAAACCTTATTCTCTCCTCTCCTCTTCATATATGACATATATATATATATATGTCATTTTCAAAACTTAGTTTAAATGTTATCCATGTCGTGTGCTTAGTCCGTTGTTTTGTTATTACAGATTACAAAAGTGATAACTTTGTATCTTTCGATTAGATTTACAGCTATTGGCAGATAGTGACAAAAGTCAAGTAATTGTTAATATTAATAGCTATTCGCGAACATTCAGTTTCCAAAGTTTGTTTCGATTATGATTCGTATGTAAGTTAGTTTACTAAATGGTTGGCATTTTTGTGCTAATAATCTCACTGTTGATAGGATTTATAAAATGATTTGATGATTTTAACACAATATATATAGTCTGATAAGATTTTCATATGAAACGTTTAGTAACCTTAGAGCTAAATATACATAATTAAAGTTCGTTAACACAAATATTGCAACATCGTCTCAAGTAATATAATTTGTTTTCACGTCTATAATAGTGAATTAATTGTTTAATTTATTTAATTTGATTGCAGGTCATAAAATGCAAAGTATATCGTACGCACAGAACGCATCACTGCCACCGCTACCACATCCAGTCTCGCCCACTTCTTTGCCAACATCTCCAGTATCGAAATCGACTCCAACTCCGCCCAATTTTTTCGCATTTCGTTGGCTTTTTCGCGGATCTAGAAAGTCATCAAAGAAAAAGCCAAAGCAATTAAGCAATAATAAGAATCATTCAGAAACTTATGTATCGATCACGGATAAAACTAAAATAATTACGCGTCAAAGTTATTCATTCGATGACATCCGACAGTTATTTATGAATAGCGGAGATGAGAAACTGATGAATTCAAAAGAGATTAATATTTATAAGTCAAATCTGAGATTGCTTGTAGGACCGATACAAATAAGAAGAATCTGACAAGTTTTACATGTAAATTATGTCTGACAACTAAGTCGAGTTACGAAATGCATTCTATTTGGTCGTGTGGTTGCGCTTTCTGTAAACCTGTAAGATCTATCATTACTTTTAATCGTATCCTATTTGTTTATTAATAGGAAACCTACACAAGTGCTCTCTTTTTCATTAGTATTTCTGACTTCTCTTTGGCTTCATTTCATTTATTACTTTGTATCCTCTAGGATTGCACTTAATTTCGCAATAAACCAATTGATCTGTTTAGTGTAGATAGAAATAAGATTATAGACGTGAAAGTCTACTCTGAAAAATAATTGATTGTTTTAGTGAATAAATTTAGTTTGCCTTACATTTTAGCTTATTTTCTTAGAAAAGGTCAACTTATGTAACATAAATTGTAATCTGCTTGACGTATATAACCTGCAACTTCTCAAAAACAATATACTCTTTCAGCTTGAGAACAAAGCTAACTGTTTTTTTCATATCACTACTTATTTTGATGAGTTTTGGCTCTTCTCAAATTAATCATTTGACCTAAAGATACTGACAAATTGTCAATGAGAATTATTTACTTTGAGTCACGCAATCTTATCAATAGTTGTCGAAAAAATATCATAAAAATGAACTGAAGTCAAAATAGCTTGTTTCTCCATTTGAAATTGACTTTTTGCGAATTGTAATGCTTGCTAAAATAATTCAAAATGAATAATCAAAATAGTGTCTTGAATTTTAATATAAATTTACTCTAGATTTATTCATAACTTGTCAACTGAACGTTTTATGTTTTTTAGTTTTTAGGCTCAATTTTATGCCAAATTGACAGCTTGTAAAGGATAGTTTACTGAGCTTTAGTTAAGTCTCTAAATCAGGAATGTCGCTCTTTTGGCGAACAAGCATTTAGAATGAATACTTGCTTCCTCAGTTAGACCATTTTTCACAGTAATAAAAGTTAGAACATAATTTCCAAACCGAGAATATTATTTTAGTAGCTCTTAGCCAATCTCAATTACTAACTTGAATATAAAAAGTTGTGGACTTTTATTTATTTCACAACATCAATAGTGATGTTTAGCGATGAAAACATGAATGTTTTTCAGTATTTAGATGAATTTATTTGGAAAATCTCATTAGAATATGTCATTGTAAATTATGTTAATATAACTTGAAGGATTGCGAAATTAGCTCCAGTAAAAGCTTTCAGACTACTCTATAGGGAATAATTGGTTATATCATTTATCGATTTTTTTAGAGCTCCTTTTCATGTTAGTAGCAAAAGTCACTTAAACCTTGAACCTATATTTTTAATGATATTTTTAATTATGGTTTTGCTTTATTTGATTGAAAACTAGATTGAAAACTAATTTTTACTGTTATTTTTCATTTTTAGTGTCTCTCTCAATATTGTGAAACGTCCATACGTGAAGGAAAAGTATCTCTACTATCATGTCCTGACGGCTCGTGTCCTAACTCTCAAACCAAAAATAATTTACTTTCTCCGCGAGAAATCAAACTATTAATATCGCAAGAACTATATGAGACCTATAAACGATTTAGACTTAACTGGATGATAGAAAACGATCCAGAGAGGACGTGGTGTCCAACACCTAATTGTGAAACGATTTGTTACATCAAGCAAACTAAACGGAGGGACAAACCATTACCAGTCTATTGTGCGACTGTAAGTGGCAATTGATCTTATGGTGTAGTACAGGGGTGTCCAGTACGTCGATCGCCAAACTTTGTGATCAATTAGTAGCTATACAATTATTTTACTAAACAATACTATTAGATTACGCCAATATAAGATTACAGTTAAAATACAATTTTAGGTTAAAGTAGCTCTCTTGAAAAGTGTCTGGACACCACAGTGCGTGTGCATCCTCCGAAATTGCCTCACCCTCCAATAACCGCATCTTACTAAATTTATCACATTTAAATTTCAGACTATGCGCGTACAGTAGCTATTCTCAGGTTTTTACAAATATCTGATCGAAGCAGATATTTGATTCTAGCAACCGTTAGTTAGAACTTGAATTTTATTTGATCAACAAATGTTCAAGTTTTAAGCTTTGCAAATTGAAAAAGCGTTAAACTTGAATTTTTATGTGACCAGTTTTCTGAAGAAAATTCTCACCCGCAACTACTCTTCATCTGTAAGTGTGTAGATATCTGCATAAACTCCTGGGTGCGGTTATGAGATGCACATGTATAGTTTATGGCGCTAAATTTAACCTTATTTTCTAACAATTGGACTTTTTTGAAACAGTGCAATAAAACCTTCTGTTCCTCATGTCGAAAGAACTGGCACTTAGGCATCGCTTGCAAAAAGTATGGTTCACAGGAAGAGTAAGTGTTACACATAAGTCATCTATTTGTGTAATCAGTTTGTTGTGTGCCTTAATTAAATTTATGCTTTTATTAATAGTGTTCTACTAAATGAAACATCATCAATAAAGCAATGTCCCAAATGTTGTATTTTGATAGAGCGCGATGAAGGATGTGCTCAAATAATGTGTCGCAATTGCAAGCATGTGTTTTGCTGGTACTGTTTGGAGTCATTAGAGGTAAGAGAATGTACATCAATAGAAAACTATTGAAGCTAATTATGAAATGAATTGAAATAAATAGGATGACTTTTTGTTGCGTCACTACGACAAAGGACCATGCAAGAATAAGCTGGGACATTCACGTGCTTCTGTCATCTGGCACAGAACTCAAGTAGTTGGTATATTTGCCGGCTTTGGTCTCTTAATACTGTTGGCTTCACCCATGTTCATTTTGGCTGCTCCATGCCTTCTTTGTTGTAAATGTGACTCTTGGTATAAACACGACGATCATGAAGATTACGATGACAACAATCCTGTTAGCAGTGACGTAATCACTAGAAGCAGAAGTGATTCTCTTTTATAGTTTTTGATTGAATTTTTATTTTTTATTTCAAATTTTATTTTCATTTAATCGTGTAATGAGAAAAAGTGACTTTAAATATTAAGTTTTTAAACTAATGACTGTATATATTCTATACATTATAACTGCACAATTAAGCCAAAAAAAACCTGATTCATATTCAATGTTATAAAAGTTAAGTTTGTTCTCAACATTGATTCTATTTTTTAACAAATCAGTTATTTCGAAAATCCAGACATTTGTTCCCAACCAATTGTATTTAATTGACAAATACTTAATATTGCTTTACTTTTAAAGATAAGTCATCCAATATTTATCCAATACTTACCAAAGATGTATCATTTTTTTTAACAACCATTTTATGCGTAATAAAATGTTAACTGTTACAAAGTTAATTTGAAATAAATCTTTAATAATTGAAGATATTAGAGGAAGTTACAAATTATTATTTTAATGATTTATTTTATTTGCAAATTCTAAATGCAACTAGATTCATAATGATAGCTAAAGGAATATCATGATTTGTCCTAATTATTAAATTTGAAACATTCAAAAAAAAAAAAAGAAAAATCTATCTTTGCGTTCATCTATTTTTGCGACAAAAAGCTTTTGAGTCTCTCTAGAAGTCCAACATATTGGGAGTGTTCGTAGACCGTGGAGTACTCAACGAGTGCTTTAGCAAAGTTCTGATCAATACCTCTCTCTTGAAGCAAGTCCATCAACAAGTCATACATGCTTCCATCCATGACTTCACCAGAGACTGCATAAGAGTTTTCTTTGAATTCTCCTTCGTATATAGAGATCTCATTGATCTGAAACTCATCCTTCAATCCTTCTAATTCCTCGTTACTGACTGGTTCGTTTTCGATGTCTTCATTTGAAATAAAAGAGCAATTAATTCCCAAAATAGTATTTGCACGCTTAATTTCGATGGAGAAGTCAGGCCTGGAGACCATTTGACCACCTTGATCTTCTCTAGCTTGATCATCGTGCTCGTCAAAATTTTCTGCGTCCACCGAATGGTTCACATTTGTCTTTACGGTTATCTCTTCGTTGTTGTGTTTCTTCTTAAGAGTCACGTTGCTTCCATCAGTACTTATTGACCAACCGGGTAGAGATGGCAACGCCTTCTTCTGTGACTTCTTCTCCAACTCAATCTCGGAGGCTAAAAATTCTGTCATCTCTTTATCGCTCTGCGGACTATTGGCCGCAAACCGTTTAGCGATGATTGATGTCGAACTGAGGGACATTTGGATGCTTTGTCTTGCGGAGACAACACTAGAAATGGATCTGAAAGGCATTGCCTTACTTGAAATAACGCTAAATCTATTGCCAATTAATCCATTGTTAATTGCGACCCGTTTGAATAAAAGCGATGTGTTTTTAGCAATTCGCGACATTATTGTTAAAATAATACTTTTATTAGATTGAAATTTACCCAACTAAGATAGTAACAATTTAAAACAATAGCAGATCTGATGCAATGCCTTTTTTAATAGATGCACGTTTTTTTCAGTCGCACTTAACACTTACGATGAGAGCGCTCTCTATTGAGCAACAACCGCAAACTTCTTCCAACTTATTCAGTTTTTAAAACACTCACTTAATTAAACAAGACCGCAATCTTTATGGAATGGCAACATTTTCAGATAAAAGGTCCAACATTTTGTTAAGAAACAGTTTTTAATTTGAGTCTTTTAAGGTAAATCATTGGTTTAGAAATATATAATCTTATAATAATTGTTATTACAAAAAATGCAAATTATTTAATAGAAAGTTACATAGATTTGAAGCAATCGCACATTATTTTAGTCTAACTATATTTAAATAAACAAAAGTGCAATTCATAGCAATTCAATCAATGAATAAGTATGAAGATTATCATTAATAACTCTCAAAGCCATCCGGTTAACCTTAGATCTGGCAGTTCTAGGAATTGAATCAATAAACTTAATGCCACCTTTAAGTTGTTTGCCTCTACTCTCAATATAGTCTAATAGAAACTTTTCAGTGACACTTTGTTTTTTATACAAAACAACAAAGGCGCAAGGGATTTCACCATATTTCGGATCTGATATGCCGATCACTGCTACTTCTTTTACCGATGAATGCTTGAGAAAAATAGTTTCCAAAGATAGAGGCATTATTTCTTCGTGCCCACAACAGATCAGCTCATTTACTCTGCACTCAATGTAAAGAAGCCCTTCTTTATCATAATATCCAGCGTCACCTGTTCTAAAAACCCATCGCTTGTAAAAACATTTTTGGTAACTATGGACAAATTTCTATCTTTTGATATCACTTGTTCACTTTTAACACATATTTCTCCGATTTTGTTCTTGGGACGAGATTTTTCAGTTTTCGGGTGAATTATCTTTATTTGAACGCCGGGAACAGGATATCCGACACTAAAATAATTGAACTTTTTTTCGTAGAAACTCTTCGAAGTCGAGAGACTTCTCCAAACACACGATATGACTCCAGTTTCAGGCTTTCCATACACTTAATAGTATTAATAAAAAATTAATGAGTAAGAAATGAATTTATTCAGCAAGAACTTTTAATCTATTAAATTACTCGCTCTAAAATGTTTTGGTCTTAATTTTCCGAATACTTCTTCAGTCAATATATCTGAGTGGGGAAGCGGTGAGCCGCTATGTAACACGTCACACAAGCTCGTAAAGTCTTGGTTCGATTTGCTGTAAGAATTAACATGAAAATTGATTAGTTGTTTGAATTGTTTGTCAAATAACTTTTAAACAAAATCTGAGAGTTATTTATGGAGAATACCCAGGGTAACGATGAGGTTGACAGACTGTCACATCAGTTCTAAGTAAATAAAGCAATTCACTTAAATCAAATGAAGCACTGGTTATTCTATACTTTTGTATGTATTCGATGGTTTGTTGTCTATTGAGACTATTATTAGTGAATGCAACTCTAGAACCGGCAACTAATGAGTGACAAAACATAATAATTCCAAAATAATCTGAAAAATGTTTTGGTGTAATACAATCTTCGCACGTAATTCCATAGACCTCGTAGTCATGCAGTTGCCCAGAAGACTGAATCAAATTCTTATGAGTTCTAATAATTGGAATCAATCGGTCTGGAATTCCATTTTTATTTGATCTATAAGAATAATTAAGTCGTATTTATTCGAAACATAAGATTTGATCACAATTTTGATTACTTTATGAAATGAATTAAAGCCAGATCATTGTTGCCTACATTAACTGGAATTGATTTATTAGGATTGGATGGATCCGAAATCTGATTTGATTTGTACCTCAGGTAATGCATAAGGTAACAATAGTTTCCAGACTCATTTGAATCGTTATTGGTATTTGTGTCAATTATGAACAAACGCTAATTATTATAAGTGAGTCAATAATTAATTTTGAATTATTTTCTTAAAACTGAATGATTTCGGAAAGAAAAGTATCTCAAGTCATAGAAAGTGAAAGTAAGGAAGACTAAAACACACTTTCAGACTTTCCAACGAGTTCTTTATCGTGAGAGCTTCTTTAAAATTTTTTGACGAACAAATTAAAAATTTGACTTCCACAAGCTTTAAGATCCTATAAACATCATCTATTAATAAAAGAATGGTAAAAACTGCGAAATTTGTCTGAAGTCTACAACAACTATGGAATAACACAGCATAGACTGCATATTATTACTTACTATAACTATAATTCATGTCACATCCAACATAAACAGCTCCTGCAGATAATGTTGCAAGAAATGCGATCGCGTGCACATCACTGTTTGGACACCAGAAACAAACCGCATCTCCAATTTTCAAGTTAAATACATTTATAAAAGCGTCAGCAATATTAATACTCGCACAATATATCTCTTTACCATTCCATGAAAAACCAGTCAGACAGTCGATCTAATTATAAACTATTTAAATAACTTTTAATTGTAATTTCAGACTTACAATCAGTTGTTTGTCCTGATGTTGCAAAAGATGTCCCAATAAATACATGGACGCAGAAACAGAAGGAAGTTCTTTGGGTGGTAGTGGACTTTTGACTATACGACATGCCATAAATGCGCTAAAATATCCTGTAATGAACCTGACTCTGTATTGATTAAATAAAATTGATGTAAGGAAATAGCAGAACCATCAGTTGACTTCTATATGATTATTTATTCAGTTCTAACGTCTATTTAAATAATACAGAGTATAATATGCGGTGCACTAAAAGCATAACATTCTCACAATGTTCGTATTTAATAAGAATTCATGTACAAGCGTTAGTAGCTCAAGCTATTAGTCAGAATCACTCTTTAGTCATGTTCTGTTGAAACTGTTATAACATAGGTGAATCAAAACGTATTTCAACGTGTTAAAGGAAGCGAAAGTTCATAGAATAAAAACGACATAAATCGTCGGATTAGGTTTCCGTTTTGTCGGCGACTTTATGCGATTCTACTCTACACCCTATGAATGCTTTATTTTTAATTTTTACGAATCTTTAGAGTCATTACTGATTCTGATTTTGGCTCATTTTAAGAGTAATTAAAAAAATTTTATAACTTTCTGTCATAATTCTGATTATTTCTAAATGTAAGATTGTCTTAAAATATTGTTTAAAAGTAACAGAAACACAAAACATAAGGGTATTTAGTATTAGCAAAATAACGGTTTTTCAAATATTTCGAATTATGTGCCAATGAATTGAATCATACAATTATAAGAGCAATAAAAAATCAGATTTGAAGTCATAGGAGAAAACAGAAATATTAGATTTTCTCTCATTCATTTCTCAATGCAGTGAAATGAGAAAATCGCACACAAATTCGCATTAAGTGCAAAACTTAGAAACATTTTTTGCGTTAAGAAAAACGTTATTAAGTTATCAATTTATTCAATATTAATCTAATTAAACATAATCTCATACAATTCATTAGTTAATATTCAAGATCTGATTCATCACAAATAATTTCTGAATCTTCAGAATTACAATCAAATTGTGACAAATAATTGACATAAAATTTAAACTTATGTCATGTAATGCTATTGCAGTTTATGTTGTGTTACGCATTGCAGTTAACACGTGTTAATAGCACTCGAGTTCAATTTAAGTTTTAATTTCTATTAATTAGCATTGAAATCAATAAATTTAAATAAGAAATTACCGCTAAATCTTCCATTGAAACATATGCTGAATTTTTTTCTACATATTATGAGTGGAACTTCTTGTTTGAAGTGAATCCCAAAAAAGAAGTTAACTCGAGATGAGTCCCTTTACGTTCCGTCAAGTCATATGTTGATTGGAATGATGAACATTGCCAACTGTCTAGTTTCCATAGGTAGTCCAGCTTATAAAACTTTCGTCCAGTTCTAAAGAACTCGGTCAACTGGATACTTGTTTATAGAAGTTACTGTTTGGTATTATGAATATTGGTGGAGAGATCCCAATGTATTTTATTAAGAAAGTTTAAATATCTTAAAGAAACAAAATTAGAGAAATAATATTCACTTAGAAGTGAAAATATGTGTAGTTTTTACATATTTTCGAATTAAAAATTTTCATATAGGTGCTTCATTTCATATTTTGGCCCAATAGTCAAGTGAACAAGAGTCACTAAAGCTGATTGAAATTGATCTTATTTACTGAAGACTAACGAGGAAGGTATGGAAGTGTAAATCTCAGAATTTGATAAAAAAATTTTACAAATTAATTTTAAGGTGCTAATAACAAATATCAAGTTTATTTTTGCGAAAAGTTAAATCCTAACCCTGAAAATTACAGCGAAAGCGGTAATTAATGAAGAAATATGTAAAGCAAAGAGGATTCATACACCAGCTACATGTAATAGAAACTCCTTCTGAGCATTACGAACAATCTTGATAGCAAGTTTGTTTATTTAAAGTGAAACAGATATCATTTATGTTCTTGAATTCGTCAGGATGTTCAGATAAATAACCAGATTTGTACTAGAAAAATAGAATCATTTTACCAAATCGAGGCGAAGAAAATCGATTATGAATTAGTGAGTGTAATTTAATATAATAAAATTTCTAAGACTTGTAAGAAAATTCAGTTCTTTGTGAATCTATTTCAGATATAGCCTGACTCTATTTGGACTCAGCTCGAACATAACACTAATCTAAACAGCATAAGAGCACGGTTTCAAAATAATGCTACCACGAAGTTCGTTATGAGACTACTCAAAACCTACATAGTTTTCACTTTACACGAAAATAAAGTTGATATTCATAGTTAGGACCTTAAAATTAGTTTGTAAATTTTTTCCATCAAATTCTGAGATTTACACTTCGGTATACTTCTTCGTAAGACTAAAGAGTATTACTTTCGTTCTAGAAGGCCTCAAATCAAACGATACACATAAGTAAGTAAGAAGACAAACAATAGAAGACATTTGTTGACAGATATTTCGTTATTACAAAAGTAGGATAGCTTAATCCATATTTGTTGCTAATGTCCACAACTCATATATTGCGACCGTATCCCTTGCGAATATATTTTGTATAAAACACATATACTTAGTGTGAAACGCAGTCAGAGATGCAGTTCAGGGTATTAAGTGATACCTATATTCAGTTCCTTCAGTAAGAAAATATGACAATTTATTCACTTCTGCTGACTTTCAATGGGTTCCGAATCGGTTTCAGGAAATGAATGGACAGATCAATCAACTTAATCAACTTAACTTTGATCAGCAGTTATATATTTAAAATATTTAAAATGTGATTGCATTATTATTGCGTCGTTTTCTAAATGGATCAAACATTTGAGTTAAACTGTAAGCACTTTCAACAACTCAAACATCGATCGACTGACGGCACCAAACAATATAAGATCAGTCTTTGTATTATTCGAAGTTTACTCTATTTTTTTTTTTATAGAATTTGTGTCGCGACAAAATAAGTGTTGACTTGTTCAAAAATTTCAAATATTTCAACGGTTTAATAGTTGAATAAAAGACAAAATTACAAATTGACTCCCTTAAAAGTTGTGTGACTTTCAAATGAAATCAATCTATAATTGAAGAATGTGCACAAAAGGTATGACAACTTTATCAATATTCAATTTTTAATACAAGTTTAATTAACGCTCAAACTTTCCAGTCTTAATACAAACCCTTGTTTTGGTTCTAATATCAAACCTGCAATCGGTATTGTCTGATTGCCCACCATTTGATCTATTGGATCCGTGTTATTGTCACTCTAAAGTGCCTCAAATTCATATATCATATTGTGGTCAAAATAAATCTGAATCTTCATACGAATGTCAAGTCCCTGTATTGACCTGTGCAGGAAATCAACTCATAAATTTAAGTCAAATTTTGTCTAAAGTCAGTAATTATTTATTGGATGAGAGAAGAAAACATTTCGAATGGTTTTATTTGTCGAACACAGCAATCACTGAATTGGAGGCAAACTTTTTCTCTGGTTTACACTTCAGAAATATATATTTGCGTCAACGCATTAATTTGGAAACAATCAATTCTTTTGCTTTCAATAATTCGGCCCAATTTGTCACAAATATTTGGATAAATTCAACAAAACTGTCCGATAAAATCAAATCTAAGAGATCTGTATTCAAAGCATTGAATAGTTTAAAAAATTTGCGAACTCTAAAAATAATTGGCAGTCAATTGACTTCAATTCCATCCAAAGCATTTAACCGGAATTTTTCGCTCAGAATTATAAGTTCCTACAACTACGATGAGCGCCAGTTTCTAAAGAAAATCGATTCTCAAGCCTTTCACAAGTTGTCAAATCTAAGGAAAATCGATTTGCGTAATAATCGTATTTCAAAAATCAAATCTCATGCGTTTGAGTTCTCAACGCACTCAAATCACACGCTAAGAATTCATTTAGAAAACTATTATTTCAGAAGTGACAGTTTTGATATGAATGCTTTTATTGGTGGTAAAGGACGTCGAGTCGTGTTATATCTCGGAGGATATAAACAATGCAATCAAAATCTTAAAAGTCTCGATAAAGCAGTTTTTGAACCATTTCTGTTGGAAAATCCAAAAAACATAATTGAAATGATGGGCTGTCCCATTCAATGCGATCAAAACGTTTTGTGGCTGAGCAAATTCAAAAATTTAACCAAACGAGTGAGAAATTTAGCTTTTTTTTCCAGATATTATCTTTTCGAAAGTTCAATTCAATAAAATGTGGTATAACACAACAGAAGGCATTCACAACACAAAAGTCAAAAACAAAAACAAGAGAAATAAGGTCTATAAACCAAATTCAGATAAAATTCAATTTCTTAATTTTCAGCTATTTTTAATCCCATAAACTTCATCAGAGTTTAGATATATTTCAAATTTAAGGTTTAATTCATTTATTTATTGAAAAATAATTGTATTATAAAAAGTGTTAGATTTCAATTAACTGATTATGAAGTTGGTAATTATTGCAAAACTTGAAGTTCTGTTTCAATGATTTAATCTGTAGGAAAATTACAAAAAATATAACACAGTATAAATACTTGAAATTATAAATCAAACTCATATCCTATTATTCTGCGTAATCAGATGCAATTTATCATTTTTGAAATAAATTAACAGATAATAAACTGATAAAACTGATTCTCTGTTGTTTCAAGATGTAAATTTAAAATGTTTTATTCAATCGATTATTATAAAAATGAATGAAATGATTAAAAGAGAAATTTTTTTGATGTATGCAAAGAATCAATTTTATGACAAATTATCACTGAATTTGTGAATACTTTCAACCAAAATAGCATGTAACTCCTTTAGAAGTTATTGAATAATAGTTTTGTCAAGTAGTTCTGCAGATTCAGAGCATGTACTTATTCCTGGAGTTTGTCTATCCGATGGACTTTTCCAATGGAATTCTTTACCGCTTTTATTCTTGAACCACTCCTTATTGTTAAGATTTAATAGATACTTGTTGAATTAGCTGAAGAGTTTAGGTTATTCTGCTTTTATCGGGCTGGCTTTTAGTCGATACGATAGACACGGGTCGAGTGCAAACTTTGTCAATGATATTGCGAAAAGCGTCCATTGAGAACAAAAGTTTGTTTTGTTCAATCGAAGTGATTTTTACGACTTCTCCTTCACCCTCATAAACCATTTTTGCTATAACTTAATACTGAAAACAAATAAAATAGATATCATTTATAGTAATCATTTGGGTAAATAAGTTTTCACTTAAAGAAGATATCAAAACTAATTCCAATATATATTTTTCATTAAATGTAAGTTTGATTTTAATTCTAAACCTAAAATAAGAGAAGCTTTTTGAATAAGAAGTAATAAATTCTCTAAAAAATATAACAAATGAGTTACTTCTGAATAAGTGAAATGATTCTTTGAAATAAATAAAAGTTTTTCACCTTTGAGTCTATAAACTGATTAAATATATTTTCAATTAAACTAAAAAAATGTCAGGCATATATAGCCTAAACAATATTCAACTATCAAATAGATTAGATTAGATTTTTTTCAAATTAATTTTCGTATTCTAATTTCCTCAGGATTATATAATCTTAAAGTTATATGAGGAATATAACTCAGCTCAATTATATGAGTTATTCAAGCTGATTTTCATGACAACTTTTCAATATTCAGACAAATAAATTTTTTAACAGAAAAGAACTAAAATTTTGATTGTGACTATACCTGGTTACTACGCCTATCAAATTATTAGAAAACACAAGTTATATATGAAAACATTAAACTCTATTATGACAGCGAGAGTTATAAGCAATATTTAACTTACAAATTTGAAAGAAAATTTGTATTATAGAATCAAGATTAATATTTTTATCTGTTATTCAGCCTTCGAAGCAATGTATCAGGATCTCTTGCTTATTGATTTAATATATTTTAATCTCAATTAAATCGCAACCAAAAAATTTCATTACAATAAACAAATTCATGTATTAAACAGGGATAAGTTGTGTAGTTTCAAAGATAAAAAGTATGACTTAATCAGAATTGATCCTGGATATTTTAATTTCAGTAAACTATTGCAGTTTTCTCTTCGAAGTTGTCGATAAGGGTTAGTTCAAAAATAAATAATCAATAAATGCCAATGCTGCTTAATTGAAAGATATATTTCTTTGTCATAAGAAATTTTTATACTTTAGATATATAAAGCAAATAGGAAAAGGTTTATTGAGAAATAGATTTTTAGTTCTTTCTTATGTGATAGATTCTGGTTTAGTTAGATCATAGTCTTTTTAAAAAATTAATGCTCGAAATTATCTAGACATATTCGTCGAGTTTCATTCATCTTCAATTTAGTTGATTGAAAATGAAGTCATCATTAAATTATTTATTCATTGTTTTATTGTTGTTGGCCACATCTAAGATAATTCATTCAATTCCAAGTAAGAATCTGAATCAGTCCAACAATAGAGTGGAAGAAATGTGATATGAATGAGTGCGAATTGAATTTACAAGGTGAGTTATGAAATAAATTGCGTTATTATAAAATCGATTCTTGAAGATTACTTTGATAATAAGCTTTGAGTTAAGCTCACTGAATTAACCTAATCCAACTTCTCAATTAATTAAAAATTCAATTTGCTTTTTGAACTAAAACTTTTAATTTTTTATGTTCAATACTAACAGATAAAAAATTTGAAAATTTCTGTCCGCATGGAAAGATAACCAGCAAAGACAATGAATTAGTCTGCACTTGTAATAAAGGTTTTGTAAGCCACGACAATCAAACATGTGTATTCAAGTCTTTGTGTGGACAAGACGGAGAAGGAAGAAGGTTTTGCCAAGACAGATCTGCCAAGTGTTTAATTAACGAGAATAATATCGGTCATTTTAAGTGTATATGCCCTGAAGGAAAAGTATCTTCTAGAGGTGGACGAGAAATACATAAGGGCGAAACAGAAAACACTTGCATCGATATCTGTGATTTTCATGGAGTGGAAGCAATTTGCTCTCTATTCAATGCAAAATGTAACCCATATTTGGCATCTAAATCGAATCTGGCAGACTATCTATCATATCCATTGGATTCTACAAAACTAAATCATGAGAGTTTTTGTGATTGTTTACCTGGTTATTACATGGATTCAAAATATGGATGTCTACTTGCTAAACATTCTGTGACATTCAAATTGACCATAAAGAATACCTATAGATATCCAAACAATGTTACTGTATCTGCAATAGTGCCAGAATATCTATTTTACCGTTCAAATGAACAAAATTCAAACAGAGCTAAACGTGCAGTATCTGAAAATTTTGATATAGACATCGGTTATTACAGGACTATTGAAGAACAGAATATTCTGAATTCTAAGGAAGATGAGAAGGCTCGCCAAAACTTGATTAAAAGCGAAATCACAGAAGTGATAAAAGATTTATCTCAGGAATTACTTGGTTTAACTGGTTTAGTTAATGATAGAAAAAAATTGGAATCAAGAAGTGTGAGCCATTTGCAAATACAAAAGACTTTTATGAATGTGATGTTGTGGTTGCTTTGTCAAAGTCTCTTAATGATAGCAAGTCTGATTTGGATAAAATGAATTCCGAATGCAGAAATATTGGCCCTAGCAACAGTAAAGCCACAGATCTATGCTTTTTTATACAGAATAATTTGGTTATTAAGAAAGCTAATTCTTTTGATTTCAGGGACAATGAAGTAAGAAATGATTAATATTCTGACTATTTTAAGGTCAATGCGAAGAAATTGATCCTGTCTTATCGAAACCAAATAATTTGAATTACAAATATAGAATTAAACAATTAAATAGTAATTAGAAAATATACTCATTATTCAATGAGAAATAATCAAAAGACAATTCAATCAACCTTTTTATTTAGTTATTTAATTATTTATGAACATTTTAAAAAATCTCAGTACTTGAACATTATGAGAATTCTCACTGCTCTGAATTAGTTGATAATCGATAATTGACAGGATTTTCTTGTAATTGATCGAACTCAAAAGAACAATATGAAAAGTAGAGAATAAGCGCTAACTCAGGAAGTTTTAGCATTTAATCTTAATGTTTTATCATGAGATCTATTTTCAAAGACTTATTTAATTTCAAGACAAAAACTGCTTTTGATATGTTTTTCATTAAATTCATTGTTTAATTAGTAATGTTTTGGTCTGACATTGAAATTAGAATTTTCCAAAAGATTTTAACCTCTTTCTCTTTTGAATGAAGGTCTGTTCGGACGATAGTTTTTGTCCTAAAAATTCTGATTGCATTAAAGTGACTGATGGCTCAAATGATTTCGAATGCATTTGTGGTAATGATTTCAATTTAAAAGGAACAAGTTTTATAAGAGCAGAATCACACCTGGGTCTAAACAAATTTAAAATAGAAAGATGTGAAGGTAAACAGCACTCATTCAGTCATATGACTTGAAAAACTATTGAATAAATCTTTCATTTGCTTATGACAGCCAAAGATTTGTGTAAGTCATGCCTTACAGATGACAATAGAGTCTGCATTCAAGAAGAACCTAAATTTAGTCAGCAAAATAAGAGCTATCAAATTACCTATTTATGTTCTTGCAAGGAAGGCTATGTATTAGATCGTAACGTTCATTGCTCAAGTAAATATATAATGTGAAATATATTCGACGAGTATAGAATACTAATATTTGTTAGTAATTAATTTCTAATTGCTTAGCATTAACACTTTCTGTAACTAGCTCTTAAAAGTTTGATATTATTTTTTGTAACACGATATATATACAGTCTGACCCGGTTATAGACAACTGGTCGGTGCGTAGAACATAAGTTGCCTGTAACTGGGTTTGCCTATATCCCAACTCTTTAACATATGATTGGATTAGTTGGTACCGAATAAATCGTTTGCTAACAACCGGGTTTGCCTATAACCGAGTTGCCAATAGCCGGGTCAGACTGTAATATAGAATTTAAGCATTTAAACAAATGCATTAAAAGCACACGCCCCTATTTCCAAAAGCTATAAGTAGTGTATATATGGGGAGTCTGGGACAGTACGAGTCGTACTTTTCGTATTCTTCTAAAACCATTAATAAAAACACTAAAACATAAATTTTTAACATCGTTTAACATGGAATTTAAGCTAAAAGCTTGAGAAAATCACCTAAAATCATCATCATGTTTTTCTATTAATATTCTGGGACACTATGAACTCGTACTTTTGGTACCTTTTAAAAATTCATGAAAAAAGCAGAATTTCCATCACATAAAGCGAAAAACTTACAAAATAGACTCACAAAAATAGTTAATATGAATCTAAAATTAATCAAAAAAAAAATACTGAGACAGTACGATAGTACGAACCTACTAATAGCACTAATCATACTGTCCCAGATTCTCCAAAACCCATAAAATTAACGAAAAAACCTGGGACAGCACGACTCATATCAATAAAATCAATAAAAAAAGCTGGGACAGTACGACTCATTCCCTCTAAAATAGCAGATTTTCATCAAATAAAACAGAAAGATACTGAGGATTTTATTGACAACCTTGAAAATGTCTTATGGCATCAGACATTACATACATTCACTACTTTATTGCATCCAAAACAACCGTTCATTTAAATCATTCTCAATGTAATTTTTAATTACACTAAAATTCTTTGACATGAAATAGATAGAAATTGTAACATTTTAAAATTTAGGATAAAGTTTAACAAATTTATGAAATGATATTATGAATGAACAATAAGATCGAGACCAGTGAATATCACAGTCTTTAAGAAAATCTTGAATATTTCTTTCTTCTTTTCGGCACATTTGTTTAATTTTTATTAATATTTCTCCAGCTTTACATGCATAATTTAAAGATTCCTTTTGATGATTTCCTAATTTTTTTTCAATTTGAATAATGATCTAATAAAAAATTAAAGACAAAAGTTACTCAAACATTTAAAATTTTGTTTACCATAAAATGCATACATCTTTTAGATTATTCAAGTGTTTAACATTATTAAAACCTAGAATTGTATGAATGCGCTGATGAGTAACTGATTTTAAACTTTTCTTGATTTCATTTAAAATGCGTTTGGATTTTTCTAGTCTTTTATCTTCAGAATTTAATTCTTTAACATTATCTTCATTAAACGTTTTACCATATTTGTTAAAGAATAATTTGATTTTGTTGTTTATCGCTTTTCTTTTTCTCACTTGCACTGATTTAATAATATCTTTATGTAAATTGAATAAATCACTCTAAAAAATATTGACTTCAATTTCATCACTAATACTTAAATTGTCAAAGGGTGATAATAATCCACTTGTTGTTCTCTTCCTTAACTCGAATTCGGACACTGATGATTCTCAAAAGACGCACTAAAATAAGTTGTAAAACAACTTAAAATAGTTTCAATATGTTGTGTTGAAAAACCTTGATTTCTTTTATATTCAATAAATTCACAAAGTGAATGCGCTTGATGTTGCGTCATACTTATAGCTAAAGGCTCCCCGTGACGAATAATTAATTAATTTTAATCAAAAAGGGCCCTTAACTTTAAGAAAATCCTATCAATATATATATCATTGCAAAGCTTATAACGAGCTGAATTCAATGAAATTTGAATGAATTTTCTAAGTTGACCCATTCAAAAGTTATACTGACCACTGTCCATTGACTCCCCCTGACCTCTAACCCCTATAACATGGATACTGTTGAAAAGCTTATGTTAATATGAACTCAACAAAAAAGCTCTCATCTAAATGTCACTTACCGTTTTCTAGTTATGAATTTTTGAAGGTACTATTTTTTAACATTATAAATATACGAAAAAGTTAAATTTCAACAATTTTGCATTTTGAAAATTTATTAAAAATACTTCCTGTCATCGGATTTTGATAAAATTTGGTCATCATAAGCGCCTCACTTAAGAGTATTTTTGATAGTTATTTCAAGACAATTGGATTAATATTAAATTTTATAATGAATTAAAACCTATTTTTTAAGTGTTGAGCTTGGAAAAATTTTCAGTTTTTCCATAGAATATAATGGAATTTCCAAAGAAAATAATGCATACGGATTTTGAAATTTTATCACTTTTCCCATAGGATATAATGGGATTTTCATAGAAAACAATGTGTTTGCACTTTGAAATTTTTCCAATCGCTTTACCATTGGATAAGATGGATCCTATCTTATATCACCCCGTATTCTATAATGTCCGTGAGCTAATGTTGTGTATCCATCATCCAATATATGCCTCTTATCATCAAAATTAGATAAAGCCACTTTTTTCTGTTCGATTGTATATACATTGAGTTTTTATGATTTAATCATATTATAAGTTGCATATGTTTGAGTCTCATTATCCAAAACTTTTTTCCATATTAGTAGTTGGTGACTATTTTTTATATGTCCTGGTATTCCTTTTTCTCTTTTCTTCAGTTCTGTTCTTGCTCCTTTGTCACTAGCTTCACTATCTCGATGTTCAATTGTATAAAAATACATTTTAGCTCTCAGTCCAATAAATACTATTACTATATTCTCACCGGTTTCTATCTTAAAACAACCCAATTTCATCTTATTTTTAGGCTTAATACCAAATCTATCATATTCAGAAAAGTTGGAAGTATCAAACCATTTGTCGATATCATTCTTTATATCCTCATAGAAGTCTTCTGTTTTGATATGAAGCATTAAGCCATCAGTATCTGTTTGTACAACTTCAACTTTATCACCCCATTCACTTTGTTCATTCCCCTTAGGGGACCCCCATTTTAGTTTCAAATACTCATACACAAACTTAAACATTCTCCATTTAGACATCTCAAGTACACAAAAGCCAGAATAGATTGGCTTATTATACTTGACTTGTAATCGACTCATATGAAAAGCTACCAGATTCTTAGTAAATATTGTTTCACCTTTGAAATTAATCTTTTTCACATATCTTAATGCTTTCTTTCTCTCACAACAGAACTTTATATCTTGTCTCTTGAGTACATTCTCTATCGTTTTTCCATAAACTGAATTATTCATAAGTTTAAAGAAATCTTTCTCAAACTCAGAGGTACCTTGTTGTCTAAGTTTTGTATTTAGATCTATATAAGATTTCAACCAATCTTTTTGTTCATATTTTATTACACACTCTATTCCATAAAGTTTAAGTTCATGTTGAATAGATTGTTTCAATGTTCTATAGTCACAAATTGATCCTTTTTTATTCTCTAAACTTATAATCAACTTTCTTGATTTTGTTATTTTTCTTAATTTATTTTGATAAAGAGATAGATCATTCTGAGTTATATTTTTATGAATAGGGAATAATGTATAGTCATTATGCTTATCGTGTAATTCTTTTGAATATATTTGTGACGAACTTTGACTCTTACTTTGACACTATCGTTGATTCTATCGTTGACGACATTGTTTCAAAATAACTGGTCTCTAGTAAGGCATTGTTTATGAGTAATTTTAATATATAAAAGGCTGTTGTAAATGCATTTTATGATCAGTATTAATAAAGCCTTTGTAGAGAACACTTGTCTTTCTTTTTAAATAGCTATACATATCTGATAGTAAGATGGCTGGATAAGCAATTTCTATCAGATATTCCTTTTGCCCCCAAACTTATACTAAGTCGTAGACAATAAGTTTTACCCTCATCCCACCGGCTAAATCAATTAGTGGTTTACCGGTGATTAACGAATTAATTCGCGTCTTAGGCGCAAGAAATTCGTTACATATTAATTCTTTAACTTTTATTATATATCCAATATCGCTATCATCAGGAATTTCAAGTATATTTTCTTCTAAATATTTAAGATCTTTTTCATCACACCATTTAAAGTTTTTGTAAGGTGATTTAAAAGACATAGCATCAGCATATAAATTGTTAGCATCAACAGGAACAAGAAACGATGATTCTTTATTAGGATTGTAATCAATCATATATTTATTATTTGCTTCAACATGTGGTTTCATAATGCAAGACAATCCACCTCTTATACCTTCCATTATCATTAACAACATATCTTGGCCTGTTAGTAATTCTCATTCGATTCCTGTCTATTCAAACACTGCATCCCAAGATAGTCCTGGACTTGAGATATAATGAGCAGGATCCGGGCCATAATGTTTTAATGACAAATCTCTAAATGATTCAAAACAATCAGTCAGTATCAAAACATTACAACTTAGGTATAATTCCATATATTCTCTAAAACTTTTACATTTAAAATAGTTCCATAATTTCTTTCCTCTTTCATATTCTTTTATCTCAATGTTTGTATCTTTAAGGTTATCATAGAAAGATTCATAGTTGGGATACTCTGTAGATTCCAACTTGTCAAAGCTATCGAGATATGAATAAGGAAATACACCTTTTTGTACCAGTAATTCTAGGATCTCAATAGGTAAGTCTTTAAAATGAGAAGTTAAATTCTTAAAATTTTTAATTCCAGCTTTATCTTTTTCAAATAGTACCTTAGCTGATTTATCAATTGATTTCAATAGGAATTTCAGCGAGTCTTTGAATTCAAATTGGATATTAGTTTCTTCAACTTTAACAGTAATAGAAATGTATTTCTCTTCAGATTGATAGATTATCTTAATGTTTCCATCAACTTTGTAAAGCTTTCGAATGAAGTGCTTAAAGTCGTAGCCACTCCTGTTGTGGAAAAACACTGGTATTTTTAATGAGGTTTCAACTTTTAAATTACATGTTTGATGAGCAGCTCCTCTAAATTTTCCTGTTAAATGACAATGATCTCTAACTTTCATGTTAGTTTCAGTAAACACTTTCTTACAGAAATAACATTGCTCTGCTTTTTCAAACTTTAATAAGTCATCATTATTAAGTCGTGGTTTCTTAAATTCTTCTAATCGTTTAACTAGTAACTCATTTAACTTTCTGCCATCCTCTATAAGTGTTTGTACAAAGTTATTCATAGTATCTTTAGCTGAAGTACCTGTATATTTTTTAAAGGTGTTATAGAAACTACTTAATTTTATAAGTACAAGCCTCATTTAGTGCTTTTAATCTTTTATTATTTAGTTTTTTAAAAATAGCTTCTAAATCAGCGTAATACACCAAAGGAACTCTAATATTTTTATGAAAATTCTTAAACTTTAAAATATTATCCTCAGCTTCAGGAATAATAGAAAGAGCTTTCTCATTGTCAAAGTAATGATCACATGGATTTTGATGTCTTCTGAATAATTCTATATTTTCTGTATAATAGAAACATCTTTCACATATAAAATGATGATTTTTATGTTTCGTTAATTGATCTCTAACTAATTTTGGTAAGCTTTTTATATAAACATAATGAGTTGTCTGCGACTCATTGTCTTCTATTAAAAGTAGGTTTACATGATCTGATTTCTTTTCATCTTGAGAACAAGTTAAATAAGGTTTTATACTATTCCCATTAAGAATATATAAGTTTATTGATATATTATTTTGTTTACAAAACTTTTTTATATCATCTACTTCAACTGGAAATTTGATGTTAGTAAAGTCATAGTCATTATCCCATTTACTATACCATGATACTCTTTCTGGATGATGTGTAGTTTCATTCTTATGTTTATGATACTGTAAACAATATTTAAAACATTTATGATCATCATTTTTAATGTTAACTGTTGCCTTCTTATTGTAAATCGATTTTGGTAGTTCGATATAAGAAGAACATGATAATGGTTTATATTCTCTTAGTTTGAAGTCAACATTGATAACGTTATCTAAGTGCCAATATCCTTCATTATTATCCCAAGATTCTATCTTTTAGTGAATTTCAAGGAGTCAAGCATAAATTATGTCCTCTATCTCAAATTTATTCAATATTATTTGATTTTTGGAAGGTAGTGTTATTTCTTCAAACTCTTCTTGTCCAGTCGCTGGATGAAACTTTCTAAATCTACCTTTTAATACTATCTACTATTTTATTGCTGTTTTATACTCTAAAATATCTTTCATCTTTTCAAACATTAACTCTGGTAATTCTTCTATAAGAACATATACTGAATTAACTTCATTCTTTGGAGTTATTCTTAATGTTAAGAAACGTCCCTCTAACGCTTCTTCTGACTTTGTTACAATATAATCATCTGTTTCAAAATCAATATCATTAAAATGTCATTTTCTTTGTCTTATAACATTAAAGGATCTAACTTTGTTTTATTTTTGTGAGAAGTTGATTTAAGATGTTCACTCCACTCATTCTCTGCTACCATAACATTGCAAATTCCACAATGTTTTATCAGTACTTCTTCATTGGTAGATCTATCATTAACTTCTCTTTGTGTAGAATTTCTGATTCCTTCTAAGTGTTTTTTAGTTTTTATGTGTTTACTTCAATTTGATTTAGATATTTGTTTATTACAAATATCACATCGTTTACTATTATTTCTCTCCATTTAATTAGTTTTAAAATTTATTGTTTTTAATTTTTTTTTCAATTTTCATAATTTTCAATTTTATTAAATGGAAACACAAGTAATTAATAATTTTTCATTACCAACCAAAATGTGTGTTAAATGTAAAGAATTTAGATTGCTAACTGACTATTGTAATAGTAAATATGGTATTGATGGATTATTTTGGGTATGTAATCATTGTCAGAAAGAATATTATAATTCTTATATTAAACCAGTTAAATGTGAATGTGGAAGAACGGTAGATAAAAATTATTTAGAAAAAAATTTGGTTAATAATATTCATAAAAAATATTTAAATTTGAATTTTAAAAATAATAATGTTTAATGTATTAATACATTCAGTACCTTTACGGTACTTTGTATAATTATATTTGGTGTAATATTGCGTTTAAGCACAAACAGCATTGTGACTATAGAAAGAGAGTTTGGTTATCTGTCTTAACCACAAACTTTTATTCCACAAACTTTGTGCAATTTAATACTAAAAAGGAAATTTTCTGCTTCCAAACAGAGGAAATTCAAAACATTTATATCCTTTATAGCGTATTATTGAAAATTTCTCTAAAAGAACAATATTAATCAGAAAATTTCATATACATTATGCATAATTGACGTAAAAGGAGAATAAGTTATGTAATAAACTATATACTCTTATTTTACAAACAATAAATTTGATATTTATGATTTTACTAATGATTATTACACTATAATTTTAAATATTGCATACTCTGCTCACTAAAAGTTTTGCCACAAAAAGATTGTTTACTTATAATTAATTTTTTTGTTTGATTATGATGTGTCATATTATTCGTGAATTTTTTCTGGAAACAAATAACTTAGAATTAGTTTGTGTGTAGCACTTTTGACACCATTTTATTATTATTCGCAAGTGAATTAATGAAGCTGTGGTAAGTACAGTAAAATTTCAATATAGTAGATATGGTAAATGATATGTAAAGTTAATAGTATTTATCAATGATTGCTTAAATATATAACTTAGCACGTTATAGATATCTATAAGGTTGCGAGTAACAAAATTTTTCTATAGTAAGTTTTTCACATATTGTAAAATTTGATATGGTAAAAAATTGTGTCTCTTCAGTTTCACTGTATCGAGATTTGACTGCATTGAATTTAAAATGTAAACTTAGGTTAGACTAATTTGAATAAAAATCTAGAATAGTTTTACTAAATTGTAACAATAATGACTATGGGCCGTATTCATAAAACTTTTTAAGGAAAGGAAAAGGCTAAAAAGAAATGAGCTTAGCAAACTTTTAGCAAATGGTGCATTTCATAAATCAACCTTTTCTTTTCATTTACCATAGAAGCTGTCTTTACCTTTTCCTTCCTTTATAAGGTAGGCCTGGACCTACTTTAACAAGTAAAGGAGGTTTTTTGCGAAAATGGCCCAGTGTCTGTTGTCATATCATATACTATTAAAAAGTGACTCATATTTAACTGAAGTCGAATATAATTTCTTTTCCTTATTGATAGTGATTTAAAAATTGATAAAAATGACATCAAAGATGTTACTAATTCTTTTGCTAATAACTGGTAGAACAAAATGCAAATCAAAAGTATTTGAAAATTTGACAATTGAAGAAAATGAAAACAATAATAGCAAAAATGCACTATTAATATTCAACACAGATCATACTATTTATCAATTAAAGATCAATGGAAATGAAGAAGATATTACTCTTAAAAACATACCAAAACTATATTCTAATCTCGATTTTAATCTAAAAAACATTGATTATAGTATAAATGGAAATTATATTATTTTTAACACTAATGATGGTTTGTACGCATCACCGCTGGATCCTAATAAACCAAATTTACTCAAAGTTAATAGTATCCAAAAAATGGTATCTGATAAAGTTTCTGATTTCACGATTGATTGGGTACATAATTTAATATACCTAATACGTAGTGATTTGAATCAAATACATGTTGCGAATGTGACAGCAGTTCATTTACAGTATGTTATAGTTAATACGCCCAAACAAAACAAATTAACGTCAATAGCCATTAATCCGATTGAATCATTTATTGTATGGTCACGAAGTGGTAAATCGATCACGCCAAGTCGTGTAGAACCAAAGAGTAAAATTATTAAATCAAATCAAAATGGTTCTAATCAAATAACGCTATTCAATGAGATTACTCCGCCAACAATTGTAATCGATATTCTTATGAAGCGAATCTATTGCTATACGCGTCAATTATTCTCATTTGATTATAATGGAAATGACAGAAAACAATATTTGTTAAGAAAAGAAGAATATCCAATATATTTTGATATATTCGGTGATAATATATTCTGGTCTAGCAATGAATACAATGCAATTGTAAAAACAAATAAATTTCAGTTACAAAGTGTTAAGCTTGTCAGTATTAAAGATATTATAAGTAATAATAATAATAACACATTCAACAAAATATATGGCCTTTCAATTGTACATTCGGCTAAGCAGCCGAATGGAAGAAATCGATGTCTTAATTCTAATTGTTCACATCTTTGTATTCCATTGAATAACGATGAATATGAATGTGTTTGTCCATATAGATTCAATTGTATTACTGATAATGACAAAAATGAAAATGCAAAAATAATATTTAGCGCGTATCGAAATATTTATCAGTTGGAACTTAATCAATATTCAGAGAATATTTCAATTGATAATATTACAAAATTATATTCAGATATTAATAATCCAATGTTTATGCATTACAACTTAAATGATAATTATATTATTTGGAATTCTTTCCATCCAGAAAATGTGAATTTTGGGCAATTAGGTAATAAGAATAATAATCAAAATAGTATTAAAAAGTTTATTTGGACAGGCATCAGTTGGAATACTGATTTTACTATTGATTGGATTCACAATTTAATTTATTTCATCCGAAGTGATTTAAACCAAATTACTGTTGCAAACGTTAATTCACTTGATTTACAGTATGTTGTTATTAATAGTAGTGAGGCAAATGAATTACACACTATTACCGTAAATCCAATTGAATCGTTTATTGTTTGGGCTGAATGTGGAGAATCGTATTATGAGCAATATATTAATCCATTTGCTGAAATGCCAACTTGTTTGAGAAGTTCTATTAAAAAGTCACAACAAGACGGAACAAATCTAATAACATTAGTTAATACACAATTAAAATCATTACCTGTTAAAATTGTAATCGATTATCAATTAAAACGAATTTATTGGATTGACAGAGAATTGTTTCAATAGTCATCAATTGGCTATAATGGCAACGATAGACAGGATATACTATAATCAAAGAGTTTGTTTAATCTCATTGAATATTTTGATATATTTGGTGATTATATTTATTGGTCTAATGATTATTATAATAAAATATATAAAACTAATAAGTTTGGTTTTGATGGTGAAAACAAATTAGTTGTCGTAAGTGCTCCGATACCTCAAGTTTATCCAAGAAATACCATGATAATCAGATGTACTTCTATAATACATTCGTCTAATCAACCAAATGGAACAAATCATTGTCTCAATTCTAATTGTGATTTAAAAATTCATATTTGTATACCAATTATCAATGGATACAAATGTGTTTGTCCACTCAATATATACAATTGTACACAATCTGAATGGTTAACACTAGAATCAACACCAACACAATTGGATATTAATAACGAGAAAAATAATAAAGGATCGTTTACTACATTATTAATAATTTTGGCTTCGGTCTTTGCACTTACTATTATATCAGTAATAATTTATATTGCTTTTAAAATTAAGAAAAGGTTTGTTTCTATAAATACTATATTGAATTTTGTCAATTTTTGTTATTTTACTTATTTTATTTACAAATTGAAAATTTTAACCTAATGATAGTTCATTTTTCTATAATAATAGTAATGAAAGCGCTGTTAATAAAGATGATAATTATGATGAAACTATGCGTTACGAAGAAGCTTATTATGAACAATACGAAATGGTAAATGAAACAATGGGATGTTATGAGTATAATGAATATTGCTATGCAGGAAGTGATATAAATGATAAAAAATTAACAACAGTCAATTCGGGAGAAGCATCAAATCTATATCTTACTATTGAACAATAAATATATAATAAGTTCATTTTAATATAACTTGTACCTTGAATTAAACAAATAATAAATTACTAATTGTATTAATAATAGTGTTTTTACATATTCGCAAAGTATACTATTTGTATAATGAATTTACTTCAAAATTGGTTAAAAACAATATTTTTAAATTAATATTTATATATGAAATATAAAACATAAAGAATATGAATATATAACTATTGGGAATACCTATTCAAAAATAAGGATACAAAAGTGTTGATGCCTTAATTCTAGTTGTTCACATCTTTGTATTCCATCGGATAATAATGAACATGAATGTATTTGTACGTATAGATTTACTCGTGTTAATGATAATAATAATAACAACACGCGACTAAACATACGAGTTGTTTTGTGAATTGATTTGCATTATTAATAATATTGGTAGTAAAATTGTTGTTGATCTGTAGATCTATACTGATTAATAAAACAATTAAAAAGTAAGTTGATTTTGTGTGATATACTTCCTACCTTAGTAACAATATACAGTTTTCAAATTTAGATCAAACTGTACTCCTACAACAATTTATTTACAGAGTATTCTAAAATAAATATGGAAAAGATGAATTATTTTGGGTATGTAGTTATTGTTTAATAGAATATTATATATGTAAAGGCACCGAAAAAGATCACCAGAATTAGGTGGGAAGATCTGGCTAATGACAACACCAGGATCGCATTCGAAGCACACATACGTAACAAGTATTTAATGACTCCCAACGCAACAGAGAGCGCAGAAAAGGAATGGAGTCTCTTCAAGGAAGCGGTGATTGAGGCAGCAACCGAAGCATGCGGAATTAAACGTGTTGGCGCAGCATTCGGAGGCGGCCAAAGAACACCGTGGTGGAATGAAGAAGTCAAAATAGCCGTTCAAAGGAAAAAGACTGCATTCAAAGAAATGCTGTACGACAAAACACCAGATGCTGTTAACAAATATCGAGCAGCCCGAAAGGAAGCCGCAAGAACGGTGTCGGAAGCAAAAGCGCGATCGTGGGAGGAATTTGGTATGATCTTAGAGGATAACCACAAAACAGCAGTGAAAACGTTCTGGCAAAAAATTCGAAGAATACGCCGAGGAAAACAAGATGCTTTACGGACCATCAAAAGCAAATCCGGGGAGGTGATCACGGATAACAACAAGATACTTGCCAGATGGAGAGAACACTTTAAGGAACTCCTCAACCCAGTGGAAGCTACGCCTGATGATCACATCAGCAGTATTAACGAACCAGTAGACCCAATTCTACAAGAGGAAGTTATGACTGCAATTAAAAACCTGAAGAATGGGAAAGCTGCCGGAATTGATGAAATACGAGCAGAAATGCTGAAGGCCATGGGCCGTAAAGGGTGCGAATGGTTGACACGAGTCATCAATGTGTCATGGAAGACAGGAAAGGCACCAAAAGATTGGCAGCAGGGCATAGTGGTACCACTGTTCAAGAAGGGAGATCACAGAGAATGCTCAAACTATCGGGGCATAACTCTCCTTAGTCAGGCTGGAAAGGTATATGCAAAAATAGTAGAGCAAAAGTGCCGGAAAAAAGTGGAATCTTTAATCCAAGAGGAGCAATGTGGATTCCGCCCAGGCCGCGGAACAACAGACCAACTCTTTACCCTAGCACAAGTATATGAAAAGTCTTGGGAATATGGGAGACCAGTTCACACGTGCTTCATTGATCTAGAGAAAGCATATGATCGTGTGCCAAGAGATGTACTCTGGAAGGTGCTAGAAGAATACAACATAAGAGGTGTGCTACTAAGAGCAACAAAATCACTGTACAATCACTGTGGGAGTTGTGTTCGAATAAATGGGATGAAATCAAAAACCTTCATGGTAAACGCTGGACTCCGCCAAGGTTGCGTATTGTCTCCACTCCTATTCACAGTCTTCATGGATAGGATATCGAGGCGCAGCCAAGGCAATGAGTGTATCTCGATAGGAGATGCAAGGGTGAGCAACCTTCTCTTCGCAGACGACGTTGCACAACTTGCGTCTGCCAGGGCAGATCTCCAGAGGGCACTTGATAGGCTCAATGAAGAATGCAACGCGGTCGGAATTAAAATCAGTACATCAAAAACCCAGGAAAGACGATATCTAGAACTCCACATGTGAGTGGCAACCTGCATGTTAGTGGGTCCCCACTACTAGAGGTTGAGAAGTTTAAGTATCTCGGGGTAACATTCACGAGTGACGGAAAATGGGACACTGAATTAACATCGCGTATTGGAGCAGCAGCTGGAGTCATGCGACAGTTGTATAGGACCGTCGTAACAAAAAGAGAACTCAGCACAAAGACCAAGCTCTCAATCTACAAATCCGTGTATAGACCTATCCTCACCTATGGACATGAGCAATGGGTCATGACCGAAAGAATGAAATCGCGAGTACAGGCGGCAGAAATGCGGTTTCTAAGAAGGATAGCTGGATTGACATTACTCGATAGAATAAGGAGTTCAAACATCCGAGAAACCCTACAGGTAAGTCCGCTGCTTCTCTGGATAGAGAGTTCGCAGCTTAAGTGGTTAGGTCACTTGATTAGAATGCCACAAGACAGACTAGTAAAACAAGTCTACGAAGTATGTCCAACAAGTAAGCGTCCAAGAGGGAGACCCAGAAGAAGATGGAAGGATTACATCTACAACATCGCAGAGGAGAAATTGGGTCTCAAGAAGAAGGAAATAGAGAGCATTGCAAGAGACAGAAAAGCTTGGTCCCAACAGTTAGGCAAGCTACGAACCCTGCAACCCTAATAAGGATAAGCGGTTATTGCAAATGATGATGATGATGATATATATGTAAAGGAATAAAGATTAAGATTATTTTCTATTTATCAAATGATGGTTTAAGTAGCAATTTTATGTCGATTGCAGTTTGGTACAGCAATAAGTTTTCACAAGTTTTTGTATTTATTTTTAGAGTTAACAGGTGAAAAGGTTTTTAATATTGACCTTATAAGGATTAAAATAGCAGGGGATTAAAATCTTTCAAAGTCGCCATAATTCTGACTCTTTCTGGTTTTTATTGCATTTCTTACATCTTATATACAGATTTTAATTGAATGTATCTTTAGTTTTTATTGTAGTAGGCAAACAGTGAACTTTAAATAAAGTTATCATTTTTAAAGACTAAATACGAAAAATTTACATATAAATAATACCAATCCTATAAAATGTGATTGTGGAAGACTTATAAATGAAAAATATCTAAAAATACATATAAAATATAATATCCATAAAAAGTATTCAACATGTTATTCTGAAATTATAAAAAAACAAAGTGAAAATGAAACAGTTTCAGGAGTCTAGAGGATTCTTAAAGACCCTTTAGAACTCTTAAGGAGTCTTTATTATAGCTTTAAAAATATTTAACTATCTTAAAGATACTTTTAAACTATGATAATGTTTGTTTCAATTTCTTAATAAAGTTATTAATTATCTTTTAAAGAGGTTTATATGCAAATGCTATTAGGTTGACATCAAATTTTTAAAAAAATATGAAAAAAAGAATCAAAGATTGTCAATAAAACTCTTAAATCTATAGAACTAAAATTATTAAAAATATTAGAATTTTCTAAGAGTTTAAAAAGTACTATATTAAATGAATATTTTCAAAATAAAAATTTAACCATTAAAATAGTTTAAACTTAATTTTGTTAGTTAACGGTTAAACTAAATATTTTGAAGATAAATATAATCAACTTCTAAAGTATTTTTCATATTTTTTATTAAAAGCTTTCATATTATTTATTTTTTATTTTCATTAACAGAGTCATGAAGAATCTTTGATTCTTTATTATTTTCAGAAGTTAAAATAGTGCAGAGGTTTTATTGGAATTTGTTCTCTGCTGAGTTCGACAATAGTAAGTGTTGGTTACTTTCAGAGATCACTCAATCTGAAGAGTTTGGGAAGTGAAGAGTAAGAGTCTCTTCACTCCTTTATATAGTGACAGGAGCTGTTGACGTCTCCGTGGAAAATTTTCTAGAAATATTTATTGTTTGTCACTAACTGACCAACTACTAATTGAGGACACGTTGGTGACCTCGTTACTCTTTTAGAAAGTTTTCTTCAGAATTCGCATTTAAAGAAAAGAGGACACAAACAACCCTGTCCTACATCCAGTGGTCAGTTTGTGTCCTTAGGCTACAATGATGGGCAAGAAAGTAGGGCATTTTTTAAATTACCTGAATACTGTGAGATCGAAAACAAAGGTCTGTTTTTGATCTCACAATAGTATTTATATTCATATCGCTTGCGCTCGATGATTTCATCATTGTATCTTTTGTTTTTAATATATTATTATAAAAATAATACATAATCAAATAATAATTTTTAGGAAGATATAAATTTATAAATCCATCTATAAGTATTTTTTTCCACTTTATATTAAACAACTTAACAAATTCATTACCTTTAAATATTAATCCATTTTTACAAGCATATTCGAACGTTATATGCATTGTATTAGGAATCTTTTTTGTAAAAAAAATAAAATATTTATTTTTTTTATCGTTTAATATAAAACAGTTTATGTTTTCTTTGCATATATTCTAATAACTTAGTAATTTAGTATTTTAGTAATATAGTAATTTAATAAGTTAGTAATATATTATTTTAGTACTTTAATTATTCAGTATTTTAGTCATTTAGTAATTTAATAAAAAAAACATAATTTTTATATATAATTTCATTAAATTATTGAGTTCCTAAATTCCTAAATTATTTTTGATATTATAAATGAATAATCAGATAAAAAGATTTATACCATCTAATGATGAATTAATAGGTATTGATAATATTATATCAAATGTTCCAGAATTGAAAGAAATGATAGAGAATGATGATTCTAATCTAGAAATAATCATAAATGCAATAGATAATATAAAATCTTTAAATGAAAATGTGAAAACTACAATTAAACAATTTTTTATTACATTATATAAAACGAATATATCTTATAAAATATATAAATATTCTAATTTCAGAAATCTAGAGATTATTGAGAAATTATTAAAAAGAGAAGAAGAATATAAGAAAATTATTAAGAAATAAGCATAAAAACATATTAATAATTCAGGTTTAGATGAATTAAATAATATGTTTTCAACATTAATTGTAGAGACTAAAACTAATAAACCATTATCAAAATATGTCAAATACATTTAAAAATATTAAATTACATGATGATTTTAAACCTATTTTTGATAATGAAGGTATACAAACATATAGGGATGAAGAATTAAAAAATATGAAATCTGGTATAAAAGGTCCAACTTTTAAAAACATATAAAAAATAACGACAATTAATGTTCCATCTCTTAAAAATGTTGTAGAAATTATCAAAAAAATAAATATTTTAACCATTCAATGACATTATCACATCAAGTTATCAATAAAATAACCGGTTTGGGTTTATATATTATTTGGTATTTTATCTATACTTGTTTCAACATTGATATATTTTTTCTATTATGAAAAGTTAAATTTATACAAATGATTGGAACTTAAAATTTTCTCACCAAAAGGTTGAAGAATTAAACGCTAACCAACAAATTACTTAACATATTATCATAGTTTATGATTGGTGTCATTTCCATTCCATAAATGTCATTAGGGAATGCAAATACATGCACTTTGTGTTCGCTACCACACCTTAAAGATAATTTCTTAGTACTTTTATTAATCTTTTTATTGACTGTTATATCTGTCTCCTTTTTTCTATTTACAGACACCTCATGACGATAGAAACTCTTCATATTTAGATCTTTCATAATACGCTTAAGACTTGAATCTGATATCCCTATCACTTTATAGAGTTATGGTTTGATTAATTCAGGATGTTCTTCGTTTGCTTGAACAAAAAATAAAACCTCTTTCATTAACATGTTTTTCCTTATATTATCTGATACTATTGGGTTCGTATACTTTATACTATTCAACTGATTTTGTATTTAATATTATTTAAAACTGACCTTAAATAAATTAATAACTGATCGATCTAGAACGATATTTATTTTTTGTCTGAACTGAAATGATTGAATGTGACTCCGACCCCCTAGTCACCAAAAAAACTAGTCAAGCAACCAGCCTATGCGTTGAACCATTCGTGCACGAAGCTGTGTGTTACTAGGCGGGATGAAAAGTTCTTAGAATTTTATTAATTCAATATATCTTAAATGATTAATGTATGATACAAATTAAAGATTTATTAAATATAGTCTCCCCCATTTTGAATTATCTGCCCCCATTTATTGTTAAGTTCTATCACACCCTTCACTTCGCCTTTTTAATTGAGACTATCGATTGTTGTTGAAACTGCTCGTTTAAACTCCTGATATGTTTCGAAACGTCTACCTCTCAAAGGGTTCTTTACTATCCCGATAAAGTGTTTGAAGGGGACAGGGGGACGGGACAAAGGGACAGACGGGACAGCTTTTTTGTCCCTCATAGAAAAGCATTATGGGACGTCAAAAGAATATGCATAACGTTAATATTTAACTACAAGAATGTAAATATATCCCTCAATGGCTCAACCGGTAGAGCAAGCGACTATGAATCACAAGAATCACAATCTTCAGGGTTCGATTCCCATCACCTCCACTCCCTCTTCTCGAGTACTGGATTTTCTTGAGAGTATAGCGAGAAATACTTATAGTGAATCTACTGCTATAGACCGTAAAATTGCTCAGCTTAAAACACAACGTAAAAGATTACGAGAGAACGCTAAAAAGATCAAACAACGTATAAGAGAACAAACTGAAAAGCTGAGACTTATAGAACAAGAAATTGATAACATCAACTTTCGACTTGAATGTAACAAAACTGCAGGATTTACGAGAAGACGAAGAAATGGGCTTAAAATAAGTCAAAGGGAATTGAATCGAGTGTGGAAAGTTTAATAGGAGATTGTGAGGTTCACCTCAATTAAGTGGTAAATTTTTTTGAACTCGTACATTTTTAGGCTAAATGTATTACAAAACAATACAAAAAGATTGATTTTATAAATGGTTTAGAAGTTGGGAATGAGGTATGAGATGTGCTGTTCCAATATTTTCTCTTGATTTTTGGGTGATTATTCGTTATTTTCATCACTTTTTTTCATTTTTATTTCATGGAAATTCTGTTATTTTTCTTGAGTTTTTAGAGGGTACGAATCGTGTTGTCTCAGGAAATTAGTAGTAAATTTGATAGTTTTGGACGATTTTTTGTAATATTTTAGCTTAAATTTCATACAAAACGATGCGAAAAGTTCAATTTTTAATGCTTTTTTCATGATTTTTGGGGGTATGAGCTCGTAACCTCGTAGTGTCCCAACTTTTTTTGATCGATTTTAGGCTTTCTATTGTCTATTTTTGTGATTTTTTTCGTTTTATTTGATAAAAATATGCTATTTTTCGTGCTCGTACTATTCGTACTATCCCAACTCTACAATAGCGAAATACACTAGTTTTAAGTGATTTTCTATAGTATTTTAGCTTAAATTCTTCACCAAATAACGTGCAAAGTTCATTTTTTAGCTTTTTTAGTAATTGTTTTAGAGGATTGGTTGAAGTACGAGTCGTGCTGTCCCAGGTTTTTTTCGTTAATTTTATGGGTTTTGGAGAATCTGGGACAGTATGATTTGTACTATTAGTAGGTTCGTACTATCGACTGTCTCGGTATCTTTTTTTTTTTGATTAATTTTAGATTCATATTAGCTATTTTTGTGAGTTTTTCGCTTTATGTGATGGAAATTCTGCTTTTTTCATGAATTTTTAAAAGGTACCAAAAGTACGAGTTCATAGTGTCCCAGAATATTGATAGAAAAACATGATGATGATTTTAGGTGATTTTCTCAAGCTTTTAGCTTAAATTCCATGTTAAACGATGTTAAAAATTTATGTTTTAGTGTTTTTATTAATGGTTTTAGAAGAATACGAAAAGTACGACTCGTACTGTCCCAGACTCCCCATATATACACTACTGCTATACATTAAATCATGTTATAGCGCACGTTTATATAGATTTTCTTTTTATTCTGAAGTTAATATTTACTATTCGTGCAAAAAAATCCAAATTCAAATTAAAATTGAACTATAATTATGGTCAATTGGATTTGGAAATACTATAGCAAAATGAATGATATAAAAATGTAAATATTGTGGCAAAATTATTACTTGTACTTCTGACAATACTATGAAATAAAAATAGTACTTAAATGTTTATTTAGTTAGTCATCTTGAGAGATTAACATCAATCTATGATAAAGTAGATTTACCATTAAATAAAAGGTGTAGTTTACAACTTTTATTTGTAATATGTTTGTAATTATTATCTTCATGGTCAAAGTTAAGATTACTTCCACTTGACTAATAAATTTATAAGTATTATTTGGCTAAATTATGGAAAAACAAAAATATTTTATATTTTTAGCTAAAAATAACGGTATTAGGATAACCAAAAACTGTAAAAGGCAAGAGAATTTGTGTTGCAGTAATTATTAGTTTTTACTTCATGTATTACTGCTTGTAAGATAAAGTTATAATAAAACACTTGCTTAAGAGTAATTCTCATTTGTTGAAAGTTTTTTATTTATTTTTAATAGAACGTGCAGAAAAGTAAGTATAAAACAAAACTACTTTAGAAAGCAAAGCATACTCTATCGAGCCCAACCAGACTCTTAGATAGAGAAAGATGTAAACTAAGATTTGAATTTTAACATTGAGGCCCCTCACTTCAAATCTTTACACTCGTAAAGCCTGTACCACATGAAAAACTGCACAAACATTTAGATCGAGTTTCTTATTCTTAGTAAGATCCCGAGTTACAAAAGCAATTGATAAGTTTGATGGAGGCGCCGGGTGTGAGTGAAACTAAGTTTAAACTTATTTACAGTTATCTTATTATAATTCCAAACCGCATAAACCTCTAGATGAATAAAATGAGCGTTATAGTAATCAAGGTCATGAATATGATAACTTCTATTCATGCCTGCAAATGTTCTACATCCACAGGTAGGTTTTTCACCATTCTCGTCATTGTTTGATATTATAGATATTATCTTATTGAAGGTTCAATTCAATAAAATATGGTATAACACAATAGAAGTCATTCAGAACACAAAAGTCAGAAAACAAAACAAAAGAAATGAGATCTATAAGCCAAAATCAGATAAAATTTCAGTTTCTTAATGCTCAGTTATTTTTAATCCCATAAACTTCATCAAAGTTTAGATGCTTTTAAAATTTAAGGTTTAATTCATTTATTTGTTGAAAAAATTTTTTAGATTTCAATTAACTAATTATGAAGTTTGCAGTCATTTTAAAACTTGAAACTCTGTTTCGATGAATTAATCTGTAGACAAATTACCAAAAGTTTGACACGGTATAAGACTCTGAATTATAAACCAAACTTGCATCTTGTTATTCTGTGTAATCGGATACAATCCATCATCTGTGGATAATTTAACAGATAATAAATTGATAAAACTGATTCTGTTGTTTCAAAATTTAAATATAAAATGTTTTGTTCAATCAATTAATGTAAAAATTAATCATATGGTTAAATGAGAATTTTTTTTGATGAATGCGAAAAATCAATTTTATGACAAATTATCACTGAATTTATGAATGCTTCATCTAAAATGGTATGTAATCCCTTCAGAAGTTATTGAATAATAGGTTTGGTCGAGTCTTCTTGCAAATTTGTGTTATTGGCTGCTTTTAATAAATTAGACAATGATTTTTGTGACAACTGATTCTGTTTCTGGGATATGATTCCAGACTGAGCCAGTGTTCCCATCATTGATCCGATGTTTTCAGTAAATCAGTGAAAATTTGTTGTGTTTTATGCGAATCACTTGTTTGACCAGCAGATCCCCCAATTGATTAGTTTATCCCAATGCTTTCAATAAGTTATTCAGTTGTCGCCTTTGCTCTCTTAATTTATTTACCGATTCCTTTCGATTTGGTGATGTAGATTCTGTGAAATTAAATTATATATGCTCTAATTTTTATTCTTAATTGGTAAACACTACAATTATTTTAATTTTTCTTGTTTGTCTATGCCGAAGATATATAAAACATAACTAAAAGAAACCTTAATTAAATGACATACAATGGTATTTGTATGCTCTAAATTTTGTGATAAAAATGGCCTCAATAGTTTTGGCTACAAACTTAATCTTTAGTAATGATTGGCATAACGTTTATGCAGTTTAGCACAGCTTTCTCACTCATTAATCGAAATAAGAATTCGACAAATTATGTTAATTATTGAATCAACTTTTCAAAGTGGTTAATGTAAAAAATATCCTATCTGCTCGGTATGTTCTCTTCAACTTTATTACTATTATTGTTCGCATTCTCATTCGTTCAAAACTTTTGATCAAAAAAATTTTAAATCAGATCTAACTATACATAAAGTAGGAAGAACTGTTATAATAGCACTTAATTCAGAGGATAGGAAAGAATTTGTTGAGAATAATGATTAAATTGAAATAATTTAAGGGAAAATTAATAACAGAACTGAAGGAATTATAAAATTAAACTTTGAAAACACAGCTATAAAACATGAAATAGAAGTCTACTATCAAATCGAAAAGTTGTCTACTTTTTAAAAATATCAAGTTTGGAAGGCGAAAAGTACAGTAGACAGATAAATTTTATACTCTGATCTCGGATGCGTTTGGATAAAATTAGAGAGAAGAGACATAAATTGAAATAGTAATAAGTTATTTATTGCTAAGCATGATCAATAGTGTCATTCATAGCAAAAGTCGATTTAGTATTGGTGATAATCAATCAATCATAAAATAAAATACTGTTAAGACCTATCAAATAATTCGAATGAAAATTCCAAATTGGTTCAATTCAAATGATTTTAGTATCAGTTCGGGAATTACTGGCATTTTAAATTGAATTAATAACACGCTTTTAAAGGAATGACGAATACACTTTTCATAATAAAACGCATTACTTTTAACTATTGAAAACTTTTTGACCCATAGTATTTTTTCAATCTTATTCATTAACGTGACTCGAAACTTATGACTGAAAAGTTCTGAACCGATTACTAAAATTCATTTATTAATTAATCTGGACATACTCAGCACAAACATTAATAAGTTGTCTCGCCCTAAAGTTTATCAACTTTTCTGCATCTTTTGAGTATTGATAAGTACGCAATTGATCTGTCGACGGTACTTCTTTGCTTATTTGAAAAAAACAAAAGGGCTTATACATTTTATACTTTGCTCAACATTTGATTCAGTACAAAGTTAACAAAATCATGAACTTTTAATCACTTTATATCATAGTTTAGAATATTTATCAATACCTGATCGAGTTTCATGTATATCCTTAAAATAGTTCAACAAATAATGAATGTTTATTGAACTGGTTAATAGGAAGAAAAGCTCTTATTTATCGCATATCTAATTAGATAGAAATATTTGACGCTCGAAAGTTATAAACTAATACATTTAACAATATTTTAACAACTAATCTCTCCAAATTGTTTTACATTTTGTATCACAATTATAATCAACATTTGTTTGAACCATTGCGACAATATATTTTCCAGATCAATGCGTTTGTCTTCCAAATAACGGCTTTAGTTTCAATTTTCTTTACAAACGTTTTTAGTCTTTATTTCATTTTTTATTTTGTTCTCTCTTGAGATGTTCAGAGACTTAATGAATGTTTGTATTTTTGTGTTTTGAAAGCATTTAATTGATAAAAAGTGCAAAGTCTTATTTGATTTTAAACAACATTTGACTTATATAAAAGTTCTTTGTTATCGAAGGCAAAATGCCCAAATATTAATATTCACTAGGTTAAAATTTGTCTTTTGTTTCCTTCAACTAAACAAACAAGTACTTTTTGCCTTCCGGGCCTGATACATACATCTGTGTATAACAAACATTTTTAGTTGAAAACTGCATTTAACTTAATTATTACATTTATATATTTCTTGTATGATTGATGAGGTATGCGTTGATTACGTGCGAATCATGTTCTGACTGTCTGACATCTCAATAACGTCTTTGTTTAGTCTATATAGGCTACTAATTAAGTGATATACAGTGAGTACATATTTAAAGTAAGAGTTGTTTACTTTTGAATTTGATAGTGTAATAAACCAGAGAATATGTGTAACAGCCTAATTATTCCTACAAATACCGAATCAATATTTTAGATAGATCAGTTTGTGATAGGATTGTTGAAGCAAACGTTAACTGACAATGGAATATCTGCTAATTTATCAATGCTTAGAAATGAGTTATCTATTATTGCATCTCAAGATTTGTGCAACATATTTTTAAAAGTATATATTTATATTTTAGTCTTGAAAAAATGTCTAATATTCTATAGCTACCAGCCCTTCTGCTGGCCTGGGCTGTCACCACAATCATGTGATATGGAGAGAGATAGTAATAAAAACATTGTAATGTAATAATTTATGCTTACTATTGTCGTTATAGCTATCTTTATAATTAGAGAAATCATATTTGTTTTATTTTTAGTTATGTTCACTTAGGCCATAACAAGTCTATAATTTACATACATTGAATAAGTTATGTATGTTCTCGTGAGCAAATCAAAATGAATTTTAAATACCGAGAAACATCAAATTTTTGTGGTTGAATTACTTAATATCACTATAATTTATTCTCATATTTCAGTCATTGTAAATTATAAATTGTTCATAAATCATGACAAAGATCTCAATGTCGAGTCCTTCAAGTATTATTCTTTCAAAAAATAAAGTAATGAATTGGAAATTACATGCTTAAGGCATTATTCTTTACATAACATTCATTACAGATTTTACAAATTTGATGTTATGTTAAAGCTTAAATAAGGGATTAGACCTTCACTATCAATAAGTTCAATTATAGATAGACAATTTTGAACTCATTACCACACTGAGTTCAATTTGCATGCTTTCATCAAGCATAATATAGAGCTTTTCTAAAACAAAATTTTTAACTAATCCGATACTTCTATTTTCATTATATTATAATTTGTTGAGTAAAAATTTTATTCTGGAAGCTCTATCTTTAAACTCTTTGCCTATATTTCAAAATCAATTTCAGCAAATGCAATTGACTTGAAATTCATAAACTATCTTAACTAACCTTGAAGACACGATGAAAAGTGATCTTTCGTAATCTCCAGTAAATTGTTTTTATGAAGATTTTGTTTATTATACGTCTAAGTGTATATTTTATAATTATCGACGTCATTTGAAAGAATAGTAATTGTATGATCACCGCCAAAAGTCTTTGTAAAAATTCAAAATTTGCGAAAAATTATAGTCAAAATTTTGAGGGAATGCTACAAAGTTTAATAATTATATAAATTTGTATTATACGTATGTTTCCGTATTCAGCAGTATTCATGGATTGCACTTGAAGCTTAAGTGCGATTAACCAAATTGCGGGTATGAGAAGGAACTCAGTTTGGGTCTGAACTTTTCTCAATTAAAACTAACTACGCTAAGGTTCTGTCAGCTAAATCTTGAGAAAATCTAAAATACAAAATTATGAGTTATGAAATTTTGAAAAGTCACCCTTAGCATAAGCGTTATTTGTGAATAAGGCTGGTTATCCAAAACTTTTAGTGATACTTAAAATAATTAAAAATGTATAGAATTTTTAGATAATCTGGATAAATATAACTGGAAACTAATTATAATATTACTTGATTGATATTATTCATTTGAATAATAAACAATTGATTGTCAATAATATTATATTCATTCGTGATTCATAAAAAAATGTTTATAAACATGTAATGAACTTTATATAACTCTATCACTAAATACTACTTTATGAATGCATGCTATCATTACTATAAAATTTTTTAAAGTTAAAAATTAAGGTTTTATTTTGGTATATCTCTTTCCCTTAATTTTTGGCGCAGACTTTAACAAACACTTTTAGAGGTGATAATACTTTTATTTTCTTTATGTGCCTGTTAAATATTCGTTGGATATAATCATTGCAATAGCATATGGGAAATTGATAAAATTCGTTGAACTCATGTAACATGTAATTAAAGATAATATTCTAGACAACTTTTTTCTTCTATTTTAAAAACAAAAACTAAATGCGAAGAAAATATGATAAGAGAATTCTTGAGCATCAACTATTCGAGGGTTAATTGACACTAAAGGGTGTAGGGGATAGCACTCAAACATTCTGAGATATAAAAGCTAGTATCCTCCCTATTCCTACTCTCAAGGCTTTCTATTAATACTCTATTAGTACTTGGTTGTCTTCCATTTTTGATGGGTATTGGGAGTATTAAGTGGGTTTTCAGTGTAAAGCAATACTATCAGATTTTTTGTAAAGAACCTCAATGTTAACGCCTAAATGATGAAATGACAATTTCACCAGTCAAAACTCAATTTTATGGGCATGTTTTTAGTGTAATCCTCTAAGTGCTGCCAGAGGTATGCCTTAATGGGCAGACCATAAGGCGTTAACATTAAGGTTCTTTACAAAAAAATTGATAATAATTCTACAACTAAAATAGTGATAGATAAATCTGATGAAGACATCTTACCGTAGAGCTCAATGTCGTTAATGACTTTTGAAAGTGTGTCAATCTTTCCTCATCCAGTTATAATAAATTATTGTAGAAATTAATTTCGATTGAAGAGTAAATTTTAATCTTTCGAGTAGGTTCTAAATTATTGTTTAGCGCATACTATTACCAGTAGTGAAGCCAGAAAATTTTGAATGAAAAGTTATAAAGCTGATTTTCATAGGTATTTTGCTACTCGGGTTCAGCTAATTTAAAATTGGTATGACTTTCATATTGGCATTGATCGTCTAGTTTTAGGAAGATGCTGTAAATTGAGTTAATTTCATTCTTAAAAATAAGCCTTTCTTTCTGTAAAACCACTCTTGAACTAAGCTTTGATAGAAATTAAAGGGGTCAGCCCCTTCTGGCTTGTTCACTGATTATTATCGATGCAAAATAATTACTTGTCAAATCAAATTAGTTATGGGACAAAAGTTGAGAATCTCTATTTGCTGTGACCATTATTTTCAATATGTTAATATGACGTTAATTAATGACGCTTAAGTTCTCCAGTCAAAGTTCTAAAATCAGTGGTTTATTAGAATAGAAATAACTTAATTCATGCAAACTAGTTCATTTTAAGATTTTATTATTTCTCATGAAATAATTTTAGACATTGATAAAAAAATCAACTACATGATTGTAATATGACAGTGTATAATCTGTAATAAATCTTAAAAATTTTACCAAAATTTGGAGATAGATGTAAAACTATCAATAAACGAGTGATCTGGTTCAATCTTTAACTTAATTAATAAATGTAAAGGATTTAATTGTAAATATTTTTATTGCTTTTTTATTCATAACCCATTATAAATGAACCAAATAATATTGACTAAAAGCATAATTTTCTTATTTTTATAATAGAAAAAGTTATATTTATTAATTGTAGTTTCATCTATTTCACCCGTTTATTAGCTCAAATAAAATTTTCTCAACTTTTTCAAAATTTGAACATCTTTTCTGTGCGAATCTTAAAAACAACCATTCTTTGTAACTCATTCAACTACATTACGCACAGCACCACTTAGACCTTCGAGATCAAAGCTAATAAGTTTACTGACAGCTGAATTTAGTTCAGTGAAAGAACTGAAAAATTTATTTCTCGATTCTTGAATTTTTGCTTCAAATTCATCTATCATTATCATAGTTTTGCGTTTTATTCGGAAGAAATCGGATCTCATTCCGTTTGCCTGTACATAGAATTCAAACGCATTTTGAATAATTTCACTCAATGAATCTTTATATCTGTTCTCAATTGTATCATATTTCAAGGGCATTTTGCTGTTAAATATCGCCAGTGCTTTTTCCACATTTTCCAAATGAATTTTCTTGAGTTCATCATCAGTTACATATTTGTTATCTTTGATTGTTTTGTCCATTTCCCAAATGTAATAATTAAATCCAGTAAATTGCGCAGTAAGTATCTTGACTTCGGCATTAAATTCATCAATATTTCTATCGATCGGAATCTCATAATTGTCGAATAGTATTGCCAGTTGATCAAAAAGCTTGATCATATCTCTACCATTGAACTTATGGTTGCCGATTCTTTTGATGAACACATTGGATGGATGCAAAATTCTTGGAACAATCTGTTTGATAGTGTCAATGTAGGTAGTGGGTAAGCTGTGATCTTGATCATATGATTCTGGTTTGACATCCGGTAACAGGCAGCATCCAATTTTTAAGAAGTTCGAATTTGTGATATAATGATTGAATTGTGTTTCTTCATCCATTTCTTCGTGGTCAATAAGCAAGCTATCTTGTTTGTAATTTGTTACCCCTGGATGACATGATGAATCATGAAAGCCAAAATCATATTTTGAGGACTGCCAACCTCTCACCATGAATATTAGATTGAAAAAGTTTTGAGTCACGTCAGAATCGATCGAACCCTTCGCGTACCTTGGGTTGCAAGTAAATAACTTTGTCATAAATTCAGGCTTTATCAGGGCATTACGTAATTCATGTTAAAATATTTTTCAGATTTAAGTTTAGTTGATATTAAGTAATACAGTAATATCTCGATATAGCAAATTGTATGGAAAGGACTGATATTTTATTTACTATAGAGTATAACAGAGTTGCACCGTAATGTGGTTCGCTATATCGAGGTGTTACTGTAGTAGATAAACGCTGCGCGCTTCACGCAGTCTTAGAAGCTTATGTAATATTAATATTTATGCGTTGTCTACAATAACTCGTATCCCCATCATGATTAAAACTTTAATTTTGTTTAATTTTTTGGGAATATAACAGTAAAATTCAAGTTTTCCGATAGAATATTAAGAAACGTATGTTCTCACAAAGTTAAATGTGAATTTTGTTCAAAGTATTGTCTGAAGCTTCAACTTTTTATAGTTTTATTTAGAGAACTCCAAGGTCTTTCATTTTTTATAAAATGATCAAGTATTTGAAGCTAGCTGATCATTTATTGATTTGTAGGATATATCATAACATTGTAATTAGGGTGACACAATAGAAAAAACTAGCTTCACATCTTTTCTATAGGATCACTCTAATTATAATGAGTTACTTCTCTGTAGATTGCAATTTTTCAAATACTCCGACAAATTTCGATAAACATGAAATTCTGCTAACATTTTTGAGATTAAATATCTAAAGTGTTAGACCACTAATAAACTAGAAATAAATCTATATAGGTAAGAATTATCCAAGTATTGACTCGTGTATGGACTAGAATGTAATGATCGGGTTGTAAGATACTTTTCAACTAGTCATTAGGCAAAAATTGTGAAAGTACGTTATAATGATACATCATAATTACATACCCAGCAAGCAACTGCAGAAATTGAAACAGTTCTTCAGATAATTTTTCTGAAATGCTGTAGATTAGAGTTGAAGAAAGTACAAAGCTTAGAGCAAAAATGAGTAGGTCCTCAGGCGTTGATGTCTCGGGGTTGAAGCAACCATGAGCGTCCATAAAAACAACAGCAACCTCATCACCATTCTTTCGAATTATAATCGGTTCAGACCACATACTTATTCCTGGAGCTTGTCTATCTGATGGACTTTTCCATTGGAATCTATCATTTTTAGCGTTGAACCAGTTCTTATCGTTAAGATTTGATAGATATTTGATGAATTGGCTGAAGACATAAGGTTTTTCTGCTTTTATCGGGCCATTAATCGATACGATAGACACGGGTCGAGTGCCAACTTTTTCGAGAATATTGCGAAAAGCATCCGTTGAGAACAAAAGTTTGTTTTGTTCAATCGAAGCGATTTGTACGACTTCTCCTTCAGTCTCATAGACCATTTTTGCTATAACTTAATACTGAAAACAAATAAAATACACATCATTTAAAGTAATCATTTGGGTGAATAAGTTTTCACTTGAAGAAGATATCGAAACTAAATTTAATATATTTTTATTTTCTTTAATGAAAATTCGATTTTAATTTTAAAACTAAAATAAGCTTTTGAATAAGAAGTAATAAGTTCTTTAAAAGATATAACAAATGAGTTATGAGTTATACTTCTGAATAAATGAAATGATTCTTTGAAATAAATAAGAGAAAAGAGTTTCACCTTTAAGTTTATAAATTAATTGAATAAATTTTTAATTAAGCTGAAAAAATGTCAGGCATATATAGTCTAAACAATATTCAACTATCAAATAGGTTAGATTTTTTCAAACTAATTCAAATTAATTGTCTGGATATTGAAAATTTGGTATAAAAGTCAGCTTTAAATAATGAGCATCATATAACTTTGAGATTATAACTATTCCTGAGAAGATTAAAATATGAAAATTAATTTTTAAAAAATCTAATTGATTTGATAGTTAAGTATTGTTGAGGCTAAAAACTTTTATATAACTTACAATGAAACTTAAAAGCTTGATAATGTAAGAATTCACTCGATTAGTTAATTGTACTAATGCCAGTTGTGGAATAAAGTTTTTGCGAAGCTACTGCACTACTTAAAAGTAAACTACTCAGCAGCGAACCACCTATTCTTCGGCATTAAAATTGAAAGTCAAGTATTCAATTGCTAAAAATCCAGTCTGACGGCAGGTAAGTATTTAAATAGTGACCTTCCCATAACCTGAGATATTTGTAATGCGAAGCAGATCTCTTCTTTGTTCTTCAGGGTGAATTAAACGTTCTGTTACACTATTTTATAGACCTAGAAAAATTCACTTTTCTCCGTGTCCTTCAATTCTTATATGATATAAATATTTTTGAATTATTTATAGGATTTTCTTAACTCTTTAAGCAATGCTTATTTAAGATCGTTTGTGAAATACTTATTAATAGTAGTTATTTTGGTTGAAAGACTATAATTACATGATGTAATCATTATCCATCAAAATGATAAATGTATTACTTTAGATTCTTAATGCAAAAATATTTAAATTATAGTTTAACAATAATAGATTTGTTCTTTTGAAGGCTTTTACTTAATGTTAGGATTTTCCGTAAAGTGTTAAACAAATAGGACCCTCAGAAAAGGGATTAGCAATGCTTCGCAATTAAACTAAATGCGAAATTGTTTTCTAGACGGCATTTACTGAGTAACAAATTTCAGATATGTGAATATTGAATTTTATTCATTTTATCATTTATTACAAATGTCACAAAAATAGTATTGGATAAAGAGATTATTTCTGAGATAAAACATATAGCTCCAATACAAGTGATGTGACCATTACTACCATTTGCTATGCACTATCTTTCTTAGCTTGCTGTTTTTTTTCTATGGGTGGGTCCTATTGATTAAACTGAGATGTTAGACTCTCACTCATCAACTTTAATCATAACTTTTATCAAAGTTACTAAAGCAAGAAGTCACGAGGAAATTTCGATCAAATACTTATTCTGAATACCAAATAGTTTAGCTCACCCAATAAATGCTTTTATTGACTTTCTACAAATCTATACCATCCTTCATAATATGGATGCTATTAGATTTTTAAGTTTAATGTCTTTACAAATAAATTGACATTCGGATCAAAAATACTCGAGGGCGAATGTTTAAATTATATGTAGAAAAAGTTGTAACACTTTCACTACTTAGATCGTAGTACTTGTGATGAATCGGTGTTTTAGAAGTTCATATTTTGGATGGTTTTGCCAACTATTATTGAAAAACGAACCAAATTTTTCATTCTATAAAGAAAAGTCTTAGTCTTATCTTACACAAGATCTTCAGACCGTACGCCCTTGACATCGTATAAAGTTCTTAAATTTTGATCATACTATCTTTTATGTAAGTTGAGTCACGTCGACAAATACTATTTAATTCTTTTTCAGGGTAGTTGCACTTAAAGTTTCTGAACTTGGTTTTGAAATCATTTGTAGCGATCATTAAGCTCAAAGAAATCTTAATTTTTTTTGAATGTCTTTTAAAAAGTTAGTTTCGATCGGTAGATCGGTAAAATACTTTTGCATTACACATGATCTAAATTAACATTTTCTACAAATTATGATTCTCTACAGAGTTATCATTTATTTATTTAATTTTTCGTCAAAAGTTTTTTAGCTCTAAACAATAGTTTAAAATCTCTATGAAAATTGAAAAAAATTAAAAGATATAGTAGAGAAGTTTTCACTTCAATCATTAGCTTTTGTTACTTTACACTTCATGAGAAGTTTTGGTATGAAGGAGTGATGTTGTTACCATAACTATGTTCTTTTACGTCTAGCGACCAATGTGTGCCGTTTCTCTTGCCTAATCTAAACTTATTTACTTAAACTGAAATAGTGATATTGTTAATGTTTTGAGTTTAGTTAGGTGGGGTAAGAAGATTAATATGAGCAGTATGCTAAGCATAGGGGAATATGATTTTGGTAACGACATCACTCCCTAGTACCCAAACCCCTCAAGAAGTGTAATATAAACATAAACCCTTTTTATCATATTTATGTTTCATTGATATTAAATAGGGTCAACTTAAATGCTGCACTTTGTTGGATCTCGTACTTCATTAGCTATTTCTACTATAAATTTAGGATAGTTTAGGAAGAGAAGCAAGATATTAAACAATATTTTTCAATTTTCAGCTCTAATAAACCTTTTAAACATTGAGAACTGATAATTTCAAAAAATTGACCGATTAATGGAAAAGTAATATTAAATTTTCGTGTATAACTAGAAGCGAAATAATTGAATGTAGATACTTAATAATTTATAAACTAAGAAAAAGCTTAAAGTATAAAATTGAGCTAATCCTGAGAAAGCCCTTAAAATTTAGTCGAAGCGACGCTCATGTCAAGACAGATCAAGACAATTCGAACATATACTTGTTTGCTTAAACTGTAAATCAGGCTACATAATACAGTAAAACTCAATTCGTTATTGCCCATAAGCAATTAAGATTTTTTATTTAGCCATTTCCATAAAAGCTAATAATTATTGAATCTTTATCTTAATTTTTTAGAAGACAAACTCTACAAAAGCTGTCGCATTTCTGTAGAGTTTTCGCTATTTTTCAAGGTTTTACTTGATTACATTTCTAGTATTCAGGTTAATGTACTTTATACAGGTCGTGGTAACTTTAAGCAGAAGATAGTCTCTTGACGAGTAGATATGGCTTTGAATCACATTTTTTGATCTATATTGCATTTTTCCATCACTACGCAGGATATGTAGCTGCATGAGTTTCATGCTAAGACTCACGTAATCAAACAACTATAAGTGTTAGGAATGTTTTATAACCTCTAAATGTAACCAAATTTAATACTATTTGTTTCATCAGTTTTTGATTGTTCAGTTTCATGATTTTGAGTACCTAGAGATCACCAAAATAGATTTTTATAAATTTATTGATAGTAATGTTTCGTTCATATCATGACAGCTCAATTTACAATTATCCAACAGTAGTGAAATTTCTCATTGTCTTTCATGTTTAAAAACTTTCTCAGTTTGAATTATCTTTCGTAACTGCAGTAAAACCTCGATATAACGAAGTTTAAGGGTATGAAGAATTGGCTTCGTTATATCGAGTTTAAGTATCTATGGAACATGCATTTACTATTCAGGTTGAAAATAAATCAAAATTTTTTTGAAAAAGATTTTTGATTTCGATTTTCTGAATTTCTAGCTCATGAATACGATCGATCGTTACCTAACTAAACTTCGTTATAACGAGACATTTTGTTGCCACAAGGTTTATACAGCGACCGTGGGAATTGGTTCATTGTAACAAGGTTTCGCTATATCGGAGTTTATTATAGTGAGGTGTATACTGTTCGTCGCACTGTATATAAAAACTCTTATTTTGAATTGATACAGAATGTAAGTGAATGTGAATATTTATAGACAGATATTTACAAAAAATTGAAATTTTCAAAGTTTTAAATAAATGTATTATATGTTAAGTTATTAGGACGATTTTGCAAAATAACCGTTTATACAGTATGATGAACTTAATAAAAGATATTTTATAATTGCGTGTAAAGTACTAAATCTGTATAGTTTAGCTTATGATTTGATAGCCTTTTATTACTTCTAAAAGCATTTAACTCTACTTTTAGAATCATTTGATTTTCATGTAAATTTTTATCTGTTGATATTCATATTCAAGGTGTTAGTCGAAGAGTACCCTTTTGCTAAAGTTAAAATAAACTTAAAAAGTATAAAAAAGTATGAGAAAATGTTTGAAGTTTAAAGTCTAAAATTTAGTCATTATAATCTATTTTTTTCAGGAGCTTACCTCTAAACTCTTTATCGTCATTAAAATTTCGTTTTAAAATAAATAATGATTTTTATCGAACATATGAACTGTTTTATTCTCAAATAAATTAATGAAATTCAGAGAATGAAAAGAGAGAATCAGATGAAAAGCAGTACATCAATTAATCATAAGATTAATAATCTTTAAGTGGAGTGGAAATATTCAAGAATAAGCATTTGTCATTTGAGAATTTTTTTCACTTTTTTGTTTAAAAAGATATAATTTATACAAAGTTCAATTAACTTGTGTTTTTTCATACAAGCTTTTATGCTTAAGCGAATGCATTAAACTTCATATCAGTGCACTATTAATTTAAAAAGATTTTGAGACAAGTATTAATGTTGAGTTGAAGGTTGTTTTACTGATGATTTTTTACTGATGATTTCGTTTTTTATCACAAGAAAAATAATATATTAGTTAAGCTCTTTATGAACTTTTATCGAGAAGCAGGGGTTACTCTTCAACTAAAGCCTTGAATATGTTCTGTTATCATGATAACAATGGGAAAACTATTAAATCTCAAAAGTCAAAATAAGTTCTGCAAAATAATACTAGATTTCTTCAAATATTCTCCGTGTAATAACACATGTCATATAAATTAATTAAAAATTTGGATTTTGAGGATTTCCAACCGAACTTGTAGCATAAGTTTTACCATAAGTTACTATCATTCACAGTAATTTATCTGAACTTTAAAAAATTGTCGATCAACTTTCTCATGCTTTTCTATGCAGAGAATGCTGGCCCGTTTATTCAGTTACTCTGTCTTCTTCAAACACTTGAGTGGACAGTTTTATCAAAATTATTTTACAAACTTGAGTCTTTGTAAGATATTATTCATATTATAACAATTGTTGTATTTGATTATCTTTCGCATTTGTATAAATTGGTGAATCATTAAAAGCTACAAATGCAATAATTGAAGCAATTTACGATACAAATGATGGCGACAGAGAAGGCCAAATTGTTAAGAAATTAACTAAAAATAATGGAAAATGATTAAAATGAATAATGAAAATAGTGTTACTATCGGAAACGAGAACATTGGTTCAACTAAAACAGACTTTTTGAAAAACTTAAAACAGCTATAGGAGTGGTCACTTCAATTAGCAATTAGTTATGTTATCATCAAAAACAAACTATTCGAATTTAAATCATGCACTTTTTATTGTATTTTAATTTTTTTATATTCTTTATAATCAAACAAATTTTTACTTGATTGGGAACAATCGCATTATATAGCTGAACAATGTCACGAATGTTTTTTTTATAGTGACATAAATTCAGATTTATTAAATGCGTTTCAATTTCTTTGAGTTTTTTTAGTTCTCACAAGACTATCATATGATTTTCGACTACTTTCTTCAATTTCTAATTCTCTTTCAATCCAACTTTTTGTCGTACTTGTTGATTGTAGGATGACCAAGCATCCAGATTTGAACTGAATAATAGACACTTCTATCACAAATGCCTTATCTGATTGGTAATTCAGTGTATATTGATTTTAAACTAACGTATTTTAGTTTAATGAAATTGCTAGTATTTAAATTCTTGTTCAGAACTTTACAATTATGTTAAAGATAATTTAAGCTACTCAATGCTGCAAAATCACAATAGAAATATAATTAATTTCACAATTAAAATTTTGTAGCTTTTTATACTCATTAAGTATTATAAATAAATTTTAAACTTTAAGAAAATCTCAAAGGGGGGACCTTCACTGTTTTTTGTCCGAATTTGGGCTTTACAAGATTCGGTCACCCTGATTGATAGTGTTTAATGTTTGATCAACGTATTGACTCAGTTAATTCAAGTTAAAAGATAATTGATGTTGGCATCGATATTTGTGTTTTTCGGGACTTGTAAAGTGAGCTTCTGAACTCCTTTTCCAAAGCAATAATTAGCGTTGAGACTTGTGGTATATCAAATTAATTTTCAACATCTGTTATATAAAATCCATGTATCAAAAATTTTATTAAGCTTATTATCTCTGAGTTAGAGCTCTAAGAGTTGGGTCCAGTAAGTATAGCTGTTCATAATGAGTGAGGCTGAACAAAGTGCTGCCATTATATTTTTAAAGGGATTTTTAGGAAATTAGGCATCGAAACTCTGCTACACTCTCCATATAGTCCAGATTTGGCCAAGTACCACTTCAAGCTATTCCCAAGTTTGAAAAGTCGCATCAAAAGCACTAAATTTGACAGTAAAAAAAGAGCTAATGGACGCCTTGATTGGGCACTGCAAGTGGTCTTGAAGAATGTTCTGGAGTTCGTATTTAACAAGTGCACAGAAAGATGGCACAAATGTATTAAATAAGGAGAGATTACTTTGAAAGAGAAAATGTTGATTTGGATGATTATTCTCGTAGTTAATTTCATATTGAATTAGTTCCGAAGTTCATTTTACAAGCTTCGTATCTCTTTTCAATTGATAAATTTTTTTGGATTCGCATTTAATATTGATAAGATGGAGTTTTTTTCAATTTTGGATAAATCATTCTTTGCGATTTTGTTAACTGCTTCATTAAGGAGTTCTTGAACTTCGAATATTTATTTCAAAAGTTTTTTTGTAACTCATTTTACTTGTTAAGTCACTATAGTAATTAAACTAGTTTATTTGATAACAGTTGATCGTTAAGTTTGTACTATGAAAAAACATTAAAAGTTGTAGAATTCTTTTCGCAATTTCAGATTTAACTCAAATACAGTTTGCAAAACAGCTAGACATAGATATTTAAGTGAGTGTACTAAACAAATATATGAAATCATACAATAATCAATAAAATTACTTGAAGGTGTGGATTACTACAAGTGGCTTGATATACGAAATATAAATGAAATAGAGTGTAATCAAAAACAGATATTAGTCTTTTGTTTCACGGTTTATGAATAGCTGGATGTAGCTGTAGTTCTGGAGTGTTTATGATATCTTCTGTTTTGACTAAAATTCTACCGATTTCTTTTGAAATGGGAAGCCGATCAGTTGAAAGTAGATCGGTAACATGTCATTAACTAGCTTTAAGTCAATAAATGATCAACAATATCTATTTATAGAATACTTTCCGGTTCGCGTAGACTTCTCGGCCAAAGATTTTGGCCGAGTTAGGTGGATTAATTTTTAGAAATCTTTTTACTGAAGTTCCAGTCATTTGCAAGAAATAAAAATTATACTGTATATCCAGACTCAATATGAGTTATATTTTAAGAATATAAAAAGATTTATATCTAAAATCTCTAGCGGAAAAGTATGCACGGGTCGTTGTACCGATTTTCAATTGAGTAGCAACTTATATGTGAGTCTTCGTGGTGTTGATGTAGCATTTCATACCTCAAACCAATAGGTCTTTAGGTTCGAATTTGATATATTATCAATGTTTATTTAACTCTTAAGTCTTCTTTTTTTTAATGAGAAGATTTTTGACAAGTTTTTAGAAATCGAATTATTAGTTATTGAATGAACTCATTTTTAGAAAATTTTATTGTAATTGAACCATGTTATAATTTAAAACAAATAGTGTACCTAACACTTTAAAGAAAATATTAAGAATTCTTTAAAGCTCAGCCATTTTTTCAAAAACTAAATAAGGATTAATAATTAAATTAAAAATGATTCGCTAAAAGCTTTTTTATTTAAAAAGTTTAGGGTTAATCAGATCCGAAATATTAGTGCATAGCACGCTAGGTTTATCAAAGCTATCAAGTCACTAAAGTGTTACTACAAATTTCTCAGTGTTTATTCTCAGTATGAGTGCGAATAGAGGTTCAGGACTACTGTAGAGCCTGAGCCTCAAACCTCAGGTTCTGAAACTACGAACCTCAAGCTTAAACCTCTTTCAAAATTCAGAACCTGAATCCGAGTCCAGATCAGAGATTCATATTCGGGTTCGGACTCGAAAGGTTCTAAGGTTCATTTATGCTCAGCATTAATTAGAACAGTACTTTTACACTATAAATTTCATCGTACGCTGTTTCTCTCAATCAATTTTTGCTGGGTTTATCATTTTGAAACAGTAAGTTTTGCTTTAATGCATTATACCACGCGCGCGAGTAGCCAAAACTTGACCAAAATTTTGCAAGTGTCTTTTAATGGTTTTGTCCACATAATAATAAAGTTTCATCTCATTATCTCAAGTAGTTCTTAAGTTATTCAGAAAACATTGACTGGATTTATCAATGCGAAACGGAGTGTATATCCTCTAATGTGAGTGTTTCGTAGGCCACCCCTTCGTGTCAGTAAAAACGTATTCTCTTTCGTCGACATATTTGTTGGTTAATGCAAATATTTCTTACTTTCCATTATAACTATTAAAATTAAACTTTTGATAATATCTTCAAAGATGGACGAATCAACTGATATAAGTTGTGGCAATAATAAACAAAATGTTATATTGAAAAGAGATTCATTTAGTCATAGAATATGTGATGATTTGTGTGAAGTCTTACTGAGTTATCTCCCATTTGAAGACAAAATACGTTTTGAGTGCGTATCAAAACAGTTTCAAAACTTAATATTCAACAAGGTTTATGAACTAAACTGTGATATATTTTGAAAAAGAGCAAAAGTGCTTGTATTGAAAAAATGGATATAATTGTATTGAAAAGTGTTTTAAAGAAGTGCAAATTGGTTAGCAAAATTCAAGTTAATATTGACATTATAAATAATAACTCAATTCTTAGACTAATTACCTATTACTCGAAATATTTGAAAACATTAAAGTTTTCATTTAATCACATCAGTAATAAAACTATCAAAAAATTCCGACACAAATGTGGCTCTAAATTGAATGAAATTCAGTTTAATGATCACTCAATGATTGATAAGATATTGAACTATTGCCCCAATTTATTGTCTTTAACTGGCGTTAAATTAAGTCATTTGGTTAGTTGTAACGATAATTTTGTGTTTAGTAAACTTAGGAAAGTTGGCTTTAGCTGTCACAACAATGAAATTGCACTAATGAAAAAATTTGCTAATAATTATAGAAACACTATTAAAAGTCTTTCAATTGAAATTTATATCATAACATTCGATGACAACAATTCAAGCGATTTGTTTGGGCCAATTTCGCGTTTGGAAAATTTACAGACATTGAGCTTCAAATTTGATTCATTGAATACTATATCACAATCATTTATCAATAGTTTGATACTAATAGCAGAAAAATGCACTCAGATTCAAGGTTTTAATATTGATATTGATTGGAAAGAAAGTGGTTATAATTATTTGATTCTGAATCAAATAACACAAACATTGGGTCATTTCACACGAAAAAAGCATTTAGAGTTAGGCGGAAATATTTGGACTAATAGTTCGAGTCTTAAGCTTTTAAGGATTGCAACTTATAATAGATGAATTTTCAATATTATCGATAATTTTTCACTCATAGTCAGTTCGTTTGATTAGTAGACCAAAATAGCTCAGCACATTTGACTCATTCATATGATTAGCTAAGATCAAGCTTAAAATTAATTTCAAACATGGTATAAATATTCAGACAATGAATTACCAATGTTCGCAAGCGATGCAAAGTTTAAGTTTTGCAGTTAACATATTCAAAATTTATTAATTTTTGATTAGTGGATGAAGTGAATCATTCCAATACCACGAAGCTATAATAGAATTTTGATTATTTGCCAGTATTGTACGATAATGATATTAAAACCAGAAAATTTACTAGTAATGGAACGGTTTTATTCTTAACATCTCAATGGTATAAGTATTTAATGAAAAACTTGTCGATGCCAATAACGAACAAACTTTAATAATAGAATTATATATTATACAGCATTAGTCATTCTTTAAAACTATCTAAAATTATTTTATTTGACTTTATACAAAACACATGAGGCCTTTCGAAAACACGTACAGTAGAATGACTCATGTCTTAATGTTTTGTAACTTAATACTACATAAATAAACAAACTTAATGCAAAAGTTATAAGCAATACAGTAGTAGAACGGTACTGGGTTTTATTGACAATCTTACATGGGCAGTAGAACGGTATTACGAAAACATTATCTATATTGGGACGGTATCAGAAATGACTTAAGATTTTTCCAATCACTATTTTTTGAACAATTTTATATTATTATTTTAATATATATACATATATATACAACTTGAGCTTGAGCTGCGCTTTTTCATATCTGGTTTAAATTAGATATATATAAACTCAGTTTAGAAACTAACTGCCGGTATTCAACCTTGATAACTTTTGAAATACTTATTCAAATTAAACGCGGTTTTCACTAAAATGAAGTTTATCTCCACCGATTAACGATTAATATGCTAAATTTATGAAAATATTAAAAAATATTTTAAAGATATTTTAAACAAAATTCATGCTTTTACAAAGGAGTTAGTCAGATTTCGCTTAATCGCCCACCTAGCCAAAATGGGTATCAAATTAAAGCATATTAAGACTAGAATTGAAAGCAAAAAGAATTTTTAAAAAATATGAAGGTTGAGAAGAGATATGGGCTTTTAAATGTATTTAATTTCTTGACGTTAACCATTAAAAGTTCATATCTCCTCAACCTTCATATTTTTGAAAAATTCTTTTTGCTTTCAATTCTATTCTTCATAAGCTTTAATTTGATGCCCATATTGGCTTGGTGGGCGATTAGGCGAAATCTGACTAACTCCTTTGTAAAAGCATGAATTTTGTTTAAAATATCTTTTTTAATATTTTCATAAGTTTAGCATATTAATCGTTAATCGGGGGAGATAAACTTCATTTTAGTGAAAACCGCGTTTAAATTGGATAAGTATATCAAAAGTTACGAGGTTTGAATACCGGCAGCTAGTTTCTAAACTGAGTGTATATCTGATTTAAAATGTCCTAAAATTTAGTGAATAGCATAAGCTAGCTGTGAACTAAGCTAAGCTGCGCCTGAAGCTCAATTTTAGCTGTTTTGGAGCTTACAAGCTCAGTCTTCAAGCCCAGGCTATGATGAAGCACAGCTCAAGTTCAAGCTCAAGTTCAAGCTCAAGTTGTTGAGCTTGAAGCTGAGCTAATTTGAAGCCAATTTATTTTATAAAGCAAAACAGTATCAGCTTAAAGTAGTAATGAATATTGAACAGTTTATCATATATTGGGAAAATAGGTATTAAACTACATCTATTGTATTTAACGATGAGATGCATTCCTGAACTGTGATTACTCTTTTCAAAATAAATTTCACTTTAAACTGAGCAAAATTAATTTCACAATAAAACGATTTTTGACATATCTCACAAATAAATATCAAAACCGTGTACTATCTATTAATACCTAACAGACTCAGATTTGCCCGATATTCAAAAGTAACAAGGTATACTTAGTGTTGCCACTTTTCAATCAAGAAGGCATTCGCTAGATTTTAATTTAATGTCCAGATATTATTTTATGATATTAATTTATGTGAGGCACCGAAACCTGAGCTTATCTTTAGTTTTTATCAAGAAGTTCACTTCAAAAATATGAATTTGAAGTTTTCAAAGAATGTGTTAACTGACTTATTAGTAATCGTCTAAAAACCAACTGATCATAGGCTGAAACTATCTAAACATTTATGTAAATACTAATATAATAAACTATGAACCTTAGGACAAATCTAAGCGATTAAGTATTCATGTAGATATTATTTTATTCTTCATGCCATTCAGAGAAAAGTAAATTAAAATAATGCACTTCTAGTCAGGAAAATGATATTTGACAATAATGTGAACTCAAGGTAACGGCACAATAATAATGAACTAAGTTTTTCTTCTAAGGCAGTTAAAGTGTTCATAAAATATACGTACAAAAAATTCTTGGAAGTGAACTTTTTGATAAAATATTTTAATATAATGTATAGTTACAAATCAATCTTTACAGGTTTGAACTCAGATCTAATCCTTGATGATCCAGGCTAAACATGGACAGGTGTAATTCTGTGTAATGTTATTTAAAAATAGAGTTTAAATGTATAGTCAATTTTTCATATAAAACACTATTAATTAAATTGAAACTTTGATATAAATAGATTCAAAGTTTTTAGAATAAATGCTCTGTCAATAGTTAAAACATTATTTGAGCTTATTAATTATACAATTTCCTTAACAATATATAAGTTTTTAAACTGATTTCTCATTGAAGGTATCATAATTAGAATTATTCAAAATTACTTTTAGAATATAATGGGTATTATATTGAATTTCACCTCTAAAATCAATATTTAGAATATTGAATATAATGGGAAAACATTGAAAACTGATTATTTTATGATTGCATATTTACCTGGATAAATATCAATATCATTCAAAATTTTGCTTATTTTTGGAACAATGTTAAAAAACAGTTACGCTTTTATCGATTTTATAAAACAAGCGATTTAATATATTTCTATGTAGAACTCAAAATTAATTCGAAATTTTTCTATCTCTAACGGTTTTTGCTGTTGAGGAGGACGATAATTGTTTGGGATCCTTATACTTACAATTTGTATTTAAATGTGTAGCATTTGCAATAAATTTAATTTACAGATAACGCTTGTGGCCGCACCGATTCACTATATTCAGTATAAACTGTAGTTCAAATATTAAGTACTTTATTTCAACACATTTAAAGCATATTTCTCAACGATATAAAAGTTGATTGCACAAAATTTGAATAGTAATATTCATATTCACCTCATAACCTGATCTTTTCGTGTAAAATAGACATTTATTTCAGTATTTTATATTATTTTACTTTGAGACTCATTGTTAGTGTGAAAATTATAAGTAATTCACTTTCGTAATAATATTTTATTTTATAGACTCTAAAAATAAGCGATCTAGTAACCAAAATAAGAACTTTATTGATCATAAGTCATACAGTTTGTAATCGATACAAATAAATGATAAAATGCTTCATATTATATTAAAGTTTTTATTTACTATTTCTATTTCGAGCTAATAATAGTGATTGAAGTTGAATTAATTTTAACAGAATATTTGAGATCTTAAGTGAATCTATGAGCTTGGTAAACTCACGAATAGTTCTAGTTTTGAACTAAACTATAGCTGACTGTAATTGTAATATCGAGAATTATTGTCCATATTCAAAATTTGAATCTTTTAAGAGCGGAGAAGTTTTCATTTGACAATTTATAATTACAGCCAAACCTCTATAATCTGACACGATATTTTGCTATCACCATTAGTCGATTTATGGAGATTGTCGGTTTGTAGAAAAACCTCTTTAATTCGACATGTCGGAATAAAGAGGTATAATTTTAAGTGCGTTAATTATTATTATTTAAAAACTTAGAAATAACTAAAAGAACTGTTAATTAAAAAATTCATTCAAAGTGACTTGTCAGGCTTTACATTTTTCCTTAACAACAGTGGCTTCTAACGTGCTTTTTATACTCTCAACGTTTTGAATCAGCTCAGGATGCTTTTGTTGAGGAAATATGTATAATATATTAATCATCAGAAATGATTTATTTGAACTAAAGAAACACATCTCGAGTTTATTAGATAGGCACCTCAGTGTCGAATTGTAAAGGTTCTAATGAATAGGAGATAACTATTGAAGGAAAAAACTATTGTCGGATTACGGAGAATGGAGGTGTCAAATTGAAGAGGTTTTTATAATACAAACTTCTACGTAAGATATTTTTGGAAATAAGATAAAGTCGAATTTGAGAGGTTGTCGTGTTATAGAGGTGTCGGTATAAGGAGGGTTGACTGTATAAACATTCGAAATGGATATAGGTTCTGAACAAGTGGTCAATGTGTCTGAAATTAATGATAACAATCTGGCTATTAATGATATAGATGTACCACTTTATAAATATGGAATTATGTTTAGATATGATATCAACAACTATTTTGATAGTGAAGCCAAGAAAAGGAAACAAAAACTCAAATCCAACGCTATGAGTATTTGGCTTCTGATCAATATCCTGAGATTGTTGATCACCATAATCAGTGTTGAGAATGGAAAAGTTCCTAAATACTACTTTGAATTACTTCAGCATGTCGGAGGTTTAACTGAATTTTGTTGCTTTTTAACATCTGTGGCACTTGTTTTCTCATTCACTGTTATAAGGCTTTTCAATAGTAAAGAAAAAATTAACTTTCGATGGCTAGAAGTCATCAAAGTTCTGAAAGGACTACAAAATGTGAATACAATTGGCATATATGAAGTAAATAACTTTAAAAAATTTGCCAAACGATTAAAAATTATGTTAAAACTCATTGAATTAGAAGTGCGAATTATTGCGGCTTTCCTTTCTGTGATAGGAATTACTGTGTTAATAAATACTTATGACTGGAAGGATATTATAAATTATGGAATATTAAGTGTTGTTATTAGTATTGTATATGGTACTGCATTTGTCATAATAATTTCTTATAGTTTTTTCTATTATTTCATTATTTGCTATTATTGTAAATTCAGATTCAAATCGCTTAATAATAAACTATTAAACACAGATACAGATATAGTATTCTCCAGTTCTAGAGTTATATTTGAATTAATCGAAGAACACAACAATGTCTGTAATGATATTTTACTTCACAATAAATTCTGGTCCAAATATTTATTTGCATTGACTTATGCTCTGATTCCCATAAATCTAATAGCTTTACAACTGATCTTCTTCGAAGATCTACTTTTGGTAACTTTTTATTGTGTGGCATTTCACGTTACTATTTGGTTATTATCTCACTTTACAATCAATTTGATCACTGCATCAATCAATAAAGAATCATCAAATTCATTTAAATATTTTTATAAATTTTATTTGGAATCCAAAAGTAATTTTGGATTGAAGAATAAAATCAAAGTAAGTTACTAAAAGCGATTCTTGTTCTTTGAGTGAATTTATAATGAAATGTTGAATTTGTATTATATTTAGCTGTTGAACACAATGGAAAGAGTGAGCAATAATAGGCTTCTAATTGGGTTTTTATGTGGTAATCAATTCGTTATGACACCATTCATTGCATTCAAAGTAAGACTTTTCATAAATTATAATTTTTTATTTAAAACGATTACAAAGAATATTCTTTATAATATAGATGTTCGCAATATTCTGTCGATTCTTTTTACTTACAAATAGAGTCGCGAATACTTTGAAATGAGTGTAACTATTTGGCAAGTTATCTGTCTGCTCGTCAATAATTGTCAGTACAATTTTGTCTCTTGTTTTCGATATCCGTTTCTAAATTTCTAAATAAAAGATCACTTAATATTGTCTTGAGAACGTTTGTTTAATATAGTAGAAAGCCTTTTACTGTTTTCTATTTTGTAGATCGAATTAAAACACGTTTATGTACTGTATTTGTACAAAATTAACTGTTCTTTTAGGAGTAGTCTTTTTTCTGCAGAATTGAAGACTGTTTTAAATAGTCTAGATTTTGAGGCTTTTGTAGACAGAATCCTCAAATATTTCTTAACCGACTTAAATAATTAAAATAATTATTTTAATAAAAAATGAAATCTTCATTTGAATAGATAATTAAACTTAAATTCTCAATAATTTGTCAATAATTTTGAAATACTTTAAGGATATCTTATATGAATGAACAAAGGTCAATAAATAATGGCTTTAAAATCATAATAACAGTACTCCATTTCTACAAACTATTAAAAGCTCTTGAATTCGAGTATTTAAACAGAATTTTTGAGTATACATGGATTAAGATGAAAATAATAACCTTTTTAATGCCTTAGAGCTGATATGAATTCAAAATTTTAGTTCTATGTATAAATCAAGTCTATATCATGTTATTCGAAAGAGTTAAATTTCGATGTTGAAATTGATTTACTGTTTCAGGCGACATGAAGTAATGAAGTGGTATTTTCTTCAAACTTCTTATCAGTTCGTAACATTTTGTATTTGCTTAATTCAATTAATAATTGAATTAGTTTTACTTTTTCATAAAACAATACAAATATGAATTTAAAAGCTTTTAATTCAATTGACATTCAAGAATGTTCCACCAATCATATGAATGAACTCAACAAATAAACGCATTCAAGTTTCACAAAAAATTTGTTATCGATTTGAGGTGAACCAGGTTAATGTGTCTAAGGGGTTTCTCGACCTCCCACCCGCAAGAATGATACATCATTGGATTCAGTTCGTCGAGCTGAACATTTTGATACCGCACTTGACCACTTACAACCCGAATCTGACCACTTCTAGCCAACTCCCGACGGAAGTGGCCGACTCCGCCAAGTGATATATCGTTGGAATCAGGACATCGAACTGAGTATTTTGACACTTCACGTGATCAATTATCTCAAGTAGTTATCGAGATATTCAACTTTTAGTTCTTCAACTCAGGATATCGACATACAGTTACAGAGAAGCTAGCATCACCTATGGGTGCCATACAGACCTAGCCCCTCGAGAAATACTGGTTTGTTCATTACAAGACACTAAATCAAACAATGATGGATATCTCGAGAACTACTTGTGATAATTTATCAAATGAAGTATCAAAATGCTCAGTTCGATATCCTGATTCAAATGACATATCACTTGGCGGGGTCAGCCACTCCAGTGGGAAGTTGGCCAGAAGTAGTCAGATCGGGTAGGAAGTAGTCAAGTGTGATGTCAAAATGTTCAACTCGACGAACTGAATACAATGGTTTATCACATTTAGGGGTGGGATTGGGAACCTCCTAGACTTATTAACCCGAGTTGACTCGTTAATTTGTACCAAAATTTTTAATTGTAGTTACAAATATTAAAAACAATGGATTTGCACTCAGTTTTAAATCTGATTCAAAATTATTTCTCAGCTCGAAAAATGAATTGTAAATTAATGATTGCAAAACAGGATTCTACAAAATCAAGCTGATGGTAGAGATGGCAAATACTCATCAAAAAAACTATAATCTCTGTAAATTCCTCATAAATTTATCTTTAGAAAATTCATTTTCTATTCAATACAGTAGTATATGGCCCGATTAATAATTCTGCATAATAGATATACCTAAACTTTGAAAAGCGCTGAATTATTATTACATCGCGAGATCTTTTATGCAATTTTAGGTATTCTTCGATTCCGAAGAAGACCTAAAATTATGCAATTCCTTTATTTTGTTAGAATAACCTGAATATCAAACAATTAATAATTGAGTTGAAAATTTTATATAAATCACTCAAAGGTGTGGATTCTGTGGAAAAAATTTCTTCTACGGTAGCACTGAGTAAAAACCTATAAAAAGAGACACGAATTCAAATTAAGTTATTCTTCAAGTTTATACTGAAACAAAATGATTTGCAAATTGTTTATTATTTTGATACTAATCACTGGTAAGTCTTTCAATCACATAATTTATTGTATGGTCTGATATACACTCGCATTAAATAGAACAAGAGTTTAAAACTTTAGTTTGTATTTCAGTGGAATTATGTTCGGGCAGGGAGCCATTTCTTGATGAAACAGATGCCGATTTTTTCAATGATTGTCTTAAGACTCAATGACTATCGAGCAATTCATAGAACTCCTGCACCTACATTGGATCAGAACGTAAGTATATGTGATAAAACAATGTTTCCATCTTAAAATCATTTGTTTGGTCAATTATTTGAGAACTGATTTTTTGAGTGATATGAGAAATATTTAAATCATTTGAATGTTATCCTAAACTATGGTTTAGTATGAACTGATTATCGTTTAGACCGTAACGTATGCTAAGACTCGACGCAGTTGGAGATCACAAAGTGAAGGATTGAGTGCCGGACACTCTGATCTGTCTAAAAGTTATAGCGAAGACTTGTACTGGCTCAGAACTACTCGTAATTCTGTGGCTTCGTATAACTAAGCAGCAAATAACGGGTCAGGCTCTGTTCGCCGACACCTTAAGAACTGAGAAGAAGCTTTTTATTTGTAATCCAGCCTAACATAAACTAAGCTAGCCTAACCTGACATAACATAACATAATATAACAACATAATCTAATAAGACGATTGAAATCTAGATAAATGAAAAATTTGACGAATTTTACAAAGAAAGACTTCTGTCTGTGAATAGGGTGTCGGTGAACAGAGCCGTACCCGCTGGAAGCACTAACAACTCTGGATGTTCTATATTTTTAAATAGTCTTCAGGTTTGAACTATACTTCTCAATGAACTTAATCTACTTTTCGATGAAGTCTTATTTCAATATCCTCACAACTATGATACGCTGTTCGTGCCAGTAACATAGACTAATTCCTTTGCGTTTTTAACTACTTGAAAACAGTGTTACCAATGTTTATTTGAACAGTTAAGTTTATGGAGCTTTTGTCCAGTCTTAGGGACTCAGTCAACTGAACACTCGCTTATAGAAATTGCTATTAAGTATTATGAGTATTGATGGAGAAATCTCAGCGTAATCTATTAGGAAAGTTAATTAAAATATCTTAAAGAGGAAGAATTAGAGAAAAATGTTCATTTAAAAGTGAAAGATATTTTGAAATTTTGAAATTTTCGGATTAAAAATTTTCATATGAAGGTCTCCCTTTCATACTTTTGATTTAGTATTCAAGTGAGCAAGTGTTGGTAGCGCTACTTGAAAAGATAAAATTGTATGACATTAAAACGATAAATGAGTTTCTGTCGAAGTTGTTAACAAGATGTGAGAAACATTAGCTAAAAGTCCTAAAACTGAAATCAAAGCGACATTTGAAACCTTCATAGATTTCACATTATTTACTTCGTTACTTTCGATGAATGACGTTTTTATGGTAGAAAAAATTAACCTTCAATAATGATAAGCTAGGAGATCATTAAAAATGACAAGAATCAGTTAATATTTGTGCAAAAAATTATATTTATTCATTTTAGTAGAACCACGAAGTCATACTGAGTTATGATTTTAAAATTACAACTGGAAATGCTTGAGTTTTCCGACAAATATACTCGATAACCTGTTTAAAAATAGTTTGGAAGTAGTGTTCTCATTTGAGCGCAAATTCATTATTTTGTGCATTTCGATAGGGCTCTATCGAAATATTGAACAACAAGATACATTGATATAATAATATTAATTACCTAAACTGAACTGAACTTGAATAATATTTGTTTTCATTAAGTTTTGTTTAAAGTTTCTTTTCAAAAATTTTTTTTAGGTATTAGTTTTACTTTGCTATATAGAACATTATTTTTATGTCATTTGATAACAGTTCTGCTTTTGATGTTAATTTGAATTGAATTCATGAATCAATAGAATTGAAATTCCGATTTTATGTTCAGAAGCTTTCTAGTTCATGGTGGTCATTTATAATATGTTTTGTAGACATGGTTTTAAGATAATTGTGAATTTGATCACATTTGATAATTTATATATTGATATATGTTAAAATTTCAAAGTTTTAAAAATATTTGAATTTCATTGAATAACAAAAATATTGTGCAAATTTATTTTGACCAAATATTTTGCGCAATTTTGTGCAGGTTTTGCATAAATTTTGCTCATACAATTATCGAACAACTTTCTTGTTCGATAGTACGAAAAGCGCAAGAAACAAGCGAAAACTGAGAGCCCTGTTTGCAAGTCAGAATATGAATAGATAACCGTTCAATAGACTAACCTTGTATTGCATTTTGCTATAGACGTGAAGGTCGTACTTAATATTGATAAATTCAGTTAGTAACTGTAAATCATTAATCAAATAAGTGTCTGAAATTATTGTGTACATAAACACGCTTACCAGAAATTTAAATGTGCTCTTAATTGTTGGTCAAAAAGTTGAATTGTTTCAATTTTCGATTCTATCATTTGTTACATTTGTGTTTGATTTGAATGATTCGGATTTGTAAATTAGAAATTGTTTACAAAGTTTGATCAGTTCATTCAGTTGAAGCCTTGAGAAAGTAAGACATTTTTTTTCGCAAGCCTTATATGGCTAATGTTGAGTTTTATTTTAGATTACTTATACTTTTATTCACAATGGAATGTTTGACAAAATAAGAGAATGTTAGAGAAAGTTTTGTGTGTCTCAAACGATAAGATGTAAGCCTTGAGGCACTCTATTCTTAGAGGTGAACTCGTGATTGAAAAGTGTGTTTTAGGTCACAAATAGTACTAAATATTGAGTTTAAGTCTTCAACTCTTGCTCAAAACTTCGAACAGACCAATTTTAACTTATGTCATATAATCATCGAATAAATTAGAATTTTTAAAATTTTGCTACTATTTGACGATAAACCTTAATTCTCACAAGACTTCTGATTAACGCATAGATTTAATATTTCGTATCTCATATGATAAATTTATAAAATGATTTTTAATTCTAAAAATTTTCAAACGTTGTTTTCATGAAATGAAGATGTAGAAAATGATCAATTTTCAAGAATGTCATTACGAAAGTGATAAAGGAGTTTAATATCACTCTTTCATTAGGACATTAAAACGTTTTAAATGACCACTAAGCTAAATTTCAGATTTCTAGATAAGTTAAGGACTGTCTGATTGTTATAAAATTAATGAGAATTTATTTCTTATTCATATAACCGCATATCTAATCTGAACTTTAATTTACACTAGATTCATTTAGTTTCATTTAAGTTATTATTATCTAAACGAATTAAGATAAAGAGATTTAATAACTAGATTTTGTTTGAAATTTTAATTTTAGATCTGGTGATTGCCTAAGATGTTACTAACAATATTGATGCCGATAGCTATTGGGTTCATATCATATTTGGCTTATCATTTTTTACTAAAAGACAAAGCATCAAGTAAACATATCGAACAAATCCCTGGTCCTAAATGTCGGCACCCATTATTTGGAAATTTAGATATTTTTTGGAGTAAGAATGTTCCGTTAGCTCAAAGTAAGTATGAATAAAACGAGTATGATGCTTCATTAAGTTTACTATTTATTTTAAAGTAAACTTTAGATAGTACTCTTTGGGTAGGCCTGTAGTTTAAGGGGCCCAACAAAATATCAAACCATATATATATTCTGAACCTACTCGAAGGCGGAAGTAATACTAGGGGGTCGCAGGTCCGCAGTGGTCACCCAGACCTAACCCCCTCGAGAAATCCAAGTTTATCCATTGCGAGGTACTAAACCAAGTAAAGATGGGTATATCGAGAACTACTTGTGATAATTGATCAAGTGATCAAGCGAGGTATCAAAATGTTCAGCTCCACATACTAGAAAATTTTCGGGTCACTGCGGACCCGCGACCCCCCTAGTATTACTTCCCCCTTCGAGTAGGTTCAGAATATATATTTGGTTTGATACTTTGTTGGGTCCCTTAAACTACAGGCCTACCTAAATTTTCAAATCTAATTATCGAAATCAAAATTTTAAGATTGATTTTAGTCAAAGTATACTCAATAAATTAGAAATTTTAAATATAATGTACTTATTTGGTAAAAATTAAATATTTAGCTTTCTAACGAAGTTTTGTGACATAAACTATCATGAAGTTGTTATGCGATGGAAAAATTCTCTTAAACAATGTAAAATGAAGGGAATCCTATTTTTATCAGTCATTGTCTTTGATTGAAGATTGCAGTAATTCCTTTCAATTTAAAAATATTGAATTCAATATTTTTCTCATAAATGCGAAATTGGTCTTAAGTATAATTATATAAAATATTCATTCCAGTTCATTCATTCAATTTGATAAAAAATTTTATTATATTTTCATTTATAGGCTTTCACAGAGCACTGGCTGGTCTATCAGTGATTTATGAAAAAGATGGTATTTTCAAATTCCGTTTGGGTCCGAAAGATATAGTCTGTGTGTTCAAGCATGACATAATTGAAGTAAATGGTTTTACTCAATAAAATGCACAATCATTTTAATTATAATTTGTGTTACATAATAAAAAGCCAATTTTGACGAGCAATGAAAACATTACTAAATCAGAAGAATACAAATATCTATGGGATTGGTTGGGATTGGGATTACTTACTAGTACTGAATCTAAATGGAGAAACAGGAGGAAAATGTTGACGCCTGCCTTCCATTTTAAAATACTCGAAGATTTCATACCAATAATGAACGAACAGTCAAATATTCTGTTGAAGGTTTTGAGAGATGCAACAAAACAACAATTCATAAATATAACTGATGTTATGATTCCATGTACTCTCGATATAATTTGTGGTATGTTTTGCTCTTTTATGGCTTATTTTATTCTATAGGAAACAAACTAAAAAATTATTATTTATTAATTAATTGAAATTTTATTGAATCATTAGAGACAGCAATGGGAATATCAATAGGGGCCCAATTGGGAAAAAATCAACAATATGTTAAAGCTATTCATAGTTTAGGAGAACTTTTTATATATCGGGTATACTCGCCATGGCTTTGGCCAGATCTCATCTTCTACAGAACTAAGGCAGGAAAACAGTTTAGATCTAACCTGGAAACTTTACATGGAGTCACTCGAACAGTAATTAATGAACGGAAAGCAGTTCTTATGTCAAGTAAAGGAAATGAACAAAATATTGGTTCCAAAATAGATGAACAAAAGGAAGACAGTATTCATATGTCAAACAAAAATAAAAAACGCTTAGCATTTCTCGATTTGTTGTTAGACTATCACATAGAAAATAACTCATTATCATTAGAAGATATACGAGAAGAAGTGGACACTTTTATGTTCGAGGGACATGACACAACAGGTCTAAGTCTTACTTGGACTCTATATCTACTCGGACTCTATCCTGAGGTACAAATCAAGATTCAAGAAGAACTCGATTCTATATTTGGAGAGGAAATAGAAAGAGACATAACAACAGAAGACATTAAAAGAATGACTTATTTGGAATGTGCTATTAAAGAATCTTTGCGTTTATTTCCATCCGTGCCTTTTATAGGCAGAGATCTGTCTGAAGAACTACAAATAGGAAAATATACAATACCAAAAGGAACCACTTTATACATACTTATCGATCGTATGCAACTAAATCCTGAAGTATTCGAAGATCCACTGAAGTTCAAACCAGAAAGATTTGAAGTGGGCCACACATCACATCGAAGTGTATACGCTTACGTTCCATTTTCTGCAGGACCGCGTGGGTGTATCGGCAAAAGATTTGCAATGACTGAAGAGAAAATTATATTATCCAAGATATTCTTGAATTATAACATTCGATCTGTTGATGAAAGAGATAAAATATTAGCTTCAGGAGAAATGGTGTATCGACCTAAAGGTCCTGTCAGAGTTCAAATAATTCCGAGACAAAACTTTAAGTATGAAACTGATTAAATGAGTTAAAAGAGTAGCTTTGATACTATTTACTTGGAATCAATGCTCTTTCTGCAACTTTTCTTAATTGACTTTTAAAACGCGTAGTTTAAAATAATAATAATTACTGTAAATCATCTCAATATAGTTAAGTAATTGATAAGATTTTTAATAAAATAATTCAACTAAATTTAATGTCCAACAAAATGAATATCAGATAAAGAATATTAAGAATATTTCATTAATCCACTAAACGTGTGAACTGATCTATTTCTATGATTTGCGCTTATTTGCTTAAAATCACTTTTTTGTACTTTTGGTATTTGAATAAAATTGTCTCCTTGGAGAAAAATCAGTATTAAAGTTGATTATTAAATAACTTCATGTAATATCTCAAGTAATTAAGATACTTTTAAGTCATATATGTAAGGGTTGGCGCGCGCTGTATATAAAAAAGGAGACTTGCTCCGCTTACCTGTTTTTTGATTTGGGGGCTTCACCAGTGGTCTTTACCACGTCACTCGCTCTTGCTTCGAGAGGCTTCTTTCTTGATGAAGAGTGCGCTTCCGACGCGCTCCTCAAGTCGGCTTAACAACTTTACTGATAATCAAAACAAAGGGTTTCGTAAAAAAAGTCCAAGTTTTTATTGTTTCACATTACAGAGACACTCAAACATATTTAACAATCAGCATAAAACCCAATCAAAACCTGTTCTGGCCTTACACGCCAAACTTTCAGATAAAAGGCCTCTCCCTTACATATAGATAGGACTTTCATATGTTTATATTGAACAATAAGATATGCAGAAAAATTTTTTGTTTGAGGTGCAATTGCTACCAATATTTTGAGGCTCATGATTTCGGGATGTTTATGGGCTTCGTCAGAGTACGTTTAGATAATGTAAGTCTTATTAAAATTGATTATAAATCTTTCAGATCGTAGTCTATGCTGGGCTCAGATGCAATAGTGGGTCATAACAAGAACTGAATGAGGAACACGTTGGTCTGGTTCGTTGGTCTATTTTGGGCGCATGTTCAATTCAATTCGAAACTGCTACTTCGATGTCATGGACTCATGGTATCGAATAAAGTCAAATTTTAATGTTTTCCGTTTACTACTGATTATTTATGCGAAAAGTATGGTGGAAATGAAGATCACAACCATTCAAACCCGAGCTTCAGTCCAGAAACAGGATACTTCACACAAGTTGTTTGGAAATCAACAAAAGTTGAATACACGCGTTGTTGTGGTAAAGATTCGCAGTGGTGGGATACTTATGTTGTTTACGACCATTAAACTCCCGGAAATTATGCCAGACAGTTCAAGCTGAATATTCTACCTCCAAATCGTCAGTGATATTCCAAAGACAGCTATAGTTCTCTAGTTTAATGAACTTTCAATTCAGAATAGTTAAATAAGATATTTCACAATTTTGGAAAATTTTATAGTTTCTAATTTGATTCCTCAGATTTTTTTGTTTTGATATATTCAATAATAGCACAGTTATTTGTCTTAATTAAAATTGAAATTTTGGCTTTCATTTCATATATTCAGTTTTAAATTTTAGGATTCAATTTACATTAAGTAGTACTGTATAACTTTGACAAAGATATCCCATGAAAAAGTTACACCCGCACCCGTCGGCATCCGCCAAATCTTGCGGATATCCATAAAAATCCACGGATGCGGATGTGTGATGTGTGAGCACATCTATATATCTAATCTGGAACTGAATCAAAAACTATATATAGCAATGAAAATCGGGATTAATTCATGCTCGAAGTCTAATCTGAAATAAAATGAAGTTAAAATTGGTTATTATTTCGATACTAATTGCTGGTAAGTCTTTCAAGTGATGCGAATTATTCTTTAATTCTCTTATTATTTAAAATTGATAGAAAACAATAATTAAAATTCGAATTTTATAACTTCAGTTTGTTCATATTTGAAAGTATGTGCTGGCAGAGGAGCATTCCCTGATGCAACAGATGATAATTTCCAGAATGAATGTCTTCAAGCTCATAATAAATACAGAGCACTCCATAACAGTCCTCCTCTTACTATAGATCAGAACGTAAGTAAAGCGAAGTAAATCAAAGTTTTCTATCGTGAGAATATTTAGGTATAATGCTTTTTTAATAATACTGATTCTTTGATAAAAAGCGCATAAATCGTGTGAATTATAGCAAAGATTACGTCTTAATATCAACTAATAATTATTTAGATCGTAGCGTATGCTAAGTCTCGCTGCAGATCAAGATCACAATATCAGGGATTAAGTGCCGGACACTCTGGTCTGGCATCAGGATATGGAGAAAATTTGTATTGGGGCGGCAATTCTCGCCAAGCCATGAATAGAGGAGCTGATGCCGTGAAGTCGTGGTATTAAATTCTTTTTGATAATTATTATTTTTCAGTTAACTTCAAAATTCAATAATCTGCTATAAAAGGTATGATGAAAACAGAAGTTATCGGTACGGTAATCCAGGCTTCAGCTTTGCAACCGGACATTTCACTGCAGTTGTTTGGAAATCGACCACTAGAATTGGATGTGCGCGTTGTGCTGGTTGGGGCTCGCAATGGTATGAAACATATATAGTTTGTAACTATCAACCACCTGGTAATTATCAAGGACAATTCTCGCAAAATGTTTTGCGTCCATATTATCGAGGATAATCAATTTCTCTGAGTAATGTAATTTGAATTTGAAATAATAAAATAAAATTGATTTAAAGCATAGTATATATTGGTTGGTTTCTCGAAGTTCAGAATAATTAATAAGCCAACTTAATAAAAATTATCAAAATCTTCTAAACTTGTATTCAATTATTTCAAAAATTATCAGAAATACTCAATACAAACTTTGGTGTATAGCAGCCAAAGAATCTATGAAAATAGTTTACTAGACATTTACCAGATTTTATCAGTCTTTCGAAACTGAATCCTCTCTAAACTTAAATGAAGTAATGAATTTTAAATTAAAGTGCACTTTAGATAGTAATTAAGTGTACATTTTCAACTATTAAGCCTTACCTATCTGTATAATTTGACGTCATTGAGTTTTATCGAGTGCTGAAACTTCTCTATAAATTATATTTTGATGGAAAACTTGCTAAAAAGTTTCTTTTATGTACACATTTTTTTCTATTGAAATATAACGGACTTCAGATTCATTAAACGAAATAAAAAATCCATTGATATTCGTTCTCAAGTCTTTAGAAATAAAGAATTAATAATAGATACAATTAGGAATAGCATCTCTTTAAGCGTCTCTAAAAATAAAATTAAATCATATTTTATATAAAATCAGAAGATTTAAATTTGAAAGTGTACATATTTTGATAACTAGTTATATATGATAGGTCAGAAAATTTGAATTGTCAAGTTGAATGTCAATTAATGAATAATTTTTAATAATATAAATTTGCATGATAATTTAGTTTTGTTCTAATAGAAACTTCATGTTGTACAATGAGAGCCTCAAAAGATAAAATTTCTTGATTTCTGATTAGAAATTATTACTCAAGAAACGCTAAAATATTTCTAGAAACTTTCTATTTACAACACTAGTTCTAACTCTTATCTAACTATTTATGAATCAAACTTTTTAGTCTTTTTGTTGTAAATTATTCTTTACCAATATGTGTGCAACTTCAAAATATTTTCATACGATTATTTTAGCACTAGCTCGCTCTATAATCATCATTAGATTAGGTTAGGATAAGTTCGGTTAGTTTAGGTTTGTTTAGATGTGGTTAAATTCGCAAGGTAGAGGAGTTAAGCCCTTTAACTTAACTATAAATCATTCACCAGAACACGCTGGTCTGGCACAGGAATATGGAGGAAACTTGTTTCAAAGTAGAGGTTCAATTCAATTCGAAATTATTTGTTCCGATGTTGTTGACCCATAGTATCGAATAAAGTCAAATTTTAATATTTTCCGTTCACTATTAATTGATAATTTATGGGAACAGTATGACAGTATTGAAGGCTACAACTATTCTAATTGGGATTTTAGTTCAGAAAAAGATACTTCACTGAAGCTTTTGAAAATCAACAAGAGTTAAATACACCCACTGTTGTGGTAAACTTTCGCAATGGTGGCAAATTTATGTCGCTTATGACCATTAAACTCTGGGAAACTATGCACAACAGTTCAACCGAATGTTTACTTCCAAATTGTCGGTGATATTCCAAGAGATAGCTTTAGTTCTCTAGTTTAATGAACTTTCAATTCATAATAATTAAATAAAATTAGTTTAAAGTGAAGAATATTCGATTTATTTTATTTGTTCAAATTATTTATCAACTAGGCTTTAATGATTGTCACTTGATTCTCATTTTAAACAATAATGATCTTTGAAGCAAAACTTCAGATAAATGGAATTTTGAATTAGTTTTGAAATTATTTGGACTTTATTTAAATTTGTATAATTGTTCGATTGAGAGTATAACTTGATTAATCAAACCAAAAAAGTAAATGAAAGTTTAACGGATCCTAAAATTTATTCTAAAATTCAATTTTATGATAAAAAATACGAGAAAAATAACAAAATTGTTTAATGACTCATTTTTATCTGACAGTTATTAGTTACTATGGTTTGAATACTTCAAGTATTTTATTTTACAAAAATGATTCGCAATTGTTTAAACATCAATCATAAAAACATATTTACAATCGTTTATTTATATCCTATTCTAATAAAAAGGCAAAACTCATTTAACTTTTTGATTCTGTCAGAAAACACCTGAACTTTAGAAGACAGATAATTGATAAGAATATTGTTTCATAAATTGTTGGTTAATAGATCACAGCTGTGTATTCTTTAAAAATAACAATACTTCTACCCTAGCACTGAACCCAAAACTATAAAAAGCGATAGAAATCCAGTTTAAGCTTTAATTGAAGTCTAATTTACCTCATTTACTAATCTGAAACAAAATGACTTTGAAGTTGGTCATTATTTCGATACTAATCGCTGGTAAGTCCTTCAAGTCATAAGAATTATCGTGTAACCTTTCATTATTTCGAATTCATAAAAAATGATTATTAATATTTGAATTTTATAACTGATATATTCTCATTGGAAAGTGTGTTGGGGCAGATCAGCATTTCCTGATAAGACAGATGACAATTTCCAGAATGAATGTCTTCAGGCTCATAATAAGTACAGAGCAATCCATAACAGTCCTCCTGTTACTATAGATCAGAACGTGAGTAAATCGAAGTAAAAGATTACTAAATTATAAACACTCGTGTTTAACCTCTGATTCGCACTAAAGGTGTTTAAATTATATGAATTATAAGTAAGATTACAGCTTAGCATGAATTGATAATTATTTAGATCGTAGCGTATGCTAAGTCTCGGTGTAATTCGAGATCACAAAGTGAGGGATTGAGTGCCGGACACTCTGGTCTGGCATCAGGATATGGAGAAAACTTGTATTGGGGCGGCAATTCTCGCCAAGTCATGAGTAGTGCAACCGATGCCATCAAATCGTGGTATTTAAATCTTTCTAATAATTATTATTTTTCAGTTAACTTCAAGTTTCAATAATTTATCACAAAAGGTATGACGAAAATCAAAAGTACGACTACAATAATCCAGGCTTCAGCTCCGCAACTGGACATTTCACTCAAGTTGTTTGGAAATCGACCACTAGAATTGGATGTGCGCGTTGTGCTGGTCAGGGCTCGCAATGGTATGAAACATATATAGTTTGTAACTATCAACCGCCTGGTAATTATCAAGGACAATTCCCGCAAAATGTTTTGCGTCCAAATTCTCAAGGATAATCAATTTTTCCTGGTCAATGTAATTTTAATTTGAAACTAATCAAATAAAATTGATTTAAAGCATCGTAAATATTGACTGGTTTCTTAAATTTCTGAGTAATTAGTAAACCAATTCAATAAAAATTATCAAAAATTTTTAAACTTATTTTTAATTATTTTAAAAATTATCAGAAAGACTCAATACAAAGTTGCCGTATAGCAGCCAAAGAGTTTATAGAAGTAGCTAATTAGATATTTACCAGATTCTATCAATCTTTTGGAACTGAATCGTCTCTAACTTAAATGAAATAATTAATTTTAAGTATACTTTAGCTATTGATCAAGTGTACATTTTCAACGATTAATTTATTCTCTATTAAACTTTTTTATTCAAAAAATTCATTGATAGTAGGTTTCTATCTAGTACTAGAAATCTCCAGAAATGATGTTAGATGAGAAATTCGCTAGAAGTTTCTAGGAATATTCCTATGAGCCAGAAATTTTCTATTGAAACAACGAATTTCAGATTCTTGATGTATGCAGAGTAAAAAACATAAGAACTAAATATTTTATTACATTTAAATTCAGAGAAAAACTTATCAATGGGATGACTAATAGAGAGTACTCACATATTACTAAAATACTTGAAGTACTTCTGAACTTTGGGTCAAAAATGCTGGAACAAAGAACAGTTTTTTGTAGTTAGAGACGTGAGTGGCAGATAAAAAACCAATTGTTAACAAAAGTCTGAGATATTAATTCAATTCGTATCTAATTTACAAGATTTAGTAAAATAAAATTTTATATTAATTGAATCCCAATCCAAGTTCTTTTTGTAAATGGATTTAGTTATTGTTATTTGAGTGAAATTAAATGTTATTAAGTTGTAATCTTAATTGAGGCTATAGCTTTTAATAGTTATATTTGAATCGTGTTGACGTTGTACACAGAGCAGGGGGTACGGAAAAAAATTAAGCATAGTTCTCCATCGTTGGCACGGATCATTCCTTTAACAAGCTTAAATACCGTATTGCCTGACGTTATAGTACATGTGCCTAAATTCTTGTCTTCCAATTTTTTAGAAAATTCCATTTAGAAAAAGCACTTAGATGTCGAAATATAAGTACAGAAGTCTTGAGATTTAAATTGAAAGTGAAGTCAATTTTTCTAACTTGATTATAAACGGGATTTTTCTAATGACAATCAATGTTATAAATATTTCATTATATAATATTCGAATCAAAAGAAAGTTCATTCAATTTCTAGAGAAAACAAATTATTTTGATCTTATCATAGGCATTTATGGAAAAAAGTCAACGATAGTGAAAAAAGTTCAGTAATAAAAAAGGGCTTGACACATAAATTGCTATGACAGTGAATGCATTTAATAATTGTAATTTCGGAGTTGGGATGACAATGATTCTCCTAAACATTTCTAAAACATATATTAATAATAATCTCGAAATATTGTGGTGATTAATCAGTGAATCCAAACTTGTATCCCCTATACTTAATCATATTAACAAATTTATCAGATGAGAGTTGACTATGTACCAATAATTGATCGAGTACGATGAACAAAAAGGTATATGCAGTTATGCCGTTTTTCGGATTTAAAAAAAACTAATGCTTCAGCTATTAAATAATCTCCTGTAAAAATCTGTGCATATGATCTAATGGAGAATTTTTGAAAAAATCAATTTTAATGAAACCGTATTTTCTATTTACATCAATAGTAAGCATTGCAGAGATAAGAAAGTTCCTAAAGGAAAACATGTTAACTGACAAACACCTGTTCATTTCTATGATAAACATTGCTTTGGTGCACTTATTAAAGTTTTTTGTTGTTTATTTGAGACAATTTATTTGACTAAAATTTATAAAATGAGTGAAATATTAAATAGAAGTTATTTAAATGAAATAAATGGTAAAATAGATCGTAAAAATGTTGTTAAACTAATATAAGATGAAGAGCTTAAGAGAGAGAATAAAAAATGAAGACATAGTTATCCCATTACTTGGAAATCAACTAAATCTAAATTATTAAGAAATTCAGTAAGCAATAGATTAAATTAACAAAATACGAATTCATAAATCAATTTGATTTAAAAAATAGGCGAATAAATAATTCTTGAAAACAAAGTTTTTGCACAAAGACAATTAAGTATGGCGCGCTCTAGATTTTATTGTTGAAATTTAAAATACATTTTATTTGTAAATAAGATATCCCTTTTTGGTTTCTAATACGCATTTGTCATAAACTGTTCCATGACATAAAGAAAGTCTCCGAAAGACAAGTGATAGCAAAAAGAGTTTTGCATTTTTATAGTGAAATTTGTAATAAAAGCAAAGTCGAAACAGTTAAACACTTTTTGAAGGAAGGATTAAAACGAAGAACTATTTATGAAATAATTAATAGATTCAATACAAGGGTACAACAGATTTTGCCCCTAAAACTGGTCGCCCACCCACTGTATCGACTCCAAAAAATGGTGAAAAATGTCATTAAAAGTTATTGAACACAAATTTATCTGAACATAAAATTGCTTCTCAATTAAAGATATCACAAACTATTGTCAACAGAATTAAGAACAACAATAATATTAAGACAAACAAATGTATTTCTGCTCCAAAATATTCAAGAAATCAGAGCCAAAACCTATTATCGAGAAATTTATGGAAAATCTATTCATAAAAGTTTTATTATTGATGACGAGTCCTATGTAATGGTTGATCCTGAGAACATTTTGCAGCAAAAATATTTTCGTTTCACTGAGAAGTGTTCACTACCCGATAAAATAATGTTTAAATGCAAAGAGAAGTTCCCGAAGAAGTATTTGGTTCGGTAGGCCATGGATGATAAGGTAAACATTTTTAAGCCTTACATAAAAATCGGTTGTATGAATGCTGATGAATACAGAGAAGAATGTCTGAAGAAACGTCTTTTGCCATTCATTCTAAAGCATCATTCCATTAATAATGTCCTCTTTTGGCCTGATTTGGCAACAATTCATTACAGCGCAAGAACTCAGGAATGGCTAAATCACAATAGGATTGAATATATAGCTAAAGAACGGAATCCTCCGAACGTACCGCACGCGCGACCAATTGAGAGGTTTTGGTAAACATGTAAAAGACGTTACGGACAGAGGTCTATTGTTCCCAAAAACCTTAATGGATTTTTAAAAATATAGATTAAAATTAGTAAAGATGTGGCGAAAAGTAATGCAGAGTCTTGTGAAGAATATGCGGAAAAGACTTCGACAAATCGGTGAAAATGAAGTGTTCGAACCGTTGAAGAATAAAAAATGAATTTATTTATAATGAAGATATTTATCCTTAAATTTGAATAAAATTCATTCATTAATTTTTCCAATATTTTCGTTTTCCATTTGTGCAAAATCTTTGTTTTCAAGCTATAGATTATCAAGAGAGAGATATGTATGGACTCAGAAGAAGATAACTGAATTAAAAGAAAAAGGAATCATTAGACTCAAAATCCTCGTACGCATCGCCTGTGTAGTGATCCCCAAAGAAAATGGTGGCTGGAAACTTTGTCAAGACTACCGCGAGATAAACAAATAAATAAATCTGGATCCTTTTCCATTCCATATTATTGATATCATCAATAATTTTGGTGGTTGCACTCATTTTTCAAAGGTTGATCTACGAGATGGGTTCTGGCAGTTAGGTCTAACCGAAGAAACTCAAAAATATACGGCTTTCGTCACACCTTTCGGTCAATACGAGCTTACCCGACTACCATTTGGGTGGAAGAGCTCGCCGCCTGTCTTCCAGAGGGAGATGACCCGGATATTGGGAGACCTTCTCACCGATCGCAAAGTAATCGTATACATAGATGACATTTGTTGTGGTGGATACACAGAGGAAGAAAACGCAGCCCTTACTACAGAAGTGCTTAAACGCCTGGAAAAGGTCCAAATGCGGATTAACTTAGAGAAAAGCGTTTTAAACCAAAGGAAGATAACGTTTTTAGGATGAGTAATCGACGTTTCTACGAAGACAAAAGAAGAATCTATAGAAAAAGTGAAAAATATGCTAAAACCTCACGACATCCATACATTCAGGTGCCTCACGGGATTAACCGGCCATTTTAGAGCCAACATACCTAAATATTCTGAGATTGTAAGATCCTTAAATAAGTTGAAGCAAAAAGACACACCATTTGTTTGGGGTAACACATGCGAAGAAGCCTATCAACAACTCGTCAAAATCATCACCTCTAATACTATTCTATAAACGCCAGATTTACGTCTACCCTTTGAAATCTGTTGCGACGCCTCGCATTATGGGACGGCATCAATTTTATACCAACGAGACATCACAAAGAAAAAGGCTCTTCAGATGAGAGTAATAGGCTATCACTCGTATAGTTTCACTAAAGCAGAGTTAAACTATTCCGTTACCGAAAAGGGTTTAGCTGTAATAAAAGCTATCCAATACTTCCGCATCTTCATCGAAGGAAAGCCTTTGTTGTTCATACAGACCATCAAGCCCTTACATAACGGGTCTAAAGGAGTCTAAAGGTCGCCTTGGAATATGACAAACTTTCCTTATGTCTTATAACATCACTCTGAACCATCGAACTGGACATGAACTTCAGGATACAAACGCTCTTTCATGGTTATGTACTGCCTTGCCTCCACAGGAGGTGAACAGTCTTGCAGAAGACTGCAACCAAGAACGCAAATTGGTTCCTCCAGAGATGATAAAACAAATTCTCGAGAAGTATAACGACGATTGATATTCTGGAGGTCATGACGGTTTCAGGAAGTGTTATTACAAATTGGAGGTCCGTTTTATTTGTCCATCCACGAAGAGAGATATATTGAATTACATAAAGTCATGCCAACTCTGTCAACTGAATAAATTTAAATTTAAACCCAAGCCTGATGTCATGATCATGCCAAGCCACTCGAAGAACCTTCTAGACACCGTGCATCTGGACTTTGGAGAGATCACGAAACAGAGTGACGCGAACAAGAAAACCAAATCTTTTCTAATTCTGGTAGATGAAGCTTCACGATTAATACAAGCAAAAGCCATGCGTGAAAACAGCAGAAGTGTGATCGAGTACCTCGAGATTCATCCGTTTCTAAAAGGTCTTAAGAATATTGTCACAGATTGTGGAACAGCATTTACTTCTAGGGACTTCAAAAGTTGGGCACTAAGCAGGGGAATCAAATTAAAGACTACAGCTCCCTACCATCCTGGAGCTAACGGCTTGGCAGAAAGAAAAATCCGAGATATTAAGAACTTCATGTCATTTTATCCCAACTTTCCTGGTGGCTGGAGGTGCACGCTCGAGGCCGCAGTTAAACAACAATAGATCATACAACAGGGCCATAAGCTGTTGACCTTTCTTTAAAGCTTTCGGGAGAACATCGCCACTCAAAGCAGACCACGAATTCAATGTCACCATCGATTTAAAGGAAAAACCGTTTACAGAGAAACAACAGATCGAATACCGCAGAAGAATGCAAGAATATTTTAACCGAAATCATAGTAATAAATTTCCTTCTCTCGAAATTGGAACCGACATCTTAGTACAAACTGGCATAAAAGGTAAAAATGTTATATTGAATGGCCCTTACATAGTCATCGAAGTCCAAAAATTCAATGGTAAGCCAAAAACTATTTTTTATGATGATAAAGGACAGTGTAAGGTTGTATCAATTGAATCTATTCAACCGTACCATCAACGAAGTGATGATGACTCTAAGAAGGGGGATCTGTAGGCAACCTCTACCTTATAGTTTGAACTTGTACTAAACTTCTACCTAATCCGTTGTTTGTTTTCCTATTTGTTTGTTTATTCATTGCCTTCCCTGGAAATTTCCCACTTACCCTGCAGAAGTGCAACTCTTTCGAACTGTAATCCGCACCCTATTTAAGAGGGACAATAATTTGTAAAGAGGACTATTTCTTATTATTTAGTAAATAAAGTCATTTTAAAACATAACAAGCCTTTCAAATATCGCTGTAGTCCGACTGCAAAGTAAAGTCGACTACAAAATAGGTGTTGGACTGTTTTAAAATTTTGTTTATTTATTGCAATCAAACTTAATATTAAAATAGTGCATATATTCCCAGTAAGGGGCCATTCATTTTGCGTTTGTGATGCTAATTTTTCATTGTTAGGACGAAAACTAAAAAAGATAGGAACCATTGAGCTACCAAAAGAATATATAGATATACTTAAAATGCAAAAGTTTGATGTACTGCAAGAAAAGGTACTCAATTATGAAAATTTTCTCTCACCTTATTTTAAGAGGCCGGATAAGTTGAAAATATCAAAAGCCGTAAAAATTGAATATTTTCCTGGCGGTTCTATTAATGTGTGTGAGAAATATGAAAATAATAATTCAGATTCAATTAATTTACTAAATGATAAAATCGATGTAATAAAAAAGTTAACCATCTCTGATGATTATATTTGTGAAAAAGTAGGCATCAGTGAGAAAAACATAAATGATGTATTATCTCTATTAGAATATGTAAAGCCTGAAAATAGAGATTTTTATAAACAATATCTGTAAGGATATAGTATGCTGTTATGTTTTAAGTTTGAAAATATAATTTTATTTGTTGTTGACTGCTTTAGATCTATTGTTCTAATGCTGTTAAACTTTATTTTAGATACACCCTTGGAAACAACTATCTTTAGTCGATTAAAGTCGAATAACTTGACTGGATGATTCGATTTTCAAACTGATTTCAGTAAATTGTAGCCAGATAATGGACATTTTTAAAAATATAAATTGTTTTTGAAAAATCACTATGACAGTAAAACAATAGGCATCAAAATTAACCTTTGGTTTTCATGAAAACTATTGAATTCCTTATTTATTTTTTGTTAAAACGAACTTGATGAAATTGATTTAAAGTCAAATTTATTATGGATTAAATTGAACACATGAATAATGTTTGAAAATATTAGTTATTTACAACATGTACAAGAATGGAGCCAAAATAGACAAACTAAGTTTTGTTTTTTCGCCTATACTTATTTTTAAGTTTTCGCTTTTATTGCCCTTTTCACAGTCGCCCTGATGATTTTTCAAAAAAGTTTTATATTTTTTAAAATGTCCATTATCTGGCTACAATTGACTGAAATCAGTTTGAAAATCGAATCATCCAGTCAAAAGTTATTCGACTTTAATCGACTAAAGATAGTTGTTTCCAAGGGTGTATATACAATGAATAAACATTAAGATGATAGGGTTATTGACAACAAAAGGATTAGACTTTTTTGACGACTTCAAAAGTTTAATCCGTCGCCCCAACTCCAATAAGGCCAATACTCAGACCCTTCTTACAAGTTTAATAGATATACCAATAAATAAGCAAATATTTATCTAGCATAGAGAAAGAAAGTAAAAGTTTAGAAGTTCAATACACTTCAACCTTTACATATCTAAATAATAATTTCGCATTAGATTTTTGTAATGACGAATATGATTATGATTCTGAAGATGACTATTAACCAATGATTGTATAAATGCTTTGATTTTGAATAAAGAAGCTATACCTTACTTTGAAAACTGCTTCACTAACTTTGAAACCGGTTTTCTCAACATTGGCAATAAGCTTATACCTTGTTTTTCCTCGCACGCATTCAATTGCAATTTGGTTATATTCTTTCACTGAAATAGTACATATTTCAGTTCATGGAGAGATATGATATTGAAAAATCTTTCAGCTGTATAAACAAAACAGGTGTAATGGTTGAACAAATAGAGTACAATGTAAAGGAACTACTAATATCTTATAATCTAAATCATCGAAATATTTTCATAGTTTTTCATCTTTTTACTCATTCCAATTGTCGTCAATTAATACAAAGTTTCTGTTACTTAATCCTTCAAAATTTTCCACCATGTTTTTTAGTGTAAACCAGCAATACCTGATCGAGCTGATGATTATTTCCTGCATGACTATCTCTCGACCCATAATAATTATCGAACAAATCATACTCCTTCTCTTACTTTATATACGAATGTGAGTATATATCTAATACAAAATCCAAGAATTCTAACGAGAAAACCTTTTTCGGCATCAAAACAAGACAGGACAAAGTTTTTTGAAATATAAACAAGGATAAATATTCTGAATACTCCGAGTTATGACTCAAAAAATCTTAATTGTATATCGAATATAAAGCTGTAAAATAGCTTAAAGTTGGTCATATTCCTTTATCAATTGAAAAACTAGCGCTCTAATATTTATAGACTTTATAGTTAGTTAATATTATTATTTTAGCAATAATTCACTCTATAAGCATTATTAGACTAGGTTAGGACGTTTGGTTAGTTTAGTTTGGCTTGAGGTTCTGTGATGTTCACGCTGTAGAGGAATCATACTTTTTGAATTAGCTATAAATCATTCAGATCGTAGTCTATGTGAAGCTCAGATCAGCAATGTATCACAACAAGAACCGAATGAAAACACGCTATTCTGGCACAGTAATATTGAGGAAACTTGTCTTGAAATGTAGGCTTGATTCAGTTAGAAACTATTCATTCCGATGTTATGGAGTCATGGTATCAAATAAAGTCAAATTTTAATGTTTCCCGTTTATTGTTAATTAATAATTCATGGGAACGGCATGATGGAATCGAAGGCTACAACTATTCTAATTGGGGTTTCAGTCCAGAATCAGGATGCTTCACTCAAGTTGTTTAGAGATCAAACTATAGTTATATAGTTCAATGAACTTTCAATTCAGAATAATTAAATAAAATTGATTTAAAAATGAAAAAAATTCGACTTATTTCATTTTTTTAAATTCCTTATCATCTAGGCAATAATGATTGTCACTCGATTTTCGTGTAAAAGAATGTTGATCTTTAAAGCAAAATTTCAGATAAATGGGTTTTGAATTAGCTTTGAAATTATTTTGATTTTATTTAAGTCTGTAAAGTTGTTCGATTAAGAGCATAATATGATTAATCAAACCAACAAAGTAACAAAAGTTTAACAGATCCTAAAATTTATTCTAAAATTCAATTTTATGATAAAAGATATGAGAAAAATAGCAAAATTGTTTAATGACTCATTTTTATCTGACACTTTATTAGTTGCTATGGTTCGAATACTCCAAGTATCTTATTATACATAGGTGATTTGCAATTGTTTAAGCATTAATCATAAAAATATTTACAATCGTTTATTTATATTCTATTCTGATAAAAAAGGTAAAGTTCATTCAATTCTCTCATTTTATCAAAAAACATCTGAACTTTAGGAGACAAATAACTGTTTCGAATGTTGTTTCAAGAATTTTCTGTTATTGACTCGAAGCTGTAGATTATTCAAAATTGATAGTTCTTCTAACCTAGCACCGAATCCAAAACTATAAAAAGCGATAGAAATTCAATTTAGACCTTACTTGAAGTCTAACCTGTAAAAAAAATTACTTTGAAATTGATTATTTCGATACTAATCGCTGGTAAGTCTTTCAAGCCATATGAATCATTGTGTAGTTTTTCATTATTTCGAACTTATAAAATGAGATAATTAAATTTTGAATTTTATAACTTTGATTAATTCTCATTGGAAGCGTGTTCGGGCAGAGAAGCATTTCCTGATAAAACAAATGATAATTTCCAGAATGAATGTCTTCAGGCTCATAATAAGTACAGAGCACTCCATAATAGTCCTCCTCTTACTATAGATCAGAAGGTAAGTAAAACGAAGTTAAAGATTTCTATCTTAAAAATATCTTTGTTTAATCGATCAATTCTTTAAAAATTGATTCTCTGACTCGCACAAGTGTTTGAATTATATGAATTATAGCAAAGATTACGGCTTAATATCAATTGATAATTATTTAGATCGTAGCGTATGCTAAGTCTCGATGCCATTCGAGATCACAATATGAAGGATTGGGTGCCGGACACTCTGGTCTGGCACCAGGATATGGAGAAAACTTATATTGGAGCGGCAATTCTCGACAAACCATTTATAGAGGGGCTGCTGCCGTGAAGTCATGGTATTTAATTTTTTCTGATAATTATTATTTTTCAGTTGACTTCAAAATCCAATAAATTATCACATAAGGTATGACGAAAATAAAAGATACAACTACAATAATCCAGGCTTCAGCTCCGCAACTGGACATTTCACTCAAGTTGTTTGGAAATCGACCACTAGAATTGGATGTGCACGTTGTGCTGGTTGGGGTTCACGATGGTATGAGACATATGTAGTTTGTAACTATAAGCCACCTGGCAATTATCAAGGACAATTCCCGCAAAATTTTTTGCGTCCAAATTCTCAAGGATTATCAAGTTCTCCTGATTAATGTGATTTAAATTTCAGACAATCAAATCGAATTCATTTGAATCAATAAATATTTTATTTGTCTTGTTTCTTAAAGTTCTGAATAATTAACAAGCCAATTCAATAAAATTATCAAAATTTTATAAACTTCCTAACTAAACTAATTTTCTAACGCAAATACCGGCATTTGGGGATTATGCATCAATGTATTTTACTGAAAATTTTGATCTGTAGCTAATGAACTATTGATTTATTCTAAGATATTGCAAAACGACGTTGCATCAAACATTTGAAGTGACTTCAATAACTAACTAGGTAAATAGTGTACCGGTCTTTAAAATATCACTGAAAGCATGCTCAGAAGTAATGATAGAATATGATTTGTTAGAGAAAAATTTCAGATATATTTTATTTTAGATTATCATTTAGAATTATCGTGACTATTTCAAATTGAAAATTTGTTTCATTGAGAACATAATTGAATTTCTCATATATGGAGCATAAGTGAAAATCTAATGAGAGTCTAAAATTGATATTCCTGATCAAATTGTTATAGGATCCTGAGGACTGCACAATTGTTTGTTATCAGTATTAAACCCAAGTTTTCGTAGTATGATCTCTATCGAATATTTGAAGTAAATATTAAAATCACTTACCTTATTTCTAAAATTCAGGTGTCTTTTTACAAATTAAAAGAATTTACCTAAACTTAGGTGCTTCATTTGAACAGAAAAGAAAAATCATCATTGATATGTTTTTTATGATTTATTTTTAGACAATAATGAAATACAATTGTATGATTGATTAGTGATATTTACAGTCATAATTGATAATTGCTTGAGCACCAATCATAATATTTTAATAGTGATTTATTTCTTTTCGATTCTAATGAAATACTTGAATCTATACTGAGATTTAGGAGACATATAATTGACTTGAGTATTCATTTCCAAAATTTCATACACATGATTAAAGTCTTAGAATATTTGGAAAGTAACAACACACGCTTACTTTACCACTGAATCCAAACTTTAAAATAGGATACAGATTCAGATTAAGCTATTGTCGAAGTCTATACTAAAACATAATGACTTCAAAATTTGTTACTATTTCAAAATTAATTGCTAGTGAGTTTATTTGAAGTTATACGTACTATTGTATATTTTGCTCAAGATCTAGGTCAATTAAGGATAAGTTGAAGAAAATTGATATTTTACTGGAGTAGATCGCCATCTCTTGGTGCAGCAGATGACAATTTTTTCTAACAAATCTTCATTATAAAAATATTGAACACATATCTAAGCACAGATTTTTAAAATTGATTTAAAAACCACAGCTGTAGTCAGGGAGGCTAAGAAGCTATAGCTCTCCCAGAGTTTTTATCAGAATTTAAGTATAGGCGTACTGAAAATATCTATCAAATAACTATGAAATTGTAGCATATTCATTTGATGCATCAATAGATTACTTAATGTTAAATGTTAAGGAAAGATCTGATAAAAATCAACAGATATTTGAATGTGAGCTATCGCTTACCTACGGTAGTCAGACCTCATGGAATGAAACCCAGTCTCAAGTCTCGAATGAGGATTCATTAAAATACAGGAACTAAGGAATATATTTTATAGGGTAACATACGTTTTATTGCTAATTATTTCAAATCGTTCACTGATTTGATTATTAATTTGCTATAATCCCCTCAAACATGAATTATGCGCTTTCTTTGAATCTATAATTAAGTTAATGTTTAATCATAAATCATTTAATGTTTACAAAATAAAATTATTCAAATTATTAAGAATAATTTTTAATTAAAATAAGACATCCTGTCAAAGCAATTTATTTTCTCATAAGTATAGCAATAAATTCATTTTTAAAATTTTTTAAAAACTTCTTTTGGTTCATCCTTTGATATCATTACTCAACTGATCCTGCAACTTGGGATGCCAAGTCTCCGGCTTTACGCTAGAATCTTCAGCTTTTAGTCAATGTCCCCAACCTTCAACACAGGTCTTCAGCTGTAAATCAAGATTTGATACTTAGAACCCTCCCTTGATTTTAAATTTATTAGGAATATATCTCAAAAATTATTCTATGGTCCTTCTTTTGAGATTTGTTTCTCCAGCTTTCACTCAATGAAATGTTGGGATCTCTATCTGGCAATTACATTCTTACCTCAAGTCTTAACGTTTAATTTCAGATTTTAGTCCTCACACCAAAAATTTCGGTTACAACACTGTATAAAACTGATATCTATGTAGGGTGACCAAGTGTCCCGCATTGCACAGGATTGTCCCACGTTTAAGAGTTGTATCTCGCATCCCGCATGCATCTTTTGCGGGACAGAAATACACACTTTTTAAGATTTAACTTAGAAAAATTCCACTACAAGATTTTGTTTAATTCAAAGAATGCAATTTTGTTGTCAAAACGTTTCTTACTGCCAAAATCTTTGGTCTGATGAACGTAATATTTTAGTATAGTAAAGGCAGAAATATGCATGCGATTTTATTTTTCAATAACATGTTCCGAATTCTATGATTTCATTAAAAGCAAAAACGAACTGCTATATGCAGCAAAATTTCAGAAGTATAAGTTTTTGAATAATGAACAAAGATTGTAAATTTGTAAATAAAATTGTTTTAAAATTAAAACTTTTAAGAAATATTTTATAAGGGGGTCAAAATTTTTTGTCCCGCATTTAATAGTTTTTGACTGGGTAACCCTATATCTATGAAAAGTCAGACAATATTTGGCTAAATTTTGGGAAAGTTTATTAATATTTTTTTAAGACTGATATTCTGAAAACAATGTGTTTAATGAATGGTCAAAAGATGTAAAACGATTAAACCGTTAAATTGATGGGATTTCTACCAAACAGAGCATTTATTAATAGGGTTCAAAGGCGAACCTATTGGACAGTTGAAAGACTTTGAAAATTCTTGAATGTTAGATAGAACACCATTTATCCTGAATAGCAATATAAATTTCAATAATCAAACTTCACTTATATAAGCAATAAACATGAATGAATACCTCTGTCTATTAGGGGTGTGAGAATCTGTTTGAACCATGAATTTCAAGTATTCATTGGTTTGTTTTGCACAGTAATGAACTCCGTAACTGATCCAAAACAGCTGTTCTGGAGTGTATTTCAGTCCTGGCAAACGTAACTCTGGACCAGTATTTTTAATAGAATTAAGATATGCTTTAAATGCGAGTTTCACTCCCCCATTATCTGCTATATTCTCTGCCAAAGTCTTTATTCCATTTACATTAATACCTATTTCTTCAATCATATAATTGTTGTACTGACTGATAAAACACTGGGCTTTTGCTCTATATTTATGATCAGTATCCAAATCCCACCAGTTATTCAACTCTCCGTTTTCATCGTACTGCCGGCCATAAACATCGAACCCGTGTGTGATTTCATGACCGACACTCTTCGCGATAGTTCCATAATTCAGGTAACTTTTAAGCAAAGCTTAATTAAGTTTTTTCGACTCAATATTAGGTAAGACTAGCTGCTCAGAAATGAAACACATACTTTGGTCTATCTTTGTTATAGAATATTCCTCTAAGAATTCCAGCTGGAATTACAACTATATTTTTTTCTCCATGATAAGCAGCATTCGCTTCTGCCACAGAACCCAACTCTCGCCAACTGTTGATGAGTGGACGGAAAAGATAGTGAGCTCACGAAGGAGTTCCTTCAAGTTATAATCATTAAACATTTATACTCATGCAAATTATTGGGTTCGCGAAGTCTATTATAAACCAAGTCTGTGGCCCACTTGGTTACTCTCTGTCTATTTCCAAAATAGTCATTTGAAGCTATGTGAAGCTTTAGAAAAAATATTAATAGTTCATCAATTTCTGAGACATTTTTGATTTTTGTGTATAGGATAAAGAGCTTTCAGATAATTACCAATTGATAATAAGCAGAAATTCTGTCATCGTCTATCAATTCTTCTGGATATCCAACTAATAATTTCATATTTTTCAATTTTTTAAGAGCATGTTCAAGTACTTTAGCGTTCATCCATTCACTTGTGTTCAATGAGTTTCTAAACTCTTTTTTAACATTCAAAACTATCTCCAAAGCCTAATAAAAAAAATAATCAATAAACGATTAATACGCATAAAGATTGGTCTCAATCTAATTGAGATACTTTTTCCTTAGATTCCTCATTGAAAAAGTTCTTAACAAATAGATTAGACAAAGCTTTGCCCATTGATGCCTCAACGATGGCTAAACATTGTTCCCAACGGGGTGTTGAACTCTTTGTTCCGTAAACAACAGAATCAAATTCTCTCTTAATTTCGATCCAATCTGAGCTCAAACTCGACAACTTTGTTTGAACTACACGCCAAATAATGTAATTGGCTAAAGTTCTGAAGAATTTTTCTTAAAGTGTCAAAAATGAAGAGTATCAGAGTTCATTAAATTTTAATTTTACCTTTTGCTCGTTTGGAACAATAATGAATCTAAAGATTTTATGAACGATATGTCATACGTCACGATTTCTTCGTCTTTTGTTAAGGAGTTTGAAATAAAGTTTCTTAAAATCTCTAACCAATAGATCTATAAATTAAAACGCATTAAAGGTATATGTAATAAAATATACAGTAATACTTCTATACAATGCCTCGATAAAATTTATAACGCACTAAAACTGTCAGTCCCGGCAAAATCCTTACAGGTATAATATAAAAATCTGGATATAGCTGACTTCGTTATAAGAAGCATTTAATATAAACAGTGAATAGAGTAGTCTCTACTATATATTTACACATTGAAATTTTACTGTATATCTATTTGTTGTACATTTGAATATTTTTTATATTCACTTACATGAGGGGTTAAGTAGCTCAATTCTTCGACAGTCATTTTATGATAATTCCATTTAAAATTATTTTTTTGTTCCTTTGAAACCGATATCTAGCATTAAAAGTACAAATTATTTAAGTTATTTGAGCTTAAATTGACTAAATTAGAATTTTGAATACATGAGCCAACAATATCTCGAAACGCAACACTTCATCAATAGTCTGATTAACAAAAAGTTTATTCGCGCCCAATTTAATAGCGCTTTTGATCATCAAGTTTCTATACGCAGAAACTAATGGATCACTTTCTCCTTTAAGAAATAAATTTTTATCGAAAAGTCCAAACGATGGTTTTCTTAACTGTTGAAAATGTGAGAACGATTTTAAGGTCAATCTTTTAAAATATAAACAATTTGTTCAATTCTAAACTCACAGCAATAACTCTTCGCGAGTTATTCCGTATATCTGTTTCAACTGATAATGAGAAGAGCATACTATTAATAAGTCCTAATTTTCTGAGTCTTAAATATAAGTCACTCCAATCGAGTTGATTCCAGCTTGTCTTGAGAACAACTGGCCATTCGCCTAATTTTTTCAACAAATCAATCAGTGGTTTATCACCGAGTTTTTCAATGAGAGCTGAAAAAATTCGAATAGTTTAGTAGAATTAAAATCAATTTGTAATTCTTTATATAAGTTTGGTTTTTTGCTCAACTCACTTGTATTCATACAACTTTTGTAATAGTTTTTGGCTTTTATTGCGAAATCACTGCCTCCTGATTTTGAAGATGTATTTTCTAGCAAACCTTAGAGATAAACAATTTTTATTTACCTAAAAATTAATTAAATTTTTGAAATTTATTTCTTATTAATTCGCAAACCTCTTAGGTTATTATTGATTTGATCTTGTAGTTCAATAAATCTTGTAACTGATGACTTGTGTTGAGGCAACTTTGTTGACTTAATCCATTTTCCACATGCGAACTGATAAAAGTCATCACAAAAAGGGACACCTTCGTCAATTGTTTCAAGTATTGCTGCAGCTTTAAATAATTAACTCTTTTACGGTTAAATCATTATTTATCATAAAAGTTCAAGATTATTAAAATTTAAATCAGTGCTGTAACTATATAGGGAGCCAAGGAGCCCCACTAGACAAATTTTCTGGTTGAGGCACTAATTTAAACCTTATCAAAAATCATACCTTCTCTCATGCAAACAGGCGTTAAACAAGTATTACTAACATTTTGGTTAATTAAATTAGCGTTTATTAGAAATACTAATAATTCAATGAATTCTATAACGATTAATAACTTAATACTTAGCATTTCTAAGATTTATTAATAACCGTTTTAGAAAATATGAGAAAAAAATCTTTGAAAATGGCAACTTATGAATAAACTGCATCGTTTTAAATAAGACAAAACTTGTTTTTTCAATAGTGTGACCAGGTCTCAGTCAGGTATTTACTAGAGCTTTAGAAAAAATATTTCAAATATTTTGACAGATTGCGGGAGTCTCTAGTTTGCTTATGTTTTATTGCGCAGTCGGTTATCATATATGAAGCGGGGACCTGAGAGCAACTTTGTCAAAACAGACTCATTTACTTTTAGCTTTTACAACGACCCCTAATCTTTGACCCTTATTGACTCCCATTGACTCCCATTGACTCCTATTGACTCCCATTGATTACCATTGATCTCTAAAATTTCCACTAACTTTGAGTTTTGTATCTAAAAATAAGAAATATACAACCTCTGTTTACTAATTTCCTCTATATAATCCATTGAACCTTTAACACCTACGACACCTGTAACACCTGTAGCCTACTTCTTTAGATTTCACCACCAGTAGTGCCATTAGCACCAAAACCATCACACCACAAGCACTATCATTATCATCACTATTATCACGACATTTTCATTCTCTTTAATTTTATAATAATAATATTTTTTATTTATTATTTACTTAATATTAATATTATTAATTGTTAATTATTATAATTAATAATATTAATAATATCAATATTAAATAAACAATAGATAAAATAATATTATTATTATTACTTTGCCTATTTCTAACCATGGATCTAATCTTCATATTTTAAATTTTAAAATATAAATATTTTTAAATAAGTGATAACACGTATATTTGAATGTGAATACGATAAGGGGGCGTTAATAAACAAATGACTCCATAAGGAGTCAATAGTTCATAATGAGTCAATGAGGGTCCCCGCTTCATATATGATAACCGCGCAGTCAAATATTGAGATTGTTGTAATTTCTGAATCAAAAGCTTGTTTTAATCATTGAAATTGCATTCTGTGCAAAGTTACTAGGAAAGCGTTTTTCTGACTAATTTCCAAAAAATTATTTCTGTAAAATTTTCAGATTAAATAACCCAAAAATCTGAAAACTTTTTGAATTATACTGTTTAAACAAAGTCCTTTTGAATTTACTTAACTCAGATAGAAAACAGTTATATTTAATCAAAAAGGTTTTTATAAAGTTAATTATTCGATGAATAGAAGAAAATACTTATTTCATATTTTATCTATTCAATTTGTATGAAAAGTAATGACTAAGTTTGTAAAATGCCACTCTAATTAATAAACTAATATTTTCAGCAAACTTTTAATATCTCATCCTAAAATTTATAAATATCAATAAAATAACACTTTAATTGTTATCTGAATAGCTCTGAATAAGTATTTCTCAGATAGTTTAACAAAACAACTTGGCAATCTATTGCAAAATTTTATAATTTTAATTTCAGAATAATTACGTACTTCGACAGGGAAGAAGGATTAAAAAGCTGATTTTCCTGAAAATTTCAGAAGGTCTTGTCAGCCTATTTTTCAATCGAATTGAAAACTTGATTTTAACAAGAACAAATATGAGATAATTTGATTTAAGATCATTTTTGAAAAGTTTTATATAATTATTCACTAAAAACTGGTTTTCATCTGCACAAAATGAACTCGAAACGTTCAGATAAAATATTGAAAGAATAGCTGGTATCAATTAATCTACTACAATGTGATGATTATTTTTTACAACCACTTTCCAACATTAGGAGAAATTAAGGCCTTAATATGTGAATGTATAGTCTTTATAATGAATCTTTTACTGATTTACAGCTTAAGTTTCGACTACTTTATATATAGAGCACCACATGTAAACTAAAGACTCGATATTAATCTCACGTATAGGTTAGTTGAATATTAATTCACTCATAATTGTCACCCCACGCACTTCACCTCAGACTTTTAGCTCCCCAGATCAAATGTATTGGCTACGGCCCTGTTAAAAACTCTTAACTATTTAGTTCCTTGGTAAAAATTTCATCTTGAAATAAAATAGATTCAGCGGATGCTGATTTATGTTCCAGTAATTCTGTTAAGACAACTAATTTCCACATGTAAAGTTATAAGGTCACACATTCATCCGTTGACTCAAGTATTCCCATGGCTATGAGTGCTTATTGAGTTTTAGATAAACACTGGTTTTAATCAATTTCATCAGACAATTCATATAAAATGACTTTTAAACAACCAGATCTTATCTCACACAAGTAGTTGTTGATCAGGTATCGCACACTTTTTAAGTAAACATGAGAAAACTTATTTGAAATATTAAAATTCTATTGAAATCCGCCCCGTAAGCAAAATTCTTGGTCTGGAGGGGAGGGTTGAAAGTATGAAATGATATGGTCAGATTCGGGATGGCAGCTGCAAGTTCTTATTAAAACGTTTATTATCAATCCCTTTTAACATTATTTATCAACGTTCAAAATCAAGCAATCAATTGATACATCGAATCAATGCAGTTTCATAAGTTTCTTTTATCAGTACAGACCTGAAGCTTCATCAATAATAACAGTATACTTGAGTTTTGAAGAAACCTCTGGGGGGGGCTATAGCCTGCTAGTTCCCACACTGGCTGCGGCTATAATCACAATGAACAACACAGAGCTCGACTCTTCTAAATCAGTTTATATTAAGTGCTAGCCCTGCACGTTTCAGGAAAGTGTTATAAATATCAATTATGAAAGCGAACTTAAACAAAAGTATAGAATAAGATTAAACTTGTTATTCGATCAAATTCAAAGTTTGATTTGAATATGAGAAAACTATTTAATCAGAAATCGTATATCAACTAGATGGAAATAATATTCTTCAGAGTTAGTTTTCCATAAAAACTTGCTATAGTAAACAAATCAATTTTCAAGTTTAAACATTTAATATCTTATTTAAATTATTTTGATTAATTTATTACATTTGTTATAGCAAAACATAGATTGGAAGTGAGCGATAAGTAGATTATAATTAAGATTAATGAATGAAATATTTTCACCAAACAGAGTATTTATCTTTAGGATTCATAGGAGAACCGATTGGACAATTGAATGATTTTGCAAAGTTTTTTGAGTTGGAAGCTACACCATTAACTCTAAAATGTATGATTGAATAGAAAGTGGCCATTAGAGATAAAAGGAAGACATGGAAACTGAAGAATACCTTTGTCTACTAGGGGTGTGTGGATCAGTTAGAACCAAACGCTTCAAATATTGATTGGTCTGTTTACTACAAAATTGAATTCCAGAGATTATCCAAAATAGCTGCTCGGGATTGTAATCAAGTCCTGGTAATTGTAGATCTGGACCATTTTTGTCAACATAATTCAAATACGCTCCGAGCGCTTGTTTGATGCCTCCATTATCTGCTATATTTTCTCCCTGAGTATTAATACCGTTGACATTGAGTCCTACTTCTTCAACCGTAAAGTTGCTGTACTGATCGATAATATACTGAGCTTTGGCTTTATATTCTTGATCAGTTTTCTCATCCCACCAGTTATTCAGGTTTCCGTCTTCATCATACTGTCGACCCTCATCATCAAAACCGTGTGTGAATTCATGACCAGTGATATATCCAATCGCTCCGTAATTTAAATAACTTTTATGAAGCATTATTTGTATAAATATTTTATACTCAGTTATAATAAAACCCGTCTAACTTGAACACGCAGCTAGATGGCTTTAAGAAATAAGCATTGATTTTTAATGGACTTATTTAGTCTGATCTTAAAACTATTTGCGTGTTCAAGTTAGACAGGTTTTAATGTAGCAGCAAAAAGTCTATAATTTTATAATTAAGTAAAAGTCATACTTTGGTCTACCCATATTATAAAATACTCCTTCAAGAATTCCAGCAGGAATTACAACAAGATTCTTAGTCGGATGGTAATAGGCGTTCACAACTGCAACGGAACTTAAATCACGCCAACTATTCGTTGGTTTAAAAAAAGAAACATTAAAAATTGAGAAAAGTTTTGACAAGTGAAGTCAATTTACTCATATCTATCATTGACTTCATCCAATCCTTTGAAGACTAAGTCTGTACTCCATTTTCCAATATTCTGCTTATTCTCGAAATAGTCCGTGGAACTTATTTTAAGCTTAAAATTTGAATTATACTCATTGTATTAAAAGATAAAGATCTTTGGCTTGTAAGTTCATGAAATGCTCTGAATAAATGCATACATTTTCATAGTAAGCAGAAACTTTTGAGTCATCGATCAGCTCTTCCGGATATCCAACTACTAGCTTCATAGTCTCTAATTTATTCAAAGCGCGCTTAAAATTTTCCCCTCTCATCCATTGATTAGTTTCCAAAGTATTCTTAAACTCTTTTTTAACATTTGATATCATTTCTAAAGCCTATGTGAGTAAATAAACTCCAATACCAATGATGTTCAAAGAAATCGAAAATAATTTTTTCAAATACCTTTTCCTTGTTTTCTTTATTGAAAAAATTCTTGACAAATAAATTAGATAATGCTATTGACAGGGCTGAATCAACAGTCCTTAGACATTGTTCATCACGAGGTACAGAACCTTTTGTACCATAAACTACAGAATTATATTCATCATCCAATTTAACCCAATCGCTACTTAAACTCGAAATCTTTGTTTTTACTACTCTCCAAATTATATAGTTGGCTAAAAGTCTGATTAGTTAAGAAATTTTATAGGTTGAAAACATTTATCTTAAGGCAAGAGACAATTACCTTTTCTTAGTTTTCTTCAATAATAAATTTAGAGATCTTATAAATGGCAAATCGTATACAACTATTTCGTCATCTTCTGTTATGGAATCTGAAACAACATCCTTGGTAATTTTCAACCAATCGATCTAAAAGTTAATAAAAATATATATTATTTAATACTATTTTTTACTATTGAATAAAACTGACATTTGAAGAGTTCGATTGCAGTTCACCTATGGTCATTATGTTATAAATTAAACTAAAATTACGTCTCTCTTCTTTAGCCATCGACAGCTATAACAATTTTATTAAAAGTGAAGAAATATTCTTAGTTATACTTTAGTTCACGGTCGATGCAGGATTAGGATATTAAGCACTTAATTGGTTACCGTACAAATTTCCTCGCTTTGCTAGCGTGCGTCGCACACTAGGCATAGAATAACATTGTATGATAACAACATCAGTGCCAAACTCTACATCAATCATAAACTGAAGTATGATCAAATATAAAGTTCAACTTATTAATACTTAAGCGTAAATTAATAATAGAATAGTTCAATACATTAGCCAATAATGTTTCGAATCGCAAAACATCGTCAACTGTCTGATTGACGAAGTACTTATTTGCGTACAGTTTGACAGCACTTTTAATCATTAAGTTTCTATACGCAGAAACTGATGAGTCGTTGATTCCTTTAAGCATTATATCTCGACTACCGAGTCCGAACGATGGCTGATCTAACTGTGAATTAGTTCTAAAACTTTTAGGCTTCGTCTTAATGAAAATTAGATTTCAAACTTACGCTCAGAATCTTTCTCGAATTATTTCTAATATCAGTATCAACTGATAAAGAGAAGAGCATATCATTGTAAAGTCCTAACCTTCTCAATCTAATATACAACTCAGGCCATTCAATTTCAGTCCATGCTGTCCTAAGAGCAAGAGGCCATTCGCCTAATTGTTTCAAGAGGTCAACCAACGGTTTATCACCGAGTTTCTCAATGAGTGCTAAAATTTTTTTGGTTTCAAATTATTCTATCATTTTAACCGATATTTCAAAATCTATTTGATGGTATATGTTGACTCACTCGTATTCATACAACTTTTATAATAATTTTGAGCTTTGATGACAAAGCCTCTAGTTTCAGGCTTTAAAGATTCTTTTTCTAGCAAACCTTCAGATAAAAGTTAAATGAGTTAGTAATTGGATACATTTTAGCATTGGTATATATCTGAATAATTGATAACCTTTCAGTTTCTTATCAAGTTCGACTTTCAATTCACTGAATCTATTATATCCTGATTTATGTTCAGGTAATACGGTTGATTCAATCCATTTTCCGCACGTGAACTGATAGAAGTCATTGCAAGGATTAACATTTTCATCGATTGATTCAAGTATTCTTGCGGCTAAAAGGTAATTAATGAAAGAAATCATACCTTTGCAGCCTTTAAAGTATGAGATAGATGGAATTTTATTTTAATAGTCAAGTTTACCTTCTTTGACACAAGTTCGCGTTGAACAAATATTACATTTGGTTGATTCATCAGTTAATGCAAAGTTGATCTGCACTACTAGTAAAAAAACTATGTTTGCACTAAATAAAAATTCAATTTTCAACATTTCTAAAAAAATTAATTTATTGAATTTAAATTTTTGATCTTTACGTAAATAATAACTTCTCTTTAAATCCAAGTGTTTTTAGTCAGTGAACTTGAAAGTAAGGTGACCTTTGAGAAATGGGATTAAAGATTTTCCTGAACTTGAATCTTATACGAAAACCTCGATCGGAAAATGTGATAGTAAAGAATTTTATGCAGCTTTTTCAAGTTGAAACTTGATTGAAATGAATTTGCTTAAACTTGTTTTTAATGAATTGTTTGAAAAATGATAACATAGTTTCAAAAAAATGCGTTTTATTTACTTTTCCATCATCAAAACTGACTTAAATAGCATGATGAGAAGATTAAGAGATTGAACTTCAGGAAGTAGTTACCAAAGTCAAGACTGGGAATTTTGCCTGAAGTATAGCAAAAACTTTCAACTGAGCCTAAATATATTTATGCATAATTTTTCGAGTTGAATTTTTTATTTTTATTTTCTCGTTTTAAAAATTCAAATCCATATGAGATAATCAAATACCTTAAAACCTGAATAGTTCAACAACTAGAACTACAACGAAGCTTCAACTTCATTTATTAATGAAAATTATTAACATTTTAAGCAGAGTTGTGCTATGGTCAGTGTTTTCTCTTATCGAATAGAAATTATCAACAATTTTTCGATAGTAGATAAATGAATACTAAGGTAAGAACCAGATTTACATAAAAATAATATAATAATAATCTTCTAGAAAAATCGAGTTAACTTTATTCTAAATATTGATGTGTTTCATCATGTCTATTTATAAATGCAGACTCGACACTTTGGAAGTTTTATGATTAACTTAAAAGGTCTTTCAATTTTTAAAAGTAATAGTGAAAGTAAGTCGCATTAATATATAATAATTTTTAATCCACAACAAAGATTTTAATATACAAGATAATTAATTATATATGATTTTAAGAATCTTTATTAGTTTTTATTTATATGGTTAAAAAGTCGAAAGTACCTCTCACATTTATACACAGATGTAGTCATTCGAGTATTTTCGTAATTAACTATACGAAATGCACTGTAAAAAGTTTCAGCAATATATTGGTACGTCTTTCACGGTATCCTTTAATAATTACGTAAATATTATTAAAAAAAAGAATCCTTCCACAAATACAAAAAGTCAAAAGCAGCTCTAAAATAGATACGTTTATGAGAAATTCAGGTAAAGAAAAGGCTAATAGAAAATATGAATGTCATCGCGGTACAGAGTAATCGATGCAAATGAATAGATTTAATTGCTGTGAAAATTCTTATCAAAAATTTTATCGTGAAAAATATTAAAGTCTATATTTAATGAGAACACAACAGTAATTTGGAAGCTCATTTTATTCAGCACATTATCAGAAATAGAAATTAAATTAAAACAAAAACAAACAGAAGAAATTATATTAGTGTTGCAAAATGCATTTGAATGGATCTCTTTGTTTAATATGATTTCGGAAAGTTGAAATGACTATTATTTGTTTTGATTTTGATGCTTACATTGTCTTGTTCCCAAGCCTTAAGAAACAAACATTTTATTAAATTTTTGAGTCATTCTACAGTAACAGGATGAAAAGTCAATTTTGCACAAAACCAATTTTTTACTTCAATATTGTAAATAAACAAATTTAAGTCACAGCTAATGTCGACATAAGGCAATTATAGTACAGACAAAGCACTTAATTCCTTGCGTTTGAACTATTAATAAAAAGTATATAAGTAATCTTTTATTTAATCAAAATTACAAAAGTTTAAGAATAAAAATAAAAAATTAATAATTAGTCACTTAAAGTTGCAAAATACAGTATGTTAATACTTTGTGTGTCCACCATTGTCTTTCTATTACGTCTTTTCCTATCATTCGGGCTTTATCTTGATCTCTATAATTTTACCCATGGAAAAGTAATATCAAATTACGTTCAACTTCATCAACAGGCTATCCATTTTTCCAATAGACATTTTTCACCAATTACATAATTATTTTATAAATGATATAATTTTTCACAAATATATCTACTTGTTTTGTGTACTTTAAATGTTTATTTTGAACTTAATGCATCTAATGTGTTTAAATATTCATAGGTTTTAGTATATCATATGAAGTTTTGTTTAAAAGCAAACAAGATCATAGTTACTTTTATTAAAAGTTCAAATTAAACTATAGAAATATATCATTGAACAACTGATGATACCATTACAGTTGCTCTTCGCAACTTTGCTGGCCGATTTCATACTCTTATGGACAAATCGACTTTTTTAAACATTTCGTGACGCGACTTTTAAGTTGATTTAAGCTTTAAGCATACCAACCATTTGAGTATACTATTCCTGAAAGATAGCTGAACAAATCTTCAATTGGCCGACATTGTGGCATATTAGTTGGGCTATGCGACTTATCAACATAGTGAATGTCTTCTCTATTCAATAAATCTATTGTTGTATTAGCATAATAGGCTGATGCCTTATCTGCCAAAAATGTATATTTTCCATTCTTGTAAACTTTTCTAATAACTTTATTCTGACATTTTGGTTATTTCCAAATTTACCCCCTTTGGAGAAGTAAGGCTTACTGATACCCTTATGGGAGATCGCTATCCAGAGCATAACTTTGGATTCATATTTCGATTTCCGTTTGTAATTTACATCAGATGTCCTTCTCGGTGATAATGCAAAAAATAATCATTTCATGGACCTGTGAGCGAGAGATACTTCTCGTCATCAATAATAAAGTCATACTGACGGAACCAATGGTACAACTATCGTCGCTGTCTTTTGGTCATATTTTTTGGGTTTCACTATTTTTAAGCGATTTTTCCTTTTCATATCTTCTGATACCAAACCTCTTCAATCAATATTTGATGAAAGTTGAGGAGATGCCAAACTTCTGCGCTGCTAGAGAGACCGAAATCTTATCCTTATGGTTCATGATTGCCTTTAACCTGCGCTGTTTCTTTTTGGTTAATACCAATAGAGATCTCGGGTTTTCATTAGACCTTTTGATTGTATTTCTCTTCTTCTAAGTCTTAAGGATTTGATAGATTTCTCTTCGACTCTTTCCCTGTTTCGTAAGGTGACTGACAGTAAGACTTCAGCAGAGACTTATGGGATAAGCAAAACTGAATGACACGATTTCTGTATACTTGTTCGAAAGACATTTATTGTTCACTACCATATAATGACTTGATACTTTCACATTCACATTCTAAGTACTTAGTTTATGACTCATAAAAGTATGAAATAATATATTAAGACTATCAAATTGAAAATAAGTATTAAATTTTGTGCAAAATTGACCTTTCATCCTGTTATAATTCACCCCTGGACCTTCTGCAAGACACAATACAACTTCAATAATTAACAAGATACACATGAGCCCCTATTTATTTTATTGAAAACTGTGAATGTAAATGATCATTTCACGGTATACACCACCCCAGCATATAATAACTAATGGGTTATATAGTATGAGCAATAATATATTGTACAATTGTAGATAAAACTGGCAACGGAGGTTTTCAAGAATTCTAACCCACTTACCGTTGGTAGATTTGTATTTAAAAAATGTTTGATAATAAATTTTTCCTGTATTCACTAACAGGTAAGGTGACCAAGTCAAAAACTGTTAAATGCGGGACAAAAAATCTTGGCCCCCTTATAAAATTTTTAAAAAGTTTTAATCTGACTGAAGTTGCAAATCACAGTTTGAAATAACAATTATTTGAAATATAGACTAAAGATTTGATGGAGAACTGCATTTTAAGTCACACACGATGTGAATGAAAACAATGTATCAGATAAACAGATTAAAACTCTTTTTATTTGAAGACTTCCACATACTTTGAGATAAGAAACGTGTTGGCGAAAAAATTGCATTATTTGTATTAAATAAAAACATACAGTGGAAATCTGTTTAGATAAATCTTAAAATGTATGATATTTTCCGTCCCGCAAACGGTGCATATGGTATGCGGGACACAACTCTTAAATGTGGGACAATCCCGCACAATGCGGGACAGTTGATCACCCTACTAACAGGTAACTTTAGTTACATTACTTGCATTCGGTCAATATTGGTCTGTTGATTTGTTCTCATTTATAATTTTCAAAAAAAAAAAATAATTAATTAGGCTCAAGTATTTAGTAAGTAATTAATTGTTGAAGTGGTAGTGTATACTGTAGAATAACCAATTTAACCATCATTCTTCTACGAATAAAATTCTCTTTGCCAAAATTTTCGAAATTGTTTGAATAAATAATTTTCTAAACTTTATTTGATCAAACATTATTTTTATCTTTGGTATTAGTAATTTATTGAGCACTAAGTTAGAGTAGATTCAAATGTTGTAACGTTGTTACAGTTAATTAATGATTAAAGGACTTGATCATATTTCGCCAAGTTGCCCAGCAAATCAATATTGATATCAAATGAGAGCTTGTGAAGAGTAGATGTGAGAATAAAAAAAATTTTTCAAAAAAATAAATAAATAAAAGTAAGTAATAAATAAATTGAGAGTTAACGCCAATTTTTAAAGACTTAAGCTTAAAAATGATATCTCCTCTCATTCTTGGTATTTTTGAATTTTTTTGCTTTCAATTCTACTATTCTAACCTTTCTGCGCTTTAATTTGATATTCATATTGACTGACCTACCAGGCCAGGAATCTGTTTCTAACTAAGGCCTTTGAAAATTAGTTACTCATTTTAACATATTTTCTTAATTTTGGAACGAGTTTACTTATTTTTATAAATTTTGATAAAATATTTGAATCCCTTGTTAGATTTATTTCCGGCTTTATTAAGAATCTGTTTCCTCTGAATCTTCTTCTTCTGAATCTGTTTCATGAGCAGGCCATTCAAATGTCTCATCTCTATTAAAGACATTTCTATAATTGTTCCTTTGGTTCCTTATGTCAATTAATACTCTCCTACAGTTTGGACATGTTCCCTGTCTTAGAAGCCATTCCGTTACACAATCATCATGAAAATAATGGTTACATATCAATTGTCTCGCATTTTCCCCAATATTAAACTCCCTTATACAAATAGTACATTGTAATTGTTGATTGACATGATTTTGAGTGATTTCAGCCTTAGAAATTAGACGAATTTCTTCTCTACTTAATGGTGGTGGTCCAAGGAAGGCCCAACGTAATATAAACCCAAGAAAGCTCAATTCTTCCACCAAATTATCATTTCCTAATTGTTCATTGGGAAGATTATTGTCTTGTAATTCATTAAAGGAATCATTATGATGATCGGGATTATGTAACTCGTTTCTATTATAATCTCTTTTCCACCATTCATGTATCAGTGTTTGAATATCGGTCATATCAACATTAGAATTCATATATTTGAGGCGAATGAAACGCAATACGAATCCTGTTAGTAAAAATGCGACAAGTAATAAAGGAATATTATAGTAATTTTGAATATCATATCGAATTAGTGATGCAATATCAGATGTGACTGTTAACTGAAATATGTTAACACCATATGTACTTATATGGCAACATATAAAGTCAACAAATAATGTGTATTGGTTTATAATATTTATTATCCACCAAATAATAGAGAGTGAGAAATTTAGTTGCAATAATTTTATTGTTACGTGAAGTAAACGGTTTATTCTTGTGGAACAATTGACCCAAAAGATGTAATGAAGACCTACGCTTAAATTAATAATAAAATAACATAACTGGTATAAATGACCTGTATGTGGCATTAAGGTTTGTAAAAACAACTCCATACTACGATAGTTAATGTCTTCACCCGCTTTACGGCCATAAATATATTGTTGACCACCGGGCATCACAATAACATATGAGAGTGTGGTCTTTTCTAGTTTCTTTGTTATAATTGAAGGCTTTACCGTCGAGTTTTGTTTATAAATACCGAATTTAATTGCTTTGTTCAACTTAACTGCTAATGATGAAAATATAAGTGGAGTTTCATCTAATGTCGTCATTAACACAAATTTGATATCATTTGATGTTGAATGTAACCATTTATCTCTTAATTCTTCCAATAATTTAATCTTATGCACTCTTAATGATACCTGATGGCGAATCCAATTCATGATATCTTCTTCTTTCATTCTTTTAGATATCAAATTATACGTTTTAATATCAAAAGGTTCTATTTTGTAACTGTCACTATTATCATTGCGTGGAAGAAATAACATTATTCTTGAGTTATACCATTGTTTGTTGTGACAAAACAGTGGATCATGATTACAGTAAAATATGGCTGTTTTTATACCGGAAATAGAGCACTTTCGTGCAACACTTTTCCATGCAGCATGATCAGCTGGACTTCCTTTAACTACATAAACTGCCCAAGTGTTGTCTTTAGCACTCTTTAAAATATCATCATATGAGTATTTGCCATGATTAATTCGCCATTTATCCTTCGGGGTCACAAGTATTTCATAATAAATGCGTTTATTATATTCAGAATCAATAACCAATATCTGATCTTTACTGACTTGACCAGACGCTTCAATTAAATCAGTAAATTCCCTTTTCTCTGGTGTTTTTGGGTCTTTGATTCCACGAATTTCCAGAATATATTTAAATTGTTATGTATTTAATTTACTGGCATTTATTGAGGTTTGTGATGGCAACCATGAAAACGATTTCGATTCGTAAACATTATAGATAAAGTTCATTGTACGTGATAATAAAAATAGGATTAACATGAAACATGACAAATGCGTTATCTGTAGCCACATTTTAATTTTAATTAGATTGAATTAATAGTCAAATAACATATTAGCACAATACTACTTATATTTATTCCCCAGTTGTTGGGAGAAGAGAATTCTCTTAGTGAACAGGTCAATAACAGTAATACAAATAAACAACTACTCGTACAAAAAATTCTAAGATCACTTTACACAACTAAACCGTCAGAAGACAAATTATAGATTAGAATTTTGCATCTACCTACTTTGGGGTTGTAATAGTCATTGGATGAAAATATTAGAAGTCTAAGTTTATGATATGCATAATTCCTCTCTTATCATATATTCTTATGATAATTAGTATCTAAAGTATAAAACACTTGTGCACGTCATTTGAATGAGTCATGAGAGTAACTTTCTGTGAATCAGCATTTTGGAAATTTTGAAAATTATAAAGTTAATTTGAACTTTCAAATTAAAAATCAATTTTCAAAAACAATAGCCTACACATCTGTTTCATCATTTATTTTGGTCTCTACAGGTATGATTGTGCTTATAAAGTCCAAAATGAATTTTATCATTTAGACATTTTTTAATTTGCTGTCATCGATTGTTACAATTATGTTAAAAATGTAATAAATTTTAGATTACTTTGGATTGGATTGGGTTAGGTTGAGTTTGTAAAACATAAGACAAAATCAAACTGGTTTATCATATTTTTTTACAATTGAACGCCCCGATAATAAAAAAGCCTATCTCGAGTTAACTTCTTTTTCGGATTTTGTTTTAAACATTGAGCTCACATCATACTTTATTCATATAATAAAATTCAATATATGTTTCAATGGAAAAAATTATAAATAATCATGTTTAAAAAACTCTTGATCACAATAGAATTTAATGCTAATCAAATCTCACTTTAAGAGAATGTGCAATTAATTTGTGTTATGTTCATTATGAATAGTACAATATTGATGACCATTATATAACATCAAAGCTTTAGTTTTTATTTATATCAATAAAGCATTAATTAAGTGTTTTATTAGGATTTAAAATGTTTAATTCAATCAATAATAAATTGATTCATTTATCTAATGCCTCGCCAAATAAGAGAATTCCTCTTATTCTAATCAATTATTAGACTATTTGGATGTAAAAAATAAAAAATGTTATATTGACTTTTTATCTCACAATTTAATTTTAATTCTGAAGAATCAGATTATTGTGATGAATCTGACCTAGAATATGTTTAATTACACGTTACAAATAATAAATTTCATATTTAAGTTTCAATGAGTTTGATTTTTGTAAACATTTTTGAAACGCAACTTTAAGTGCGTTTTACTCGTTTCAATGCTTTAAGAGATAGGCTTTTTTATTATCGGGGCATTCAATTATCCTGGTGATTTATTTAAAAGTTTAGAGACGTTATGTGCGGAAAAAGATACTGGTAATGATAGAGTACGAAATAACCTGGTAAGTTTATAGGTTAGTTGTTGGAACAGAATGCTATCGCACTCGTGATATATTGTAAACTATATACTAAAAGTAGTGTTAGCGAAATTTTATCTAAGAACTCTAAAAATGAAGTTTATGAAAATGTACATAAAAGTTTAGATTAGAATTATGAAATAGCTTTAATTAATTGTAATATTTTGTTTACTTTCCATAATATACTACACCAATATATAAAATAATCATCTAAAATTTCATAATGGACATGCTTAAGAAAATTATTTTTTTTACAGAATTTCATACCATTAGCTTCATTGATTATTTAAAGTCAATTTTATAACTTTCTTTGAAATTGTTGAAAGTAGTTCAAGATGTTAGATTAAAACAAGGACAGTTTGGATTTCTCAAGTAGTAAACTACGTGAAATTACAAGATTCTACTCATTTGATATAGATAAGGATAAAACAGAGGGTTCATGTCCAATTAACATTTCTAATGGAATAGACAGGATTTTGATTTATTCTTCACTAGTTGAAAATTTATATTTTGGTGTTGTATGTTCATTTGTACCTGAAATATCTTCTTATAATTTAATAATTATTAATTCCAATTATTCAACCTACTTACCAGTAAGAGAGAATGTTCATTCAGACAATTAGAATACAAATTACTTCGGTATAGTAGAAGTTTATAGCTAATCAGTGAACTAGTTAAATTTTTTACATCTATAATACGAAAAGTTGAGAGATTCGTTTAAACCCTTGTAAATAATAGCATTTTTAATGGCATATATTGTTCTATTAAATAGAACTAGATTACTTTACAATAAATATTTTGTAATTGATTGTGAAATAGCGAAAAGAGAAATGGATGAAGATGGAATATTTACTAATTCTATAGCAATATTAGGAAAGCATATTTTATTGGAATAAAGGGATTACAAATAATAAATTGTAACCATTTGAGACCTAATTAAAGAAAAAAATTGATAATAGAAATATAATAATCAAACAAGGTGAGGTGTATTAAATGAATTTTTAATAACAATATTCACGGAATAAAAGAAATTTAAAAGATATAAATATTTATTAATTCATTGAAATAAACAAAGAAATATAGAAATATCAGATAAAATTTTATATGAAAAAAATCTGAAGTATCTTTAAACCATCATTGAGAGTAGATTTTAGTCACCTTTAGGACGTTTCATGTCATTTCGGGTTAGTTTAGCTTACTTAAAAATCAGAGCCTATCTGCTTAAATCAGTTAAACTTAGATTCACTTAGTTCCAGGTCATTATCACCAATTCATACTTTCCTTTTGTTATAAATGCGAAGTCTATTTAATAGTATCAAATGTATAAATTCTATAGAACCTGAAAATATTAGAATAGGTATGAAAATGGTTAAAATATTTGTGAACATTAAGAGTGCAATCTTCGAAGAGGATATTCTGAACAGTAGGCAAGCAGCTTAGCCACTGGTCTTTCAAGTCCGTTTCAAGACCGAATGCTTCTAGTCTTGATGTTTACATATATAATAAAACAATAAAAGAATCTCAACGATTTATGCTCATAAACCCCACAAAGTAAGATAATTGATATGAGTGTTCAACTATCATTACACTTCTCAGCTGTAGTAAAGATTACTAATCCAAATCCTATCAGACTGAATGTAAAGGATAGGATCATCAATGATGTCTAATTTCTTAAATACGTTTTCTATTGATAAGAAAGTCATATTTTGAATAAATAAAATTTGAGCGCGTAATACAAAACTGATAATAAATTATCGAAACTTTATTTGATAGTCATGAGTCGATCTGAGGACTACGGACTCAGGGTGTTAGGGGTCTGTGACCCCCATGACATATATATGGTTGGGCTCGTCTCGATTGAACCTTTCTATTGCATCTACACACGATGACCTTTAACCTTCAGTGTCGCCGACAGGTGACCTTTTGTATCACCGACGGTTGACCAGAAGTCACAAATCATTGTTTATGCTCGATCTCATCTCGATTAGACCTTTCTATTGCGTTTACACGTAAAAAGTTGTGACATTTGAGCAAAAAAAGTAATTTTCGCTATTTTATAAACTGGATCATTATGTAATAAAATGTTCTTAGGTGATTCGATATTGTTGTAACCAATTAATATATACACAAATCTGGAAATACAAAAGATCACTCGTCGGCAATACTGAAGGTCAAGGGTCATTGTGTGTAGGTGCAATAGAAAAGTCTAGTCGAGACGAGCCCAACGATATATATGTCATGGGGTCACAGATCCCTAACACCCCGAGTCTGTAGTCGTCAGATCGACCCATGAAAATCTTTATTCTGTACCTAATATCGTTTTCACCCCATTTTTCAGTTTTTCTTGAAACACTTGCACCAAGTTCCAGAGAAAATTTTATAGTTTTTAAACTTTGAAATAAAAGATTTTGGATTGATCAACTTTAGTTGTCCAAAATTTAGTTGATTTTACTCAGGCATTTATAATTTATAGTTGGCTCTTATTTTTATTAAGTCAAATAGAATTAATTATTTAGAATTTTTCAGTGAAGAAGTAAAATAAGTTTAAACCTGATTACTAATTCTTTTAGCACAAAGATTGTCACTTTTCAAGATGTTGTGTTTAATTTCTAGTAATTTAAATAAATATTAATCAATAGGGATGATTACACGTAAAATGAAACGATGCTTCGACAGTTGAAGTATATATAAGTATTGTTGAGTATAACTAACAAGAACACTCACGAAGTGCCGAGTTGGTTTTGGAAAAATGTATATATTTTTGAAAAGTACTCGTCAAGACAAGTTTAACGGTATATATCATTGCCGCCCGAGACAAGGTCAAAGGTCAAAAATCGGGGGCCCAACTTTAGGCAAAATTCAAAATTCGACTGTTTGTGTGTGGATAACTTGAGTTAAAGCCAAAACACTGATATATTTGAAATCTACTCATGATGCTGAATCGAATGATACCCAACATGACTAGGTTCAGGCCATTGCCCAAAGTTGGGCCTCCCGATTTTTGACCTTTGACCTCGTCTCGGGCGGCAATGACATATACCGTTGAACTTGTCTCGACGAGTACTTTTCAAAAATATATACATTTCCCTAAAACCGACCCCGCACTTCGTGAGTGTCCTTGTAAGATGAAGTCCAGAAGCTTCCTCACTGATTCAAATTTATATTCTATTACACTTAAAATCTTAACTAAGTCTCTAACTTAAGCTGAGTCTAAATATAGAATCCTTGTCCTTTGCAGAAACCAGAAGTTTGATAAAAATGCACGTAAATAAACTAAACTTTTCTTGACCCGTAAATAATACATAACCATGCATAAAATATCTATAAGTTGTGTGAAAATTTGTCGTGATAATAGCATGTACCGTAAGTTCAAAAAGTACTGTTCAAACTGAGTATTTTCGCGCACCAAAAGTTGAGGGGTTATGAACATATTTAAATTGGATTTGCATATATCAAAAGCTTTGAAAGTTCTTGAACTTTGAAACAAAAATAATTCAATAGTTTAATTTTCAAAATAATATAACTAAACTTTATTAATTTACAAAATCTATCCCATATGCATTCGTTCATTTATTAGTACAACTTTGTTCTTAAGCGCTCAAATTGAACAATACATTTAGAACCGACTGTACCACAAACATATAACTCAAAACTCAATTAGACTCTACTCGACATATATTTTGAGCCTTCATATCTATTCATGTCTAATTCATTATTGAAAGGCAAAATTAACGATTTATTTGAAGAAAATAGCGCTCAACTCGTTAACTTATTAGGTGATATCGAAACGATTTAGACACGATTTAGGATGTCGAAATATTCAAATATAATTTGAGCATATTAATTATGGATATTTATTCATATAATGAGCGATTGTTTATTGCGTTACTTATTCATGAGTATAAGACAGTAACTACAGTTATAAGTAACTAAGAGTGTATTCTGGATTTCTTCAACGTGTCATTGTATCGAAAATTGGTTATTATATAGACATATAGCCAAACTATCACCATTTAGCTCTAGTCCGATATGTATTATTTTATTTTAAATTTGACTAATAAGTAAATAAGTTATTACAAAAATGAATACCGACTACTGAAATTAAATTCCCTTCAATTTACCCAAATTAGTAAGCTAAACTCATACAAGAAGCTCATTATTCTTCATATCTCAAAGACTTGATTCAAGAAATACACATTAAATATGTCTTGGAATATAAGACTTATTTTTGTGTTCTCAATAATGCTACTAATATAAACTTCGTTTCTAGTCTTTTCGAATTACAAGATATTCGTTGTTTCGCTTATAACTAGAACCTGGCGGCTAAGAAATTCTTTAGTATTGTATCACTACCAATAATTATATTAAGGTACCGCAGAATTGTTGAATTCAACATCACAACTATAGTTTGAAGATGAACAAAAAAAATAGACATAAAAGTATTTTTAAAGCAAAACATCGATACTCGCTAGGGAAGTATTTTCACTATGTTTAATAGTATTAATCAAAATAAATTGTATTTAACAAGTTATTTTGACAATCTTATTATAAATAATAATTCAAAAAAGATGAAAAATTGAAAAGATTAATTCTTGTCACTAGTGAATGGTCAATAGTTCTGTCGATAACAGTTCCATTCAACTATATTGATGCTGTCTTTAAGCTGATGTCAGATGAAAATTACAGCACAATTTTCCTCACTTACCCAACAATTATTCAGTTTTTAAATGAATATTTGATCCGTCAAGAGAGTAGCTGATTTGAAACGATTTTAAAGCTTATTTCGTCATAAATTGAATTTCGACTCAAACCAAATGATGACGCTAGCTAAATCACCAGCAATGTTGGCCTCAATTTTAAATCCAAGATTCAAAGATTTGTCATTAATGAGTAAAACATCAAGAGAATAACATTTAATGATATCAAAGACCAAATGAAAACTTTGAAATAATTTTAAGAACAAGGTCAGTTGGAGTAAAATAACGAATCAGAAGAATTAGGCTCAGAAACTAATGCCTCGAGTCCTGTAAAGCAGTAGTTTTCAACCTTTTTCATATAGCGTACCACTAAAGCATCTTAAAACATCGCTTGTCACCAAAAAATTCTCATAATTGTAGGTTACTTGAACGATCAATTTTTTAATAGATACAATGAGAATATATTTTAAAATATATGCGTTTATGAGAAATCTGTGACTGTCTTGATTTACACAAATCATCAATTCTAGAGTTGACATTAGTCAAACTTAGTCTCAAGTCATCATCGATGTTAAGTCTACTTCTTTACTTATTTTTAATTGAACTTAGTTGAAAATAAAACAGAAAAAGTTGTTTCACATAAATAAGTCGAAGGGAAGGGGATAAGATAACGAATAGCTAATTTTGAAAGTTATTCATATTCTTTGTCTAATCGAATCCAAAGATTTTAATTGAGACATTCGCGAACCTTAACTTAAAAGTTGATTCACAAGAGTATCCAATTAATTTGTCTTTATTTTCTATGCTAAGATTCTATGTGTTTAAGAAACAAATGGCCGTATAAGAGGACGGCTTGTACTTTTGCGTTTATGAGTCATTTATCTTATAGTTGATAAAATTTTTTCAAAAGTGTCTTTAGAATCTGATATAATTTCATTTAAACTCAATATTTTTCTATCACTATATAAATTATGTAGCGTACCACCGGATAATTCTTCGCATACCACCTACTGGTACGCATACTACAGGTTGAGAAACCCTGCTGTAAAGGATACAAAAATCAGTGTATTAGAGAAAACACTTGGCAAAATAGAGAATTTTAGAAAACCTTATTAATAAATGAAGAATTCAAGTCATATATCAATTCTTCATACTACTAATAATCTAATCTTTTCTATTAGTGGTCAAACAATTAAAAAAAGTTTTCATAGCTATCAAAGCTGGTCATAAAGTATCTCGAAATTCATTCAACTTCTGTCACTTCTGAAAGATTATTCGCTACAGTCGGAAATCTTGTTTCGAAAAGCGGTCAACACTGAATATAAACTTAGTCAATAAATTAGTTTTTCTCAATAAAAATTATATTTCGCTTAGTGATGCGCTGTAAAAAATACTTGATAACAGGCTTTAGGTTTATATGTGAAAACTCAATAAAATACAAGTGTATTCTAAAATTTTCATTCAGTTTTGAAATTTCGAGAGTCAAGTCTCGATCGAGAGCATTGGTTTTAAGACTTAAGAGTCTAGACTTTCGGAAATGATCACTAATAATAATAATCTTTTGAAGAAAATTGAGTTAACCTTATGTTCAAAACCTCACTCTAAATACTGATGCGTTTCATTATGTAATCATTCAAGTATATCAGTAATCAACTATGCGAAATGACCGTAAAAAGTATCAGCAATATATTGGTGTGTCTTTCACGGTATCCCTTAATAATTGCATAGAAATTATCTCAAAATTTCTTCAGTAAATATAAGGATTAAGCAGTCCTGAGAAGAAATGCGCTTATGAGAAACTCAGGTAACAAAAAAGGCCAATAGAAAATATGAATGTCATCGCAGCGCAGAGTAATTGATGTGAGTCATAGATTCATTTACTATGAAAATTCTTACTAAACCTTTTATCGCTAAAAATATTAAAGCTTATAAATAATGAGAACATAAAAGTATTATCAAGGCTATTTCATTCAACACATCAGAGATAGAAATGAAGTTAAAACAAAAGTAATACTTTATTAGTATTTCAAATTATATTTGAACGAATTTTTTGAAAATTTAAAATAATTATTATTCGTTTTAATTTTGATGTTTGTGTCGTCTTGTTACCAAGCCTTAGAAAACAAACTTTTGATTAGTTTATAAGTTTTTCATTAGGCAACAGCTGAGTATACATGAGCAACGAATCTTCTCTTTTGGCAATTCAACAAAATTTAAAACCTATTCTTTATAACTTCTTCAGTGTAAAACAATAATTTCTCAAAACAATAATCTATCTCTATGCTTGATCGTAAAGAAGCATTATATTGTTCCAATCACAGTTTCATTAAATGTCCGATTTCTATGAATTTTTTACATCGAGAGAACAAAAAACATGTATATGCATATGGTCTTGAGACTCGACATGCACGGACGCTATAAATAATACTAAAAGTTTGTGTTTTGAAATTTTTATTGTAAAATACGGAGATATTTAAAATTTTCACAATATTTTATGTTTAAATACAATATAAAGAAAAAATATGAAAAATATTTGATTATTAAAGAAGTTATATAAATAATAAAATTCCAAACGTATTTCTATAGATGCTATCCCACAATAGTTGTTCAGATAATTTGTTCATAAAAATATGTCAGCTAGTTAACCTTTTTATTAGAAGGAAAAGCTAACCCTTAAAGGTAATATATCGAACAAACTAAATCAAAAATACATGAAAATTGTGAAACAAGTTAAATTCACATACAAAATTATTACCAGAGTGTGTCTTTTAGGAAGAAAATCTGATATTTTCGGGTCGGAAATCGGAAGAAAAAAGGGCGTTTCGGGAGGAATTCGGGAAAATTTCTATATATTTTTAACTAAAAACTCTTTTATTTATGTTTCTACAACGTGACAGCAAAACATCGAATATAGAATGGCATTCAATACTAAAGATTAATAATGAGTTTATTTTGATGAACGTTTACATTTTTTGTAGAAAATCAAATCTACACCTATACTAACGTTTTTAATTTTTAAAAAGTAATTATTGCAAAAGTAAAGAAAAAGTACAGAAAATATGACTTTACATGAAATGAAAGACTTAAATCTGAAAATCGAAATTATATTCATAATAGTTCTGATTGTTTATAAAAATAGGAATTTCAATGAAAATTTTTGTTAAAATCTTCAATTTCGGGATGTCCTGGTCAAAATTGTCATTTTCGATAAATTCGGAGCATACCACTAGTTTGCGGGAAAAATGGGAAAAGATTTAGTACTTTTTTGATTGTATTAAGCATGGGAATTATATCAATAAAAGTTTCCCGAAGTTTTATCAACGTTAAAGAGTTTGGAAACTCCCGAAAAATACGCACTCTGATTATTACTCAGTTTAGGTTAGATTTTATTCATCTTAAAAATTTTTGTCTGAGATCTCTGGTCACATAATCTAGCTAAACAAATACACTGCCGCTCATAAGTATGAAAAAATTTCATAAGGCATAAAAAATTAATTTATTTCTCTATGACTTGGAATTTAAAAACAATTAATATCGCATATATGTACTATGTTTATGTCTTCAAAAAATGGGTTTATTAAACACCGAATTTGGGTCGTAGTTTGGTTAGAGTTTGAATTCTTTTAGAACAATAGGGATCAAAATTAATTAAATATTTGTGAAATTTTTAATAACGTTAACCAAATTAGCTATAAATTAATGGGCTAGTAATTAGTATTGCCTCCGTTCGCTTTGATCACTTCTTCAAATCGTTTAGGGATGCTTCCGATCAACCGATCGATGACTTCTTGTCCGATCTGTTCCCAACTTTCAAATAAGGCTTTTTTGAACCCTGCAATTGATTTCCGGCGAGACTGAGGTACCCATCTGTCCAATTCATTTCACAAATGCTCGATTATATTCCAGTCTGGGCTTTGTGGTGGCTATTCGATCTGTTCGACCCCATTTTCCACGAACCAATTCTTCGCTAAACGCAAAGTGTGTTTGGGATCGTTATCAGATTGAAAGATAAAATTATTTCTGATACCCATGTGTTCTGCACTCACGTATAAATTATTATCAATGGTTTCTACATAAGGTTTAGCCTCCATTTTAGTGTTAATTTCGACTAAGTTGCCGATACCAGAGGCCGAAACACATCTCCAAACCATTACAGAAGGCGAGTACTTCACATTAACCGCAATATTGTCTTTACTAAGCCCTTCGCTTCGTTTTTTCCACACTCTAATTTGTCTTTTCGAGTTAATTAATTCGAATTTTGATTCATCTGACTTAATGATTTTATTCCAGAAGGCTAGAGGCATATTTAAGTATTTCTTTGCAAAAGCGAGTCTTTTTATGCCATTTTTACCACTTATAGCCGGTTTCTTGCGTGCGATTCCGCCAAAATAATGCTCTTCTCTAAATTGCCGTTTAATTGTTGATTCACTGCAATTGAAGTTTGCAGATTGCAGGTCTTGTTTGATTTCTTTAGCAGAAATTCTTCGGTTTTTCGCCACAGTTGTTAGAATTATGTTATCAGTTCGCTTTGTTGTAGAGCGTTTTCTACCACTTCTTGTTAAGTTATGATTAGTTCCGAAAGTGTTTATCTTTTTTACGACTTTATAAACACATGAAATACTGCATCCTATCATTTCGGCTACGGTTTGATATGTTTTGTCTTCACTTCTCATCCTGAACATTTGAAGACGTTCGACTTCAGAAAATTTTTGTGATTTGACCATTTTTTTCAAGGAATTGCTTTAAATTAATATATTTCGGTTTTAAAATGCTTTACTTAATTAGTATTTTATTCTATTTAGTTTTAAAGAATTGTTAAATTATTTTTATTCACTTTAATTCAGTCAAATAAAAATTTTTCCTTATTTATGACCACATGACAAAGTCACAAAAATTTTTGATTGCTTATAACTACTTAAAATGCGATTCTATTTGATATCTTTATACCGTTCGAATCCTAAATTATGACTCATTGATTTAAGACAAGTTTCGCTAAAATCAACGAAGTAATTCCTTAGTTATATTCAATCAAAGACAAGATATCGAGTTAATTCCTCTTTTTCCATACTTGTGAGCGGTAGTGTATATCATTGTTATGCAGATATAAATTCTCTTATTTTAAATCAGTTTTTCATTCTTTTAAAATAGTTTGTCAAATAGTTATCTTTAAAATACTTTATATTGGTATAATTGAAAAGTTCGTACCCTAAGTATCAAAGAATGAATTTTATTGAAATATTTTTACAAAAAACTTGAGATTTCCCCCCCCCCCTCCCAGCTCTAGTGATCCGCTTCATCATCTCCTACCATTTATCATAAACCTGTCGCCAATTGCCAAAGTAATACTGTTGAAGAAATCGTTTACTGCCCGATCGATCTCTTCTTCAGACGAGTATCGGCACCCTCTTGAATATTTCTTAACCATTTCATATGAAACAGTGTTTGGGCCTAAAACTGAATTAATTTCTTCGGCCGTGTCTTTGGCCGACATTTTCTTCTTAAAACAATAACCAATAATAGCCCGAAAATCTCGAGAATTGAAATCAATTTTTATTTTAGGCAACAGTTGTTTAAAAAATCATAAAATGCAAACAGAACGACAGAAAAAGTTGAAACTTTGTATTCGATATTTAAAAATGATATATTTAAATAAAACATCCAAAAAATAGTTCAATTATCATCAGAACCCCGTTAGGGTACGAACTTTTCAATTATACCAATGTTTCATGTAATGTTTTACTAACGCTTTCAAGGTTATCATTGTATTAACGTTTGCTATGAAATGCGGCTCATATTTTAAAAGAATAACAATTCAGATCTATTTTGTTTATATAAGATATGTTTAAAAAACTGGTAAAGAGAGGCAGTCTTTGGACGGAGGCCTCGAGGAGAGGACCTCATTATGCCTCTAAGTGAATGTTGAAAAATGTTAGAAAGTAAAAATCTTTTAATATGTGAAAACCTTTAAATATGTTTATAACATTTTTAATGTATCAATCAAATAATGAAATCATGTCTAAATCCTATGTTATATTTCTTTATCTATTTGTTATTAAATATTATTTTAATTACTTATAATTTTTAAGAAAATAAAAGATTGCAATCAAACAAAGTCTAATATTACTAAGATTTTAATAGAATATTTGTTTCAGAATTCTGGATAAATAGTTAACTTTAGTCCCCAGTCATGCGTTTAGGTTTATGAGCTCGAACCTGAACGGCATAACATCATAGTAAGGCTTCACTAATAGTCACTTTTTTTATGAAAATGGCACAAAAACGATTAGAAGTTCAACAAATTTTAATTTTTGTATTAGAAGTGGTGGGGATAAGTTTTATTAATGTTTTTAGCTTTTATAGAAAACAATTATATATTTTTGAGAGGAAGGATCGTTGTTGTATAACAGAATCTCTCTTTACGGTGCAAATGATTGCTAAAATAACGGGCAAGTTATCAAGAAAATGACTAATAAAGAATGAGAAGTGAAGGCAAAATCAACTAATCGAAATGATGAAAATAGTGTTACTGTTTCTTCAATTAGAAACTGAGAGTTGCAGGTAATGCAGCCTTTTCTGTAGAAAACATCTCATTAGTCGACTGTATATTAAATTGAATGAATTAATAAAGTTCAAAGTTGACTGATAAAAATTGGTCTAATAGGTCATCGAGTTTTAAAGTTTACTAATATAAAAGTTTTCACGAGCTATATGTGAAAGTATATTTTAAAACTCTCGATTTCTAATTGAAGTAATAGTCCCACTAGAAACGGAAGTATTGTTAGGTTGAAGTGAATTTTGTTAAAACTCCAAATAGATTACTTCAATTAGCCTTCAGTTGATGCATCATCAAAAACAAACCATTTAAATTTAAATATTTAAATCATACATTTTTTCTTTTATTTTCTAAACCTTTTTATAATCACATAGCTTTTTATTTTATTTGAAATAATCGCATTGCATAACTGTACATTCGATGCCAAATATATCTTTTATAATAATATGAATTCAGTCTCAGATTCATCAAATGTGTTTCAATTTCTTCAACTTTATTTTTAGTTCTCACAAGACTATCGTATGTTTTTCGACGATTTTCTCCAATTTCCAATTCTTTTTTAATCCAGCCCTTTTTATTATACTTGTTGATGGTGTTTAATGTTTGATCAATATATTGACTTAGTTGATCCAAATCATGAAATAATTGAAGTTGATGCCGATATTCGTGTTTTATCTCCTTTCTCAATTGATCAAAATTTTTCGTATTCACGTTTAACATTGATAAAAATGAGCTTACTTCAGCTGTGGACAAATCAGTCGTCGCTATTTTGTCGACTGTTTCGTTAAGAAGTTGCTTAATTTCGGAAATTTGTTTCAAAAGTTGTTTATCACCCATTTTACATGTATAATGATGTTAACAAACAGACTATGTTATTTTCTAATAGCTAGTCATTAAATTTGTACTATAGGCATGTATTAACGAACTGAAGAATTTTGTTTATAGCATTTAAATTTAGCTTATATGATGATTTACGAAACAGTATAGTTTAACATCACTTTTGAAATGAAAAAGTTAAACACTACGACAAATCATGCAGTAGTTAATAAACAGCTACTTGACGACACAATCATTATCATGAGTGTCTCAATATACGAAATACTGGTAAAATATGAGCTATGGTTTACTTTTTTAATAGATTTAGTCACGTTTACTTTAATAAAGTAGGGGTAATACAAAAATTCAATTGTTCTTAACGAAACCCATAGTTCATGGGTGTATTGATGTATATTATTGTTTTCTACTTTTAATTTAATAGAGCACTATTAGAGTTTTATTGTGTTGCAAATGAAAACTTATCATGGGACTCATATTTCTTCATAACAAAGAATGAAGTGCAACACCAAATTTTAGAAAGGAAATTCTGACACTAGCTTTTTATCTGCATTGCTTTATCAAAATTTTCTTGATATCATTAATTTCTAAATAAGAAAAGCACAATTTCTAGATAAGCATATTAATAAAATCATAAATTACTAAAACCTAGCTACAATGAAAAAATATCAGATCTTATATTCTTTCATTTTTTATTTCCTTTTATTCTTACTAGAAGAGTGTTTACTCAACAAAAAATTATTGAAACAAGTTTCTGAAACTTTTATTCTAAAATCTGTTTCATAATCTAAATTCTTGTCATTGTTTCAAATGTTTTGGGAACTTGAAATAAATTTACAAAACATGTTTAGAAGAAGTCAGTCAGTGTTCTACTAAGGTACTGGAATAGAACGGCGGACTGGATTCAATTACTCTTTAATCATAAACTAGCTTACATAAATTCATTATACTTGATCAGTTTATAGAAAAATTACTTAGGATTGAAACTAGATTAATTAATTGACGATAGTGGCCCGTGATCGTCAGCTTTGCGGACTTAAGTCTTGTCACTCCTCATGAGGCTCTGGCAGATTTTTGGCGAAGTTTTTCGGCCGACATTTTCTCTTAAAAAAATGAATCAAAGTAAAAGTTTACCTTCTCTTATATTATTTTGATAGAAGATGCCAATGCGTTTTCGCAGAGTTGTTTGTTTATCAACCGACATTTTGATACTATTAATTAATTATCGATTTGGTTGATAGAGGGGGGGTTGGGGGAAGACAGGCAAATAAGCTTTAAAATGATATACTACAATCATATATTTATAAAGCCTAAATACTTTAAAAAGTTGATTGAACCTAGTCCGCCGTTCTGTTCCAGTACCTTATTCTACTACAAGTTCAAGTGCGACTTTCAATCAAATGTATTTTGTCAAAGTAAGTCAGTTGATCAGCAAACTTCTGACAATCTATCATCTGCTTCTCAATCATTCATTATAGAAATATTGACTAGATGTAAATCAAACAGAAATAAATGATTCCAATCTTTTTAGCACAACTCTTAAGGCATATAATGATAAAGGAAAAATAATGATATCTTATACTCCAATCCATTCGAATATACGAGGGACCTTCAAAAAGTAGTGCGTCTATCATACTTTCGGTCAAATCAAGACGAAACTAGTGTACGATATTCATAGTTTAGGTTGATTTATTAACTTTAAACTTAATGTCAAAACCAAGTCATTGTTTATTAAATGAGTCTAGTCATTAATTGTGTTGAGCCAGATAGTGGATAAAATTGAAGAGCTGTGATAAGGTTTCTAGTCAAAGGATATTCATGATATGATGAAGACTGAAAATAACAGTAGAAGTAGAGAATTAGATATAATAGAGAGTTCTTGAAAGACAGTGAATAAACAGTCTAAAATATATCGGTATAAGTTAGTCTTACTAAACTTTGAAGGGTCCTTGTATGATAATGAACAGATTTTGAAAAATCAGGCTTAATTATTGAAATATTAGGTATAGGATAGCTATTTCCGATTACAATTACATCAATTATTGCTGGACGAAATTTCATAAACTTATTTCATTGTTTAAACGCTAAGCTTTAATTTTTAATATTTCTGAAATCTTTTCAGAGATTTTTGTTTCTCAAACATGTTTTAAAAACGTTTCGTCGCGTGAACGAACCTTAAAGTAATCGGTTGTTTCTAGCGTCATCGTAAGATAGTTTTATTCTACTTTTAGGTACAAACGATTAGAATAAATGATAAAGTTACGGTATTGATCAATTAATAAAACTGATTAGAAGTTTATGAGAAATGGATTCCGTGAAAAAAATATCGCAATATCCCACAAAAAGCAATTGAACATTATTGACTCTATGTAGTACTATAAATTTTGAACTAATGAACGATATATAAAAAACATAACTTAAATAAAATTTAACATAACTAAACTAATCAAACTAAATCACAAGTTAATTTTTGACAAACATTTTTTCATAAAATTGTGTTAAACTATTTTACGATTTTTTGTCTTGTTATATTTTTCATGCAATATTTTTAAATTAAATATACTTTGTCTTACGATAATTTGTCAGGATACTACCACCAAAAGTTAACTGAATGCTTTGAAAGAACAAAATTAAAAAATATCTAATATTAACTCATATTGAAAACATTAATTATTAAAGAAACTATTATAAAGTTGGGAATAAATAAAGGATATACGTATATTTTTATACTATTATATTTATTGATGGTTTAAAAAATTTATCAATTATCAAAATTTAAATTAATTCTATTTTTCACTATGAATTGTAATTGTGCGATCTCAATGGTTTCCGGAGTAGTTTCAATTTTGGACAATTTGAATTAACGAGGATTAGTGTGAATCAAAATTGTTCTAAGAGCATATCTGTTGGTTTCTTAGTGTAATTTTAATTAAAAATCCAACTTCAGATCTAAGTTTTTCAACTTCGAAATTCATCATAATCAAACATTTATAATAATTTTATGCTTTTTAATTAATGACTCTTATATAGAGTAATGCTTAAATTGTTAAAGTTAATGATGTTTGACAGAATTTTACATTTTTATTTATACACTTAGCCGCTGCTCTTGATTACTAAAGCATTAATATTTGAAATTTTGTTCAATTGGTATTTTACTAGTAACTGTGGAATTAGATTCTTTTCCATAATCTTTTCAAAATGTTGATCAGGAAAGGATAAATTTTTCAATTCATTCTATTGCTGTTCAAAATGAATATTTATTAATTGGTCGTGTATAACGAAATAATATTTATTTCTTATTAAAGCTTAGCAAAGTTAATATCCAAAAAATAGTCATTTGCGCCGGATTAAAGTTTCTTAGACGGCTACACGTTTATTTGTGTTACTAAAAAAGATACTTGATAATACTGTTAGCTTCTCAAGTAAAACTAATTTAACCTCAATTGAAAGATATACATTGAGGACCTTTTTGATAAATCTTGGTATATCAAGTGCGTTAAATTTTGTTTCATCTCAAATTTCGATGAGTTCAACAAGCATCTTTTTAGAATTCACTATGATTTCCCATAAAATTTCAATCTATCTTATAAATTTGCTCATGATACAGTAAAATCTGAGGAAGCGACAATTTACGTTACACGACCACAACTCATTTATACATATGGAGTACATATTTAACATAAATAGCATTTGAAGAAGCATATAAAGAAGTTCTGTCTCCTAAACAACTATTACTTTGATTCAAAAGTGATTTATAAATTATATTATTTTATCACTGGTCTTTTATACAGAAAAAAATTAAACTTTATATAGCGACCAGCAATTAATGAACACAAGGGTGGGCACTTAGCCTCCATTTTACCGTAATTAATTTAAAACATTTAGATTCATAGGTATTAGGCTTATAGTTCATCATTGGGAAGTAATTATCGGTACACAAATTGTTTGTTCTAATAGATATGTGGTATTCAACGGTCTTAAAACTGAATTAGAGGTACTGAACATGAAAACGACTGAGAGCTACTTTAAAACACTAGAAAAAAATTTGATATTTCACTTTTCTTATATGGCAGTTTCCTAAAATATTTTAAAACTAAACTCTCAGTCTTTAGTTAGCTTTTGGAACTTAATTTTATGTGATGTTTAAATATACTTTTCTCTTGATAAATGCTTCTTTGGAAAGAGAAGATTGAGACGAAGCGAAAAATTGGTTTGCAGAGATCCAGACGATGTGACTTCACATCAATCCTACTACGGTGCAAGTTTGAAAATGAGTCGCTCTAATTAGCTTATTTATAGATAAATTGATCCTACCATTCAAACTATTAAGGCACTTAATTTGTAAAATAATATACAATATATTATTTTATTAGAATATTATTAGAATAAATTTATCTTGCTTCACTTGTATAATAATCATAAGTTTCTTCTTATGGATTCAACTTTTTATAAATTTCAAGTAATGATTACAGATAACGCTGATTTGCCAGATTTAAAATTAATGAAGAATAAAAACTAGAATCCACAGAATCTTCTATAATCCATTTGATTGGAATTGTTAATGCCTAAAAATGTACTTCATGGAGTTCTAAGCAAAAAAAGTTATTTTCAATTGAATTCTAATTATTTACTCGAAGAATCGTTCAGGGTTCTCAATTTAACTTTTTCTTGAACAAATTCACTACAAATTAAGTACATTCGGACCTCGTCATCACATTAAATAATTACTATGACTTCTACCAAATTTAAAGCTCGAAATCGAAGCTTTATACATGAGTCTACTACTAAACGACTAAAGACAAAATGTCTAAATCATAAGATCTAAATTTTTATAATCGAAAGTTTATTTTAATCTAGAATTTTTTATCCGAAACATTTTTTCATCGAAATGTACATTAAACCGAAACATATATTGTCGAAAAACAATATATTGACGACTTATTAAATCAAGTTCTTATAGTCTAAAATCATTTTAAAGGAATCTTATAATAGTTTATAAAGTGTACTTTTAAATAAAAGTACTCCGACAAATTGAAATAATTAGTCACCTTTTGTTTTATATACATTGTTAGCCATTAATAGTTTCAAAGTATTCAATACTTCTAACGCTCACTAAAATAATTGATTAACATTTTATTATTTATATTAAGAAGTGATTAAAGACACGTATAGAATATGTGAAACAGTTAAATCTAATAAAATTGTTATAATTTAATAGTTGAAGGATATGTAATGGTCTGATTAAATTTGATTATTTGTATTTCAAACATATCAATAAGCACTTGTAGATATTAAACTGTCGAAAATTTTAGTTATTCCTCATTCGACTAATATTACAATCGATATTTTGTTATTCGATTACATGGTTTAGATTTTGTGTCTTCGGTGTAATATTTTCGACTTTATGTTTTTAGATCAATTGTTTTAGTTGTTTTGGGTTTATATGTTGTGGTTTTAGATGTAGAAAGTAGAACCCGACCTGTACATACTCGTGTACAGGAATTAGTATCAGAAGGAAAACTATTCAATTTTTAAAAGTTATATTAGATATTATAGAAAACAACTAAAAATTTTAGTAAAGAGTGAAAACTGTAGCAAAAGCATTACATTTAAGCAGAAGTACAGAATTTAACAAATTCTTATTGAAAACTTATTCACTAGTAGCTTATGAAACATTACAAGACTTATGCATATGTTATGACAAGACATGTGGTTTTGTTTGAGCCCTTTGTAGTTATTTTCAATTGGATTACATTTGATTTAAATGTGTTTAAAATGTCTCAAAAAAGTAGTAAAGAATCTAAAAGACGTTTGATATCTTTTCAAGACAAGTGGTTTGATAATAATCAATGATGAGCAGTGCTCGAGCATTCGGTGCTCGGTGGCGAGCACGAGCACTGAGCACTTCAATTTTGCCGAGCATGAGCGCGTGCTCGAGCACTTAGTTCTAACATCAAAACTAATAAAAACGATGTCAACTGAATGTAAAAATAAATAATTTTATTGAATAAAACTATGAGAACTGCTATTCTAACAAATCGATATAGTAATACATGTATTATAAAGTATGAGAAAGGTTTAAAGATTTTAATCAGATTTTTCTGTCATTTGCTTATAAACATCTACCCCGGAGATTTACAATCAGTATTAAAGGGTTCAATATTTACTGTGGTGTCTGACGATCTTTTGAGCCTGAAACTAAAGTTAGAATTTAATATAAATATCAAATCTAAACAAATTTTGATTTAATTTTAAAGTTAACGTTCAATAATTATTTTCGTCCTTTTATAAATAGTTCGCTTATTTTGTTGCAAAATGAGATCAGTTTTTATCGTTAAGCATATACTTGAAAGGTATTTGATCTTACTTTTGACGTTTTGAATGTATTTTGCATTACATATGTTTAGGATTAAAGCTTTCAATAGACATAAAGTTTGAACATAGTGCTCAGTTGGTGCTTGGTGCTCGAGCACCTTCAAAATACGAGCACCGAGCACTTCGATATTGCCGAGCACGAGCGCGAGCACCGAGCACGCTCATCATTGATAATAATGATTATAAAGAGTGGTTGATTAGGAAAGATTAATTATGTACATCTAAAATTATGTACAAGTTTGTAGAGGAATTTTGAAGGAAAATCTCCAAAAATACAGGTTTCACTCAAAAAATTGTATGTCACACTACTATTCATACTGAATTGATGAGCGTAATTGCATTAATGATTAAAGAAGTGAATTTTCGGCGCTGAAAAGTAGCCAAATTGGCAGGTAATCGGTGACAAAAATTTCAAAATTCGGTAATTCAATCTTTTATTTTTGGTAATGTAAAAATAGCCTAAATTAAATCATCATAACATACAATGACTTATAAAAGGCATTGTTTGCATTGAAAGAAGAGTTGTATTTATATTATCAATCATATACACTTATAATAGTAAGCAATGGAACATTTTCTGGTAATAAGCTTTGTCTTCGATCGTTTAAGATATTTTTATATTGCGAGAATGATTTTTCGACGTCAACTGAAACAAGAGGTGCATACATAATATTAACTCTGTGTTCTATATATTGATTTTACTTCTGAGACGAAATAAACACTGTTAAAGTCAAAGCATTTACATGTTTTAATATACAGATTGTCCAAAATATAACTAAACTCAAATCTTAAGTACAATTTTTCTTTAATATTACGCATCGATTAGATGCAGCTTATGAATAAAGTTTGAAACGAGTAAAAGTCAAATTTTTAATCATAATGTTTGAGATAAAAACAAAAGTAGTATTTAAAATGGTCTTCTCAATAGAACAAAGAGTTTTTATTTACAATACTTATTTGCTAAATAAGTCTCGTGATCAAACTATAGAAGAACTTGCTGATAAATTTGGTAAAGAAGGATCAACAAATACAACTAAAATTGACATTAATATCAACAAGCATATGTTGTAGAGGACGTTTCTAAACACTATTTTTGTATACTTCATTAGATCAATAAAAGTTCATTTTGACAGATCAAATTTACAGTATATAAGTAATTGATATTACTTGCGATTAAAAGATCAAACTGTAAAAGCCTTTAACTGCTTTATCTGAGTTTAGTTTTATTTTGGACGATCTATATAAATGAGACTATGAATAATTGCAAACTTTCCTTCAATGCATTTCTGAGAATTATCTTATATGAATTTATTATATAGTTACGATATAGTTACAAATCAGTCATATCAACTCATAAGATCAAAACCTGTTCTATCCGGTGGCAAAGTATAAAATCGGTAAAAACTGATTGAATAAAAGTCTATATTTGAAATCTAAAAGACATAACCTGAATTAATTTTGGTGATTACCGAATATAATCGAGGTAAAAACGGTTTTCACCGAAAAGTCACTTTTCTATAAATGAATGAACATAAGTTTATATTACTGTCTCTCGTAGCGACGTAAGTATTTTTCATCTTGTGTACTGATCAAACTATTTTTCTTTATGTCGAAATCTTCATCGCATTCGCAGGAGTAATAATTCTATTACAACTCCCATCATAGCTGCGTAGATGATCGGTTAAGCGATTTAACCTGCGAGTGAATCGCGGTTCAAGTCAAGTCACCCTCAGAGAACTGCATATTTATAGGATTTAAGACAATAGGTTTAACGAAAATGTATCAAAATATATTACTCTTACATGAATAAATTTCCATTTATATTAGTATCATGTTACAGAATACATTACTTTAGGTTCAACAAATATTTACAATACTTTATCTTTTAAATCATTGTTTAAAAAGTATGAAAACTTCAAAAATAATTGAAAATAAAGTATTAGACAAATAACTAATTGAGAATAAATACAACTTTCGTGAGTAAAATACTTAATATAGATCACCAAAATTTTAAGTTTCAAAATTATATAATTGTAGCTGTTCGGGTCAAGTCGCATAAACCTTGATCCACTCATTGATACTCCCATGACAACCAGAACTTTCAGAATAAAAGTTCTCTCTTTCCAGAGGCTTAAACCAAAGAATCATAAGATTAGACTAACATAAAAATCTAATATTGATAATAATCAAATTTAACAAAAATATTAATATGATAAATTACTTAATGAGCTGAAAAATTTACTACTAATGTCAAGCATGTTATGTATATGCAAAAGCAGAGACCAGTTCATTTATCATATGTGAATCCTATGAAACCTTTCTCAAAGGAGAATGCCCAAATCCTATATAAATTAGCCCCTCGAGGTGCAAGGTGAAACCTATATCATTCGATAGATCTCTTCAAGTACTAATATTTGGGGTATCATTTAATTACCGCGCATTTTGTATATATAATTATAGTGTTGTCTACGAAGGGAAAGCATTTGTTTACAAATAATTTCCGTTTCTCAATTGAAAGTAGATACAGTACTGGACAAATCTAACTCCGTCTACGTTTACATGAATATCTCGAGAACCACAATTCCGATTCCAATTCTGTTTTCACTATTTTGTAGCAGAAAAGTGTACGATTCTAACGATATGCTACTTTCTAATTTCAGTTAAGATTTTATATTAAAATTTTTAATATAAAACATATTAAAAAGTTTAAAATAGCATTTAAATTATAGATTTTACGAATCTGATGTAAAATTTTTTTTTGATGAATTTTAACTTTTATTGATTTATTTTATTATTATATGGAATAATTTGGCAAGTAGCATACCGTTAGAATCGTACACATTTCTGCTACAAAATAGTGAAAACAGAATAGGAATCGGAATTGTAGTTCTCGAGATATTCATGTAAACGTAGACGGAGTTAGATTTGTCCAGTACTGTATATTTGACTTCCATTTAGTGTAAAAAGTAATTTCTTAATAGTGTACTAACAATGTCCGATTACACTCCCGATAAGAGTCATGTCAAACAATGTTTGATGTATGAGTTCGATCGCTGATCAAATGCCACTATGGCCGCCAATAATATCTGTGGAACCCACGGCCAAGTGATAAGTGTTCGACAATCCCAGAAATAGTGTAGTCGATTCCGTTCCGACGACCGCCCGAGATCTGGCCGACCAATCTTAGTGGACAATGATGTTTGGACAAAATTCAGTCGATAGATGGGGAGTTCTCATCATCAAGCAGACGATTATATAATTGAATGAACTCTTGCAACTTTTTTAAAAAATAAAATTTAGTTTTTGTTATAGTATCCGCTGTAATTAAATGGTACCCCTAATACTTTGTCTCTGGGCACTTTGCAATCGGAGCATCCTCCGAGCCGCTAGGAGGCGAAACTGTATAAACTGGAAATTCCTCAATTTCAGTGTGTGGATAGTGTAATCCTACTAAATCAGATGTGCTGAGTCGAATGGTGAAAGAATAAGAACAAAAAAGTCAACCGTAACCGAGTTACAGGGGATAGCGGGACTTACTTTTTTCGAAAAATCGATTTTTTCAAAATCGCTTTTTATGCATGAAATATATATCAATGAATTCTTCTCATCATTCTGGTCGAGAATATATATATATATATGTATGTGTGTGTGTGTGCGTGTGTGTAGTACGTTTACTCGAAAGTGTCAAACCAGAGTTTATATCATCATAGAACAGACACCGCCACGGACGATTCTTTATCTTTATTACTTTGTTTTATTCTTTAATATGTCTATTTTACTTGAATGTTTCATTTGACCATAGCATATCTAAAACGTTCAAACTAACATACACTCAGTTCAAAAACTAACTACCGGGTTTCAAACCTCTATAGCTTTTTAATGTATTAACTGATTTTGATGCGGTTTTCATCAAAATAAAGAAAGATTCCCCCGACTAACGATTAATATGCTAAATTTATGGAAATATTAAAAAAAGGATTTTTAAACAAAATTTGTTTTTACTAGGGGGTTAGTCAGATTTCGCCCAATCGCATACTAAGCCAATATGGATATCAAATTAAAGCTTATGAAGAATAGAACTGAAAATTCAAATTTTTTTAAAAGAATTTCAGAAGAATTTTTCAACAATATCAAGGCTGAGAGGAGATATAAATTTTTAAAGATTGATGTCTAAAAACAAAAGTGGTTGCAGCATATCGATATGGGTATCAAATGAAAGCTCATGAAGTGTAAATTTGGAAACAAGTAGAATTTTTCAAAAATATGAAGGCTGATAGGAGATATGAATTTTTAAATGTATTTAAATTTTTGACGTCAACCATTAAAAATTTATATCTCCTCTCAGCCTTGATATTTTTGAAAAATTCTTTTTGCTTTCAATTTTATTCTTCATAGGTTTTAATTTGATATCCGTGTTGGCTTGGTGGGCGATTAGATGAAATCTGACTAACCCCTTTGTAAAAACAAATTTTGTTTTAAAATCTTTTTTTTTAATATTTCCATAAATTTAGCATATTAATCGTTAATCGGGGGAGTTTTTCTTTATTTTAATGAAAACCGCATCAAAATCGGTTAATCCATCAAAAAGCTATAGAGGTTTGAAACCCGGTAGTTAGTTTTTGAACTGAGTGTATATAACGCACACGACGAAAGTACTCTAATGATACCTTACATATCAAAGTGAGAACAGTTATATAGGGTTAAAAAATCAAAGGTCATTAACAGGTCCTAAGACCCTTCGAGAGCATTAATGAGGTATCAATGAACTCAGCTCGACGAGATGATTACAATGATATCTCATATGATGACTTTGAGGTGTGGTTTAAAGTAATAGGTCACATGATAGGGTCAAAGGTCGCTTTACAGGGTCAAAAATGGCACCAATATTTTCAGCTCGGTGAGCTGAGTCCAATGATGTATAGGTCGAGGGGGTAAGACCACTACGTCCAATCAACGTAATTTTTGGCCATACTAGTCACAGGAATATCTCAATTGGCCCATTCTTTATATAATCTTATAGTACTCGAAGAGACCTTTTAATGACATAGGTCTCGCCTTGCACCTCAAGGGGGCCAAAATAGGCATTCTCCTTTTCAAGTGAAAAAATGAAGGGAAAATATTTTGATATTAAAAGAAAAAATACCGTCAATAGTGTACGCGAACCCGATTCTGTTCCATCAATGGTCAGTATACTAACCACTCAGCCACTAAGAAAACTAAACTTTGAATGCTTTTATACTGTAGATAAATCCAGAGTCCATTCACTTGACATATAAAAGTCAAATGAAATCAAAAGTTTGAATCAAATTTTTCTATCAAAGCTTTGTTTAATCCTTAGCTACAGGGGTTCTGCTGGTCAAACTCGGACAGTAAGGCGTCTGTGCTTTCGCGTTTAATTCATAAAAATTTTCCATCATTTTATGCATAGCAAAGATCTCCCGAAAAGTGCATTTCTTTTGGATAAGCATTGAATTACGAACTCTTTGAATCAAGTTTTACTCTCACTATTTGAAAAAAGATCAGAATCTCCTATCTGTCATTCAGCTTCACAATTTATCAAGCTTATCAAGATTTATATTCTATGAAATTGGAAAATCTACCTCTTGAAACTGCTTTATTTTTCAATGAATTTAGCAAAGAAACTATTATTTTTTCCAGTTAATATTCATACAATAACTAAAATTAAAACTTGAATGTTAAGCTTTCCATAAGTTCGAATATAATACCATGTTACTACTTTTGTTTTTAATTGATAACATTATATTGAGATTTAATATTAATTGATCCCATAATCGACCAGAAATTTGTCTTTTGTTTTAAATTAAAGGCTTAATAACTGAACAGTTTCGTACCGGATGAATTACCAACTATTTCCGTACCATTCTGATGAATGGTTGTTACCGTATCATTTGGATGAATGGTTGTTACCGTATCATTTGGATGAATGGTTGTTACCGTATCATTTGGATGAATGGTTGTTACCGTATCATTTGGATGAATGGTTGTTACCGTATCATTTGGATGAATGGTTGTTACCGTATCATTTGGATGAATGGTTGTTACCGTATCATTTGGATGAATGGTTGTTACCGTATCATTTGGGTGAATGGTCGATATTGTGCTTCGAACAGTTGTTACCTGATTTGAGCACCCTAACTCCTTTATAGTTAATCTAAAAATATTTACATCTTTACCATCACATCTAAAATTAATAATTTTTGTGCTTAACGTATCTTTGTCTTCTAAAATCCATCTTGTATCTTCACATGAGCAAGTAAATCTATTATCAACAACAAAAATTTTATTATCGTTTTTCATGAAAGTTCGAAATATTTCTCCAGGAAATCGGTTCAGTAGGTTATTTGCAATTAGCAGATCGATTTTGCAGGTGACGCTTGTACTCAAAGATTGATCATTCAGTTCTAATAAATTTAACGCATTATTATTCATGTTGATCGAGACTCTTGGAGCATCATTATTGCACGTGAACATCAGACTTTTATTGTCTAGTTTTTCTATTAAATTATTATCCAACCTTATTTCAGACAATTCTGTCGGTCCAGAAAAAGCATTGCTATGAATCTCTCGTATTTGGTTATTTTGAAGGAAAATTTGCTTGAGTTTTGCACAATGTTCGAATTTGTTTGGTTCAAGAGTAGTTATATTATTATTTTCGAAATTTATGATTTCAGTTTCGGTCAGCTTATTGATCAAATTCATTAGGCTTGTAGTGTTAATACTTGGATTGTTTCTTACGATTAGAACTTTAGGACTTTTCGTAAAAAAATTTTCGTCTATGGTTTTTAATGAAGGATTATCTTCAATGATCACTGTATCAAATGTTGCGTTGCCTAAAGCAGGAATATTATCATTGGTATAATTCTTGATTATGATTTCTTTTACGTGGAAAGGAGAAAAATGTACAGGAAGATGAGTGACATCAACGCAACGAATGGATTTTGATCTAGTATAACACGAACAGTCTCCTAAATCGTCCCATGGAGGACACTTAAATTGAGGTTCCATAAACCCGAATTGTACACAAACCAATATTATTACTCCTGAATTGAAAATAAATTGCTTTAAATTAATTTCCTTAAAGCACATCAACTATTTATAGATCAAAAATTCAAACCTTTCAATTGATAGCGCATCATTCTGAAAATTATACAACTCCAAAATTACTTTAAAACGCAATTTTATAGATTAATTTTTCAATACTATTTCAAACGTAGTACAATCCTGTTATTATAAAGTTGACTAATATATCTGAAATGACTGAAGTGGATTAAGCATTGTGAATGTCACATTATATACTTTATCTCTATAGCAGTAAAGGTATTTTTGTGCTTTGCAGTTTTTGGTATTTAAATACAATAATGCGGGTGTAAACCATAATCTGGAGATTATTCATCCTTTTCTCAATAAATTACTTACCTACGAGGACATTTTCTGGTGATAAGATACTATGATCAGTGTAATCTAAATTTAATATGCTGATTATATATTTCAATCAAAAACAACTAAATAATGAAACTTCTTACTTAGAATCTAAGTCAAGTAAACCTTATATGAATTTTTCGATGATTCAATAGATCAATAATATCAATTTTCAACGAATTTTTCAAACCCATCTCTTTTATTTGATCTTACAGGGGATTAGCAGAGTAGAAAAATAAAAACAGTAATTTTCCTTCATGATAGTTAGTAGATTGAAATCTACTACTCAAATTCAGAATTTATACGAGCAAAGACATATTTCAGTTTCCTACGGAGCATTAAATGGATTATATTTGAGCATTTTATACAGTATAATTCAATGATAAGTAATAATTCAAGTTTGCCGTAGGATTTGGCCTAAAGATATGAACTCTCCCAACTTTTCTTACCTATAGAGAACCAATAAATATTTGGTTTCCTTCACGATTTTGACCTTTGACTCGTGAGAGACCCACAAAAATCCTTGAAATGTAAGTCTATTATGTGAAAATCGTTAGAGATTTTTCGAAAGATATTTTACAATACATTTTGAATCAATTGATGCTTTAGTACTAAAGCTTTGATAAACCAAAACAAGATTATAGAAGTTATCTGTAAAAATGAGATTTCGAAAAATATTTTGAGTATCATGCTCTCAAGGCGACAGGTATGAAAAATATGTAAAATTGATATTTGAAAACTCATATTTGTAGTCTTGCACAACATTGAAAAATTGCATTAACTATTTACTAAATTGAAAAGTACTATTATATTTTTTGTATATAATATATACTTTCACTCAAAAGTATTATAAACATCTATTTTTCAAGGATAACGAATTAAAAACAATATCGCAAATTTTTATTATATTTATATCTTTAAAAACTGAGATTAATAACCATCGAAATTGGATCATAGTTTGGTTACAATTTGAATTCTTATTAAGAAAAATTCGGGTCAAAATTAAGTAAATATTAGTCAGTCTTAGAAATTTTGACCAATTCCACTATAAATTGATAACTAGCAATTGGCATTGCCTCCGTTCGCATTCATCACTTCTTTAGTTATTTAGGGATACTTCCCATCACCCGATCAATCACTTCTAGTCCAATCTGTTCACAACTTTCGAATAAGACTTCATGAAGCCTGCAATAGATTTAAAGTCAGATTGAGGTACCGATCGATCCAATTTGTGTCGCAAATGTTCGATGATATTCAAGTCTGGACCTTGTGGTGGCCATTCGATCTATTCGATCTCATTTTCTGTAAGCCGCTTCTTCACTAAACATGAAGGTTGTTCGGGACCGTTACCAGATTGAAAAATGAAGTTATCTCTGATTCCTATACGTTCTGCATTAGGTATAAATTGTTATTAATAATTCCGACGCAAAATTTAGCGTGTTCATTTCGACTAAATTGCCAATACCATAGGCCGAAACATATCCCTAAACCATCATAGAACGCGGGTATCTTGTAGTAACCGCAATGTTATCTTTAATAAGCATTTCTATTTGTTTTATCCACATTCTAGTTCGTCTTATCGAGTTTTTTAACTCAAATTTCGACTCATTGGACAAAATGACTTTGCTTGAGAGTGCTGGCAGCCAATTTAGATACTTCTTTGTAAAAGCGGATCTTTTATGCATTTTTCTCTCTTATCGCTAGTTTCTTATGTGCAATTTCACCAAAATTACTTTTCCCTTAATGGTCGTTTGATTGTTGATTCATTGCAATCAATATTCACAGAATACATGTCTTATTTTATTTGTTTGCCCATAACTCTCAGGGTTTTCGCCACATTTACTGCAATCTGTCGTCAGTTCACTTTGTTGTACAGCGCTTTCGGCAAGTTCTTAGTAAATTAATAGCTGTTAAATTAAGTATTAAGTTAAGAAAGTACCAATCTTTTTTATGGCTTTATAAACACACCAGGAACTATATCCATCTTTACGGCCATGGTATGGTATTGTTTGTATTCATTTCTCGTTCGAGAAATCTGTAGACGTTCGGCTTCATTGAATTCTCGTAATTCGAAAATTTGTCTAGAGATTAATTTTAAATCAAAATATTTCGATTAAAAAATGTTTTATTTAACTGATATTCCTTTTAGTTTAATTTTAAAGAATTGTGAAATGACTTTTATCTAGCTTTGATTCAGTCAATCTAATTTATGATCGAATAATAAGTAACGAAATGCTTTTAGTTGTTTATAACTTTACTGAAAATGTGACACTAATTTGATCCCGGATCCCATTATATCGTTCGGATCCTAAATTACTACGACTTAATTTAAAATAAAGTTAACCAAAATTGACGAAGTAATTTTCAAAGTTATACTTGGTCAAATACAAAACATCGAGTTAATTACTCTCATTTCCATACCTATGGACGGCATTGTAATTGTTAGTATGTGCGAGAAGCATGCAAAAAATTTTAAATAAAATTCTACAGATGCAGATAAATACGAATTGCTTTCTCATTGGGTTTCAATCGATATTTCTAAGCTATTTCTTAAAATGTACAGTCATGGGATTTTATTTTGAGACACTGTGTGCAACCTTTCATACAACTTATATGAACAGTGAAGATATGCCTAATAATAAAAGTTTAGTTCTGATTTATTAATAATGCAATATTTTTGCTACATCGGATAAAATATCGCAAACAAAGATTATTATATCGTCACGTCATTACTATTATGCGTTAGCTCGAAAATTTTGATAAAATGAGTTAGTGCCACTTTTGAAGTAAGATATGAAACCTTTATCAATTTCTCGAATCAGATATTACAACTTCGAACAGACTTTGAGAAACTTTCAAGTAAACTTCGAAATACATCATTTCGAGTACAGCTATTAGTGTCTTCGAATTATGATTCTAAACTTTAAACTCAAATTTGTACAAATCAGACTTTTGTGAGTTAGCGCATTATAACACTCACGTGACGATATAATAATCTTTGTGTGCGATATTTGATCTGATACTACAAAAATACTGCATTATTAAAAATCAGAATTAAATTTTTATTATCCAGCATATTTTTTTTTGCTGTTCATATAGGTTATATGAAAGGTTGCATACGTTATCTCAAAATATAATCCCAAGACCGTACAAAAAATACAACACGGAGATTTCAGATAAATGTAATTTTGATGATCACTTGGTTTTTATTAGAATAATTTCGTAAATTAAAAGCTGAATTTCAAAAGAAAATTTAAATTAGTATATTTGTGATCATTTCCAAAATTTATTTGGTTGGCTAAAATATTTCAAACAAAATGTCTCAAACTGGATGTACAAAAGCTTTTAGTTCATCTTTCAATTTATGGCCTATTCAGTAAAAAATAAACTTAAAAATTTTATCAAATACCAATTTACATATATCTTTGCCAAAAACTTTAATTTTCGTTTTGAGCAGCATTAAACAGTGAATTCTAAACTTTCTGCCCATCTTACACCTTTTATTTAGGCAAACACTTTTTGCATATCAGCAGATGATTTCTCATTATTTAAATTTTAACCTTGGAAATATTTCTCATATTTTCTATCATTTCTTAATTACTCTTTTCTCAATCTGACGAAGAAGGTTCTCGAACTTTCAGGAACCGACTTGCATAAAACTTCGTAAGCACGTAGTCCTTCATATGGGCATAATAAAAGCAATAACATTTTATGCAGTCTTTTACTCTTTTCATTTAAAGAAACCAGGAGCTGCATTTTGAAACTTTACAAAATTTACAATATTGTAAAAGTGTGCAATATGAATGGATGATTTACAATGAAATGTTTGCAACCGTTTGAGAATGTGGCCCCAGAATTTATGAAATAAAATATATTGCTATCTACTACTGTAATCATAGTCATAATATAAGCGACTATCTAAAACAAACAGAATGGCAACACCAACTACACTTTACAAATAGCTTTCCAGTACACTGTGATTTACTATACATTGATTTTATTACTTGAGTATAGTGTTTATTCCGTTTCGAATTTTTGAATTCAGTTCCGTTCCTATCCCATTCTTAAATAAAATTTTCAATTCCGTTTCGTTTCTATGCCGTTCCTTAAGAAAATTTTTAATCTTGTTCCGTTCTTATTCCGTTCATTTTAAAATATTCTCTAATCACAATGTCATTATCATTAGAAAATACAGCTTGTTCTGACATTTTAATTAAATATTATTATCATTAATTTTATTTGTAGACTATTTACTATTTTAATGATTTAATAAATTCAGAAATTTCTGGTTTAAACTATTTGAGACACTAATGATTTGATATATTTTTAATACATGGCCACAGAGTATTGCAATCATCTAATATAGCATTTGTTTATTGTTTATGTAATTTAAAATATAGAGTGAAACATTGAATTGTTTCCCTGATTTTGTAAAGAATTACAGTATCGTGCATTAATGACTTAATGCTAGATTTGTTTACGTTCTTCATTATATTAAGTTCCGTTTCTATTCCGTTCTCTTTAAATATTTAAAATTTCGTTCCGTTCTTATCCCGTTCTTTTGAGAAATTTTAATGCCCTTCCAATTCCGTTCCAGTTCCCGTTTCAGTTCCCGTTCCAGGAATGGAATCAACACTACTAGAGTATCGTCTCTCTGTCCAGAAGATTAATGAGAGAACTAAATAGTGTAAATTTTGAGAATTTTATAGCAAAATTTTCCAATCATTCAAATCGGTAGTAAAATACTTGAGGATTTTGCCATAAGGATCCTCAAAATTCACATCATTTAGGTCTCTCTTTAATCCTCTAGACAGAGAGACGACACCTAAGTCAAAAAAATTTAAAGCGTAGTAACATCTTAAATCAGGAAACTTTAGACAAATTTCAATAACACTTTTCAGTTAGGCTTCTATTTCTCATGAGGCTGAGTTAGCCACAAAACGTCTATATGCTTATCATCAATATAACTTGACCTTTAAAAAAAGACTCAAGCCACGCCCACTTTCGATTACTCATACGACAAAGTACTTTATTTTTAGATAAATCTCACTTTTGATCGATTATAATTAATTGAGCACTTTAAACGTATTGTTGTTTAGTGCATACTTTTTGAATTACACATCTTCAAACTAACGCCATATGTTCAACAACTATAGAAGTTATCAAAAAAGTGATAAAGAACGAGCCAGTAGTGCTTTCAAAATATTATACATAACTCTATCAATTAGAAGTAAAATTTATCTAAAAATAAGCATTAATCTGTTCTTTATTGTATCGATGTTCGAAGGTAAAAATGATATAAACCTAAATTTACAAATAAAAATTTGATTATCTTGAATTTGGTGCATCATTGATAAAAATTATTCACTAATAAAAAATTTATATGCAATTTCTCCGTTTGTAATGAAACACTATACTTGATATTAAGATTGCTCCAAATATTTAAACTATGAATCAGGATCTCATACTTATTGATCTTATACATTTTTATCTCAATTAGATTTATGGCAACCGAAAAATTTCGTAGCTATAAAGAAATCCATGCATTAAACAGGGATGAGTTGCCTAGTTTCAAAGATAAAAGTGTGATTTAATCAGAGTTGGTCCGGAATATTTTAATTTCAATAAACTATCGCAGTTTTCTCTTTTGGAATTGTTGATAAGGGTTAATTCAAAGACGAATAATCAATAGATGCCGATGTTGCTTAATTGAAAGATATATTTCTCTGTTACAAGAAATCTTTATACTTTATATATATAAGCAAATAAGAGAAAGGTTTATTGTGAAATAGATTTTTAGTTCTTTCTTATGTGATAGATTCTGGTTTAGTTTAGATCATACTCTTTGTAAAAAATTAATGCTCGAAATTATCTAAACGTATTCATTAAGTTTCATTCATCTGTAATTTATTTAATTAAAAATGAAATCATCATTAAATTATTTATTCATTGTTTTATTGCTGTTGGTCACATCTAGGATAATTTATTCAATTCCAAGTAAGAAATCTGAATCAATCCAACGATAGAATGGAAGAAATGGCTTAAAGTGCTTATTCTTTACATTTAGACACTTTACTTACTATTACTAGAAATATTCATGCAATCATTGTGTAGTTCGCTTCTTTTTAGTAAAAATAAAACTATAATCTTTTTAATATGAGTTTTATTTGGAATCGTGCATTCAAAAAAATCAACTTGAATTTTAGAGATTTACTATTTAATTGATACTAATGTTTACTCATTAATGATTGAAATTTGATTTAATAATTGGAAATAATTCATAATAATTTTTTAATCCGTCACACAACTAAAGGTGTCAAACTAGAGGCAAATGACTGGGAACTTGTAGAAGAGGGATGGCCTGTTAGAGATTTGGACGATGATACTCCACATCAGTTTTATTTTAATAAAGATTCAGAGAAGAGAAGTTTTGTTTTCAACGAAACACTCATTAAGAATATAAATGCAAAACTGATTGAACCTTTGAAAATTAGACTTAAGGTAAGTTTTTCCTAATTCAAACTTTATAGTTTTGTATCAAAGTCTAGTAATTGAAAGAATGTGATATGTGCTCGGAAGAAGAGAGGAATGTGTTCAATCACTAAAATTCAACTTTAGTGCTCTATTCGACTAAATATACAATTCATAAGCGAAAACCTTAGATGATTGTTGTCTAGTATAGCTCATAATTATAAAACAGATCTCTTGTTATCTAAATCGGTACAGAATTATAACAAAAATTTTAAAAACTAGGAATAGTTGTTGACCTATCTAATCATTGAGAGGAATATTAAAATAAAGCATATACAATAAATAAAACATAATGAATCGTGCTGAGTGTAAGAGCGAACATTCAATCAGTATACTCCACAACAGTATAAGTGTTCTATCCTTTCAATCCAAGTCAGCTTTATGAGAGGCTACTCCTGAGTCAGAATTATGAATAAGCCATAATTTAGCAAAAATATGCGTATTTGAATGCTTAAAATATGAAATTCTTAAGATTCACATTTTAGTATGAATCATATCTTAACTTTCAACTCATCCATGGGCTTATCTTTTATTGAAAGGTCACAGTTTCGTCATAGATAACGTTTCAATTTTTACTAGTATATTTTGCTTTATCGTCAATAGTTCTATACTTACTATTTTAAAGTTATCTTAAGCATAATTTACCTTACCTTAATCTTACTTTAAATTACCTGAGCTTAACCCAGCCTAACTCAATAGTTTGAGATCTTATTTAGTTTAGTTGAAGCTAAAGCTAAGTTATGTTGAGTGGGATTAGGACAGAAAAACAGCGCATCTAGCGTTGCAAAACCTCAAAATTCTTATCTCAAATATAAATCAAATGCACGTTTTCCAATCAGTTTACAAACGTTCAAACCTTAAGCAAATAAAAATTTAGTCTATTTTAAACATTAATTGTACCAAAACCACATACGGTTCTTCAAGAAAAGATAAGAAATTTGATGAACCACCTTCTAAATCAATTCTAGTATTGGTCATTCGCTCGTAACGTCAAACCTATAGATCCGAGAGAATTTCGTGTCTACTTAAAAGATCATACAGACAAATACAGAGTAAGCGAAATCGCCAAATATCAGAGTGAGTTTATTGGGCATTGGATGCCACGAGAATACAATTTAAGTTCGAGTGAATTGTCTACTTTTGAAATGGAATTAAAATCAGGACCTGAAGCCTTAACAGCCATCAAGGATCTAGAAAGTGAGAAAAATATTCTTCAAATTTCTTGATGATTCATAAAATTGATGAATTTTTTACAGTTGAATATGTGGTTTATAATGATGAGGCAAAAGAAGTACCAAAAGTCCCAGAAAATGGCTGGAATCAATTTTACATTCCCCCGAAAAGCCGGCCATCAGATTCAGCCGATTATCTATATATGTACTCGTGTGGCTCAAGTTGTAAAATGTCTATCGATACTAAGTATTTCAAAGGTTACGAAAACAAAAATCTTCATAAGCTTCACATCAAATTCGAAGTAATAATGAATTATTACAATAACAAAGTATAATTAATGCGATAATTATTTTGTAGTTCTGGTCAAAATCAGATGAAGACAGAAATTTGACAGCTTTTGGTAAAATAATCCCAGTTAAAAAATCTATCGATGCCTGGACACCAGTTGATGCAATATTAGAGTCTGATATCATTTCTTCAGAAGAAATAAATAAACTATTATCTATCGAAATCCCATCGAATGATGATTTTTATTTTGCTATTAAAGACATCACAAGTAAGTGAATCATCATAAACTGGGACTATTGTGATCCTACGGTTCATGATGTTAAGTGCATACTTTTACCACAATAACTGTTGTTTATATATTTACTCCCAAAATGATAAATTTTGCTGATTTGCTACAATTTTAATAGAAATCTTAAACTTGAATAACTTATTTCTAAAAAGTTATCTCATTAAACTGTTGAACAATTTTCGACCGACCTCCAGCGTTAATTTAGTGATAAATCCCTGACGTGTTGAGCATTCTTTATTTTGCTTCAAATAAGGAAAGATTAGCTGATGATAAAAGTGTTTGCAAGCTCTTATTAAAAATACAAATGATTGAATTTTCAAGAAAATTACTAACATCAATAAATAGTTTTAGGAAATTCTTTACTGTAAATAGTCTTAAATAAGTTGATTCTCTTATAAATACTCTTCTATTGATTGTATTAAAATGAATGACATCTATTCAATAGTCAATTACGAGCTTCAAAACTCCGGAAAAGTAACAACTGGAGAACCTATAATTTGCAATCAAGATAAATGTGAGTGGACTATACATGGAAACCATTTTTGGTCAGACAAAACTTCTGACTTCTGGCCGTCAAAAGATAGTGAAGGAAGATATCTCTACTATCCTACAAAAGTGGATAATTTGAAGGAACTGCCACCTGAAAACGATTTAAACAAATGTTATTCAATCGAATACTGGGCTGCTGATCGTGAAAATACTGTTTTCAATATACAATTTAATACTAAGGATGAAGACACAAGAGATGTCATTCTTAGTATCAAACCAACACTTAACGATCCGTCAATGCAAAGAACAGAATTCTGTTTACGTGATTTGATAGCTATAGATGCAGATCAATTCACAATTTCTTTCAATGTTAAGAAACAAAATTATAACCATAATATTAACGGATTTGCATTAAGAATCATAAATACTACTCATACACCAACAACAAGTTGGACTATTGAAAGCCAGTCACAATCCTTCTTAAACGCTTGGAAAGACTTGCCAGATATCAAATCTGAGTGGGTATCACAAATACCATCTCCTGGTCATTTTACACTTACCGATGTTGCAAAATTTAGAGGTATTTAATAAAACAAATACATGCATAAGTTGAATTCAAAATTTTATTTCTAGCTTATGCCGAATCTTACTACCCATCATCTGCTCATTTGATAAGCAAATGGGTTAAATATGACCCGAAACTTATGGCAAACTCTCTGCCGAGATATAAAATAAAAATTGTCGACAAAAATCAGATCGATATGTTTGATTATTTTACTGTTACACCAAAACTGTGCGATTCAATGATGTTCTGTAGAGAAGCTGTAATTGAGCAAATTCAGGATCATTCGGGAGATACATCATTTGAGAGAACAGTTGATTTTAGTTTTGTAGAATCTGATCACTTGAAATATGTCAAATTGATGTTCTACGTTGAATATTTTATACCAAGACATAAGAAACTTAAGCCAAAAGACATTGATTTCGAACTTGAGCTGATTCATTTTGGCGATCCTTGCTATGAAGCAGACCCGAGTGCACCAATTTGTCCTACAAATTCATTGTGCGTGAGCAGCATATATGAACCACTTCCAGTCAAACCTGAATGTGAATGTGGGTCGAAATATACAGGAGACAACTGCAATCAAACAAACTATTGTAATACAAAAGTAAGTTTAGTTACACACAAGCGAAAAATATAGGTTTCTATCAAATGATGGAAAAAGATATGCAAATATTCTTCAGTCAAAGCGAGTTTATTTTTACTGAATTCAAGCATTAAATCATTATCTCATTACTTTATTAATTGAATATAAAAAAATTGAAGCTTCAATAATGATATAACAGATTGAATTCGTTTTGATATTTCAACCTCTAAAGTAAAATTGACTATTGTTTGAAAACTATTTTAAAATTTGGATTATATAAAAAGATTTTGTATCTCATTGAAGGTTGCGAATGATAAATGTGCCGGTGCGAATGATAACGGAATATCGTGCTTGAACCTCGCAGCTGACTTCAAATGCGTATGTAATATAGATGAAAAGATTAATTGGAATTCTAAAAATAAGATGTAAGTTTACTTGAATTTTTCCTAAAACATCAAAATAAGCCTTATTATTTTTCAGATGTGAAACTCCTCAAACAGAAGAATCAACGTTTTGGGAAAAAGATGCAGCTGGTTATTATAAACCGAATGATCGTAAACCTGATAAATTATCAATAAAGCTCATTGAAATAGAATATAAAACGTCAGATGTTTGTATAGATATCGACTATATCTCAGACAAAGAAGTCAATCTAACAATTGAATATTCAGATAATCTTAAAACACCTCCTCTAAAACTCTACGATTTTCAAATAATTGGTAAAAATGAGCTGAGTTTCTGTGTCCTGGACTTTCTGGAGTCATTTAGAGATTCTTTTAATATTTTACTGGATGTCTCATCAGAAGATCCTGAATGGTTCAAGCATTTTTCAATCAAATATAAAACTAAAGTGCAAAATGTTAAGTTACACCAACCATATTTGATGAATTGGATGCACGAACATTTCGAATTCAAAAAATATATTTCTCAACATACTCCCAATCATTTCTTCAAGGAATTATCTGATAAAACAATAACTTATCAAGGTATGAATTTGTTTCTATGCAAAACTATTTTTTGTATTTTAGATCTCGTTTGAATCAAATCGTATATGTATAAATCTAAATTATTAATTGGGTTTTATGAAATAATTTTGTAGTTGAGGCTAGCCAAAATCCTTCAACAGCTTGGATTTTCAGCGAATGGATCAAAAACGACTCAAGTTTTCTGTTGCCTGAAAGTAAAGAAAGAAACTACTTCAGTTATAAGATATCAAATGAAGCTGACCTTAAGAGATTCAATATAATAGCAAAGATATGTTTTTTTGATTCAAAACAATTCGTATGCCAGGGCGAACAAATAATTATGTCAACATCTCCCATTAACAAAGCAGAACATCATTTTAAGTCACAACTTAGTGTAATCGGTAAAGATGACAGACCATTCAAAATTTTGCTTAAAATCGAAACTTCAGATCTGAAAGAAGATTTAACGATCAACTTTACATCGATCTCTATCGGTGATTCATGTGCACCTGAAAATGTTTGCCAAAATTCAGGCACTTGTAAATCATCAGTTCCCAATGATCCTAATGTTGAATGTATCTGTAAAGATGAGTTTGGAGGCAAACGTTGTGAATTTAATAATCATTGCAAAGCAGTAAGTCTATTATTGTGAACTATCAATAGATCGGACAAATAGGAATCAATTATTAAAATATATCAATTGAGAGAAAGTTTAAAATCACCCATTAGTAAAATTTAGTTTTAAATAGAACATCGAAGAGTATGCATTTATTCATAAGTTATTTGTCAAACATCTTACCATTTCGTTCCCTTTTTCACATGCCGTAGTAATAAAAGTATAGTAAACGAAAACATAATTCATGGAATGGTCGACACAAATTACGCCAATAGTTGATTAATCATCTGTTAAAGTCTTAATAGGCTTTAAGGGGATTGATGTAAAGAATAAATTTAGAGGGAAAGTAATCTTTAAGCATTTCACACATAGTTTATGAATAAATGCATATCGTTCAATGCTCTAGTTATAAAGAAATAGTTTCATAAAAGTAATGCTGCGCAAAGTCTAGATTTGGTATCTGAAGCTCTAGACTTTAGACTTCAAGTTTAAAATTTTATTTAGACTTTAGACCTCACGTCTAAAAAATCTTTTAGACGTTAAACTTAGATTAGACTTTTAGATCCAAAAAATTTAAAGTAAAATAATTTGTGATTTATGATGATATCGAAGGGAACCGATTCCTGTTTTTTCACTCAAATCTTTAGAACAAAACTTACATTCTATTATTTCTTCACTCAATTTTTCAAAATGATCCCATTTCCATGACTTTCTTTGAGGTCTTTCAACACTCATATCACTTTCTAAAACTACAGTTTCATTCTCTGAATCTATTTTGAAGTTCTTTTCAAATTAAAACTTATTGAAAACTACAACAAGATTAATATGGTCTCTATGACCCATTCATTGAACCATTGCAACAAAAGTTGCAAACATCGAGTTAAATAAATAAAAGATACTGTATTTTGATTTTATATGACAATTCAATATATTAAATTTCGCGGAAAGTTGTTACTTTAAAATCTTTTTTGTTGAGGCCTAAAAGTCTAAAATAGTTTAAGACTTCAGACTTAGACTTTTAGAAAACGTTTAGACTTTAGACTTAGACTTTATACGTAGTCTAAAATTTTTTCTAGACTTTAGAAATAGTCTAAATTTCAAGTCTAAAGTCTAAACGTACAGCATTACATAGAAGTTTAGAATGCAAACAATTTTATTGTCGCAATTTTCAATCACAATGAATTTGACAGCCCAGTTAGTCATTAGATAACTGAACTATCATTCATTTTTAATAGGATAATAAAAGTGGAGATAGTCTGTGTGAAAAACAGCCTGGATTCAACCCCGATAAGAAATGTATCCCCGTTTCAAAGGGTGTGTTCGAATGCCGATGTCCTCTAAAAGATTATAAATGGAATGCTGTAAAAAAGAGGTAGAGCTCGACTGAAAGAAAAAGATTTAAAATTTTATTTTCATGAATTCCGATTTTATTCAAACCAATTGAAATTCTCTATTATTCTGAAGGTGTGTAAGAAACGCCCCACAAAGGATAATACGCAAGTGTGAAAACCATAATTGTGATATACTTACATTCGACAATGGCAAAAAGAGCTTCAATAATGCGTTTAGTTGGTCTCACAAGAACTTTCCAGTTGTCGAAACTCTTGATGATCAAATACTTTCTTTTTATTATCCAACTAAAACAAATTCGGACTTTAAAATGATAATTTCCAATTTTGATGAACAATTTGATGGCTGTATAAAATTCAAATACTTTGTGACCGAAAATGCCAAACTCTTGATAAAATACGACGGTAAAGACATTTTCAAGATAGCTTCTACCTATGCTTCCGGAGATTCAAAGATCGATTGGTTGCCAGATAGAAAAGATGATGAAATACTATGCATAAGAGATTTGATTTCAGACAATAAAAAAGAATTCAACCTTTCATTTTCAAGTACTCACTCTAACGAGGATTTGGTTGCAATTAAAGTACAGCCAACAAACTTAATAGAATTCGAAAAAAGGACCGCTCCAATCATTCTGCCTTATATAGTACAGAATGACTTCATGAATGACGCCAATCGTTCGATTCATGATTTCGACTACCAGTGGACAATTCGATTTCCTCGAAAATTATGGAAAAGTTCATTATCATCTTCTAAGGATTCGATATATCTCGAAGGTATCAATATTTGGGTTTATATTACACATTAATAGAAATATTTTTTAAATCAACGAAAATTCTTTTTTTTATGAATTTTAAGATTTGTTGACGGAAAAAGTAAAAACAGCTTTAGTGATGAGCAATTGGATAGCCCAGTGGGCTGAAGCAATGCAATTTAGAGCTAAGATCAGTTCAATGAATGGTGAATTCAACTATTTCTCTCTACAATTAATAGTATATAACCATCTAATGGTAGAAGTTCACAGATCTAAAGTCTTCACTAATTCCAAACAAGAAGTAATTTAATACAAGAATTTATTTAAGTACTTTTAATATGTTTTTATTATCAATTAAGGGAAAACTTCGAGATTTTATAAGTATTCCAATCGAAAGAACGGAAGGCGTTTTCCGAATAGCAATTATGATAACCTACAATCAGTCGACAGTTTTAAATAAAAAAGAAGAGGAAATATTAACATTAGGACCAATGAATTTGGGTGACGCATGTGTTACGATTATTAATGATCAATTAGTGCATCGTAGCTGTAACTCGCCATGGGGAGAATGTAAGAGACTCGAAGCACCTTTGGATTACACATGTAATTGTAAGCCTGAATTTGATATCGACAAAGACTGTGAAAATCAGAATTTTTGTAATTCTAAAAACACTTTCGATGCACCAGAAATGGTATGTGTAATAAGACTTAATTCTAATATCTACTTTTAATTGAATGGACAATTCTATAAATATATAATCTCTTGAAGAAAAACCAATCACATATCATAAAGTACGAAATAACAGGCTCCAATTATTGTAAAGAACTTGACCAAACTAAATGTCTTCCAAGAAAAGCTGGAGATTTGAATTTTATGTGCGATTGTACAAATAATGACTTCTGGAACTATAGGAAGAGAAGGTTAGTTCATTTTTTTAAAGAGACAAAATCTAGGTTTATTAAAAATTTATTATCGAATAGATGTGCTCATCAACCAAAATGCCCGGAGAAAACTTGTGACCCTCTAACGGAGGAATGTGAAGAACCTTCAAATGTCGATCAAGAAGCAGTTTGCAAATGTAGACAAGGATTTATAAGAAATAATTCATCTAAAGAATGTGAAAAATTCAATATATGCAAACATAATAATCCATGTGGATCTGATCCAAATGTCAGATGTTACTCTTTGGAAGATGGGGAACACAAGTGTTTGTGTTCAGCAGGATTTTTAACCGAAGGAAGTAAGTTAAATTATCAAATTAATAAAAAGATAATAAAACTATTTTTTGAAGTGGTTTATCCAAAATGACTATCATAATAAATCAGAACTGATATTAAAATTCTTGAAAGTCTAGACATTCGTTTAATAATTTTTTATTGATTATTCATATATTAAATTCATGAATTTATTTAAAGGCGGGGATAAAATCAAATGTGTGTCAGACTTTTGTTCATATCCAACATTGCATAAATGCGATCAACTTTGCTGCCCGATAGAAACAGAGCCTTACTATAATTGCAGTTGTAATCATGGCTACAAATGGGAGCAAAATCATTGCAAGCCAACAGAAGATTGTAAGGATTGTCAAAATAAAGCATTTTGTAACCATGAAACATCTAGATGTCAATGCCCTCCAGGGTATAAATTGAAAAATAATAATGAATGTGAATTGAATTTAGAAGGTGAGTTATGAAATAAATTGCTTTATTATAAAACCGATTCTTGAAAATTACTTTGATAATAAACTTTGAGTTTAATTCATTGAATTAACCTATTCCAACTTCTCAATTAATTAAAACTTAAATTTGCTTTTTGAACAAAAACTTTTAAGTTTCTATGTTCACTACTAACAGATAAAAAATTTGAAAATTTCTGTCCGCATGGAAATATAACCAGCAAAGACAATGAATTAGTCTGCACTTGTAATGATGACTTTGAAAAGCACGAAAATCAAACATGTGTACTCAAGTCTTTGTGTGGAACAAACGGAAAAGGAAGAGGGTTTTGCCAAGATAAATCAGCCAAGTGTTTAATTGACGACACTAATATCGGTCATTTCAAGTGTGCATGCCCTGAAGGAAAAGTATCTTCTAGAGGTGGACGAGAAATACATGAGAGTGAAACAGAAAACACTTGCATCGATATCTGTGATTTTCATGGAGTGGAAGCAATTTGCTCTAAATTCAATGCAAAATGTAACCCATATTTGGCATCTAAATCGAATCTGGCAGACAATCTATCATATCCATTGGATTCTAGAAAACTAGAACATGAGAAATTTTGTGATTGTTTGCCTGGTTATTACATGGATTCAAGATATGGATGTCTATTCGCTAAACATTCCGTGACATTCAAATTGACCATAAAGAATACCTATAGATATCCAAACAATGTTACTGTGTCTGCAATAGTGCCACAATATCTATTTTACCGTTCAAATGGACAAAATTTAAACAGAGCTAAACGTGCACTACCTGAAAATTTTGATATGGACATCGGTTATTACAGGGCTATTGAGGAACAGAATATTCTGAATTCTAAGGAAGATGAGAAGGCTCGCCAAAACTTGATTAAAAGCGAAATCATAGAAGTGATAAAAGATCGATCTCTGGAATTACTTGATTTAACTGGTTTAGTTAAAGATAGAAACAAAATTGGAATCAAGAAGTGTGAGCCATTTGCAAATACAAAAGACTTTTATGAATGTGATGTTGTGGTTGCTTTGTCAAAGTCTCTTAATGATAGCAAATCTGATTTGGATAAAATGAATTCCGAATGCAGAAATATTGGCCCTACCAACAGTAAAGCCAAAGATATATGCTTTTTCGTACAGAATAGTTTGGTTGTCAACAGAGCTAATTCTTTTGAATTCATGAACAATGAAGTAAGTTACTATTCTGACTACTTTAAATTCAATGAGAAGAAATTGATTCTGTCTTGTCTGAACCAAATAATTTGAATTACAAATATAAAACAAAACAAATAATAATTAGAAAATATACTCATTATTCAATGAGAAATAATCAGAAGACAATTCAATCAACCTTTTTTATTTAGTTACTTATTTAATTATTTGTAGATTCTTAAAAAAAATCTCAGTTCCTGAACATTAGACGAATTTTCATTGCTCTGAATTAGTTGAGAATCGATAACTCAAAGGATTTTCTTGTAATTGGATCGATCGAACTCATAAGAACAATCTGAGAAGTAGAGAATAAGCTCTAGCTCAGAAAGTTTTAGGATTCAATTTTTCTTAATTTTTTATCATGAGATATAATTTCAAAGACTAGTTTCAACATGCTTTTCATCTGACTCATTTTTAAATTACTGATATTTTGATCTGACATTGAAATTAAGATTTTCCAAAAGATTTAAAACTCTTTCTCTCTTTTGAATGAAGGTCTGTTCGGACGATAGTTTTTGTCCTAAAAATTCCGATTGTGTTAAAGCTACTGATGGCTCAAATAATTTCGAATGTATTTGTGGTCATAATTTCACTTTAAAAGGAACAAGTTTTATAAGAACACAATCAGATCTATACAAATTTAAAATAGAAAGATGTGAAGGTCAGCACTCATTCAGTCATATGATTTGAATAACTATTGATTAATTCTTTCATTTTCTTACGACAGCCAAAGATTTGTGTAAGTTATGCCCTAAAGGTGATAATAATATCTGTATTCAAGAAGAACCTAAATTTAATCAGCAAAATAAGAGCTATCAATTTGACTATCATTGTTCTTGCAAGCAAGGCTACTTACTTGATAATAACCGTCAATGCTTGAGTAAGTATATATTCCATATTTTTGAGTTTCACCTAAAATTAATCTCCCTCCATAATAATTCAGATATTCTTCATTAAAAATACAAATAGCTTGAAGAAATAACAAACTTTACTAAAGTCTTTTAAAATTATATTTCATTTATCTGTTTCTTGAAAAACTTGAAAGTTTTACAAATATGAAAAATGTCTAGAATTAACTTTAACGAGTAAATTTGATGAGATATATGAATTTTTTCTCATATTTAATCAATTGAATCGATTTATTTTTAGGCGTTTGTCCAGGCAACTGTGGTGAACATGGTGTTTGTCAAGTTAAAGGTACCGACGGCCACGCTTGTGTCTGTAATGACGGTTGGTATGGAGATAAATGTGATAAAGAACATTCCGAACCAGGAAATGGCGGCTGGATTGCTGGAATAGTTATATTAGCAGTACTTGTAGTAATTGTTGCGGCTGTTGCAGCATTTTTTGCAAAAAAGTAAGCTATATTCTTAAGATATGATCGATTTTCAATAAGCAATTGTTAGAATTGTTGAGATGTCCCATTTTTCGTTCATAAAAAATCATTGAGAAACCTTTAATAAAAAGGTTGCTTTCTAAGTAAATACGTCTCTTTAGAGCACCTAACTCTCGATTCAAAATGGGGTTCAACCGGGGCAGTTACTTTGTTTCAAGAAGAAAATCTACCACTCCTTAAGGTGAGCCCGTTTGCTTGAAATTCAGAGTGTTTGTGCTATGAAATGGGAATCCTTAACAATTCAGCAATTGAAAAATTTATTTCTAATCCAATTTAAATAAATCAATATCCTCTTTAGAGCTCGAAATGCCTCTTCTACGAGTGGTCATTCAATGGATGATTTTTCTAGGTCGCCTGGGAGATTTGGTCATGAAAATCCATCATTTCATCGTGATTGAAAAAGTTAAACAATTTTTAATATAATATCAATAGTATGATCATTATTTAGTGAACAACTGAAAATATTGTATAACTTGCTAATGCTTTTGTTAATAATTACTGAATTTTGAAAAATAAATAAAATCTTCTAGCTTTATATCGCATAAAAATTTATTTCTAAAAAATATAAATTATATGTAAGATTGATTTCTCTTAAAACTAACGTAAATGATATAATCGCAACTTAAGGGTCTTCACCACATCAATAAGCATCATCAAAGTAATGATTATATACCGCAAAACTTTTATCCACAGTACTTCAGAAGAAAATTTATCACAACTTTTTACCTTACAAAGATAGTCTTTTTGATTCCGCTATTACTGATATATAAATTTAAGTTTCTTTCTAAAATTGATAAATTCTTTACAGGAAATCTTAAATCGCATAAACCTCTAGCAGAACAAAATGAGGGCTATAGTCATCAGGATTAAGAATATGATAACTGCTATTCATTCCTACAAATGCATCACATCTACAAGTAGGTTTTCTTCATTCTCGTCATTGTTTTTTGTTTGGTATTATCAAGCCTTTGAAAAATCTAGTGACCTGAGTTCATGATCGATCGCATACTAGATCACAATATAAACATTATCTATTAACAATAGAGTTGTAAAAACCATGTACTGTATATCAAAAGTCTACTAGAACTCTAGAAAAACATAAAATAGACTATTTGTTATGTTCACCATCTTTTCTGAATTTCAAAACGAAAAGATAAGTTCTGAATAACTTTTTTGCTTTATTCATTTGTAAAAGGTTTTTAAAAAATTATGACCAATAGAGTACGCTTATGAGAGTAATCATTGAATGTAGTTATAGAACCTTTTTAAATTTATTAAAATCAAGATTTTAGATATCACTTAATTGAAAAACTTGGCTTTCATTTTTTAATTTTACTCTCCGTATAACCATCATTCATATGAGAATAGCATTAACAGTCCATGCATATAATGCTACGAGAAACGCGATCGCATGCACATAACTGTTTGGACACCAGAAACAGACCGTATCTCCGATTATCAAATTAAGTATACTTATGAAAGCTTCGGCAATACTAATACTCGAAAAATATATCTCTTCTCCATTCCACGAATAACCAGTCGGGCAGTCGATCTAATTATAAACTATGTAAACTACTTTAATTGTAGTTTCTGGCTTAAAATCAGTTATTTGTCCTGACGTTGCAAAAGATGGCCCAATATATACATGGACGCAAAGTCAGAAGCAATATTAAGTTCTCTGTATGGTAGTAGACTTTTGACTATACGATATGCCATAAATGTGTTCTGATTTTAGCTAACTTTTACTAAAATAATAAAAGCTCAACTTTGAAATCATTAATTAAAATGAAGTAAGGAAATAGGTTATAGAAACTATTAGTTTATTTGTATGTGAATGCAATTTATCGTAACATCTAAGTGCACATAATATATATGATGCATTAAAAGCATTGCATTCTCATAATGTTAGCATTTAGTAAGAATTTAAGTAAAAGCATTAGTGGTTGAAGCTATTAGTCAGAATTACTCTTAAGCTATATTATACTGAAATTGCTACACTTTAGATTAATTATAGTGTTTGTCAACGTATTAAAGAAAATGAAAAATTCATAAAATAAAAGTAACATAAACTTAAATTGTTCTTTACGCACAACTTTATGCGACTTAGTGTTGTAAACAGTACTGTTAAAAGAAAGTATCTAAGAAAGTCTCAAGAGAGATCATTTCTCTTCAAAAATCTAGAAATTTTGTCAAAGTGAACTTACCATTGGAAAATATGAATCACTCATAGTATGTTGATTCTCCTACTAGAACAAGATTAATTAATCGCAAATAACTTATGTTATTAAAAATTATTCGCTAGTTAATTAATATTCGAGTTCACTAACTTATATTTCATGACTATTTTAAAAATTACAGATATTTATCAAACAGTAATTAACATTTAATTAAAATATTGGCCTTCTAAATAAAGTTGTCTGGTTTGCGATATAATTTAATTTTTCAAGTTATTTTATCTTTAAAGCTATCTTAATGAATTTATTGATAAGGGCTTAAAAATAGCTATCAAAAAATTGTTCTTTTTTCATGAATTTGAGAGTCATTAAATTTGAATAGAAAGAAAATTTCTAGATCGTTAAACACTGTCAATATAGTATTTTTAATTCTAGTATTGGCTCATTTTAAAGCTATTCAATAAACTGTCATAACATTCTATCATATTTTTGGTTATTTTCCAAGTTTAAAATTATTTTTAAAATATTGTTTCAAAGTGATTGAAACACAAGCTTATTTTGCATTAGCAAAATAAGTTTTCAGGTATTTCAAATTATGTGCCTATAAATTGAATCATACAATTATAAGAACAAATCATACTTAAGAACATAGGAAAAAACTAGGAAAAGTTAGATTTTTTCTTACTTCAATGCATCCAGATATTGATTAGAACGGATTTGATTCATTCAAGACTAAGCCTTAAAAAGTATTATTTTGTCTGCAGGAGATGTGAAGGCCTCAAGTCAAACAATACACATAAATAAATAAAAAGACTAACAATAAAAGACATTTGTTGAGAGAGATATTTCGTTATAACAAAAGTAGAATAATTGAATCCATATATTTATTGTTAATGTCCACAATTGAGGACTGCATTCTGGAAACTTTGCAAAAATAGCATTATTGCAAAAGTGTACATATGAATGCAATCTACTATTTGCAATCGCCTTATCTTTTGCAATTGAAACCGTTCAAGAACGTGGCCCTTGGTCTTGCGATATATTTAGTATAAGACATAGTCAGAGATACAGTTCAGTCCATTAAGAGATGTCTGCGATCATTTCCCTAAATAAGAAAATATGATAGTTCATTCACATCTACTGACTTTCAATGAGTTTCGAACAAGTTTTACAAAATCAATGAACAGATGAATCAATTTTAATCAATGGCTTTGTATTTAAAACATGATTACAACATAGATGCGTCGCTTTTCTAAATAGGATCCAAACATTATATTTGAGTTAAACTGTAAGCACTTTCAACAATCCAAACATCGATCGACTGACAGCACCAAACAATATAAGATCAGTCTTTGTATTACTAGAAGCTTATTCTGCTTTTGGCAGACTTTGTGTCACAACTTATGCGACAAATAAGTGTTGGCTCATTCAAAAGATTTAAAATATTTGAACGATTCAATATAAGAAAATTAAAAATTGATTCCCTTAAAAATTGTGACTTTCAAATGAAATCAATCTATAATTGAAGAATGTGTACAAAAGGTATGACAACTTTATCAATATTCAATTTTTAATACAAGTTTAATTAATGCTCAAACTTTTCAGTCTTAATACAAACCCTTGTTTTGGTTCTAATATCAAACCTGCAATCGGTATTGTCTGATTGCCCACCATTTGATTTATTGGATCCGTGTTATTGTCACTCTAAAGTGCCTCAAACTCATATATCATATTGTGGTCAAAATAAATCTGAATCTTCATACGAATGTCAGGTCCCTGTACTGACCTGTGCAGGAAATCAACTCATAAATTTAAGTCAAATTTTGTCTAAAGTCAGTAATTATTTGTCAGATGAGGGAAGAAAACATTTCGAATGGTTTTATTTGTCGAATACAGCGATCACTGAATTGGAGGCAAACGTTTTCTCTGGTTTACACTTCAGAAATATATATTTGCGTCAATGCATTAATTTGGAAACAATCAATTCTTTTGCTTTCAATAATTCGGCCCAATTTGTCACAAATATTTGGATAAATGCAACAAAACTGTCCGATAAAATCAAATCTAAGAGATCTGTATTCAAAGCATTGAATAGTTTAAAAAATTTGCGAACTCTAGAAATAATTGGCAGTCAATTGACTTCAATTCCATCCAAAGCATTTAACCGGAATTGTTCGCTCAGAATTATAAGTTTCCACAACTACGATGAGCGCCAGTTTCTAAAGAAAATCAATTCTCAAGCCTTTCACAAGTTGTCAAATCTAAGGAAAATCGATTTGCGTAATAATCGTATTTCAAAAATCAAATCTCATGCGTTTGAGTTCTCAACGCATTCAAATCACACGCTAAGAATTCATTTAGAAAACAATTATCTCAGAAGTGACAGTTTCGATATAAATGCTTTTATTGGTGGTAAAGGACGTCGAGTCGTGTTATACCTCGGAGGATATAAACAATGCAATCAAAATCTTAAAAGTCTCGATAAAGCAGTTTTTGAACCATTTCTATTGGAAAATCCAAAAAACATAATCGAAATGATGGGCTGTCCCATTCAATGCGATCAAAACGTTTTGTGGCTGAGCAAATTCAAAAATTTAAACAAACGAGTGAGAAATTTAGCTTGTTTTCCAGATATTATCTTTTCGAAAGTTCAATTCAATAAAATGTGGTATAACACAACAGAAGGCATTCACAACACAAAAGTCAAAAACAAAAACAAGAGAAATAAGGTCTATAAACCAAAATCAGATCAAATTTCAATTTCTTAATTTTCAGCTATTTTTAATCCCATAAACTTCACCAGAGTTTAGATGTCTTTCAAATTTAGGGTTTAATTCATTTATTTATTGAAAAAGTTGTTGTATTATAAAAAAAAAGTATTAGATTTCAATTAACTGATTATGAAGTTTGCAGTCACTGTAAAACTTGAAATTATAAATCAAACCCATATCCTATTATTATGTGTGTAATTCATACAATCTTTTATTTGTGAAATAATTTAACAGATAATAAATTGACAAAGCTGTTTCTGTTTCAAAATACAAAATGTTTTGTTCAACCGATTAATGTAAAAATGAATCAAATGATTAAAAGAGAAATTTTTTTGATCAATAATTCATTTTGACAAATACAAAGAATCAATTTTATGATAAATTATTACTTAATTTATAAATGCTTTCATCTAAAATAGTCTGCAATTCCTCCAGAAGTCTTTGAATGATAGATTTGGTCGAGTCGTTCTGCAGATTTGTATTACTGGCTGCCTTTAATAAATCAGACAATGATTTTTGTGACAACTGACTCTGTTTCTGGGACATGATTCCGGACTGAGCTAATGCTCCCATCATTGGTCCGATGTTCTTCAATAAATCAGTGAAAACTTGTTGTGTTTTATGCGTATCGCTTGTTTGACCAGCAGATCCCCAGGATCCATTTGTTTGTCCCAATGTTTTCAATAAGTTATTCAATTGTTGTCTCTGTTCTCTTAATTTATTTACCAACTCTTTTCGATTTGATGACGAAGTGTCTGTAGAACTAAATTAAATGTTTTAGTTATTATTTACAATATTATTTATTTATCTGCAATAATATGTTACGGTTTTGCAAAGTTTCAGGCAATGCTTCATGATTTCTATATTCTTGAAATATATTAAATCTAACTAAAAGATTTTGATTGCGAGCTGTTCCTGTTCTCTAAGTCATAGTTGATGCTTCAGTTTTACATGCAAACTAAAATCTTTAGTATCGATTGGCTTAATATTTATGCAGTTTAGCACAAGTTCTCTACTGACTAATTGAAATAATTTGAAATGGTTACATATTTTCCGTAACCTAACCTAACCTATTAAAAGAAGAACTTGACTAACTATGCTAATTATTATTGACTCAACTCTTTAAAGTGGTTGATGTAAACTAATGCCATATACAAACAATACCCTACCTTTTAGGTGTGCTCTCTTCGACCTTATTGCTATTATTGTTCGTGTTGTCATTAGTTCCCTTTTTATTTTGTGCTTCAATCATTTTCATCAAATTATTGATCTGTTCTTGTTGTTCTCTTTGATTCTTCAATATGTTATTCAGGATTTCTTTCTGTTGATTAGCCTCGAATTCTTTTTGTCGTTTCTGTTCCTGCTCTTCAATGGCTCGCATTAATATTTTAAGTTTTTCTTGACTTATATTATTGGTATTTTTCACTTTATTCTTCGTGTTTGGAGAATTAAAAATTCTGAGCAAAGTTCTCAATTGATTGGCACCACTCGCAGTCCCGACTAATTTTACCAGATTTAGAACTGCTTCATAACGATATGGATTAATAGTTTCTGACTTTTGAGATTGTTTCATATTAGCCAATTTATTAAGTGCTTGTATTTGCTGGAGTCTCGATAGCATATTTTGCAACTTAATTAAATCTGAATTGGACTTTATTTTGGTGTTTGTCGGAATATTATTAATTGATTGTAAAGCTCTCATAAGAGTAACGACTTGATTTAACCTTCCAGAGCTGAACGGCTCTGCGCTTTGATAACTCGAACCTGTATTTATCCCCAACAAAAGTCCAGCCAATCGATCGAAAATATTAAAAAACGATGACTGGCGTGCTTCCAAATGTGTTTCAGTTGATTTATCGTTTTTACTCAGCTTTAAAACTAACTTTTGCAAAATCAGCAGCTCTTCTCCTATCTGAATAAACCTATTTTCGAATTGACTCAAATTACGATTCAAGTCATATTCGATGCTAGCAACAATAAAACGTTGTTGCAATAAGTCAACTTTCTGCCTGATTACATCAAAACTACTGTCAAAGTTCTTCAGTTCTGACTTCAATGAATCCAACTGCTCCTGAGTATAGTTTCGATAAATTTCTCCAACTAATGAAACGGGTACTTCAACTTTATCGTTATTATTGCCGAATACTTCCACAAATAAGTCGAAAAGAATACGATTCATATTTTCATCGAGATGTAAAACAACAAAGTTTTCAGGTAATGAATTTGTTGTATTAACATTTGTAAGATACGACACATCTTCAGATAGAGCTATGTTTGTGCACAATATAAAAGAGAGAAATGCAATTATCAATATTACATTCATTCTGCAACAACTGATAAGACTTATTGCATAAAAACTGAAATCGTTTTGTAAAACCCTTTTATACGCAATTAAACAAATATATGTTGGCTCTTTGAGGAAGTGTTTTAGATTACCAATTTGAATGAAGTTATGCTGGTGTGTAAATAATAAAATATTGTAAGCTATCACATAAATTGGCGCATTTCTATTGTTTTTCTTTAATTTAATTTGAAACGCAAATATCACTTTATATAAAAGTTGAAGCAAACTATTAGATTCATTTAATAGGATAAAAGATAAAAATTTGACTTTAGTGCTGGTGCTGGTATATGCAATTTTAACCTACGTTTATAGGATCATGAATCAGACCATTATATTCAAGAAACGTAATTTTCAACATTACTGCCTTTTTATTGAACTGAATTAGTAAAGCGAGCTAAACCACTCAATCAATACTTACTTATTGCTTTACGAATCTTTTTCTGATTTAATCAAGCAAAATGATATTACTTCAAGTTAGAGGTTCATCATCCTAGAATACCGATTTTATCATTTTAATTAATAATCACGAAAGTTGATCTAATAAATCTATATGGCGTTATTTTATATGAAATCACCGATAAAGGTACGCTTTCTCAATCATATAGAAATTATTCACAAATATTTAAATTTTTATATTTTTATCATATGATGAAGATTTCATACTAACAACCTTAAGTTGACTCAAAAATCTATGAGAAAGATATTATTTTTTGATTCACGCATATAGTCAAGATTTTCCCAAAGTTGACATTCATAAGTTGACAGCTGTTTTTTCATTTATCTCGAAATTATTTAACATAAACTCACGAATGTCTTTATATTATTTTAATCAATAGAACACAAGAAATAATTGTATCTCATATACATATTTGGCTACTGTATATTTCGAGTGTAACACAACTTTTTTTAAATGATAGTCCTTTGTAGATTTTCTTATACTTTGTTAAATATATATCCTATGTTTATATGCGATATATCATTTTAAAGTGGAGATAATGAAAGTAGAGATAATGAGATTTTGTCATAAGAAACAATTTACTTAAACTTGCCCAGGATTTATGAAGACTCAAACTTGTGCTCCAGTGGACTTCTATGGCAAAATTAGGAAATATCTTGTTATGTAGCTTATAAACCTTTAGATAAAAGCTTTATAATTTTTTCATGTGATCATGTTTTAGTACAGTCTTGGAATTTTATTTTGAGACACCGTATACAACCTTTCATATAGCTTATATGAACAGCGAAAATATATGCTGAATAATAGAAATTTAATTCTGATTTATAAATAATGCAATATTTTTGTGGTATCAGACAAAATATCACACTACAAAATATCGTACATCAAAGTATCGTACGACAAAATATCTCAAGAGAATATTACATATATTAATCTTTGTATGCAATATATTGTGCGATATATGAAATTTTGTCTGATACCACAAAAATAATGTATTATTAATAAATCAGAATTAAATTTCTACTATTCAGCATATTTTTTTGCTTTTATTATAAGCTATAACGAAAGGTTGCATACGATGCCTCAAAATAAAATCCCAAAAGTTTACATAACTATTCTTTAAAATGATGTATCGTACATGGACTTAAGTGTTAATTCGTTCTAAAGGTTATCTAAAACTTTATTATCTAAAAGAAGAACCAGATTTACCATTTTAATTTTTATTCCAAGATCTGACTCTCCACCCGGTTAACTTTGGATTCCCAGGATCACGGGTCCCTGATGAATCCCAACTCCAAGTGACACTTAGGCAGTATTAAAACTTGAACTGATACAGTTCTTGAGCTTAAGTTCGATCAATACTATACAACTTGTATTGACGAAAATTTTCACTCCTGATACCAGAAATATATGAAAATGATTAGTTTGAGTTTCTTGAAAACCAAGATGAAGCACAACTAGATTCTAACTTCATTAAGGAAGATCTGTTAATGAAAACTAGATCTTTACATAACAAATCAGACTTTGATCGTATGCAAATACAACAAGGCTAGATCATGTTTAGATATAAAAAAACATCGGGAAAAGCTTCAAACCCGTTCACAGAGAATGTGAGAATAGCTATCACTGAAACACAACAAACTTACCTATTACTTAACATAACTATTCCTTTGAATTGGCCAATCTTAACACATTCTTAAAATAATATTTCTTTAAAAGATTTAATTCTATTCGTTAATGATAATGATTGATAAGTTTTTAGCACTTTTTGCCACCAAATAAGAAACAATTGACTTAAAGTAATATTAAACTAATGCTTTACTAGATATGACATTCAGGTTACTTATGAATACAATTGAAAGAACGAAAAGTTAAAATGAATTTAAGTAAATGTTTAATTGAATAAACTTAAACTTATAACTTGGATTAGAACTGAACAATATATTGAAAACATAATGAGTTGTTAATTTAAATGTTTAGTTGAACTTTCTGTACAATTGGTAGTTAAGTACATAACTTGCATTTTATACAATAATGACAATCGATTGCCACAAAAAGATAAAGAGCTATAGTATTAGAAAAATATTCAGGTTTATAGAGAGGATGTCTTACTAAACAAATTAAATATTGATTTTTCAAATTTGTTTTTCGCTTAAAAACTTTCAATTCAATAATTACTACAATATTTATATGTATATATAATATTTAATCGATTTAATCATAATTAATAAAATTAGGTCTAAGCGGACAAATATTGTGGTTGAGATCAAAACAACAAAGTTTAATCATTTTTAGACAATTAAGTCATCCGACAGAAGAACACAACTGTTTAGTTTACAATTAGTTTTATAGCGTTAAAACATTCTGATATATAACTCAGTTCTTCTGCTTAGGACTGACTCATAACTATTCACAACGAAATAAAGCACCAGTTCATAAATGTTATATTACGTGAATAAAAATATCTTTTTGCGCATTACAGTAAAACCTGTCTAACTCCAACATGACTTAAGTGCTTTTTGAAACACAACACTAAAATGCCGTAGAAAAGCATGGCTTAAATGTAATTCATCTGTAAAACCACTTAACTACACGTGAACGTCAAACAGACTTTACTGTGTAGTGAAGGCACTCCTAATCAACCAAAATATACACCGGGAGATAATCAGAGATAAAATCTTATAGATTACAATTACATCATAATTACAACTGCCATTACAACAAAGCTTTTAATTAATATAACAATCTCTCAGTTGTTTTATTTGGCCAGAATAACAGAGTTTAATAGTAATTATAATTTTAATAATTAAGTCGAGAAAACTTCAATGCATTGATCATCAGATCATTTAAAATGTAATGTTAATAAAACTAAATTACAATTAAAAATAGATTTTCTAATGAAATATAAATGGCAACAATATTAGGAATAATTATTTAACATTTTAAAATAAATTATATATTCAATTATTTAATTCTTTTCGAAGTTCAGTCAGTATTTGGCAGAACCACTGCCATGAATTTTCATGTGAGCAGACCTTGACTTGACCTTTTGAAACACTTTACCGCATAACTTGCACGGATAGTCAACTGGAGGAGCAATAGACCCAACAGAAGTAGCAGGACTTGGATTCGCTGAATCCATGAGCGACGAAACATTGTCATCGATATCGGAAGATTGTCCACTATTTACTAATCCATTCATGTCCGTTTCATTATTGTTATCCATTTCGTAATCGTTGTCAAATTTGATTCCTTGACCACTATTATTGTTATTGTTATTATTATTATTATTATTACTTTCTTCACCTTCTTTTGAGCGTAAATTGTAAAAAATGGTCTCCTGCTCTCTTTTGCGACGAATGGCTCTTAAGCGCCGGTATTCATCAGGGCATACCTTTTTCCACATGTAATAAAACTGAATACATTGTTTGACACTTTTTGTGCCAATCTATTGGATAGAAGACATTTTTTAGACCCAAATGTTCATCAAATATCAAATAAATAGACATTTTAAACTTGAGATAAGGGATTGCTTAGTCAAGAATTAGTTACCTCCTTAGCGATACTAAAAAAATCTTTATCACATTTAGTGAGCGCGCATTGATATGATTCAATCTCTTCAGGCACCCAAATATCATTTTCTGAATAAAAATTAAGAATTCATGTTAGACTAAAATAGTTAGAAAATTAGTCAAATAGAAAGTATGAATGGATGTGTTACCAGGATATTGATAGTCAACTAAAGGGTGTCCTTCATCTATGGTGGGATGTGGTAATAATAGTTTCACTATAGCGTCATGAATATCACCTTTGCTTAAATTTAGCAAATGTAAAGCGTATTCTTTATTCCTTCCCGAACCGGGAACACAAGCACAACACGATAGCTCCAAATAAGACTCTATATCTTCTTCAGTAAGAGACTCAGCTACAGTTGGATCCCAAACCAGGTCTGCTTTGTCAGCACGATATTTGGCTTCATCGCGATTTTGATTGAAAGCAGGAATCCTTGCCTGAAAACTGGGTCCTATATTGACATGAGGCTGAATATCAGTTTCTGGTATTTCACAATCAAACGGCTCATAAGCAGTGGTTGGCGTGTTGTTAACTGCTAAGCTCGTGGTCTCTTCTTTCTCTTTATCTGATGAACTTTTACGTGCGTACACAAACTTAGGAGTGATTGTACCACTTTTAGGAGTCATACTTCCACTGATTATATGCCAAAACAGTCCGGGACCACTTCGAACAGGTGATAGCATTGGTGGAGGTGTATAAGGAGGTGGTGACAGGTTCTTAGTGTCTGCGACTGAGGCCGGATCCCAGAGTCGAGGAGAGCGTAATCGAGACTGATATCCACAAGTATTGACATGTGGAGGAATATAAAGAGGTTCAGGTCTATGCTTTGTTCTCTTGGGTGACGCGACTCCAGCTGGAATCGAAGGTGATGTCCGTTTAGGTGACGGTGCCACTCCTACTGGACTCAAGAACACATCATCTGTTTCTTCGTCGACTTCATCGATCTTTTCTAAGTTAACGACTAAATTAGGCGGCGATGAACTACTTCTTGGCATCGGAAGAGTTTGAACTGATGGAGATATAGATTGAGCGGGACTGTTAATCAATGGAGTTGTAGAAGAAGCAACGGAATACGAATTATTAGAATTCGAGGCAACAGCTGATGAAACCATTGGTGGTGTCAGATCCGGTGCAGGTGGTAAGACTTCTTTCATATTGATTTGAACATTATTTGTAAGCGAGGGTTGAGACCAACAATTCGAAGATTGGACGTAATTGGAAGAAGTGACGATTGGATATTCATGACTAGTCGATGAAAAGTTATTAAAAAACTGTTGTTGTTTTGATGGTTGAGGTAATGTATTAATTGATATTTGATCTATTGCTTGACTTGCGATCTGTAAATTATTTGTTTCATCAGATATTATTTGGTTTTGTGTTTCATAATATTGATTATTAGCCGTTAGATTATTATCAAAACTAAATTGTTCTCCTGCTATATTATTGCCATCAGAGCCAGCATTAGTATAGTTGGAGATAGCGTCGTATATAGTCGACTCTTGGTAATTATCTTGTATTCTTTCTTCATATACATTAGGTCTTGCTTGTGATGGCGGTGGTGGTGGTGGCTGTACTGTGTATGTGAACTGTGGCACTGATGCGTGCGACGGAGAATATTGAGTGTTTGGAGAGTATTGCGCAACACTCGCTGGGGATGTCGAGTACTGCGACTGAACTGAACCTTTATTTATAGGTGATGCCACTGGAATAAAGTTGAATTGTTGATTATCTGTTGGCGTTGATGGTAGTGATCCTCTTTGCGAGTTTTGTGGCGAATGTGTAAACGAGACCGGAGCTGTTGGAGCTGTAGGCGTTGACGGCAATGAATGTGGATATGATTGCGGCTGAAGTGTTGAGTTGGGGTGATATAATGAAGTAGGAGTCGTTGGCACTGAATGTGACTGATGGTAGAACTGATTATATATTTGTGGTTGCGGCGAATGATAGTTCGTGTTTATTGTCATAATTGGTTCAGAGCCTGGATCTGAACATGTCCGCATAGTTCGACGACGAAGCAAATCATTGAATTGTTGAGTCGAGTAACAATCAGCTGATGACTGATAGGAAGGATTTGTTGACACTTTAGTATTATCGTTATTATCGTTAACGATCATATCACTGGAATCGCTGTGACGGCGCGAGTGCTGTTTGTCTTGCTGTTGAAATCTATTCTGATTTGACGGCTGTGAAGGCATTCGAAACTGTAACTGCTCTCTCAATATATGTAATTGATTAGCAAAAATCAACTCCTGGTCTTCACGATTGAATTGAACCTCGTTGTTGCTCTCATTATGAAAATCATAGTTAAAACTAGATGTATTGCCTGTTGTTGTCGGTGTGACTGGAGTTACAGGCGATAAAATTGGTGCCATTGGTGGGTTAATCACTTGTTGCGGTTGTGTTGATAACTGTGAAGGTATTGGTTGTGGTGGCTCTAAATTGACAGCCATGTTAGCAGCTGCTTGTTTTCGATATATCTTTTCTTTGATCACATCAACGATTGCCTTAACGTTGGCCTGAATCTGTGAGTTATCAACTTTATTCTCTTTCTTCGAACTAATCACATTGTTATTGAAGTTCTGTGACTGATTCTTCAGGTACCCGCCGTGAAGTCTCATGTGACCATTGAGTGCTGGAACGTTCTTGAATTTACGCTGACATAGAGAACATTCTACTTGTTGTGGCTCTGATTTCATGTTACTATTATTCGAGAACATAGTGTATGGCCAGATGTCTTGTTGTGACTGGACTGAAGACAGTACTGATGAGGATTGCTGTTGCTGTGGTGGTGGTTGTTGTTGCTGCTGCTGCTGTTGCTGCGGTAGTGGTTGTTGCTGCTGTTGTTGTTGCTGTGGTAGTGGTTGTTGATGTTGTTGTTGTTGCTGATGTTGTGGAATCTGATGCTGTATTTGCTGTGGCGCTTGATACAAGGGTTGCTTGTCTTTAAAATGTTGTTGAGTCAAGAGTTGATGCAAAAGTGCATTCTCTTGAGATTCTTGAGCTATGTTGGCATTCGCAGTTATTGACTGAGTCTTATTGCTCACTTCTTGTTTCATTTTAGACATCTCATTATTGAATTGCAATGAATTCTTTTCCATACCAGATGAGTGTTGATTCCATTTTTGTGCGGATTCACGAGCAGCCCATTGTTTGTCACAATTATTCACGTTACTGTCTTGTTGTTGAAGAGCCAAAAGTTGTAATTGCGTCGCTGCTGATGGCAGCTCCGCCACAGACACTTGAGCCATTGACGTACTGACAGGCGGCGGAGCGTATTGTATTCGGTTGAGAGTTGGGTTTGCTATACCAACATTGGCAGCCGTAAAGTTAAGCGCAATTCCAGGAATTAATGCAACCGTTGATAATGTTGTGCTTTGGGTTGTGTTTGTGCCTAAAGTCATTGCAACAATTAATTAAAACGATCAATAATTGGATAAACACTAACAATTACCTCCCGGATGATGATTCTCTTTGTGTCGTCGCAGAGATCTGGCGTCACAATAGGTTTTTTCACATCCTTCGACATCACATTCATAAGGCTTTTTACTTCTGTGCGTTAAAAGATGACCATTTAGATGGTCTTGTCGCTTAAATGCTTTTGCACATTGAGTGCAAACAAACTTTCGTTCGTCGCTATGCGTCAACTTATGTTTTGAAAGAGCACTTTGATTAGAGAACTCTTTGCCGCAGTCCGGGCACGCTGGGCGTACAGTTGGACCACTTTTACGCTTCTTTCTGATAGGAGCGGCAGTCACTTCATTGCATGATTTCTTAGCCTCATTGAATGAATGACCAGAATTCTCGTCATATGTCGCTTGACATGAAGGCGACAGAGAGTTTGGCATTTCTGAGAACGAATCAGAATCCAACAAATCGAACGAATGGTTAGAACTATGTCCACCCTGTCCTCCAGTCAGATAACCATCAAGTGATGAAGTCGTAAAACTAGTTGGCGTTGAGGTCGCATTTTCAGCAGGAGATGACTGATAGTTCATAAAACCTCCCTCCCTCAACACGTCATTATGGTTGAAATTTAATCCCGATATCAGTCCGTCAGAAGTGCGCGACGGCTTTGATAGTGAAAACGTATTTCCTGTGATAAAAGAGAAATCGATTTGAAAAATATACAACTCGAGCTAGACTTTGAACTTACCGTTACTATCACTCAAATTGGTAGGAATTGAAGATAAAGTTAGTGGCGATGGAGTACTTCCTTCTCGTATTGAATTTAAACTATTATTAATATGTGTTTTATGCGTAATGTTAGCGCCTGTGGCAGTCATTGTTGTAGCGCTATTACTGTTAGATGTGGTTCTGTTGACGAGATTGTGTTCACTGAATAGATATAACTGTGAAACATCTGCAATACAAACCAATTATTTATTGCATTATGTTATGATTAAATTGAATTCAAATAGTTTTAAACTGAATTGGGTTCAATAAATACTTATTAGCAATAAGATTTAGCAGCAAATATACTATATTTAACGAAAAAAAAGATTGAACATCAAATCTAGAAGGAATGCACTTCTTGGATAACATGGGTTCAAGTTAAAAGCAAAATAAAATGGATCTGAAATTTTTAAACAAATAAAATGCAAAACAACTCACTATTTAGTGGCAAAGTGAACATATCATTCAAACTTCTAGTACAATTAGTGCCAGTTTTATTATTATTATTATTCATATTAATATCGTTAACACTACTCATAACGTCTTTGCATTTAATGTTGTCTTCATTTTTACGAATAATTTGCAAATTACTTGCATTTAATGCAATCAAGTTTTGTGTTTCACTAATGATACGATGCGATGAAGCGATACTTTGAATAGACATTACATCTAACAATCATTTGTCCATCACTTCAATCGAAGATGTGGTCGAAGACTTAGTGTTTATTTTTAAATCTATAATAGTAAAAAAATATATTCATTGATAGTTTCATTTAGAGTATGATTCATTTCATATCACAGTTGTGTACATTTGTTGTGAAAAACTTGTTGACAGAAAATACTACAAAGTAGTGACGCATTTCTGATCACTCACAGACTGCCATCTCTTACACACACGTTTTGAACACTTGATTGCTGCAAAAGTTCAACAATTAATTGCACTGCAAGTCAAAGCATATACGTATTGGAAGGCATAACGAGTCCATTTACGGCCAATTCATTCATTTGTCAATTGAATTTGATATAGAAATAAATGCCTTATAACCCCATTAATTACATTAGATTAGATTTAAAATCGATTCAGGAATGACAGTCAAAATCCGATTAATTACTTTATTGACTATTAATTTTTATTAATATTAAAACAAACTTTCATGAAAAGTAAGTGAAAATTGATCTAAAATGAAAGGTTTTCAAGTGACAGGTTTTATTGCATTCTTTGTTCACGTACACATATTTGACTTTGCATTACATAACTTGAATCGAGTGAAAGCTACTAATTGTGTAGCTGAACAGTAAGAATAACTCTTTTATAATAAATACTTTTTTCATTATTGTTCAACTCTTAATTTGATTTTGGAGTGACTACTGCTCAAAACTCAACTTTGCAATAATTAGTTTCAATTAATTACTAACCAATTGGGAATAAGACTGCAAGAGATAGAAATCTTGATTTTAATCTTCAACATCATTCACAAATGAATGATTGCATGTAATTTAGCATAAATTTAGCCTATCGTGATAACATATGCAATGATTAGTTTTCTGAATCAGATCCAAAGAGTGAAGAAGAGAAAGGATTTGAAATAATTTGAAACTGTTGCTCTTTTATTTGAATATTTAAACATACTGCGCTTAATAGCTTCAGAAATAGACAATAAAAGCACTGACAAAACTTGATAAACAATTTAGAATAAAAGCAAAACATTAGTTATCATTGCGACATAAAGAAACAATAAAAGAAGTAATCAATTTTTGATGCGGTATGTCGCAATAATCATAATTGTAATGGTGTGCCAATAGTCTTGCTGTTACGATGTTACGTAAAAATCTATAATATTAGAGTGTGAGTTCACTTGATAAAGGGTTTTCAAGTTAACCACAATCAATTAATTGATCCATTGCTATGACTAATACTGTAAACATCGATTCATACATTCTGACTGGAGTTAAGCTAAACAATGAATAAATTATTTTTATTTTTGTTTCATAATAATTTCCTAGAAAATCATTAATGCATCAAAAATAAAACTAAGACCTAAGGCAAAAGTAAGAGTCAGAGTTAGTGCAGTCAAAATTTCAAGCATTAAACTTGAATGTCTGGCGTAAAAAAATGAGGGACTGATAAATGTTTTAAAAAGATTATCAAATAACTGCCGACTGACATTTCAGTTAGAGATCAGTTATTGTTTAGGACGTGAAAGTGTAGGTATCATGAAACTTTGACATTTCAACCATTCTAAGTTTACAATGACTTTCAAAATGGAACAAAATAATTCATCGAAATCATCATAAGCTCAAGCAATAACATCAAAGTATCTGACATATTAAGAGAAACCCATATTTTATCGATTGATTGAGATCCTTGACGACATTTAGCTTAAAGTGAAGTTCAAGATCCACAAGAATTGAAAGGAAATAGTGCTCTGTTGTTTATAGTTAACGAATTGGTGCAGCTAAAAGCGTCTGCTACGAGCAGGATTCACTATAACCGTACACTTTTGTAAGGGATTATTTAAGAGATTCGTATTCAGTATAGTGTTTAATATAAGCACATTCACCATAAGCAGGATTGATAGCATAGAGTACACTGGGGATATTTTCAACAATCTTAATAAACACCGTACGCAACCTTCAGAAAATCTATAGCTCCGTTTTATTCAAATTCGGTATTACAAAAATTCATACAACCCTGAGCTGAACCAGGTAATCCTTAATGTGGTAACAGATCACTTGGAAAATTCATCTTTACAGATCTAATTTTGACAATCTTGATGTGACTCAAATTACCGTTAGTGACCCTTAAAGTGACAAATCATTTCCAAACTTTAGGCTAAGTTTTACTATGACGGTCCCGTCAGGACTCAATCAAACTAGGCCCCTAAAGCTTAATTTTCTAGGCGGCTTTCAACCATATTAACTATGGTCTGGCTCGACTACAATTGCTCAGAAGAGCCTACGGATATGTGATTTATGAATGCATGACATTAGAAACATGCGTAACTGTTACGAGCAAGTATCAGACAAAACTTGAGACCTAATTCATTATTAAATCCATGCCAATTTAATTTACGCAAAAACTGACATTTAACTTAAATCAAACATGATTCTGGATTTTGCAAAGGGTTGCTTTAGGTCTCTATTCTTAAGGTATAGGCAAGTGTACACTCAAAAAACTTAATAACACTCAATAGCAATCAGAAGTAATATGTTATGGTAGAATGCTTTCCATCAGACTATTTGTTGAGATATTAACAAACTTATATAATATTGAATGTAGTAATGAAAACAAATTATAACGAAATTTAGCAAAAGCTGATGCGCATTAGAGGCAAGTGAAGTGAACATAGAAATGGTCTTTTTGTTGCTACCATCAATTATTTAGTTTCGAAATGTACAAACACAATAAGAGAAATGGGTTGCTTTCATACTATTGCTTTTAAAGAAAGCCTAAACTCTATTTTGAAGTATGAGAGGACAAAGAACTAACACTTCGTATAGATAGAGTATTGCATAGAATGAGGAACTGATGGCAAAGCTAAGACTGAAGCCAGAACTTAGTTGAAATGAAGCCAATATTAGACTGTTTGTTTATCTTATTTATTTAGATAATTTCAGTTTTTGTCTAATTGAAATACACATGCGATCAAACTATTGTTCACATAGTGTATTATAGTTTGACGTAAAACTTCTACACTATAAAACCCAACATTTCAATGCATTCAAAATCCGACTCAACTCAAGGTCGTCATAACAAAACTTACTAAACATCAACCAATACAGTACAACTCCATTGTTATGAACATTTCTGTAAATGCACTAAAATCTGTTCAAATTTTAACAAAATCTATATGACATAGAGCACAAAATGACTTAAATATTTATTAAAAATATAAAATTGATTTAATTTGTTAAAATAATGAAAAATTGAGAAACAATAAATAGATCTTTTGGACTGTACATTGTGCATAGCAAATGCACAGAAGACTTGCAGAAAAGCCTAACACATAATCAAAATAAGGGATGCCTTCACTTACTTTTATAATCTCTTTATGCAATTATTAACTGCACAAACAATTGCAACAATTTCTATACATGATTAATGATAAGAAATGTTCAGATGAAGTCCATTTGATTGACATATTGATGCATTGAATGATGTAATGATCACTTGATATAAACAACAACTGAAACCATTTTTATGTTGTATTGAATTATATAGAAATGTAACGCACGCGCTGAACGTGCTCTCTGTGTGCGCCCGAAATTCACTCTTTATTCAGACACATATAGGATAAGCTACTGCTTGCACAGAGAGGCGTCGCTTGCCTGAACAACAAAAGTTAATTATTATAACTTTTTTGGTACAATAAACACATTTTTACAAGAATTATTAGCTCTTCTAAAAATGATTACTCCATCAGTGGTTTGTTGTTGCGTCAGGGTAACCGTAAAGAACTCAAGGCATGCCTTTAATTAGTGAGCACTATATAATATAGTCTATATCAGTATTAACTGTGCTACGCTGTCATAACAATTTAAAAGAGTCACTCATATTTTAATGATAAAAGTACATGAATTCACTCAACTTATCCAACATTTAAAGATATAGATATGATTTAAAGTTATCTGTTTTGCTCAAATTCAAATAACTACTATTGCTGCTTAAAATGAAATTTCATAAAACTTATGACAAATTACTTAATATAAGTTGAAAAGCATTTTCCACATATAGTAAGATAGAAAACTTGAATAGCGCTAATTACCTCAGAATGTTGGCAACACCTCTAAAAAATATTTCTTAGCACCAGAACTTCTTGGAATTTCTATCACACAAAAATATGAAACGGAAATTGAAAGATGGAAGCAATCAAGACGTTTTTTGATTACTTCAGATCAGTAACAACTCTTATTTTCCATCCTGTTAGTTCTTGACATTTAGTCTCTTAATGTCTCGTTCAGTAAGTCATCATAACCAGGTATGTGCTGAGTATAATTGGAATTCATTGAAAACATATTTTTTATTTTGATTCAAATCTTGTAAACAAGAAATCCGGCTCAGTCTATAATTAAATACTTCGAATTGATTAGAAACTGAGATAATGCTTTGATCTAACATTACATATAATCCATTAGATCCTATAAAAATCAAAGTATTATACAAATATTCGTGCATTTTTGCATAACTTTCAACTAATTATATACAAACTTCTGTTTTAAATTTAAATTTGCATAGACTCAAATGTATCAATTGAAGAAATAAACGATAAATAATATTAAATACAACTGATAAAATAGTGCTATTTGTCACTCAAACAAATTTTAAACTATTAATTTCACGTACTTTATAATGATTTTAATTGCAGGACTCTTAGTGCCTGACAAATATCTGAAATAATCGTAAATGTTTGATTGATCTTGGTAAACAACGGACAATTTGTAGTGATAAAAGGACACCCGAAAACTAAAGATTTCAAATAGGTCATGCCATTGAAAGTAGACTCCACCGAACAGTTTATGAAGCGAGACATAAAGCAAATGCTAATGATAAAGAAAAAGATGTGGCCATGGAAATGATTGATGTCAATAAGTTGAAATGTGAACAACTAAAAAGTTTGAGACAAAACTAAAAGATGAGAAAAAGATTACATACGAAGTGTCACGTCAATATATTGTTAAAGTGACTCTTGCTTTGGAAAATGTTGAAGAAAAAAGAGTCCAAGTATTGCGGAATGCGTACATAGAAGCAATTTAGGAATATATCTAAAGAGATACTACAATCAAAAGGAGTCATTCAAACAATTAAACAAAATTGAGTGAAACAAGTCGTTAGTGCTACTCTATATTTACAGACAATAAAAGAGAACTGACGGAGACTTCATTACCAGAAATAGACTTCTGTTTAAAGATGGAAAGCACTTCTCAATAGTAAGTTATTTCTGGTATTCGCAACTTTTTTAAGAATCTAAGATTCTAATGCGGGCATTCCTCAAAGGTTTTATGTATTTCGCATTACAGACATACCCTACCAATTACTAACTAATAGTCACTCTAAAGGAGAAACATCTGATCAATTGAAAACTTATTACTGAAAGATGTATAGCCGATCATCTACTGGCAATCTGCTAAATGTCCATCAAAAAGTTCGAAACAGTTTCTGACTGATACTCTACTTTCAATGCCTACAATCAATTCGCAATTGACTCTATTATTAATCATTGTTTGTATGAAGAAGAGTGATAGATTCAATAAAAAGATCGAAAAACTCAAAGTTTACAATAGGTTTTGTTTTAGTATAAATCAAAAAATTTGACAAAGTGAATCGTGAGCATTAAGTGTTTAACTGTTCCCAGCTAATTGTTGCAGATCACGCTCAGATGTAAATAAAGATAAAGTTGAGCAATATCGAATGACAGTGGCAAAGCCAGTAGGAGCTGAGGGTACTTGCGTACCTCCAACTCAAATCTGTTGTTTACTTGACGATAAAAGTTGCATATTTTTTAATATGAAACTCTCTAAATTTATTATAATTAATACTAAATAAAGTAAAAATACTGAATAATTCAAATTTAACGCCATAACACAATAGATTTTAATCGAAAAAGCATACGTTTAATCAAATTAAGCATAATTGGTGACTCCATTTGGGTAATTTGACTTCGCCACTGCCGAATCAGTAACTGAAACTCCTAAAGTATCTTTAATGAGCATGATTTGCAATAATTGATGGGAAAGCCTTCTAAAGTCAAAAATAATTTATGACTTGTTAATTCAAGAATGAAAAGTTGATGTAATTCTGAAAACTAACATCGTTCAATTTGTTCTTTCACTATATTTGTAAGTTTGTTCAAATTCGATCAACAGTTGATTTATCTGTTTGATCGATATATCTTCAGAGAGTCTTGCGTGGAAATACTAGCATTTACGGTGCCGTATAGTATTTGTTTGCTATCAATTAAACCAATTTTGCGTTTATAAAATTTGAAGTACACACAAGTTGAGATAATACAGCTCGTTCCGAGTAATGAACAAACGATGCCCAAAATAATTGTTATCAAAATCGTATTTCCAGGCGTTATATCTAAAATTCAAATTAATTAAAGATTTCAATCAAATAAAGTTTATGCTTCGGTTGACGTAAAGTTTCGGTATTTGGTACCTATGCGTTACCACAATAATGTTCTCCTATGTCTAGAGCGCTACGCGCACAATTCCCTTTACCCAATCTAATTATGCTACCTAATCCAACTAAATATGCTACCAATATGACTATTTTAGTTTAAGTTAGTTAGGCTAGGTAAGAGGAATAGCTATCTAGATGTAGACATTTACGTAATCACATAAATACCTAATACCCAAGCCCACAAGAGGCACAAACCGAATGTTAACCCAAATAAATTTTTAAACAAAAGTATAAAAATACTGCTACTTTATGCAGACCTTCAGCACAGGCTATTTGGCTTTCATCGTTCTCACAATTTACGTAAGTATCGCATCGAAAGTTTTCATGAATGCATTTATTCTTCTCACAAAGAAAGTACGATTGCGGACATTGTTCATCGTCATTGATGGCTATAATTAAGATTATATTGCAATAAAATTAGATTAAGTGCTAAAAACATTAGATGAAAGTTTTGATTTGAGGGATTTTATTTGATAGAGATTTATGACGAAGGTCTTGTTACTTTGGAAAAGTTGGTTCAACATTGTCGAAAACATTAATAATAAATGATAAAAAAAATGTCGGGCTATAAATTCGTAATATGTTCATTTCAAATGAAAAGTTTTGAACTTTATCAAAATATGAATCACTTCTGGATGTTCCTCAAGTTGTAAAAATAAACACAGACATAAATATACGAATTAATCTAAAAACATGATATGACGCAAGTATTGAGTATTCTTTGATAATTTCGACAGTCATAATTCTTATAATCTGAATGAAGATTTTGTTATTAGTACTGATTTGAGATTTTACCATAAAATCAAAAAGCCAGAAAAACCTAAATTTAAGGAACAGCTAAGAAAAACTTGAACTGAGTTAGAGATAGTTTGAACAAATGATGAGATGAAACTTTTAAAAAAGTGTATTTCTACTACAAACCTTTATATGAAGTAACTACAAGTTGATTATAATCTTCAAATCCATTAAACTCTATAATTAATCTTTTATTGTTTTCCAGTTTAGTAAAAGTGATGCTGTTATAACTTTTTGATTCACTTGATTTATGTGATTTAATAAAGTGCTTAACATTGGCATAAATTTGATGGTCATTTGATGAATCGATAACAACGACACAATTTCTAAAACTATGAGTACTACTATTTGATTTAATCACAAGTGAACTATTGCTTGGATGAGAACCAAGTTTTATGATTTGATTGTGTGACTTCGCACAAACATCTTCCACGTAATCTACGATTTAAGTCAACTTTTAATAACTAGAAATATAAGTGAAAATCACTTACATATTGGGTACGATATCTTTTCAGTAAAACAATAACTAAGTGATAGAATTGATCCAAAAATAATGAATAATTTTGACATTTTGTCAAAGTTTACGCACCTAATTAAAGAACAATAGTTTAGATGTTGTGAAATGTGTCACCATTTTGTAATTATCTAATCACAACAAATAACTCATAACAGTATTATTGAACGAGTACAAAACAAGTTGACCCGCACTGTATATCAAGGCTCAGAATGTGTTTAAAGATATAAAGACCTGCGATAACAATTGATTATAATTTTGCAGTCATTGTAACTTTACTTGTTTTTATTCAATAAACTTCGAATGTTTGGCAAATATTCCGGGTTATTATGATTTAAGTAATGAAGTACAAAATAATGAGCACAGAAGAAAGTATTGTTCTGTAAAATGGTTACAATTGATACAATCACTTAGTACATATACTCAAATTCTCGTCCTATTTGCAAAATAGCCTTTAATATAAAGATTGTTTTAAAGTTCATTTGTAAAAAAAACTTAAGAAATGGTCATTAAAATTATTTTAAATTCTGGTTCTTCATATGAAAAATAGATTTGAGTATAGAATTGATAGAATTCTTGATTAAGTCTACATTATAAGTCATTAAAAGCTAAGATTGAATCATTTCTGTTGAAATAGATCTGGCTCTGCGTGAATTTTGGTCAAATTGAAAGCCATCATTTTCTTCATTGCATTTATTAAAATACGATTCTTTAGCCAACTGTTTAAGTTTGAGGGCCATAATTTTTCCTGTTTGTTTCACTAGTTTACTGAATAATCCATCACAATTAAGCAGTTTATAAGGCTCTCCGTATTCAACAATCTCTCCAGCATCTAAGACCTATTCAATAAAAACAAGTTAGTTTAAAAGACTACATCTTCAAAAATGAAGTTTTTTCAAGACCATCTGCTATATACGAAAACAGTTTATGAAGTGAATGTTTAAGTATAAACTATTTGAGGCTCAACTGGTACCGAAGCATATGAGGGATAGCACGAAATGTAAAGGTGAGTGTGACTGTTACTATCAAGGTTTCCTTTGGATACCTCATTATCACTCAAAAGCCTTGAGTATCAACTGGACCTCAAGTGGGTCCTACATATATAACCGTATATGTGACAAAATATTACTCACAATCACTTTATCAGAATCAATAATGGTATTGAGTCGATGAGCGATTGTAATTACTGTGCAATGTTTAAAATTTTCTCTAATTGTGTTCTGTATCAAAGAATCTGTTTTATGGTCCACATTAGCAGTCGCCTCATCCAATACCAAAATTTGATTTTGTCTTAGTATTGCGCGCGCCAAACAAACCAATTGTCTCTGACCAACACTAAAATTACTGCCACCTTCTGTGAGTTCTGCCTCCAGATGTCCGGGCAATTGATGAACAGCTTCTTTGAGTTGTACTTGTTCGAGTACAGACCAGAGTTTGTCGTCATTGTGTTCATTGAAAGGGTCGATATTTTTTCTAACAGAACCCGTGAATATGACGGGATCTTGTGGTATAATCGATATTTTTTTTCTCAGATCATGTAAACCAATAGTTTTTGTGTCGATGTCATCAATAATAATATTTCCATCAGGTTCTGTCATACGGAATAGAGCAGCCAAAACAGAGCTCTTTCCAGCTCCTGTCCTGCCAACTATTCCGATTTTGTCACCTCCTTTGATGTAGCAGTTCAGTTGCTTTAGAACAGGTTTAGGAATGGATTCGTAATAAAGGCTCACATCGATGAGTGTGATTTCTCCCTTTTTAGGCCAGTCTTTTGGTGGTTTTGTTTCTGGTGTTGATTCTAATTCTGCTTCAGAATCGAGTCTGGAATATTCAAGCATTCTTTCGACAGCAGTCATATAACTCTCAACATCTGCAGAACATCGAACACCCCATTGAGTCATTCCTGTCAACGTTAGAGCAGAAGATAGTGCTAGACCTGCATCTCCGCCGGGTAATCCTTATAATTGATATAATAATTTGAAATTTTCGGTAAACTATAAATTGAGTGAATAAAATACATACCATCGGGAACTAGCATAATAAAAGTAGTTACTGATGCTATATAGACGACACAAATCCAATCCATTAATATACCAAAACCTCTTGAAGAGCAAATGAGCATGAAAAATGTAGATGTATGATCATTTTGGTGCCGATAAAACTGCTGTTCAAATAATTTCTGCGCACCCAATGCACGAACTGTTTATATTTTAATTTGGGTCAGTCTTGAAAGAGTACTATTTTATTAAGATTCAATCTAAACTACCTGTTGATAATCCAGTTAAAGTTGTGCTCACATGTGAATAGACTGGACTTCGAGCTGAAACATTTCGGACAATTGATTTTTCAAGTGAAATAACTTTGAGTGACAAAGTTCTTACTTAATCCTTCCAATCGTTTTATATCACGAGCTGATCGTATGTAGAAATATCGCGCCATAACCACAACAAGACAGAGAAATATTGCAGGGAATATGAGATACCTACAATATTTCAAAATAATATGTAGTTCATAAAAGTTGTCTCGAAGATGTTTTCATACCAATTAACTATGGCGACCACTATTAGAATTCCGATTGCCATCGAAAGTGTCTGAATATTAATGAAAATTCAAAAAATATCAAACATCGGTTGTCATGCATCAAACATTTAGTTTCCTTTGCCCCCTATTATTGCACTTTAGCTCAGACTTGATCTTACACTGAAACTGTGTCAATTAAAACAGTAATCTTATTTAGGTATGCATTCTCATCAGCGCGTGTTTGCTACAATACAGTGAAAGTCACAAATATTCACAAATAGATAGAATAAAATATATCTAATATAACAGTTCTAGTTTAAGATATATTGTAAGTGCTACTTCACATGAAGATACATCGGATTGGCTATATTTCCAGATTACCAATAAAAGGAATAATTAATGAGAATTTGATTGCCTTTTTTAAATCCATTTTAAATCAAATGATGAACTTTATATGAAATTCTATTAGCTGACCAATCAATGAGGTCGTAACAGGCTCATTATGCTCTGAAGCGGATAGATATTTGTGACTTTTGCAGTACATCTTTTACAAATTAACATCTATTAATGTAAATAAGAGCAGATCTGCATCAGGCATAATAACTTTAATACCAAAGGAAAGGAAACTAAAAAATTGGTTACCATCTGCAATTCAAAAGCAGTTGCTGGCAATTGTTCATCTACAATACCAGTGTCTTTTGTAAATCTGTTTAAAATTCTTCCTGTTTTACGAAACAAAAATAATACTCAGTATTATTGCAAAAAATAAATTAGAATTACTTAAGTAAAATGATATTTGTACCGACGGGATTGTTGTCAAATAAAGAGATGGGGGCTCTCAATAATTTATAGAATATACGATTGTGTAAATTCACTGATGATCTCATGCACATAATGAAAAAAGAGACAGTTCTTGCGAGCGCTGATATAAATAGTGCGACGATTAAACCTGAATATATTACAACATTAAATGTTTGATCGACTTTCGATTTACTGTCCACTTCATTAGTCCTGTCAAAAGAAAACTCGTTTAAATTGATTCACAATCAATTTTGTCAATAGAAAACAAACCATTGTGTGAGCCAAAGATCACTTCCCTGATAGAGTGCTTGAGATATAACAATAGTAAGAACAGTTGTTGTCATGAGGAAGGTTCCGGCACCTGCTTTTATATATTCCCAGTAAACACTCGAATCAATAGATCCAACCATTTTCAATTCTTCTTTCATTTTAGGCTCATCTTCTGGTATTGGTTCTTCATTCATTTCAGGAATATCAGTTCCAATACTACTAGCAATCGATGGTGTGACAGAAATGGCTCTATTCATATGTCTTAATGCTATGTTAGCGTCAATATTTTCTGCATTCTTAGTCTTTTTATCATTTATTTGCGGTTCTGTTACAAAAGACATCAAATTAATACCAGATTTGATGAGTTCGTCATAAGTTCCAAAGGCTATGCATTTTCCCTCTTTTAAAACCAAAATTTTTGTTGCATTTTTCAAAAATTGGATTTGATGTGTAACTAATATACGAGCCTTATCTTTCAGGTGCTCAACAATACATCTGAAAAGTTTGAAAACTTAAATAAGTTTAAGGTTTAAGGCTCAATCGAAACCACGTTGTCATGTTTGGTGTTGATCTAACTTCACTCACACTCTCAACAGAATGCTTAGACATCACAAGTTTATTATATATATTTCCAGTTGTTGTAAATGAGGTTTAGTCACCACCAGTTACAACAATTTGGTCTGAAGTGTCAGTTCATTACTTGAGTGTGATTTCAATCTAATAGACATTTAATAAAACTTACTTTTGAAATATATGTTTAGCAACGGATGTGTCCACTGCTGACAATGGATCGTCGAGTAAATAGATATCTGCGTCATGATAGAGAGCTCTGGCCAAAGTGATTCTTGCTTTTTGTCCTCCACTCAGTGATACACCGCGCTCACCGACGAGTGTTTTATCACCAAAAGGAAAAAGTTTCAAATCTCTCTCTAAGGCACAGACGTCCACTACTTTATTGTATTTCTCCTCATCGTATTCAGAACCAAATAAAATATTTTGTCTGACACTTGCTATGAAAGCCCAGGACTCTTGTGGTGAGTAAGCGATTCGACCGTTAATTTTGAGAGTACCCGATTCTATGGCCAATTCGTTCAGAAGTGACATTAAAAATGAGCTCTATTGAAAAACAGTTAATGAGTTTTGTGATGTTTTGCATTATTATACAAATTATTGAAACCTTTCCACTTCCAACTGATCCAATAACTGCCAACAATTGTCCCTTTTTAACATTTGCAGTTATATTTTGCAAAGTTGGCTCAACTATTTCCTTAAAATATGAAAATAAAGTTCAATTTACTTCTAGTCTTACTTTTCATACATTTATTTGTTTAGGTGAATAGGTATTGTCAGACATGAGCTGAGGTCAGCTCAATGAGTAATAGTTTATGGAATTTAGTAGAGTTTACTATTAAATGTTTTATCCAAATAGAAATTTGATACTGTCAATGAAATACTTATAAATGATATGCTGTGTAGTTCAGTGGGGCTTAGTTTAAATTGAAATATTTTGCAATAATAGCCATTTAAACGATTTTAAAATGTTTTAACTTTACGATAGAATTAAATATTGGATAATTGATTTCAAAACAAGTTTAGTGTGCTTCAATTCAATGCTTACGTACGTCGATTCGGAATAAACATTAATTTAATGATTTCATATTTTAATTACTCATAATTTTAAACAATAAGATATCATTGAAATCTAGATCATTTAAAACGAAAAGACTAAAACTTCCTACTTTGTAACTATTTTTTCAGTATTTCTAATAAATATTAAAATGTTTCGCAAGAAATCTCTATCAATAAGATTAGTTGAGCTCAAAAGCAGCTCAGCTCAGCTTGATAGCAGCCGAGCTCAGCTTGATAGCAGCCCAGCTCAAACTAAGGGTAACTGAGCTGATCTCAATCACTACAAAGAGAAGAGATATCGTGTAAACGAGTTTTTCAATAAGTCTCAGCTCTGGCACTTATTTTCAATGGTGTAGAGGAAAAGTACGACTCAATAAGCCCTTTAAATCTTAAGCACATCTAATTCGTTCAATGTTAAAACATGAGAAAATTTTCGATCACTTTTTACGGAGATTATAAATGTCACTTTAAAGTGAGTTACACAATTTCATCAAATTTTGCTCGCGTTTGTGCTTCACGATACCTCTTCTCTTTCTATCACTAATAATAGGATTTGTTAGAATAGAATTATCCAATTTCAAATCTTAGCCATATTACAAATCATGTTCTAAGCTACTTAAGTAGATTCAAACTTAAGTATAAGTCAAATAAGTCTATTGTCATAGGTCAAAGACAAGATTTAAAAGTAATTTGTTACTTGATAATAAAAGGGATTCATGTTTACTTACATTATTCCACCGCGATGTCATATGATCGACAAACACACCTATATCTTCATTTATGTCTTTGTCACACGTAGTATCAGTTTGGTTAGCATCTCCATTTTTGTGGCTAACCTTTTCATTAGTGTAAGTCAATTGGTTGTTTGTTGGAGCCACTTCATCGAGTAATAAAAATGTCTGTTTGAAAATATTCGATTTCATTCAAATTTTCATAAGTTTCTTCTCATGCACTCAAAACAATTATATAAGTTCTTAGCTTAATATATATTTTAAAAACTTAATAATCCTCGATATCAGTCCGATGTTATGCGTTGTGATACAATGCTTTCCATCAGACCACAATTGAATATATTAAAAAACTATAGAATATTCAATTATATTAATCAAATAAAATTAGAAATTAAATTTGGCAACAATTGACTTCCATCACAAAGAGATCGATACAAACGGCGTCTTTTGCATATATCAAGGATTATTAAGCCTTGATGTGTCATTTTAATAAATGGATTTAGATTTAAATTTTTAAAATAGTCATTTCATACTTTAATCCTGTTGCATGCCACCAACATTTCTGCAGTGGCAGCGATTGATTGGGGAAACTGTCTTGTTACTGTAATTCTCATAGTGTTAAAGTAAGCCATGCTGACAAAAACAGCTTCTGCAGATAGTTCTCCACCAATATATACGTAGGTGACGAAACATGTAAATAAGATGATTTTTGATGCGACAAAATAAAGTGCTAAATTGATTGCTTTTAATACAGACGACTGTCTTATTCGAGTTATTTCTTTCCTGTTTGATTACAATCACATCATTTGATCATATTTTGAGAGATTGAAAATTTGAAAGTACAAAAAATATGCATTACTTTCTAGAGGACGCGACTAATTCTGAGAATGGTTTTTCCCAGGTATACATTTTGATCACTCTCATTCCAGTAATTATTTCATTCATAATTCTAATTCTGGTATCAGTCAATTGGGCTGTTTTTCGTCTAACACTCTGGAATAGTCTTCCCATCACACCTTGAAATGGAATAAATAATAGAAGTACACCGACACCTGACAGACATGCCCATTGAAGATGTTCCCAAAGTAAAAATAAAATTAAAGCCGACTGAAGCGGTGCCACAAACCAGGAATGTGCGAACGTTGCAAACTATAAATCAATTAAAACATATTGTTTGCTCCTTACCATATAAAACTTCAATTATTCATCTATGGTGTGATAATTAGGCCGAGACAAAGTTGCCTTTTACGTTGATTAGATATTAGTCATTCATTTTTTACCACAAAATAAGCAAATAAAACGTAAGATTTACTTAACTGGTAATGGCTCAACTTTTAATTTCCTAATCAAAGATCAATGACTAATGTCTGGACTTATAGATAAAAGAACTTTGTCTCGTACTTAATGATAACTGTATTAACCTCATCGAAACGATGTGCATCATTTGACATTATATTCAAGATCTGTCCGACTGTAGTTTTTCCTAATGCAGAACGACTTAATTTCATGGACTGAAAAACATTACAATCATTGTATTTATGGTTTTCCAAAACTTTTAAATAATAATTTACTTTTTTATACATCAATGCAGAACTTGCGACTCTCATTCTCATTCCTGTCTTAAGTACATGAGTTATGAGAAGATGATTTATAGATACAAATAAAGTGGAGCAGCCGACCACTCCAACTGCAGACCAGACTGCTTCTCTCTTTGAAATACCACTATCTTCAGTTTGAAAATGTCTAACAACTCGACCTAAAAATATTGGCTGATATACCCTAATTCCTAATTCCTTTAATTAAAAAATTGAATCAGTCATTTTAGGATAAGTAATGACAACTCTACTTAAAAGGAAGAGCTATTTTGTTGTTTACTTGAAATAAGAAGATCATAATTAGTGGTACAAATTCTAACGCGAATGCCTTAAACATGGCTAATGTAAAGCTGGGATTTTTCTTCTTCAGTTCTTTTTCCCATTGACTAAAGAATAAGTGAAAAGTTATTAAAAAAATTATAAATAATGGAGTTTCGAAGTTTGCATCAAAAACGAGTTATTTTGAACTACAAACAAGTACAATTTCAGATCGATTTTCTCTTAACACCTCTTTGCTAAGAAACAGATTAACATTTTGATTACTTCAGATCTGAAAACTCATCTTATTTGACAAAACAAAAATTGAATTTGGTTACCGTTCTAGTTTTAAGACCACTTTTTCCGCTTCATCATTTTTTGAGCATCTGTACAAATCGTTGAATTCTAAATCCTTTTTATGACCCTTTACGTAAATGCTCCAGACCCAACTTTCATGACAATTTGAAAAAAATTATATTAGAATTTCATTTTTGAATATTCAAAATTTGAGTCTAATTTGAGACCATTGTTTGTAAGATAAACTTTGACTTTTATTTTAAATAACTGTGTATAGGATTTCTTCAGTTTATTTCTATCTATCAGTTCATCAGCACAGGTACACCATCTCTTTCAAAATATTGTTTATGAATATATGTGATGGATTTTCATCAAATTTTATCATTTCTAAATTAAACTCTCACAATAATAAAAGGCCTTGATTCTTTTTCTCAATCAATAATTCTCTAACTATAGAAATTCGTAATCATTACTCAATATTATCTGTAGGGATATCTAAATAAGATAATACTAGAGTTAAAATTATACTGTATGAAAGTTCAATTTTGTAAAATTCTGTACAGAATTGTTAGAAAAATGAATCGTGCAATTCTAATCAATATCGTCGATGTTTGCTTAGTTCATTTTTCAATCATAGTAAGTTCATTAGGATTTTTCAATAACGAATCATTGAAAAGTTTTTAATGAGTTCAATCAAATAAAGTTCAGAAATTTGTACAATCAAAGGAAGCGAAAACGAAGCAGCGAAAAAAGGTTTACTTTTAGGATTCAAATCTTACAGCAAAAAAGTAGATATACTGAAGTAATGCACAGCCTTTCCCATAAAAAATACTGATTAGTAAACTGGTACTTTATACTCAGTCAATACTAATGATATTCTTAGTCATTTTTTATCTCATTTATACGTAAATTTTATATATTCAAAATTTTGTCAACCTTTTCCCCTAGTTATTCTTATTTTAGTGTTTTATAACCATTACATGATTTTTAACTGTAGAAAAGTAAAAAACTGCTTCGTTTTTGTTTCCTTTGATTGTGCAGCTATGTTTGGTTTATAACTATAAACATACTGAACATTAAAACTGTTATCATAAGAGTAATACGAAACTATTAGCACTGAATGAAAAAGTGCTTTTGAGTGGGTTTTGAACAAAGACTACTTGCTTTTCAGAAGGGGTATAATAATACGGCAGTGATTGTCATAACTTAATGCTTATAACAGATATGATAAGCTTTTTATTGACTAACATTTAACAAATGAACAATTTCCAACTATTGTGGCAAAAATTTTTTAAAAAATAAATTAATGAACGAAAAACAATTGAATTACTTTGAGCGACATAATAGACACAAAACTAATTTATTATCAATACTTATTTTACGTATTTAAACAATTTTCTCGAAATAAAACAGAATCTCATTACAATAGTGTGTTATGCATAAGTTTTTTAACACATATATCATACCTGAAACAAAGTTTTTGCAAAATATTGATTCGATCCCATGGCGAGGGACGAACAATCAGTTCTGAGACTTCCATTCAATTCTCTACAATAATTCTTAAAAAACTAGTCACTAAAGAAATATTTCATGAAAAAACATAAAACTCTATCTTAAGTAGAACTCAATGTGACTGTGTTGTAATTGCAAGTATGAATTTCAAGTCGAAGTCCCACAATAGGTTATTCTTGATGTCATAAAACACTAAAATAACTGATGTTAACTACACTTTACAGTAATACTACAGCAGTACTTAAGTAATAGTAACCTAAATGTAAGTTTTTTATTAAGTAATAATTATAAAATTTATTAGGCATCACATGTTTTATTATTAATTACATCATAAGAACACATGTGGAGGCAAATCACATCACTTTAAGAATATATCTGTAATAGAAGCTCGTCTTCAATCTTATAGAATTGGTTTTGAAATTTTTCAATGCCATAGTTCTCGAAAACTTTTCCATCAATTAATTAATAGTAAACTTGTTTATGATCGTCATGGCTTTCAGATCACTTCTCATACAAATCGATACGGTATTCATAATCATTAATTAAATATTTCACAACTTAAATAATCACAAAGTGTCACATTTTGTCATTCACGAATGTGTGCCAAAATTCTATTCATCTCATTTCGTACTGAAATTTTACAAATGAAGTCGCTTTAAAAAGCAGACATTGCATTCTAACATTTTAGTAAAAGTTCCGTATTATGCAAATAGTGAGAAATCAATTTAATACTCGACGGATTGTCACCTGTCTATGGCTGCATAGCATTAATTACTAACACATTCCTCAAAACATTGAAACCTTTTTCAAAATATTAAGCTTTCATTTAACACAAAATATTGAATGAATGAATGTGAAGCTACTCATCTAATCTTAGTTTATGTAAAATAGAGAATAAATTGTCGCAAACTTCATTTCAATTCTTATTTTTGTTGACTTAATCAAAAGACCAAACTTTGATACGAGATTAGAGGCAGAATCAAAAAATTCTTGTGATAGACTTAAGAGTATTTCACTGTGAAACCATCATCAATTTTATAGTTAGATATTCGCCTTTAAAAGTGACTTCAGATTTAAAACATTTGAAAGATTGTTATCAAATTATAAATTCGAGACGTGTTGCAGTGCATACATTTTCTTTGGCAACTCATATTCAATTTGCATAGTTATCTGATTGCACTGGTAAATCAAGGTTAGTAATCAAGTTGAAATCATTCTTTAATACTGTTACGCGACAACAATAAAACAATTAAAAAATTGCAGTTATTTGAAGAATGCATAAAAAGTGCCCTCTCATATGCCAATTAGACCGTTATTTAACAGATTAGATTAGTTTTTAATATCTAGCCGAAAATGACACACTAAATCGAATATGTATTTCAATCAAAAGTTTGTATTTTATTTATTTATTTAAAATTAAATGAATTGCAAGTATTTGTTCATCTCTAAATCAGTCATTTTTCTCTTCGCTTTTAAATTAATATTTGATGTTCATATCAATTGTCAAAAGAATTTACAAGTTATAGAAATTAACAGTTCAAAGCAAACGTCAACAGTCACAATAGGTTATCGTTCGCGAAGCGATGTCGGAAGTGCCAAATGGATTTATTTCACTGTGTTCATTATTTTGATTGCCATTCTTGGGTTTATAGCTGTCTGTATTACAGTAATTGTCAGAAAACGTCATGTTGTCGTATATAAGAGTTCTCCGTCACATTTCATTATAGAATCATCTGATTTGAGTGATACGACTTCTGATGACTCGTCAGTAGTGAGCTCACTACGTGTGAAAGTACCTGAATGTCGAATACCTGCCGTTTCTAATAAACCACTGAGTGATAAGCCAGAGATTGAAAAATCAGTGAGAAATTCAAATGAACATTTAATGCTATCAGATCTGTTTGAGATTCGAAGCAGATTTAGCACTGAGGCTGGACCACCAAAATTCCATGTGAAAAATTGAGAAAACATATCCTCAACTAATTCGAGGAGTACAATAAGATCTGAATTAAGTTACTCTAATATAAAGAATATTAAACTAAATAAATAAATTGTAAAGTATTTCTACTTAGTTTTGTAAATCTATTTCTGTTTATAAAAATATTTTATTTGTTTAGTCACTTTCATTAATGTTTTGTAAACTTAAAGAACAGTCAAAACTCAAACTTATGAGAAATGCGACTAAAAATTTGTATAGATCTGACATTGTTTTATTAAACTTCTTTTGATGCATATTATTTTGAAATAAAGTGCCTAAATCGTCACTCTAAGATAAAATTAAATAACAATTATCAGAATTAGTACCTTACGAGTACAATAAAATATGGTGCATATAGTACAGTACAGTAAATCATTACGTTTTATTCATTTAAAGCATTATATACAATTGAAATCTCAATAATCCACGATAGTGATAAGATAAGGCTGTTGCTATGCCGACTTTGTTGCAAATAGGATCATTATTTGGTCAAATTCAATTGTAATTTGCTTCGATTAATATATTGAATATTCTATAAGCTTGTTAATTTGTTCAATATTAAGGCCTCTTCAATGTAATGGCCTGATAAAAACACATACCTTCACAACTCATCATTTCTGGATACTAACGAAGATAATAAGGCTTTGAGCGTAGGTCAAAGTAATTAGGATTGCAATCTCTATTAAAAGCATCAATTAAGGAGCAATCAATGTTAATCAAACTTATCATAAAAGAAGACTAGTTAATGAATGAACAACTTTTACTTTTATTCCCTATTATGTGACGTATGGCAAATTTAATAGTGTGTTCATTATTATATCTTTACACTATATGATTGTAAACGTTCAACCATCTAATTGTTGCCTTTCAAACTTAATTTAATTTAAATTTTATTTGAGATTCTGTTTATATTCAAACATTTTTCATATAAAATGTTGATTTTAAGCCTTTTCATCATATAGTTTAAGTTTGAATTTTAATAAAAATAATGTCTCGAAATCATTTAAATTCTATAAATAATAGAAAATCAATCGAACAATCACATTTTACTGTATTTGTTCGGCAAATTATTTTGGTTTTATTAGTAAGCTAGAAGTAGAATCAGTTTACAGACTATGCAAATAAATCGTAAACATTTAATTTAGCGTTAAAAGCGTCGAATATTGCTCACTTTCAAATATATAACAATTGTATCAAATATTTAAACTTCAATAACAAAATTTATTAAATGGGACAAGAATAAATTGGCAAACCTTTGTATGAAGTAATTACAAGTTGATCATCATTTTAAATCCATTAGACTCTAATTAATCTTTTATTATTTCTCAGTTTGGTCAAAGTGATGCTGTTATAGCTTTTTGAATCATTTGATTTAATAAAGTGCTTAGTATTAGAATAAATTTGATGATCATTTGATGAATCGATAGTAGCAGGACAACTTCTATAACTACGAGTACTATTATCTGATTTAAGACAAGTGAACTATTGCTTAGTTCAGAACCAAGTTATGACTTGATTGTGTGATTCCACATAAACATCTTCGACACAATCTACGATTTAAGTTAATTTTTAATAACAAGAAAATTAAGTGAAAATCACTTAAATATTGGGTATGATACTTTTAAGTAAAACAATAACTAAGTGATAAAATTGACCCAAAAATAATGAATAATTTGACATTTTCTCAAAGTTTGTGAATTAAATTAAAGAATAATAGTTTAGATGTTGAAAAGTGTGACCGTTTTATAATTAAGGCACGTCGGATATCTAGGGTTACATTTAGATTTATTATGTAAAATTCAAAGTAGCTAAGATATCAATACAGAAAATTATATGACCATCATGCAGTTATTAATAAATTATTTTGCCTACTTGAATGGGGTAAAGACATCTCCGTAGCCTATCGCGCAATTTTAGCCTTAAACTATTGATTATAGTTTTTGCAACTTTTGGGCAACTTTAACAAGTAAAATTTTCCATTTACGCCCGAGACTGACCAAAATTTTAGTCTAACTTTTCGTTTACTATATTCTTTCTTACATTCGGCTCAATATCACTCAATAAGACGTGCCTGTGGCAAACTGGGAACATTTTCACCTATCTTTAAGTAAAATCAATGTCTTGCTAAAGAAGCCAAGACTGCACACCCCTATGATAATGCACTGTCACTAAATCTAACCAAAATAGAATATCTTTGAAATTGTGGTGATTGTGAATAAATGGTAAAAGTATTTTAATCAGACATTCATTTAGATACTTATCATCATTAATAGTTGTCTCAGAAATGTGCAGTTCACTCACATTTCCGACGAGATCAATAACTTGTCGTACAAGAAACATTTTTACTAATCATTTTCAAATATTCAATATATCCTCTTTCATAAAACGGTCTATAATTGTTACTATAATTTGTCAGGTTAGTTCCTTCGGCCAGAAAATATCAACAAATGATCTTTTTTTGCGCCGCAATTACTCGATCCGCCATTGATTTTATAGAATTGCACAATTCTTTTGGGATAATCCTGGTTTCTTTTTGAATCACGAGTAAAATAATGAAAGTATTAATAAAATAAGTTTAGAATTCCAAAATAGAATGTCTAAGACTTAAATTCCAAAAGCTTCAACACTGAAATCGCTGTCTCGTGAAAGCGAGGAATAGTATAAAAATGTAACCCTAGATATTAAATGCGCCTTATCTAATCACAACAAATAACTAGTAACAGTATTATTGAGTGGATACAAGACAAGTTGACCCGCACTGTATATCAACGCTCAGAAAGTGCCTACAAATATAAAGGCCTGCGATAACAGTTGATTATAATTTTACAATCATTGTAAGTTTACTTGTTTTTATTCAATAAACTTCGGAAATTTCGCAAATATTCAGGGTTATTATGATTTAAATAATGAAGTACAGAATAAAGTATTGTTCAGCAGAATAATAGCACTCATGCAATCACTTAGTACAGGTACTTAAGTTCCCGTCCTATTTGCTAAATAAGCAATGATACAGAAATAATTGGTAAAAGATCTTTAAAAAATGGTCATTAAAAATATTTTAAATTCTGATTCTTCATATGAAAAATAGATTTGAGTATAAATTGATAGAATTCTTGATTAAGTCTACATTATAAGTCATTAAAAGCTAAGATTGAATCATTTCTGTTGAAATAGATCTGGCTCTGCGTGAATTTTGGTCAAATTGAAAGCCATCATTTTCTTCATTGCATTTATTAAAATACGATTCTTTAGCCAACTGTTTAAGTTTGAGGGCCATATTTTTTCCTGTTTGTTTCACTAGTTTACTGAATAATCCATCACAATTAAGCAGTTTATAAGGCTCTCCGTATTCAACAATCTCTCCAGCATCTAAGACCTATTCAATAAAAACAAGTTAGTTTAAAAGACTACATCTTCAAAAATGAAGTTTTTTCAAGACCATCTGCTATATACGAAAACAGTTTATGAAGTGAATGTTTAAGTATCAACTATTTGAGACTCAACTGGTACCGAAGCATATGAGGGATAGCACGAAATGTAAAGGTGAATGTGACTGTTACTATCAAGGTTTTCTTTGGATACCTCATTATCACTCAAAAGCCTTGAGTATCAACTGGGCCTCAAGTGGGTCCTACATATATAACCGTATATGTGACAAAATATTACTCACAATCACTTTATCAGAATCAATAATGGTATTGAGTCGATGAGCGATTGTAATTACTGTGCAATGTTTAAAATTTTCTCTAATTGTGTTCTGTATCAAAGAATCTGTTTTATGGTCCACATTAGCAGTCGCCTCATCCAATACCAAAATTTGATTTTGTCTCAGTATTGCGCGCGCCAAACAAACCAATTGTCTCTGACCAACACTAAAATTACTGCCACCTTCTGTGAGTTCTGCCTCCAGATGTCCGGGCAATTGATGAACAGCTTCTTTGAGTTGTACTTGTTCGAGTACAGACCAGAGTTTGTCGTCATTGTGTTCATTGAAAGGGTCGATATTTTTCTAACAGAACCCGTGAATATGACGGGATCTTGTGGTATAATCGATATTTTTTTTCTCAGATCATGTAAACCAATAGTTTTTGTGTCGATGTCATCAATAATAATATTTCCATCAGGTTCTGTCATACGGAATAGAGCAGCCAAAACAGAGCTCTTTCCAGCTCCTGTCCTGCCAACTATTCCGATTTTGTCACCTCCTTTGATGTAGCAGTTCAGTTGCTTTAGAACAGGTTTAGGAATGGATTCGTAATAAAGGCTCACATCGATGAGTGTGATTTCTCCCTTTTTAGGCCAGTCTTTTGGTGGTTTTGTTTCTGGTGTTGATTCTAATTCTGCTTCAGAATCGAGTCTGGAATATTCAAGCATTCTTTCGACAGCAGTCATATAACTCTCAACATCTGCAGAACATCGAACACCCCATTGAGTCATTCCTGTCAACATTAGAGCAGAAGATAGTGCTAGACCTGCATTGCCACCGGGCATTCCTTATAAATGAGAAATAATTTGAAATTTTCGGTAAACTATAAATTGAGTGAATAAAATACATACCATCGGGAACTAGCATAATAAAAGTAGCTACTGATGCTATATAGACGATACAAATACAATCCATTAATATACCAAAACCTCTTGAAGAACATATGTACATGAAGAATGCTGATGTATGATCATTTTGGTGCCGATAAAATTGCTGTTCAAATAACTTTTGTGCACCGAGTGCACGAACTGTTGGAGGGAGGTTTTACTTGGATTAGTCTTAAAGAGTGGTATTTTATAAGATACTATCGGAACTACCTGTTGATAATCCAGTTAGAGTTGTGCTCACATGTGAATAGACTGGACTTCGAGCTGAAACATTTTAAATATTTGATCATTTCAAACGGAATAACTTTGAGTGACAAAATTCTTACTTAATCCTTCCAATCGTTTTATATCACGAGCTGATCGTATATAGAAATATCGCGCCATAACAACGACAAATCCAAGGAATATTGCAGGAAATATGAGATACCTATAATATTTCAAAATAATATGTAGTTCATAAAATTTGTCTTAAAAGTGAAGATTTCATACCAGCTAACTATGGCGACCACTATTAGAATTCCGATTACACTCGATAGTGTCTGAATATTAATGAAAATTCAAAAAACATCAAACTTGGTTATCGTGCATCAAACAGTTAGTTTTCTTTGCCTCCTATTATTGCACTTTAGCTCAGACTTAATCTTACATTAAAACTGTGAATGTCAATTAAAAAAGTAAGCTCATTTAGGTATACATTCTCGGCAGTGCGTGCTTACTACAATATAGTAAAAGTCACAAATATCTGCGCATAGATACAATAAAGTATATCTAGTATAATAGTGCTAGTTTAAGATACAATGTAGGAGCTATTTCACATGAAAGTAAATCGAATTCGCTGTATCTCTAGATTATAAATTAAACTTTGATTAGTGAAACTTTAATTGCCTTGATTAGATCAACTTCAAATTAATCGTTAGCTTCTATATGAAATTGTATTGGCTGACGAATCAATGAGTTCATGACTAGCTTATTATGCTCTAAAATGGGTAGGTATCTGTGACTCTTGCAGTAATTTCTTAAAAATCAAATAAGACCAGATCTGCGTCAGGTATAATAACTTTAATACGAGAGGAAAGGAAACTAACAGCAAAATGGTTACCATTTGCAAATCAAAAGCTGTTGTTGGTAATTGCTCGTCCACAATACCAGTGTCTTTTGTAAATCTGTTTAAAATTCTTCCTGTAACGTCAAAGCATAATGATGCTCAGCATTATTGCAAAAAATAAATTAGAATTACTTAAGTAAAATGATATTTGTACCGACGGGATTGTTGTCAAATAAAGAGATGGGGGCTCTCAATAATTTATAGAATATACGATTGTGTAAATTCACTGATGATCTCATGCACATAATGAAAAAAGAGACAGTTCTTGCGAGCGCTGATATAAATAGTGCGACGATTAAACCTGAATATATTACAACATTAAATGTTTGATCGACTTTCGATTTACTGTCCACTTCATTAGTCCTGTCAACAGAAAATTCGTTTCAATTGATTCACAATCAATTTTGTCAATAGAGAACAAACCATTGTGTGAGCCAAAGATCACTTCCCTGATAGAGTGCTTGAGATATAACAATAGTAAGAACAGTTGTTGTCATGAGGAAGGTTCCGGCACCTGCTTTTATATATTCCCAGTAAACACTCGAATCAATAGATCCAACCATTTTCAATTCTTCTTTCATTTTAGGCTCATCTTCTGGTATTGGTTCTTCATTCATTTCAGGAATATCAGTTCCAATACTACTAGCAATCGATGGTGTGACAGAAATGGCTCTATTCATATGTCTTAATGCTATGTTAGCGTCAATATTTTCTGCATTCTTAGTCTTTTTATCATTTATTTGCGGTTCTGTTACAAAAGACATCAAATTAATACCAGATTTGATGAGTTCGTCATAAGTTCCAAAGGCTATGCATTTTCCCTCTTTTAAAACCAAAATTTTTGTTGCATTTTTCAAAAATTGGATTTGATGTGTAACTAATATACGAGCCTTATCTTTCAGGTGCTCAACAATACATCTGAAAAGTTTGAAAACTTAAATAAGTTTAAGGTTTAAGGCTCAATCGAAACCACGTTGTCATGTTTGGTGTTGATCTAACTTCACTCACACTCTCAACAGAATGCTTAGACATCACAAGTTCATTATATTATGTCGAACCAAAAGTCTTTGCCAACTTTATTTTTCAAATATTTCAAAAACAGTAAAAGATACGAAAGGTTGGTTTTTATCATCAGATGAACATGTTATCTGCCTATATATAAGATCGTTTACCAGGGGTCAGACAACAAGATAATACAAAAAATTCTTGATTCTTGTTAATCACTCCGAATTATAGCATATGAGTTTCCTTCAAAAGTCCTTTAAAAATGTGCTTTTTTTATTTTAGACTTTTATGCAAGCTATTGCATCCAAGGTTAATTTGCAATTTAACTTGGCGTATCCCCCGATAAAATATAATGCCCTTATTTTTCACTTCTAATCTTGCCATGTTACACTTTCAGGAAGTTTTGTCAAAAAACATTTCCCAATATTAAAATCAAAATAATAATGATAACTATGTGAAACTTTAATATTACGTAGTAAATACATAAGTGAATATTATTCAATAAGAATCTTGAGAAACATCCTTATAAACAAAGAATAAAAAGGGTTGGCAGGAACTTTTGGTTCGACCTAATATATTTCCAGTTGTTGTAAATGATGTTTAGTCACCACCAGTTACAACAATTTGGTCTGAAGTGTCAGTTCATTACTTGAGTGTGCTTTCAATCTAATAGACATTTAATAAAACTTACTTTTGAAATATATGTTTAGCAACGGATGTGTCCACTGCTGACAATGGATCGTCGAGTAAATAGATATCTGCGTCATGATAAAGAGCTCTGGCCAAAGTGATTCTTGCTTTTTGTCCTCCACTCAGTGATACACCGCGCTCACCGACGAGTGTTTTATCACCAAAAGGAAAAAGTTTCAAATCTCTCTCTAAGGCACAGACGTCCACCACTTTATTGTATTTTTCCTCATCGTATTCAGAACCAAATAAAATATTTTGTCTGACATTTGCTATGAAAGCCCAGGACTCTTGTGGTGAGTAAGCGATTCGACCGTTAATTTTGAGAGTACCCGATTCTATGGCCAATTCGTTCAGAAGTGACATTAAAAATGAGCTCTATCCAAAAACAGTTAATGAGTTTTTGTTATGTATTGCATTATTATACAAATTATTGAAACCTTTCCACTTCCAACTGATCCAATAACTGCTAACAATTCTCCCTTTTTAACATTTGCAGTTATATTTTCCAAAGTCGGTTCAACTATTTCCTTAAAATATTAAAACAAATTTGAAATGACTTCTAGTTTTAATACTTCTCCCGTTTATTTGTTTAGTTGAATTGAATTTGTTAGAATTATCGAATTGAAAAGTTTAGCTATGCTACAAATCATGTTCTAAGCTACTTAAATAGACTCAAACCTAAGTATAGTTTTGGTTGATCAGTTTGGATGATGTACCCAAAATGATACTTTCTTGCAAACATTTTTTGCGTTAATAATTAGTATTATTGATAGAAAAGACAATATTATTTCTATTAATAATACTAACTATTAATGCAAAAAATGTTTGTAAGAATGTATCATCTCGGGTACATCATACCAACTGATTGGTCACGACTGTAAAGTCAGATAAATTCATTGGCAAACGTCAAAGACTAGTTTCAAAAGTAATTTGCGACTTCGATAATAAAAGATATTGATTTTTGCTTACATTATTCCACCGCGATGTCATGTGGTCTACAAACACACCTATATCTTCATTTATGTCTTTGTCACACGTAGTCTCAATTTGATTAGCATTGATATCTCCATTTTTGTGGCTAACCTTTCCATTAGCATGAGTCAATTGGTTGTTTGTTGGAGCCACTTCATCGAGTAATAAAAATGTCTGTTTGAAAATATTCGATTTCATTAAATCGTCACAAGTTTTTAAGTCCCAATACACTCGAAACAATTATATAAGTTCTTAGCTTAATATATATTTTAAAAACTTAATAATCCTCGATATCAGTCCGATGTTATGCGTTGTGATACAATGCTTTCCATCAGACCACAATAGAATATATTAAAAAATTATAGAATATTCAATTATATTAATCAAATAAAATTAGAAATTAAATTTGGCAACAATTGACTCCCATTACAAAGAGATCGATACAAAACGGCGTCTTTTGCATATATCAAGGATTATTAAGCCTTGATGTGTCATTTTAATAAATGGATTTAGATTTAAATTTTTAAAATAGTCATTTCATACTTTAATCCTGTTGCATGCCACCAACATTTCTGCAGTGGCAGCGATTGATTGAGGAAGGTGTTTTGTTACTGTAATTCTCATAGTGTTAAAGAAGGCCATAGTGACAAAGACAGCTTCTGCAGATAGTTCTCCACCAATATATACGTAGGTGATAAAACATGTAAATAAGATAATTTTTGATGCGACAAAATAAAGTGCTAAATTGATTGCTTTTAATACAGACGACTGTCTTATTCGAGTTACTTCTTTCCTGTTTGATTGCAATCACATCAATTAATTATGTTTTGAGAGATAGAAAATTCGAAAGTCTAAATGATATAGATTACTTTCTAGAGGACGCAGCTAAATCTGAGAATGGTTTTTCCCAGGTATACATTTTGATCACTCTCATTCCAGTAATTATTTCATTCATAATTCTGATTCTGGTATCAGTCAATTGGGCTGTTTTTCGTCTAACACTCTGGAATAGTCTTCCCATCACACTTTGAAATGGAATGAGTAATAGAAGTACACCGACACCTGACAGACATGCCCATTGAAGATGTTCCCAAAGTAAAAATAAAATTAAAGCCGACTGAAGCGGTGCCACAAACCAGGAATGTGCGAACGTTGCAAACTATAAATCAATTAAAACATATTGTTTGATCCTATTTTTTATGAAATTTCAACTATTCATTTATAACAGTGTTTCTCAACCTGTGGTACGAGAATAACTATCCGGTGGTACGCCACATAATTTATATAGTCATAGAAAAATATTCAGTTCAAATGAAATCCTATCAGAATTGAAAAACATTTTTGAAAAATCTTATCAACTATAAATGAGAATGGTTAGATTAAATCCTCACTCAATATCCACAATGAATTGCAGAATCTTAGCATAGGAAGTAAAGACAAATTAATTCAGTCTCTTGTGATTCGACTCTTAAGTTAAGGTTCGCGAATGTCTCAATTGAAAACTTTTGGATTCGATTAGACAAAGAATATGAGCAACTTTCAAAATTAGCTATTTGTTATCTTCTCCTCTTCTCTTCGACTTATTTATGCGAAACTGCTTTTTCTGTTTCATTTTCAACGAGAACTATACTCTAGAATTCTTTTTACCCAAACGTCTTAAAAATCACTTAAGACAGATGATTCTAAGTCCAATAAAAGATATGTAAAAGGCTTGTAGACATGTCTTAAACTAGCTATTTATGCGTTTGAAATTAAACTTCTAGAGATACGTCAAATTTGGTATAGTACTCTGAGTTTGAAATAAGACGATTGTATATCTTTATCCGTTCAAATGTCTTACCTAAAAATATTTTTAAAACAAATATTCTAAGAAGTTTTATTCTAGACGTCGTATGAATAGCTGGTTTTAAGGACAACCTACACGCTAGAACGTATGTCTAGAAACCTTTTACATATTTTAACTACACTTAGAATCCTCTCAGTCTTACGTGGTTTTTAGGTAGTGCTAACTTCTTTTTTAAGAAGTATAAATAAAAAAATTTAGAATTTAAGAATAGAAATAGACTTAGTGTCGACAATGGCTTGAGGTTAAGTTTGACTAATGTCAATTCTAGAATCGATGATTTGTGTAAATCAAACAGTCACAGATTTCTCATTTACGTGTATATAAATAAAATATATTCTCATTTTATTTATTAAAAATTTCAACTTTCAAGCAAACCAAAATTATAAGTATCTTTTGGTGGTATTCAATGCTTTAAGACATGTTTTAGTGTTACGCGATATGAAAAAGGTTGAGAACCACTGATATATGATGTAATAATTAGGTAGAGACAAAGTTGCCTTTTATGTTGATTAGATATTTGTCATTCATTTTTTGCCAGAAAATAAATAAATAAAAAGTAGGGTTTACTTAAACGGTAATGGCTTAACTTTTAATTCGCTTGTTCTCTAATTAAAGACCAATGACAAATGTCTGGACTTATAGATAAAAGAACTCTGTCTCGTCCTAATGATAACTGTATTAACCTCATCGAAACGATGTGCATCATTTGACATTATATTTAAGATCTGTCCGACTGTAGTTTTTCCTAATGCAGAACGACTTAATTTCATGGACTGAAAAACATTACAATCATTGTATTTATGGTTTTCTAAAAGTTTTAAATAATAATTTACTTTTTTATACATCAATGCAGAACTCGCGACTCTCATTCTCATTCCTGTCTTAAATGTGTAAGCTAAGAGAAGATGATTTATAGATACAAATAAAGTGGAGCAGCCAACTACTCCAACTGCAGACCAGGCTGCTTCTCTCTTTGAAATATCACTTTCTTCAGTTTGAAAATGTCTAACAACTCGACCTAAAAATATTGGCTGATATACCCTAACTCCTAATTCCTTTAATTAAAAAATTGAATCAGTCATTTTAGGATAAGTAATGACAACTCTACTTAAAAGGAAGAGCTATTTTGTTGTTTACTTGAATTAAGTAGACCATAATTAGTGGTACAAATTCTAATGCGAATGCCTTAAACATGGCTAATGTAAAGCTGGGATTTTTCTTCTTCAGTTCTTTTTCCCATTGACTAAAGAATAAGAGAAAAGTTATCAAACAAATTATGAAAAGTGGAGTTTCGAAGTTTGCATCATAAATAGATTTTTTTAGAACTAAAAATAAGTACAATTTCAGATCGACTTTCTCTTAAGAAACATTTATTGCGCTAACAAACAAATTAACATTTTCATTAATTCAGATCTAAAAATCTAATTTATTTGTCAAAACAAAAATAGAGTTCGATTACCGTTCGAGTTTTAAGACCACTTTTTCCGCCTCATCATTTTTTGAACATCTGTACAAATCGTTGAATTCTAAATCCTTTTTATGACCCTTTACATAAATGCTCCAGACCCAACTTTCATGACAATTGGAAAAATATTAGAATTTCATTTTTAAGTGTTTAAAATTTGAGTCTAATTTGAGATCTTTGTTCGTAAGATAAACGCTGACTTTTGCTTTAAATAACTGTTCATAAGTTCATTCATTTGCTGTTCATTGAGTTTATTTTTAGCTAATCAGTGCATCAGTGCATCAGTACGGGTACAGCACTACACTATTAAAACATCGCTCATGAATATATGTTATGAATGTTCATTAAAATTGTGTCACTTCTAAATTAAATCTTTCGAATTTACAAAAGACCGTGATTCTGTTCCTCAGTGAATAAATCTCAAACTATGGATTTAAAATTCCTATTAACATATTCATAATTCTCACTCATTAGTGTCAGTAGAGATGTCTAAATATAATAATACCTGAGCTTAAATTTATAGTGTAACCATGTCCATGTTTAATTTTGTTAAAATATGTACAGAACTGTTAGAAAAACGAAATATTCAATTCTAACGAATTTTTCAATCATAGTCTAATCAAATAAAGTTCACAAATTTGTAGAGTTATGTTTGGTTTACAACTATAAATATGCTGCACATAAAAACTGATTGAAAAAGTGTTTTTGGGTGAGTTTTGAACAAAGACTCACTTGCTTTTCAGAAGGGGTATAATAATACGGCAGTGATTGTCATAACTTAATGCTTATAACAGATATGATAAGCTTTTTATTGACTAACATTTAACAAATGAACAATTTCCAACTATTGTGGCAACAAATTATTTTAAAAACAAATTAATGAACAAAAAACAATTGAATTACTTTGAACGACATAATAGACACAAAACTAATTTATTATTAATACTTTTTTACGTATTTAAACAATTTTCTCGAAATAAAACTTCTCTTCATTATGAAAAGTGTGTTATGTAAAAGTGTTTTGGCACATATATCATACCTGAAACAAAGTTTTTGCAAAATATTGATTCGATCCCATGGCGAGGGACGAACAATCAGTTCTGAGACTTCCATTCAATTTTTCACAATAATTCCTAAAATCTAGTGATTAAAGAGAGATCTCACGAACAAACACAAAATCCTATCTTAAGTAGAACTCAATGTGACTGTGTTGTAATTACAAGTATGAATTTCAAGTCGAAGTCCCAGAATAGGCTATCCTTGACATCGCAAAACTCTATAATAACTGATGGTAACTACACTTTACAGTAATACTACAGCAGTACTTAAGTAATAGTAACCTAAATGTAAGTTTTTTATTAAGTAATAATTATAAAATTTATTAGGCATCACATGTTTTATCATTAATTACATCATAAGAACACATGTGAAGGCAAATCACATGACTTCAAGAATATATCTGTAATAGAAGCTCGTCTTCAATCTTATAGAATTGGTTTTGAAATTTTTCAATGCCATAGTTCTCGAAAACTTTTCCATCAATTAATTAATAGTAAACTTGTTTATGATCGTCATGGCTTTCAGATCACTTCTCATACAAATCGATACGGTATTCATAATCATTAATTAAATATTTCACAACTTAAATAATCACAAAGTGTCACATTTTGTCATTCACGAATGTGTGCCAAAATTCTATTCATCTCATTTCGTACTGAAATTTTACAAATGAAGTCGCTTTAAAAAGCAGACATTGCATTCTAACATTTTAGTAAAAGTTCCGTATTATGCAAATAGTGAGAAATCAATTTAATACTCGACGGATTGTCACCTGTCTATGGCTGCATAGCATTAATTACTAACACATTCCTCAAAACATTGAAACCTTTTTCAAAATATTAAGCTTTCATTTAACACAAAATATTGAATGAATGAATGTGAAGCTACTCATCTAATCTTAGTTTATGTAAAAATAGAGAATAAATTGTCGCAAACTTCATTTCAATTCTTATTTCTGGACTTAATCAAAAGACCAAACTTTGATACGAGAATAGAGGCAGAATCAAAAATTCTTGTGTTAGACTTAAGAGTATTTCACTATGAAACCATCATCAATTTTATAGTTAGATATCCGCCTTTAAAAGTGACTTCAGTTTGAAAACATTTGAAAGATTGTTATCAAATTATAAATTCGAGACGTGTTGCAGTGCATACATTTTCTTTGGCAACTCATATTCAATTTGCATAGTTATCTGATTGCACTGGTAAATCAAGGTTAGTAATCAAGTTGAAATCATTCTTTAATACTGTTACGCGACAACAATAAAATAATTAAAAAATTGCAGTTATTTGAAGAATGCATAAAAAAGTGCCCTCTCATATGCCAATTAGACCGTTATTTAACAGATTAGATTAGTTTTAATATCTAGCCGAAAATGACACACTAAATCGAATATGTATTTCAATCAAAAGTTTGTATTTTATTTATTTATTTAAAATTAAATGAATTGCAAGTATTTGTTCATCTCTAAATCAGTCATTTTTCTCTTCGCTTTTAAATTAATATTTGATGTTCATATCAATTGTCAAAAGAATCTACAAGTTATAGAAATTAACAGTTCAAAGCAAACGTCAACAGTCACAATAGGTTATCGTTCGCGAAGCGATGTCGGAAGTGTGAAATGGATTTACTTCACTGTGTTCATTATTTTTGTTGCGATTCTTGGGTTTATAGCTGTCTGTATTACAGTAATTGTCAGAAAACGTCATGTTGTCGTATATAAGAGTTCTCCGTCACATTTCATTATAGAATCATCTGATTTGAGTGATACGACTTCTGATGACTCGTCAGTAGTGAGCTCACTACGTGTGAAAGTACCTGAATGTCGAATACCTGCCGTTTCTAATAAACCACTGAGTGATAAGCCAGAGATTGAAAAATCAGTGAGAAATTCAAATGAACATTTAATGCTATGAGATCTGTTTGAGATTCGAAGCAGATTTAGCACTGAGGCTGGACCACCAAAATTCCATGTGAAAAATTGAGAAAAATATCCTCAACTAATTCGAGGAGTACAATAAGATCTGAATTAAGTTACTCTAATATAAAGAATATTAAACTAAATAAATAAATTGTAAAGTATTTCTACTTAGTTTTGTAAATCTATTTTTGTTTATAAAAATATTTTATTTGTTTAGTCAAAATTGAAATTTGTGAGAAATTTGGCTGAAAGATTTGGTATAGATCTGACATTGTTTCATCATACTTCTTTTCGATGCATGTTATTTTGAAATAAAAGTGCCTAAATCGTCACTCTAAGATAAAATTAAATGACAATTACCGAAACTAGTACTTTAAGAGTATAATAAAATATAGTGTATTTAGTACAGTATAATTAAACATTATGTTTTACTATTCAAAAACATTATACACAGTTGAAAATTCTATAATACACTATAGTAAGAAAAGGCTGTTGCTATGCCGATATTTTGTAAATAGGATCACTATTTGTTCACAATTAATTATAATTTGCTTCGATTAATATATTGGATATTCTATAAGCTTGTTAACTTGTTCAATATTAAGGCCTCTTCAATGTGATGACCTGATAAAACACATACCTTCACAACTCATCATTTCTGGGTCTTAATAAGGATAATTATTGCTTTGAGTAGACCTGTACATCGGGCGCAAAACTCCTGGCGCGACCCAACCGACATTTTGTGTTCGTTTGTACGACCCGATTCGACCCGTAAGCTGTAGAAGGCTGGCTCGACCTGACCCGAACGCGAATTAAAATTGTTAAGAGGTAATGTTTAATCAGTTTATTAGTTAAGTTAGTTGTGGTCTGCATTACATTCATAATAAATGGACACAATATGAGAAATCTTCTGTTTTTAATGCGAGATTCTCCGATTACTTTCTATTATTGTTTCAAAATGTTAGCCGCTTTAGAGATGATGTCGAGGTATTTGTTAATTTTGCTCTGAGGCGAAATCATCTTAGCTTTCTATAAACTCGTATCAAAAAAGTCTCACAAGACAATCAAATACTATTAGACACTTATCAATAAACTTAATTAGTTTTTCTTTAAGTTTATCAAACTCCTTAGAATTTGTATCGAATCTTTAAATATCAAGTTTTAATTTTTCTTTATCTGATAAAACGTGATAAAAATGTTAGTACATTTTCACTACAAAATTTAGATTAAACAGCCTTTAATGGTAGTAAGAATTCCATCAGAGTATTCAATAATTTTTCATTAATCTTTTTGAGAATATCATATAGTTTGTTGTTTCAATAGATAAAGACCTCATCTTCTGATAATTAACTTTAATTGAATTCAGGCGATCATATCATGAATCCTATCTCACTTCTGTCATATTTTTCAATGTAATATCTAATTGATTTTGAAATCCAAACTGTTTAGCCACTTTCCCCATAACTTTACAGTTTTCGATTAATTCATCTATTGAATTTATTCCATTGCATTCATCAATAGAATGTTCTTGGACTGAGTTCATATTATGAGATGGACATCCTACCCATAGAATATCTTTAAATGCAAACTTCATTGCTGAAGGTTTATCTGTTACCATAATATTAAATACTATCTCAAATATATTTTTGAAACCGTATTCTTCAGATATAAAACACTTTGAAATAAATTTCGGGCCGACCCTTCCAACCCGACCCGAGCACGATGAACAGGTCTAATGTCTATGGAGACGTATTGGATGTTTCTAAATGTATCAATTCAACAGATTCCTGATCAGGAGATTTTAGCCTTGAGAACGGTCTTCGTTCAGGAAGACCGACAGAGCTGGTCAATGACAATTACACTTTTATTTCAACGAAAAATAGAAAACTCTTTCAGAACAACCTAATAATTCTTATCTTTTATTAGGTTGTTCTGAAATTTTTTTATTTTATCATTAAAATAAAAATGTAATAAAAACATTAAAATAATAAAAGAAAAGTTGAATTTAAACAATTGAATCTCTTGGTCAGTTCTCGGTTGGTCAGACGTGAGTTCATCCTAATGTCCTCCCTCAAGAGATCATTGACCAGTTCCATCGGTCTTCCCGAACGAAGGCCATTCTCAAGGCCAAAATCACCTGATCGGAATCTGTGGGACCGATACTAACATCTAGAAATATCCAATACGTCTTCATAGACATAACAAATATTTCTCGTGGTCTCCGTGGCCTTACTGCCTTTCTTAAACTTATAAAGCATGCAATGCCGAATGTGGACTTCGACTGTAGATATGGTGATTATTTAAGACACCATTATCTAAAACTTTAAATGCAAAAATTTAAAGATAAATAACCACACTTTAGTTAAGCACTTCGATTCGATAAATAAGCAAATCTAAAACCGACATAATTTACGAGTGTTTTTGACAAGTAAAGAAAATAAAACAATTTCCGAACAGTCTAAAATGAATTCATTTTTTGAAGAAATACGTTAATGAATATGCCTTTTACTATGCATTAAAAATACTTTCTATATTGTACTCAATATATACGCCAATTTGGAAAAGTTCACTTTAAAATCAAATTGTTCTGAAGTCTAGAAAAGTAGATTAACCACAAATAAAAAGATAGAAAACTTAATCAATCATAGGCTGAACTTTAGAGATGAGTAAATACAAATCTCAATAGATATTGATTGACTTTTGATCATTAAATTGATTTCAAGACAAACACAGCATTAATAATTAAAATAATAAGCTTTATAAATTGAATAAAAATCTATACTAATTACTATATTGTGTTAAAAAATAGTCACAAATTAAGAAAATGTTCTACTAAGATGTCGAGTTTTATTCAGTGAACGCAATTAAACGTTTTATATTATTTGTTTGATAGAATGGTTCTCAAGTCAACTTTAGATAAACTAATGTATACGTTGAACAATTCTTTAGTTCAAATACCATTTGATAAGTTAAAAGACGATGCCCAGATCAACCTAACTTGGTTCACATATAAATAAGTATACTGTTGTGACGGGACTGAAGAGTGGAGTCCAAATATACCGCTCTTATTGACCTAAGTGGTCAAGAGTTATGACCCATTTTATGTTATGATTAAAAAGTGCTTTATATCGTAAAAATGAGCATCAAACAACTCTACAAGTTGAGCAGATGTTGAATATATATAATATAAACTATCTAAAGACTTTGAAGCTCCAAAAGACGTTTTCTGTACCAGCAAGAGAAAACGCTCGCTCATCCCTTATAGTTTTACCATAGCCAGCGCAGTGACTTTAGTCTTCGTTGATCGCTAGACTCCCCTAGTGCTCGACGGCAACATCCATCGAGGAGGAAAACTGTAACACACTTGTCACTGGAGCCCCTCTGCCTGAGGCTCCAGGGCGGGTTTTATTTGGGAGGGTACCGTCCGAGGCCCCCCGATTTTCGTCGTTCGCCGTGAAGGTATAGACGTTTACATGGAGCGCTCAGCCAGACTTGCTACAACTTAGCAAGTCCGTTGTCCGCCTTCACCACAGGGAGGGGTGACTCTAGTCGCGACCACGCACTCTATCAATTGAAACCCTTAGGCCACGCAACTTCAGGCTCTACTTAGTGGTCCCACTGAGGATATCTTTGACGGGTATTCCTCCTTTAAAGCCTGAATGCGGCCCATGGTGGCCGGGAAGTTTTTGGCTATTGCCTCCATTACTCAATGTTTTCCTAGGTCGTGCCCATTGAGAAAGTTTCTTCACTCGTCGAGACCTTTCCAAAAATATATAAACTTATTGTGAACCAGCTTAGGCCGGGACCTCATAGAAACTTGGCATCCTCCTTTAATAGTTATCAAATGTTAATGAGAATAGTTTTTTGTATTTATTTTATAAGATACACGATTTTACTCACTTGTGTTGTATTTATATCTAACAATTAACTTAATGATCAAAAGTTTATTGATTCCTATTGAGATCTCTATTAATGATCCCTAAAGTTCAGTCTTATATACATATAGAAAAATATTTTAAATGCATAGTAAAAGGTTCATTCGTTAACACATTTTTCAAAAAGTGGGTTCATATGATAAGCCTTTTATTGACTAACATTTTAGGAAATAAAGAATTTCGAACTATGTATAGCAAGAAATATTAATATTAACATTTCTTTAAAGTAAAATTAATAAACATAAAGAGTTGAATTTAAGCAATATAACAGGCACCAATCAGATTGATCATAAATACTTATTTTACGTATTCAATCAAATTTCTTGAGATAAAACAGAACTTCATTATAAAGAGTGTACTATTTAAAAGATGTTAGCACATATATCTTATCTTAAACAAATTTTTTTGCAAAATATTGATCTGATCCCATGGCGAGGGACGAACAATCAGTTTTGAGACTTCCATTCAATTCTCCACAATAATTCATAAAAACTAATCACTAGAGGAAGATCTCATGAAAAAACAAAAACTCTCTCAAATAGAACTCAATGTGATTTATTTATCGATTGTATGCGTGAATTTCAAGTCGACGTCCAAGAATAGGCTATTCTTAGTGTCATATAATAACTGATGCTAACTATATTTAGTAGCAATACTACAGTAGTACTTAATAGTAACCCGAATGTAAGCTTTTATTAAGCAGATATTATAAAAGGAGGATTCCATTATAACATTGGCCCTTCCCCTCAAAAATGGATAAAATAATTTATTTTAAAACAGGGAAAAAACCAATTGAACTCATTTATAATGCAAAAAATTGAGTTTTATCATATTTGTTGTTGTTTTTTGTGCAATTTTTTAAAAACATTAACAAAAAGATGTGAAAAATCGAATTTTAGATGAATAAAAATGAAAAAGAACATGATTTTTTGCAAATGAAAAAATTTTAATTAATGAAAAGATTAATGAGGAAGCTTGAAAAAATATTTATGTAAAGAAGTTTCAAACTCAGCATATTTCATTGCAAAGTTGACACTCTTGACTGACGAACCTTAGATAAAGGAGGGGTAGGAATAAGCACTGAAAACTTGCTGATAGAGTGATTTTGATCAAATTCAATATAGTTATAGTCCGTGTCCAACTATTAAGTTTGACCAAAGGTTTGACTCGATTCCGCGCCTCGCGCGAGAATTAAAGTGTTATAATCTAAAATACGGAAAACTTTATTTCAGCGAAACGGGACAAGATAGAAACACCAAACCAACGCAAATATGAGTGAAAATTGATTCTAAACAATACGTGAACATTTCAAAACCAGTACTATACGTACAAATATATTTCATGAAAAAGTGAAAATTTTGAAATTTTCCACTATCTTTGCCCATATTCCCCAAAATTTTTTTTCTATGTAATTATAGAGTAACATCTCACCTACATAAAACAACAAAAAAACTTTTGGGGACTCTATGGGCAAAAATAATATTGAAAAAAACTAACTGGTATAATGTATTCGCAATTCTAGGATTGATCTTTAAAACTGAACATAAACCAAATGAAAACTAGACTCAAACTATAGAAAGTGAAAAAGATATCAATGAATTCCCAAAAGGTTTCTTTCACGCCATCATGACTAGACATTAAGGATTAAGTTCTTAAAGTTTCAGGCGTACAAATCATACATGTTCAACATTAAGCTTTAACACTTTTATTTCAAAATATCTAAACTTGATTTCATTTGAGTTTGACTTTGTTTAAGATAGTTTGAGATATTTTTGATTTTAAGTGATTTATTAAGGCCAAAAAGTTAATTTTGAATATTTTCAAAAGTTTGATGTTATAGTTTTCAAAGGGTTAACAATATAGTATAAATAAGATAATTCAATTAGTTTAAAATATGCCTTTTGCTAAAAAAAAGAAGACATCTATTCGGAATTGAAGGATCTGTGACACCTAACTCTACAAAACTTACTCCACTTTCAGCAAAAAATTCCAATACAGTTAAAAAAAACTTTATTCAAAATTTAGTCAAAACTTCAAACCAAAGGAGACCTTCTGAGAAAAATTGTGAAAACTCTAATTTATTGCTTCAAGAAATAAACTCTGACATATGTTGTACAAAAAACTGTATCGCAGACTTTACTTCTAGTGAAAAAGAAACTATTCTTCAATATTTTAAAAATTAAGTAATGATCATAACAGAGAAAATGACTATTTAAAAGGATTAGTAATTCCAGTGCCTATTAAAAGAAGAAGGAACACAGACTCAGAAAATGACAACAAAAAACCGAAATCGCAAAGTTTTGAATATTTTATTGAAATAAAAAATGTAAGGAAAAAAGTTTGCAAAAATTCTTTTGTTAATTTACATCAAATAAAAAAAAGTAGATTAGTGTCTAAAATACTAAAAAATCGCGATATTTCTGAAGATTTGAGAGGAAAACATGGCAACAACTGGAACTGTTTGCCTCAAGAAATTTTAGATGACGTCATAGACTTTATTGATAACTTGCCAGCTCGAGAAAGTCATTACTTGCCAAAATCAGGGAAAAATAGAAAATATTTATCTTCAGATATGAATGTGGCGAAACTTTATAGAAAATTCATCGAATTATATAATGAATATGAAAAAGTGGTTTCATATGAATTTTTTTTACATTACTTCAAGAAATCAAATATAGGCTTTGGCTTCCCTCGAAGTGATATTTGCGGTGAATGTGAACTTTTTAACGTGAAAATAAAATCTTCAGAATCTGATTCTGAAACTATTATTTTCAAAAAGCAGTTAGAAGAGCATCAAACAGAATCAGATAAGTTTTATGAAATTCAAAATGAAATTAAAAGTTTAGTAAAGATTGATAATAGTATTTGTGCTATATCCATGGATTTTGAAAAGAATTTGCCCCTTCCCTTAACAAAAGTTTCTTGTGAATATTATTTAAGACAGTTGTGGATTCACAATTTTTGTATTCATGATATGAAAACTGAAACCGCTGACATGTTTTTATATTCTGAAAGCTTTGCAGGAAAAGGACCAAATGAATCAATTTCTTGCTTAGATTTTTATATTAAGAATCGAAAATCAAATTTCAGAAAATTTTTCATTTTCTCAGACAATTGTTTCGCACAAAATAAGAATAGATATATTTGGATTTATTATTGGAGTCTAATAAAAAATAATATCATAGATGAAATCACTATTATATACCCGATTCCTGGTCACTCGTACTTAGATTGTGACCGGGATTTTGGCCGAATTGAGAAAAATAGACTAAAAGTAGAAAAGGTTTGCTTCCCTTCTCAATGGGTTAATCTTATTAGAGAAACTGATGTAAACTTCAATATTAATTATGTGAATTTTCCTTTAACTGATGATTTAGAACCTGATGGAACTCCTATCATAATAGTTAAAGAGTATAAAAAGTTTTTTTGATAAATTATTAGTTAATAATGTTGAAAAGCTAACACAAATTAGAAAAATAAAATTCACACAAAAAGGAATTTTTGCAACAACTAATCTGTTATCTGAAAACTTTGAGTTAGAAATAAGTCTCGTAAAGACTGATATAATAGAAAATTTTGATTTCACTACCTTAAATAATGCTTATGATGGTTATTTACCTTTAAAAAAAGGCTAAATTTGATGATATAAAAAGTTTACTGAAATATGTTTTGATACCGAAAAATGTTAAATTTTATAGTATTTTATTTTATTCAAATTCAGATCAAAAAGTTTCTAAAAGTAAATCAAAAATTCAGCTTTTGTTAGAAAGTAATAATCAATTTTATTGTAGCTGTAAAGCTAAATGCGTTCGTTTGTGTGATTGTAAAAAAGTTGGCCAAAATTGTAATGAAAACTGTTTATGTAATTCATTAGAATGTAAAAACAAACCTTAAAATAAATATAATCAAAATGTCATTCATACAAAGTTTTGTTCACTGAGAAAACATACTTTAAAGAAATCATTGATCAAAACTCGAAATGAGATCTAAACTTCAATCTTTATCTCTAGTCACTAGAGAATTGGTCAAACAAACTTATATGTGTAAAATGGGCCCAAATTTAACTTTGTTTATGTTCAGTTTTAAAGATCAATCCTAGAATTGTGTACATGTAAATATAATTATATACATATCAGTATAAGTATACTGAGTTTGATCAAAATCGGTCCATCAGAACGCTTATTCCTACTCCTCCTTTAATACCTTTTTTTGAGAACCTGACTAAAGTTTATTGAAGCAGTATGTAATAAATATGATTTCAAAACTTAATAAAATTTCTATAATTATTATAAAATAATGAGGTTTAATTTTTTTAACATTAATTATTTTAAACATATTCAAAATAATTTGAAAAAGAATAAAAATTGAATTTTTGCTTTTTGTATTTTTTCAACATGTTACCCCAAAAGGGCTAGCTTTTCCTTTTAACCAAAGCTTCTTTAGATAAAGTTGTTTTTTAGGAAAAATTTCCAAGCTAGCCCTCTCGGGGTAACATGTATAAATAAAATTTTGAAATTTTATTATCTTTATAACTTTTTTAATAATGAAAATTTTATGATGATTTTTCCCTCATAAACTTGTATTCAAACTTCAAGTTTTAGTGAAAAAATTTTCAAAATATCTCTAACGGTTTTCTTACAATAAAAATTTGAAATTTCAAACTTCTGGAATTTTTTGCAGCGCTCAGGCGCGTCCAATCTCAAAGTGATAAACACAAACATATATTCTTTTTTAGTGTTCTTTTTGAATAAAAAATTTCAAAGAAATCGGTTTCTCAAGGGAATTTTCTATGGGGCCACCGAATCCTCCTTTTTCATCAATTATTGGTATAATTGAAAAGTTCGTACCCTAAGTATCAAAGAATGAATTTTATTGAAATTTTTTTACAAAAAACTTAAGAGTAATCTCCCCGAGCACTAGTGACCCGCTTCATCCTCTCCTGCCATTTGTCATAAACCCGTCGCCACTCACCAGAGTAATACTCTTGAAGAAATCATTTACTGTCCGATCGATCTCTTCTTCGGACGAGAATCAGCGCCCTCTTAAATATTTCTTAACCAATTCATATGAAACAGTGTTTGGCCCCAAAACTGAATTAATTTCTTTGACCGTATCCTTGGCCGACATTTTCTTCTTTAAACGATAGCCAATAGTAGCCCGAAAATCTCGAGAATTGAAATCAATTTTTATTTAAGACAACTGTTCTTTAAAAGATCATAAAATGCAAACAGAACGACAGAAAAAGTTGAAACTTTGTGTTCGATATTTAAAATTGATATATTTAAATAAAATATTTAAAAAATAGTTTAATTATCATCAGAACCTCGTTAGGGTACGAAATTTTCAATTATACCAATAGTTATAAAAGTAGCCATTATTAAAAGCAAATACAATATAGTCCTTGAGGGTCAATCATTACGTTAGAAAAATTTTCATTAAAAAAAATAATGAAGTATTCAACTTAACTAATCAGATGTTCCATATATTATGAGTAATGATAGACATACGCTCAGTGAAACTGAGCCTGAGTCTAATATTAGACATCAACTTGAATTTTATATTCAAAGAAGTCTAATAGTTTTATCCTGAATATACAGGGTGACAAGAATATAGCTGATGAAACTATTTGAGTCATACTTAAAACCGAGTTAATTCTGGGAAATTCTAGAAACATTTTTTTAGTATAAAAGCTGGGGTTTTATATATCATGATCATTTTGTACAAGTCATCAACAAGAATGGATGCCACCACTGGCAAATATTCACTTGTTGAACGTGTGGCTATTGTTAGTCTTTATTATCAAAACGGGTCGAGTCCTGCAAACACTGTTTTTAAGACTCGATTTGGCCGCCACCCGACACTCAGTCTAAACACTGTTACAAGATAAATTTTTAATAAGCCCACAACTACTGAAGAACTCAAGAACGCGATTTCTGACACAATTAAGGCGATTCCAATAGAGATGATACGCCAGTCAATATTACATTTTCCAAAACGCCTCCAAAAAGTGATTGAAATGAAGGGGGTCATTTTGAAAATATTATACAATAAACCCCAACATATATGCTATTAAATGAAATTAAAATGATTTAATTATCTTTTGTAGTTTTTTAATAATTAAATTTCAAAAACATCGGCTATATTCTTGTCACCCTGTAATATATAATTTCAATAAATAATTTCACTGAATAAAATTATGAAAATTGCTATTCTAATAAATTGATATAGCAATATATATATATATTGTAAAGTATGAGAAAGTTCTAAAGATTTTGATCAGATTTTTCTATCATTTGCTTATAAACCTCAGTCTCCCCTAGGGATTCACAATCAGTATTAAAAGGTCCAACATTTACTGAGGCGTTTGACGACCTTTGGAGTCTGAAATTAAATTCATTATTTTAAGCGAAGATAAAATCTAAGCATAAGCTTAGTGACACTATTTGTATAAATATCAAATAACCATTTAGTGGTACTGATGAAATTTCCATATAGAGGCTAAATATGTTCAAAGATCTGAGCCTAAACTCATGAACAAGTGAGCCTTAGGCTCTATAATAGCTTTTGAGCTGAGCCTTGAGTTCAGACTAGTCCATGTCGATCATTAATTATATCGATGTAAGGACTACTAAAGCGGCTATTTTACGTTAAAAATGTGCGTTCATCAATTTTCGGTTATCATAAACAAATGAACTTTTGACTAACGAAATACCCATTTGTCGACCTTTTAGTGATTAATTTAATATTTGAAATTTAAAAAATTGAACGTTAATCATTGAGGGACATAACTCTAAAATGAAACTATAAAGACGAATTAGTTTTGGATGCAAAGTTTGATTTAATTTACTGTAATTTAATCAACTTTTTATTCAATGTTCAGCTTCAGTTCTGAAGCTCCAGTCTCAATTTGATTAAATGACAATAATTCGTAGCTTTTCCCTTAACAAACTGAAAACTTTGAAATAAATGCCCAAAGACTTGAGTCAACTTGAATTGAATGAAAACCGTAGACTAAAGATCTAAAGTTAAATAGTTATTAAGTTTTATTTTGGATAATCCAATAAATGAATAAATAGACATCAAATGTGTGCCAGCCTTTGGCCATAAGGATTAATTGAAAATTATAACGAATTACAAATAATAGTAAGAAATTGAGAACAAAAGTAACTGAAAGCGTTACGTAATAAATTAAACACAAGTTTCTTCGAAAATTCACTATCGAGAAACTTGGGATCAAGTCATTAATTAATAAGGCGACAAATGGGCGCAAATACACATAATTCCAATAGTAGGCCAATGATATGATGATAAGTAAAGAAATGATCCAATTATTAATGAATAAGTATTTCAAATATAAGTCAATACATAGCATAATCAAAACTAGTATGAAATAGTCATTGGTTAGCGTTTGAAGTTCTGGTGGTTCAACGACCAATAAATGATTGATTTCTTGTGCTATTATTAATACTAAACGATCAATAAATTGCCGCTCCATTTATGCACTAATTTAATGATTAATTAATAACTATTTATTTATTGAGAAAATTTTGTTGACACACGAAGGAAGTCATGACTAACTATCGCGATCACATGGTTTGCATTTTGATATCACTATCTCATTTTACGTCACATTAGTTTTGTCATTTTTATATATGACAACTTTTCTCACTAGAGATGTCTTACATTCAATTTGATCTTAATATTAAATCAAATAATTATCAAAAGTGCTCATAATTAACACTCCTATTATTAGGCAATTGTTTTCATACCCAATATTATGAAAAGTAGACAAAAGCTTCACAAAAGTTACAACTTGCATAAGTTTACACATGTAATTAGATAATACACTTGATTTTGGTTAAATTTGACCTTAATCTATTGGCATATTCGTACTCTATATCTGCTGTTGTGGAAAAACCGAATATAAGAAATTGATTGATACGATTAAAGTTTTCCTTTAATGAAAAGTGTACAAAAGTTCAAGTAATAGAATCAATATTTGAATAACTGGACTTTCAGATTTAAGTGGTACTGGAGTAGTATGTAGTTACTATCCTTCTATTACTAGAGCGTTATGAGCATCATTCCTCTCACCTAACCTAACTAACTGACAACTACTGTAATGGGGACATATTAAGATTGGTTAGCAATAGCGTGACATAAACGTACAGGTTGACCTGTTTTGTACAGGAATCGGACAGCCAATACAGAGTACAGGCAAGGGTATGACCTGTACATACTCGTGTACAGGAATTAGTATCAGAAGGAAAACTATTCAATTTTTAAAAGTTATATTAGATATTATAGAAAACAACTAAAAATTCTAGTAAAGGGTGAAAACTGTAGCAATTATCGAAACAGTTATGTGCATACCAATCGGTAATTCATTTGTTGAGAGAGTTTTTAGTCTAATGAAACACATTTGGACTGACGATAGAAATCAAATGAATATTGATTTAGTTAAAACTGAAACCTGTATTAACACTAATTTTTCAATGAGTTGTGAAGAATTCAAAGAATATATTAAAGATAAGAAAGACATTTTAAATTCTGTAAAATCTGCTTATAGGATGGAAAATAAATCATAAATACTAAATAAAATATTTCGTAAATGTTTTTATTGTACAGGTCAAAGTACAGGGCGGTCTAAAATTATGTACAGGTTTGTACAGGAATTTTGAAGGAAAATCTTCAAAAATACAGGTTTCACTCAAAAAATTTTATGTCACACTAGTTAGCAAGTTAGTTAAGGGAAGCGGTGCGCTTTTCAAGCTAGACTAAAAGCAATATTCAATATTACTACATGCTGTTCCATGCCAATTTTCATTCAAATATATTGAACATTGAGTGCAGGACGCTCGCAACTGAAATACCAGATTCCCGTACTGTTTAGTGCTATTTTAAATAAAGAGACTAATTCGAGTACCGTTGGCTTCAACTATTTTAGGCCAAAGTTAGTATAGTTTGAGAACAATTTCGAGACTGATCTTACTCTTAAAAAAGTTTTAGCGTTTCTATGAGCAGTAATGGACACGCCGGATCTGAGCTAAATTTTGACGTCTATCAAATATAAGACACTCAACTTGCACTCGAACTCACGCTCGGGTACCAAGCATTTCGTCACGTTTATTTTATATTTAAAATTTAGCTGAAAGCCTATAAATTTTTCTGTCTCAATTTATCAATCTGGTTTGAGTCGATAAATTGAATTTAAATCAATATACACTGTCTAGTAGGAATAACTAATAGCTAGTCGATCAAAATTGATTAAATGAGAGATTTCTCAAAGAAAATGACGCATCAGGTTAAGCAATTTAAGTTCGACGCGCTTGCCCCTAAGCGCCACAAATGCAAACGTCGTTTATCACTGTCTGTCAACTCTAAGCTTTTTTCATTTGCTTATCTCTGGATTGTATTCAGAATCCTATAAGTTCCATATTCTTTAAATGCTTTTATTGGAAAACTTTCAGTTATTAAAATACGAGTTATAAATAAAACTGATTTAATTAGTTTATATAAAACATTTTAATGAAAATAATCTCTGCATGTTATGCAAAATAGACAGATAGAGAAGAGCTTACAAAGTTTAGATTATTTTGAAATACGAATTGAAAAAGATATCTTAAGATTCGCCAAATAGTCAAATAGCTTCAATTCTATCCTGTCAATAGAATCTATTCACTGTAAAATCTTTATAATTACATATTTAAAGATCGAAAGATTATCTCAAACATGAATAGAGAAAATGCTTACAATTTTTTCAGCTCTTTGAATGAATAAGCGAATAAGCATTTATATTATGATTTTGTTTTAATAACCAACTAGTATACAATTAGATCCTATTTTTGATATGAATATAAATAGTCATAGAGAAATAAATAACAGTGTTCGCATTCGACTAATGAGATCTTTACATAGTATAGTCTTTACTGATAGCACAGATTTCGTAATCAAGATTGAATGAGCTCTTGATTAGCTTTTGTGTGACATTTGATATAAAAGGATTTGCTCGAGAAACACATGTATATAAAAGCAGATAAAATATATTTTTCGAACAGTTGGCATTAAAACTCAGAGGGATTCCAAGCATCAGAAGTGCAGTTAACATCATATCCGGAATGTTGAGCTTAGCTTTATTGCTCTTAAATTCTGCTGAGCTTTGTTTGCCAAACTTTATTGACTCTTATTTCAACAAGAACTCGACATCACCTGAAAATTTTCTCAATTATACATTTAGTTTGGATTTCTTATAAAAGGTTGATAAAATTAGGAAGTCATCAAATTATGAATTAATCGATTATTTTTCTTTTCATTCATCTTAAGACATCGCATATTCAGAATTGATCGATCAAAATGAAGGTATGATTTGGTATTGAACGCAACTATTTTTATGCTAGTATTAGTTTACGTTAGGAATGTGTGGGCTTAATGAAGAGTATGACAGCTGTGGCACTCCGTCTCCTCTTAATTGCGACAACTTTATGAATCCTCCGCGAACTCGTCGTCGAAAGTGTATCGTTGGTTGTTTTTGTAGGAACGATTACGTTCGTGATCTTAAAACTGGATCGTGTATTTTACCTGAATTTTGCGGTATTCACATAGTTGCTCATTAATTGAAAATTTACTTAGACTTAGTCGAAAGAAAAGATGATTTATGAAAATTTTATGTAAATAGATTCGAATAAAATGTGCGGTGAAAACGAAAGCTTTCATAAGTGCGGGAAAGAGTGTGTTTTTTGCGATACAACGCGTCAAATAGTAATAAGAGAAAATTGTTCTAACTGTTCAACAGGTTGTTATTGTGATGGCAACTATATCCGGAACATGACTGACAATAAATGTATTCTCATTGATCGTTGCAAATAGAGCTCATCTTAAACATATTGTCCAATTAGAGTATAACTATTTAGTTAATGGTCAGAAAACACTCAGGAGATTGAGAATTATTTAGATAAATATCTCAATTTTTATAACCAGTTGGGTTACTTTGACCAAACTTTTGCTTTTATCTAATTATGATTAATTTAATAGAGAGAGAAAGTGCATTTAATCTTGATTAAATACTTGGTTTACGTGATATTAGAGTTTAGTATGTGGTCAAATTGATGCTAAGTTTTCTAGTTTAAGAGCATTCCATTCTCTTCAGTTCGTTGACTTTCCTCCATTAATTCATTTGATTAATCAAATTTTATGGATATATTCTCTTAAACAGAAATTCTTGTTCCTATATAATCTATGCTTGTGTAATGGATTGTATATCAGGTTTAGTGTTTCAGAATCACAACGATTTGATTCATTTAGCTCTTAATAGCCAAAAAGGTTTAATTTAAGCGAGAAATATGTTAATTACGTAAATGATAAGTGTTAATCATTCTAATTATGTTTTTAATTATTAATGTATAACTTTATCTAATCTAGAAATTTGATCATTAATTTTTGAACAATCATAATAAACACAGTTTCTCTAACACAATCTTGATTGTTATTTTTACGCATCACTTAATCTGAATTTGAGAAATACATTCTTTCTATTTCAAAGATGCTATGCAAGATTTTCATTACATTTGAGAGCTTAATTGCCCACGATAGTAACAAGAAAGGTCGCTGCTATTTTAACTTTTATGTCACACTCATCAACTTGTTGCCAAATTTTATCTGAAACTTCTTCTCCTACTGAGATATGATATAAGTTTCCTAAAGTCCTCTATACTATAGTTTAATAGAAGCATATCTTATGGTTGCTATCAAGGATTACTAAGTTTTTGAGTGTATATTCATTCAATCAATAGCTAACAAAGGTTTGAAGGCAGCGATTTCGAATAATAGAAATTGAAGCACAATAACAAGCATAAAATATATCGTTTGGAAGAACTAGTACTTTATTATGCATTCAAATGAATAATCATTCGATTTATCATAAAAACTTGCAATCATATTTCGATCGAACTGCTATTAGATTGATCGATGACTTGTACAAATTTGATTGATTAACTCATTTGAATGATTCAATTTAGTATTTTTATTTTTCGAACCAATTGAATAAACATTGAATCATATTTGAAATTGAAAGCATGACAAAGGCAGGCACACACGCGCTTATTACACTCTTTCATCTTATTTTTCAATTAAAATGTCAGAATAGTTGAATTCAATATGAGTAGAGCCGCTAAAAGAGCTCTTTACTATTTTTACGCCATCATCTTAAGTCTAAACGTTGACGACACGAATGATCCCATTAATCATTTACAAAATGTTTTAAGCCTTAATGCAAGGAAAGAGAATCTCGTGCCATAGTATTTGTAACAGTATCCAAATTGAATTGCACAACATGAATGTTTAAACAGTTTTTTACTATCGAAATAACATTAAAACCTAGAATATGTAATATTTGTTAATTAAGTGCACGCATTTGATTCTTAATAATTGAAGTTGAGTTTCAGATTTGGTAATTAAAGTAAATTTTGATTTATTAGACCTTCATTTACATATACTATACATTAGAACGATTAACAAAATGATATATATTTCAAGTTCAAAGTGTTTACATGATATAATAGTTAATCAAATCAATTAATAAATATGTGATAAAAATTACACTCAAATGATTTGAAGTTAAAAATCGAATGAAACTGGTTATCAATACAAACAAGTATCGAATATCGGATAACATAATGTGAAAGAAGTGCCAAAATGTTAGATTATTAGATTCTTTCAGACCAATGAATGTATGTTTTGAAAAATGAAATCAGAGTAAGAGAATTGGTCTAATTTATTCGATCTCAACCTTTTTAAGGCCCGAATGTGTAATTATCATTTTGTCTTCTCTCTTCGGCTGAACACTCTTCAGCTGTTCAGTGGCTGGTATCTTATCCTTATTATCATTGAGAGTATGATCACAATCGTCTTCGTCAGCTATCCTTAATTTGAAAGGGGTCGTTTCATCACTTGCTTCATCATCGATACATGAAAGACCTACAAGACTAGGCAATAGTAAAGATGCAGATAATAGGGTTCCTCCGACGCAAAATATGGCTAAGCCTATTATTTTACACCAATCTAGGTTTTGATTGAACATATAGGCTGCTCGATCGATAATTCGCATTTCTTCTTGATAGCCAACGTCAATGTTCATTCGTGGGACTAAATAGCCTGCCATTAACACTATGGCACCGAACACCAGTAGAATAAATCCTATTCAAAAAGATTGGCATATAGTCGGGTCAGTGCCATAAAGCTATCTCAAATGTTATTTCAATTAGAGATAACACTTTATAGCACCACTCGACGATTAGCACGAGTAAACACTTTGTTTTTATTAACTATTCGCTTAGTTTCAAACGCATTCAAACTTAACAATTAATGTAAATATTTGTGTCAATTTTTAGTCTTTAAATTGAGTTCTTGTTTTGCAGCACATATTGTGTTTGAACAATAATGTTATGTATTCTAGTCTAAAATACACTTTGTTTGATAGAGTTAAGCTTTGATTGTCTCAATTCTACTTTAGGTTTGATGGATTGAATGGGTTGCGGTCCTCGAATTAAGTCTGTTTTTTGCGTGAGTGACGCTAATTCAATCAATGTAATGGTTCTATGGTGGGTCTGTATTTTGAAAACGTCTCATTTTCTGCTAACACTTCAACCTAATGACAAATTCTATTTTAAGCTATAAAATGAAACCTTATCTACTAAAAAATGCTCTATCACCTCTAAAAGTGTTTGTTAAACTCTGCACCAAAAATTAAGGGAAAGAGATATCATTTAAAATACTTTAATTTTTAACTTTAAAAAGTTTTATAGCATTTCCTCGAAATTTTGACTGTAATTTTTCGCGAAATTTGAATTTTTACAAAGACTTTTGGAGGTGGTAGTACAGTATAGAAAACCAAAAATGTGTGTGAAAAGTTAAAGAAAGCTATTATCTGAAGTATGTATAATAATTTAATAAACATAAACTAAGTAAAAGGTGGTCAATTTGTTTCTGTAAAGAAGTGAGAGTACAACCCCTACTTCAAAATTTTTAAGTCATTATAGGATGAGACTTTACCTCTGATATCATTTGAATATATAAAGTTAAGCCTTTTTGCTTTTTGAAGAAGGGGTAAAACATTTATTTCTTTCTAGAAAGAAATTGACCGCCCTTTAATATCACACTAAAACTGCAGTTACATTGTTTTTCAGTTTTGATTTTGAATATATTATGCCTGATTTCGTCTACTGTAAATCTTTGAGATAAAGTTTCAAATGTGCTTAAAGTTCAGCAGTTATTTAGTAAGTAATTGACGAAAATGGAATAAAAACTACGAGATATATCAGAAGTTGTTTGTATAGTTCTTTATGATGGGCCAAATATAAGTCTAAGAAATAATTATTTTCATAGCTTTGAAATGAGTCTGGCAAACGGTAGACCTATCAAAAGAGATCCTGACAATTTAATGCATATTTGATGATACGGATGTGTTATATTTAAACCTTATGAGATTCAAACGAAGATGTGTTGCATTATTAATCAGATTTTCTTATGAATAGATAAATCATAATTGATATCCTTCCAAAAATGAATGTATTGCATTCATTACTCGAGTCAATAAAAGTGACTTGAATTCAAAGATACAAACCTATCCAAAAAACGAATCTCCAGAAAAACAGAGTTCTTTTCTTCTCTTTTGGTGCAATCAAATATCTGAATAAAAAAATATTTTATAGTCATTATTCATAATGACTAGAGCTTTTAGAAATTTTTAAAAAAGAAAAATGTATTTAAAGACAAGCACTTTTCCATAGAGAGGCAATGCACGTATCTTTTTCACTCAGAAACTTAATAATCCTTGTTATTAACCAGAGGTGATGCGTTATTATGGCATACTTTTCATCGGACCACAATATTGAAGATATTAAGAAGCTTATAGAATATTCAATATAGTAATCGAGGCAAATTAAAAATTAAATTCGGCAATAAATTACTCGCATTACAGAAAGAATGACAAAGCAACGGCATTATTTGTTGCTATCGCGGATTATTATGTTTTCAAGTGTACAAAGAGTGCATCTAAACGCTAGTCAACTAGAAGAAGCATTGAACGACTAATTCCCTTTTGGATTATAAGTAACTCTAATTAATGTGTTTGATTATTAATGAGCGAAGTATATAAAATAGAAAAGTTCTAAACGATTTATGAACTGAGACTGAAGCGTATTTTTAATGAATAATTAAAATCTGTTAATACTTATATTCCTCATATTCTTCGTAAAGCTGAGGATTTTTAACGGTAACGTGTTCGTAGAAGTTATGCAGATATGACTTGATCCCGAAAAATCTGGGATAAGAATCTTGACGAACAGGTGTAGTACAGCTGGACAACTCATCACATTCATGAACATTTTCTAAAGTGTCTTTTGTCAATGACTCTTTGCCAGATTTTGACTTCGAGGAATCCTTTATGCAATTAAAAAGAGCTTCGTTATACTTTCAGAACAATTATGATAATAAAGAGATGCAAACGGAATATTATGAACTACTTATTGCGTTTGACATTCAAGCTCTTATTATAAAGGATTTATTGTACCTGCTTTTCAGCCATTCCTCCTATTAATAGTGAATCTGATTTTTATATTTTATTATTCAATTAAACTACAGCTGCCATTCAATGAATTAACCTGTAATAAAAAAATAAAGCATAGAATATAATAAACTGGGCAAGTTTAATGAACTCCGTTCTTGTTAAAACAAATTCTTTATATATCCAATAAAACAATAAAAGTCAGACTTTTATTGTACCATTTAAGAACATTAACGTTTTGTTATAGAATTGTGTACACTTGACATCTTCTGATTTTAGAATGCATAAAATCCCATTCTGACAATACAGTGCCAATATGAATACATCTTATATTGTGAGATCAGTCTGCCTTTATCTTTTGTACTACTCGCCTCATCCTCTTCTTTCTTATGATAAACAACTTTTGATATTATGTGAAACGTTCTAATTGATGCGGGCTTTAATTGTTAGGCAAACTGACATTCATTAATTATTAATATTCTGAGTTCAGATAAAAGCATAAGAATACAAGAATAGCCACACATAAAGCCATTGTATATGGAATATAATTTTTATAATCAAAAATTAAGCTAAAAAGGTTCAAATTTTTTAATTTTTTAGCAATTTAACTCGAAAGTATATTTTACAACTTCATTTCAGATTATAGCCTGTACCAGAATAACCAGATCCATAGTGCTTGTTACGAGATTATTTCGGGATAACTAAACAGTCAAAGAGGAACCAAAGTATATAATTTGACAATTTTCAAGTTTCAACCAAAATCACAACTAAGCACTAAATTTTGGAAATTGCTCAATCCCCGCACTGTTCTGTTCGTTTCAGGACGTCTGATCATTCTGATCTTTACTCACGAAATACAGACTTTACTTGATGCAAAAAAACTTATTTTAAGGTCTACTAAATGAGAACATTTCAAATAACGTACAGATAGTTCCTAAAGTCTTACAAATCGATCTCTTGGTAAAACAGACAAATAGGAGTTAATCTTGATATCTGTGAAAACAGTTACTTTTCAAAAACCAATTTTAAAAGGGTTCTATAGATATGTGTGACTTTGAATTATGTTTTATACTTGTTATAAAGCGAACTGAAGTCATATTATCACAAAAGTATAAATTTTAGGTTAGTCTTATAAGTCCAGTGGTCTAAGTTATATTATTAATCCAAGAAGCAAGTGCGCAAAGGGAAAAGCTTTGTTTAAGTTCTATTATTTATTAAGGCCTCTAGTTCTAGAGGTGTTCGCGCACTTGCTTTTTGGATTAATAATAGATATAAGTCAAAATGTATTCGAAACTTGGCCTTCGTATCTTCAGAAAGATAAAAGATTTTTGTTAGTTATTTTTCAGTAAGTTTTAGCATAAAACAATTGAAACTAAAATGATATATGATACGATATTAGTAAGCGACTAAATTTAACTGATTTTTAACTTGGCTCACAGTATATGGCACATCTGATTAATTGAGTTGAATACTTCATTATTTTAATGAAAATTTTTTCTAATGTAACGATTAACCCTCGAAGGATTATATTACACTAGCTTTTAATAATCTTTTTTCTCTTTTATAACTAATTGACGATAAATTTGTTTTACTAATTTTATCTTTACTAGAATGCAAAAATGCCTGATATCTATATTCTTTTAGAATTGAATAGTCTTATATGGCCTGAAGAATATTTAAAGTTGTCCAATAACAGTGAAAACAAGACAATGTCTGTCATAAAGAGCACACATTAATCAAAATTTAATAATGCCTGATAAAATGCCGATCCAAACTTGATAAATAGTTAATGAGGTTATGAAAGTAATCATCGAAAGGCTTTCTTATCTATTGCAATGAAAGAGCTATTTTTGACACAATTATTGATAAAATGCCCATTTTCAGAGTACCGTTCAACAGCTCTTAACTAAGTTTCTGATTCTCGTCAAAATTTTATAACCATCCTCGCGAGTAAGGTATTTCCAAACATTAAAAATAATAAATCTTTTTACATAATCCGTGTCATGTGTTCAGGCTTGAGCTCAAGTGTTTACATGATCAAAAAACATGTTCAGCAAATATTACTGATTGTTATTATTTGAATTTTATAAATGATTGATTGTTGCAAAGAATAGCGCTAAACCTTCTCAGTACATTACAGTGCTGGAAATTGCTTGAATACGGTAGCTCATTTAATACTAACTTACATATCGAGTTTTTAATTAGAATTCATCTTTAAATCTTTCCTTTATTTGGCCTTACCAGTAATTCTGCGCTTTGATTCAAATTAATATTTTGCAATTCATGTGCTTATTAAAGATAGTTCAACATATATCCTAATAAATTTTCATGCTCAAGCTTGAAGTTTTTTGTTATTGAATTTGTGTAGTAAATATTCACTACGCAAACGGATTCGGGAAAAATCATTTGAATCACGATTTTAGAACTCATTTGTGGATTGGAATCAGTATTATTTGATGAACAGTAGTTGACTCTTTTCAATTTTATCGCTTATTGTGAGCCTTATTAAAAGCTTATTCATTTATCGCTATAGTTGATATAGTCATGATCTCTATTACAAAATCTCAGTTATGAAAATGACATCCAAGTTACTAATGAGATAGTTGCGAGATACTAATCAACTTTTTCATCTCAAAAACTTAGAGAGAAACGAAAATATTGAAATCATTTAATATAATATTTTATTTGCAGAGCCTTTATTGATTTTGATCCGCATTTGGCTGTATAATACAGCAAGTTTTGAGTGCATTATATTAGCTTTAATAAATGTACTAATATTTTGAAAGCATGACTGGAGGCTATTGCTTACTTTTGGATTGAAAAATAGCTTTAAACTGCAGCTCATTTTTGATTGAAAACAATCTTGTTTGGACAGTACCTTTTGATTTTGTTGAAAGAGTACACGATGTTTTTATTGTAATTATACTATCGAACGGAAGATCATATATAGGAGAGATCCATTCGGTTCACTAACTCTTAAGTAATTTTGTTTATCACTTCATCCATAGACTCTTTTAGAGAAGTTTTACAAAAATAAATCCATAAATTTCTAGATATCCTGACAGAAACACCAACTTTTAAGCCTACTATTAGCCAGTAAAGCGTCAATTATATTGCTGACTAGCACAGTTTTAAAGTTATTGATATTTCCACGCTTAAGTGCAAGTCTAAAATTTATGTCACACTTATCTATAATAATGAAAGATGGACATATTTTATGTATTATGAAAGTGGACTCACAGCTATCGCGTTAATCTAGGGATCGGAATGAACTCTATTTTGAATCTTATGGTCGTTAGAATAAAGACCTTTACTTGCTCATAATCAGCTCATTTAAACACCACAGCACTTAAGAATATAGTTCCGTTTGTACTTTCCTAAGAAAGCGAATAGTGTTTAAAGAGTCTACTCGAAAGAGAGTTAGGGTATTAAGCGTGTTAGCTGATTATGAAATAGTGAAAGCGATCGATAACCATTACAAGATCGGGTGTCACACTGTCAACAGCTATCGCATCTTAATATGTACTATGAACTACAGCTGAAATGAGTGTAGAAATAACATTATTAGTTTCAATTAGACTGGTTTCAATGTCATGTTACACACTATCAACATGTGGGCGTTCTCTCCATATCACAGCATGAATTCATTTTATGCTTATATTCAACTCCGATTCAATTTTAACCCGCATTGTAAAAGATGGCTATAACTTATGTCTCTCATATATTTCATGCTCAAGGCTTGATCTCGGCTTTCCTTAAAGGTTGGCACATATGCAGAAAAACCATTTATTGACACAAACTTCTCAATTTTAAGGCTTTTATCCCTCGGAGAACTCAAATTCTATTAAACATATCCTATTTTCGAGCTGAATTACTATTTTAGTAATTATTTAAATGTCACAATAAATGCAATGTTAAATCAAGTATACAAAATGACAGACATTTTTTACTAGTTTAGGCCGAAGTCCATCATTGATTATCATTAGACTACTAGTATTTAATTAAATCAACAAAGATTCTGAACTCATGTAAATCAAATACTATAAAATTATATTCTGCCTATAGTTTCTCTTTATTAGGTCATTATTTTGATCCTTAAATAGCGAATAAACACTTTAAATAAGCTTTTGATAGCATGAGTTTATAACACTAGTTCTAATTTAAATCAAGGGATTTATGGGCTAATTTAGTCTTGTTTGTTCACAATAAATTTTATGATACATTTCACAGATTTGAGATAGGATTATATTGATCACTTCCCCTGTAAAAGACACTTACTCTCAGAGCAAACTAAACTTCAAATTCAGATTGCTTAAACGTAATGTTTCGTGCGAAAAAAAGATTTTGTTATATTCGATACTGTGATTCTTTTTAACTTTAAAGTTTAGAATTGCTTATCACCCACACATTAGAATCTCTGAATAGAAAATCATTAAATATATACGAAATGAAATTTTTAAGTTTCCAATTAATCCAATTTTTCAAAAGTAAGATTTTTTCTTTAGACTTTTGTCTATTTTAAAATCTACGTGACATAAGCTTTACTCTGACAGGCATTTTATTTTACATATACATGTAGGTTTCATATTCCACAAAAATACAATTTTCTAAGAGCTCATCTACTGTTACGCCCAACAAATTAGGATTTAGTATAAGGATAAAACCTATTATTGCTTTTTTAATCAATTCAAATTGCGTGAAAGATAAATATTCCAGTTAATTATCTATAAGAAAACAAAAATAACTGTCATATGAACGCAAAGTTGCGACACTACTGATAATTTGAAACGAATTTATTAGAAGTGATATAAAAGTGTACCACATTTAGTTCTCTATTGAACATTATAATGCAGTACAATAAAAATTTAATAATCCTTTATAGTTACCAGAGGTGATGAATTTTCATAGAATGCTTTCTATCGGACCATAATATTGAAGATATTAACAGGCTTATAAAATATTCAATATAGTAATCAAACAAAATTACGGATCAAATTTGGAAAAAAATTAATGTACATCACAGGGAGAATAACAAAGTAACTGGGTTTCTTTTGTTGCTACCGCAGGTTATTAAGCTTCCAAGTGTACTAGATCAAAATGTCTTGCTTATTGGACAAATTTCCCTTATTTTAAGGTTCAACAATGATATAAAATAGAATCTTACTTAATTTTAGGTTATTCGAAAAGTCTCTTTACCATTCAATCATGGGGATTAAAATTGACTCAGTAAACCAGTGACAATTTTTTTCAATTTAATTAGTTTTTTTTGAATGAATGAAGTGAAAAACTAATAACTATGAATCTAATATTTGAAATAAAACAGTAGTGAATATTTTGATCGAAGAAAATTCAATCAGAAAGTTGAAAAATAGGCTTTGTTTATCACCGAATACAATGTTCAATTATTTTATCACGGCTTTACATTCATTCAAAATTGTGCTAAGCGAATAGTGCTCTATTGAACAGAATTTTTTCATATATATAAATAGTCTTACCTTAAATATTGGTTTAATTATTTAACAATAACGATTATCAATGATAAGATATTTTTAATGATAAGATATTCTTATAGGAAAACCATTTATATTTACCTCAAAAAATCAAAATATCACAATAACATTCTAACCTTTAATGAATAAACAACTTTCATATCTAGCTTGGAGTTCATACTAATCCATGCAGTGCGTAGTTGACTCGCGCAACAGAACACGATTCTTAATATCTGCCCACATATCGATCGCAAGTTTTTTTATGTCTCTATGCTTTGCCTTTAGATTTTACCATTTTCATGATAGGATATCAAAATAGTCTAACAGTAGATGATACTCTCAAAAAGGCAAAATTATGTTAAAACAACAATTTTTTCAAAAAACTATTATTGAAGAAAATGATTTACTTTTAAAATTATCTCGCAAAATATTACCGAGTTATATTTATAGTAACTCTCGTTTTAGTACAAAAACTACCTCTACTTATAAATTGCATGTTTTTTCCCATGAAAGAATAATAATCTTATACACTTTTATTACTGATTCGCTAAATATGTTGCTTTTCCAGAGTCAATTATTCGAAAAGAAAATTCGATTCCATATTTTTAATCGAATGCTCATTAAGAAACTTTTTCTCAACAATGTTTATTACTTTCATGTGACTCGGGTTTGTAATTCATTGATTCCTTCACAACTCTTGTAGTTTATGTTTAGACTGTTTAGATTTTTCAAAAAAATCTACACGTAAGAAGATGCACGCAACTTAGGAATCAAAAATGTAATCTCGGAATGATTGAATTTTATAAAGAAGTTAGAATATCTCCTTCTCATTTGAAATCTAATAAGTCCTTCAGAAGTTTGAATAAGTAGTCAAAATTTATAAAAGTTTTGGATTGAGTGGAGTCGCTGTCAAAATAATTTGACATCGGTATTGGAAAAAAGAGAAATAGATGCCTTTTTCAATGAATACTAAGTGCTCAATCATGTTAATGTGAAATCTCTACTGAGACTTCACATATATATTGCTTGTAATTAGTGATAGATTATTACTTCATTTAGTAATTTAGCGATTTTGAAGCTCTCGAAAGAAATCGATCTAGCATTGAAACCTCAGTTTTGACTCCTGTCATTTTGCTATATGAATACTGTTTATTTATTCTGCTTTCATGAAAATAATATCGTTTGAATGAATACGTGAAAGTTGAACGAAATCTATGGTAATGTGATGAAGTCAACTCAAAATAAACTATCGAGGCTGGTGGTAAAACTAAAAGTAATTCAATGAAATAGACTTGATGTGATACTTGTTCGACTTGAATTTATCATATTACTTCTGAACCATAGATATTTACTGTTTTGAAAAATTACATTCTTTTCTTAAGTCAAATATAATAATGCTGAAAATAACAGTAGAAAATCGTTCGTTGAATACTTCATATTGAATACCAGAAGTGTGGCTTCACTCAAAGCATTACCTAGTAGAAGATCACTCACAGTACACATCCGTTTTGATAAGAGTTTTATTAAAAACTAAGTTTTGCTCTAAAATATGCTAAAGTGTAATCTAAATATTTTTACGCCTGAAATAGAATTGATTCAGTCTTGAAGTAAACCAGCTCAAAACATTTTATCTAGACCTGAGTAAAATCTAACTTTAGGATCAATTTCAGCAAGGAGCTGATAAGATATAACTTAAGATACTTCTAGAAAACAGATGTATCTGATGGTTTTTCTGAAATTATTTAAAATATGTCATGATTTCATAATCATGTTTTGTTTTGCTTCGCATGATTAAGATAGCAAAGAAAATCAATTTATTGAACATTTGAGTATGTATTGTATTTAGGTAGTGGTAGTTCTGAAGTTTGAGGCTTACGCCTTAAATCTTTCCTTTAGAAATATGTCACGAGAAGCTTAATAAAGAACTTTAGAGGAATAAAGCAAGAATTTTGATTAAAAACCTGACGAGAGTAAAATAAACTTCAACCCTCATACTTTCCGAACAGTCAATAACAGAAATGAGTTTCGATATAACAAAATTGGATAAATATTTCCATGAAATTCAGGAACAAAACATATGTAAATACACATTCATTGATTGAAGAGATGTGAGGATAACCCGTCTCTATAGAGGTATGCAGTTGAGTGCTCTATGGACACAATTTCAAGCTATACATTGACTTATTCTGTGATGTGAGCGAAAAATGGATTCAGTTTCGCTTGACTGAAGAGTAAATTAAACTCGTTGTTGTGATAGCATTAGCTCTCTTGTCGGAAACAAAAAGGCGTAATAACAATATACAGTTCCATACCACGCATAGCATGGATTCTTAGATTAATTTCATCAAAATAACTGATGACTTAATTTAGAAGTGAAAAAAGTAAATGAGGCTGTTTCGCTTAATCTAAGAAGAATATGCAATAAATCTAGTTTTTAGAATTCTTTTTATGATAAATATAATCAAGTGAACCATTGGAAATATCCTCTGATGTGATACTTTCTATTTTTAAAGTTAATGTACTCCTAATATGAATAAAATATGCATTTATTCGTTGTTTATATCTGCAAAGTTTAATTTCCTTAAAATTTAGTTCAGAAGCAACTCATCAAACTCAGAATATTAAACGAGTAGAGACGCCTACGTTCAGAGTACTCGAAAGGCTTAATCCCACGCAGTTGTGTATTTTAGTGAGGAATATCTGAACGGGTAATCGATTTCTCTGAAATATCCATTGAAATAAAACACATCGATTCTCGTCAATTTGATAAATTATCATACAATTTATTCAAATGTTTTTACTTTATTTGACAAAAGAATAAAATTACTTTATAATTTATCTTTAGCCATATGAAAGTTATTTGACACTTTTCTACCCAGTTTTACGCAAAACAATATCGTAAATTATACTATGTAAACATTTTTTCATAATCCATTCAAAAATTTTCACTCATGTTTCCATAAAATCAGGCAATTTTCTTAAGAGAACAGTTTCATACTTAACATTTAGCAAACTAAATATTTCAGACGTTGTTGACTCAATGTTTTGATGAACTTTAACTTTTCAGAACACACTTGCTTATGTTTTTTTCTCAGCTTTAGATTCTTTATTTCTACTCTATAACTAATAGGGAATGTTTGTTCAACTCATTAATGTTTATACGTTGAGAAAATAATAATTATCGTTACTGCATTTCAGTGATTAATTTTTCAACCCAACTTCTATTTATTCAGCGCAAAAACATATTCTAACGAGAATTTAAGAATAAAAATCTTCCCTTAAATACATATTCAAGAAACTACTGTAATGTTAGAAAAATAGAGAGGAAATTGAAGGATCGCGACTAATTTTGTAGCTCGACATACAATTGAACTACTATTGATGGCCTTTAAAATGACACTTTTAAGTCAAAAAATTGGGCCAAAATCTGTCAGTCTCGAAACTAACTTTACTCCTTATATAAGGCCAGAATCAACGATCACTGCTCCATTATCTGTTCTAACTATAATGACATTAATAATTAATAATTCTTATCTCTTATTTTATCTGTAGAATAATGACCCATATAAGTTTATTTATTGATACAACGGTTCACAGACACAGGTACATAACCTGAATCGTAGTTTCATTTATTTCCGTTTTATAGAACTCCTACACGCTTTTGTCATCTTCAGTATTGATTGAAGCATTAAATAAAAGCGATCCCTTTCTGACTCGTCAGTCGCAATCGAGATTAAATTAAACTACATATCCTAATATGACATTTCTTCTTATATTTCTCATTAGTGTGGCATTTTTGGAAAATGTCATCTATTTCAAGTCTTAAATAGTCATAATAAATTTAATTTAGTTTGAAGTTGAAATCCATTGCTTTTACAAACGATTTAAAGTATGTTTCGGTTTATCCTTAAGATTTTCCATGAAAGTGAAAGTTCAATTTACAGTGTTTTGAATACGAATAGGATTCTGTAATCCTTTTTCGACTCTTCGTATTTCAGCATATTTTTTAAAGTTGTTATCATTAGAATACATTGACAAAAAACAGAATTGAATATTTTCCAATTCTGTGAATTAAAATGAATTAATATAGCGTAAAACCGAAACCATATTTCACTCCAAACTTGTCTAGTACAAACGAATAAATCTGTTGTTACAACACTATAATCTGTCTTCTTAGGCTTGAATTCAAGTGGAGGTTTTAGTTAAATTTTAATGTGATTATGAATAATACATAAGTATAAGCTATCTTTTGGATAGAAATGAGATCAAATTCGATTTAGAAATTTCTAAATCAATGTGAAAATACCAATTCAAATTGAAAAATAGAATTAACAATGTTTTCACTTGATATTTTTGATTCAATTATCTTTCATTTGAACCAAAGTTTTTGATCTGAACTGATCGAATAATCAGTTGAAAATTGAAATTCAAACATGTTCCCATCAATTTTACGATTGTCTATGAAGGTTGATAAAATTCAGTGACTGGTTCTGTAAAGTTTCAGTTTATATGAAACTAAAACTCGTTCTTTTGTATTTGAAGAAGTTGGGAAAAATAATATTTTAGGTGAAATTTTTTTGCTCTGAAATAAACTCAATAAAAATAGCACAATTGTGAGAACTATTTTTGTTTTTCTCATGTTGTAATGTCTCACATTTTTTACTAAATTTTTTAGTATCAGGACCAATGCTAGAGTTTAAACTAATTAGCATTCACTTATGTATGTTATTATAATTATCTACTTACTTCTGCTGACCAGAATAACAACCACAATCTAAAAATAGCTGAGCCATAAATTATAAATGTAAAACAATTGGAGTTTTCTAGAAAGGAAAGTTTGAAAACCCGCAGAAAAATTTTAATATTTTGTATTATGAAACTTATGAATGGACTAATTATCTTCAAGCTACATTTGAAGGGCTGAACACGAGGTTATGGGTCACAACTTCAGGTTAAAAGTTAGCCATATAAAGGCTTTGCGCATTTTTGTGCACATATTATGTATACGGAGAGTTCTACGCTCCCTTAGAACCCGGCCCCCAAATATAGATTCATTTGACAGTTCTTATATTAATTGATAAGTTGAAAATAATATATAATTTAACTTATGAACCTGATCTCTGATCTCTCTTAATGATTCTAAAGATTTTCAAAGATTTAAAATTTCATTACTAGAAAACCATTGAAGAAATTTTTCGCTAAAAGTTATATTATGATTCAAATATTACTCTGCAAAAAAGTTTTAGAAGTTTGTTGTACTGTATATTATAGTGGAAATAATTTTTCAAAAGTTCCTTTAGATATGGCGCCCCAAGAGATCCAGCTCAAAAGTTAGAGGACGAGTTTTACACGCTTATGATCTTTATTTTTCTTAAACATTATATTGGGTCTCTTAGGGGTAATATCTAAAAGAATTTTTGAAAATTTATTACCACTATAAAATCCAGTACAATAAACTTAAAAATATTTTTTTGGCAGAGCGACACTTGAATCATAATAAAAATTTTAGTGAAAAGTTTATCGAAAATCTTCAATGATTAAGCAAAATCATATATTATTTTCAGCTTATCAATTAATTTAAGTGTCAAATGAACCCATATCTGGGGCCGGGTTTAAGGGACCGTAGAACTCTCCGTATACATAATATGTGCACAAAACTGCTCAAAGCTTTATATGGCTAACTTTTAACCTGAAGTTGCGACCCATAACCTCGTGTTCAGCCTTTCAAATACAGCTTGAAGATAATTAGACCATTTATAAGTTTCATAATACAAAATGTTAAAATTTTTCTGCGAGTTTTCAAACTTTCCTTGTAAGTTTAGACTCATTGGTATAAAAACAGATGCAGATCAAAGAGAAGAAGCATTGATTTCAAGTTCATAAAGCACTCGTTATGAGTAAATTCGTATCATTTTGACATTTTTTAGACAGACTTTGTAAAACTTCTATATTTTTGTAGCTTTCCTTTAAGTTAAATCAAGTCCCTTAATGAGAAAATTTTAGTGTTTGTGAATCACTCGCTACTAAATTTTTACGAGTAGAGACTACGAAAATATGATACTCTATGTAATTATTGTGTTGATTCGTTTGACGCATAGATTTTTTTGAATTTTTAAGTCTTGAAAGTTTCTAAGTCAAAATGTCGCCGTAAATAATGTCTCCGTCAAAAATTTCGTCAGTAAAAAATGTCACCATACAAGAATGTCGCCACAGAATTTTACAACAAGAATGGTTAGTTTCAAGATTTTCGATATATGCATTCCAAGTAAAATTAACAAAAGTAAAATAACTTTGAAAATATTTTATTAGAACAGGTTCATTTTTTTCATTTAATTATAGTAATAAAATAAGATGTACTAATTTGCAGAAAATGATTAATGGAATACATGAATCGGAATATGATCTGGGCCTTCTTAGCAAGGAAGCCCATTCATAAGTAGACAATGGAAAAATTAGTGATTGAAACTCGGTCGATTACTAGCATTCCGGAATGAGGGTGTTCCAACGGTTCCACCCCCATGTATAGCATATCGTTGGATTCAGCTCAATGAACTGAGTTCATCGATACCATACTTGACCCAATCACGTGACCCCCTTGATCTTCAACCCTCTATGCCCGCCTCCGTCCGCCCCACCGCCACATATATTATATCGTTTGAAAGGTATTGAGGACTAGATCAAATTTGTCTTTAAATATAACTCGCTATCTCATGCAAGAAAGCCGCTATAGGGTAAAAAGTGTATCCCTACCTCATTAATAGATAATAGCGCTCCGCAAGAGTCGAGTCGATTTGAGCGATTTATCATTTAAATCTTGAATTCTACAATAGATTCTTGAATATTCCATGGATTTTTAGAATGCTCCAATAAGTTCTAGAATATTCCATGGCTTTATAGAATATTACTATTCCAACTTAATCACGGATAAAATAGAGCGATATCTAACGCACTATATCTTAAATCGTTTATCATAAATGTTTCACTGTATTTTATTCAGCTCTAGTTGTATTTCATACTTTAAGAGTTAGATATCGCTCTATTTTTTCCGTCCTTAAGTTGGAATAGTAATACTCTACAAGTTTCTAGAATGCTCTAGAAAGTTCCAGAATGTTGAAATCATAGAAAATTTATACAACTCTAAATGAATTGAAATCCCTCAAATCTATTTAGGTCATACTCGGACTCGATTTGAACTCGACTAGACTGCGTTCGAGTCAAAACTTCTAGAGATTTGAACTCGAAAGTTTGAGTCGATTTGACAAATCGCTCAAATCGACTCGACTCTTGCTGAGCACTATTATCTATTAATGGGGTAGGGATACAGTTTTTGCCATATAGCGGGTTTCCCGCATAAGACAGCGAGATATGTTCAAAGACAAATTTGATCTAATCCTCAAGACCTTTCAAACGACATACTATATGTGGGGGTGGGGCGGACGGAGGCGGGTATAGGGGGTTGAAGGTCAACCGGGTCACGTGATTGGGTCAAGTATGGTATCGATGAACTCAGTTCATTGAGCTGAATCCAACGTTATACTATATATGGGGGTGGAACCATTGGAACACCCTCATTCCGGAATGCTAGGAATCGACCAAATATTTTTTTTATAAACAAAAATAGATTTACAAAACTAGGTAGAAATACTTTAAAATTTATTCATTTAGTTTAACATATTTTTTATTAGAGTAACCTAATTCAGATCTTATTGTACTCCTTGAATGAGTTGAGAACTTTTTTTCTGAATTTTTTACATCAGATTTTTGTGGTCCAGTTTCAGTACTAAATCTGCTTCGAGTATCAAACAGATCTGATAGCATTAAATGTTCATTTGAATTTCTCACTGATTTTTCAATTTCTGGCTTATCACTCAGTGGTTTACTAGAGACAGTAGGTATTCGAGATCCAGGTACTTTAACACGTTGTGAGCTCACTACTGACGAATCATCAGAAGTCGTATCACTAAAATCAAATGGTTTTATGACTTATGACGGTGACGGAGAGCTCTTATATACGACAACATGACGTTTTCTGACAATTACTGTAATACAGACAGCTATAAATTCAAGAATCTCAACCAAAATAATAAACACAGTGAAGTAAATCCATTTGGCACTTCCGAAATTGCTTCGCGAACGATTATCTATTGTGACTGTTGATGTTTGCTTTGAACTGTTAATTTCTATAACTTGTAAATTCTTTTGACAATAGATATGAACATCAAATATTAATTTAAAAGCGAAGAGAAAAATGACTGATCTAGAGATGAACAAATACTTGCAATTCATTTAATTTTGAATAAATGAATAAATAAATACAAACTTTTGATTGAAATACATATTTGATTTATTGTGTAATTTTCGGCTAGATATTAAAAACTAATCTAATCTTTTAAATAACGGTCTAATTGGCATATGAGAGGGCACTTTTTATGCATTCCTCAAATAACTGCAATATTTTCTAATTTTTTATTGTTGTCGCGTAAGAGTGTTAAAGAATGATTTCAACTTGATTACTAACCTTGATTTACCAGTGCAATCAGATAACTATGCAAATTGAATATGAGTTGCCAAAGCAAATGTATGCACTGCAACACGTCTCGAATTTATAATTTGATAAGAATTTTCAAATGTTTTCAAATTGAAGTCACTTTTAAAGGCGGATATCTAACTATAAAAATTTATGGTCGTTTCATAGTGAAATACTCTTAAGTCTATCACAAGAAGTTTTTGATTCTCCCTCTAATCTCGTATCAAAGTTTGGACTTTTGATTAAGTCCAGAAATAAGAATTGAAATGAAGTTTGCAACAATTTATTCTCTATTTTTACATAAACTAAGATTAGATGAGTAGCTTCACATTCATTCATTCAATATTTTGTGTTAAATGAAAGCTTAATATTTTGAAAGATGTCTCAATGTTTTGAGGAATGTGTTATGAATTAATGCTATGCAGCCATAGACAGGTGACAATCCGTCGAGTATTAAATTGATTTCTCACTATTTGCATAATACGGAACTTTTACTAAAATGTTAGAATGCAATGTCTGCTTTTTAAAGCGACTTCATTTGTAAAATTTCAGAATGAAATGAGATGAATGCAATTTTGGCACACATTCGTGAATGACAAAATGTGACACTTTGTGATTATTTAAGTTGTGAAATATTTAATTAATGATTATGAATACCGTATCGATTGTATGAGAAGTGATCTGAAAGCCATGACAATCATAAACAAGTTTACTATTAATTAATTGATGGAAAAGTTTTCGAGAACTATGGCATTGAAAAATTTCAAAACCAATTCTATAAGAATGGAGATGAGCGTCAATTACTATAAGCGTGGATACTAGGAGCGTCCATTCTATAAGAGTGGAGATGAGGTATGTTGTTCAAGTCATGTGATTTGCCTCCACATGTGTTCTTATGATGTAATTAACGATAAAAAAATCTTGTACCTAATAAATTTTACAATTATTACTTAATAAAAAACTTACATTTAGGTTAATATTACCAAAGTACTACTGTAGTATTACTGTAAAGTATAGTTACCATCAGTTATTTTAGTGTTTTATGACATCAAGAATAACCTATTGTGGGACTTCGACTCGAAATTCACGCATACAATTGCAACACAATCACATTAAGTTCTACTTAAGATAGAGTTTTGTTTTTTCATGAAATCTTTCTTTAGTGACTAGTTTTTATGAATTATTGTAGAGAATTGAATGGAAGTCTCAGAACTGATTGCTCGTCCCTCGCCATGGGATCGAATCAATATTTTGCAAAAAATTTGTTTCAGGTATGATATATGTGCCAAAACACTTTTACATAACACACTTTTTATAATGAAGAGAAGTTTTATTTCGAGAAAATTGTTTGGGTACAAAAGTATAATAAATTTTATTTGTGTCTGTTAAATTGCTCAAGCTAATTTAATTCTTTTTTGTTCATTAGATTTATTTTAAAGAAAAGTTAATATTTTTGCTATGCATAGTCCGAAACCCTTTATTTCCTAAAATGTTGGTCAATAAAAAGCTTATCACATCTGTTATAACCATTATGTTATCATAATGAATACTGTATTATTACACTCCTGAAGAGTTAATAGGATTTTATTCAAAACCCACCCAAAAGCACTTTTTCAGTCAGTGAAAGTGCAAATGTTCTCGAATTAATCTTATGATAACAGTATTTGTATGCAGTTTATTTATAATTTTAGACCAAATGTAACTGCACAAATTTCTGGGCTTTGTTTGATTAAATTTATTAAAAACTTCCCAATAATTGACAATTAAGAAATCCTGATCTACTATGATCGAAAAAATGAACTAGACAAAACATCAAAGATATTGATTAAAATTGAATGATTCATTTCTCCAAAATTTCTGTACAAAATTTTACAAAATTGAACTCTGATACAGTATAATCTTAACTCTAGTATTATCGTATTTAGATATCCCTACAGATAATATTGAGTGATAATTACGAGCCTTCATAGTTTGAGAATTATTGAATTGAGAAATAGAACCAAAGCCTTTTTATTAATTTGAAAAATCCAATTTAAAAATGACAAGATTTGGTGAAAGTCCATCACATATCTTTATAAACAATGTCTTTAAAGAAATTTTATACCTGTACTAATGAACTGAATAGATCGAGATAAACTGAAGTAATTTTATGCACAGTTATTTAAAGCAAAAGTCAGAGTTTATCTTACGAATAAAGATCTCAAATTAAACTTAAATTTTAAACATTCAAAAATAAAATTCTAATGTAATTCTTTTTTCAAATTGTCATGAAAGTTGGATCTGGAGCATTTATGTAAAGGGTCATAAAAAGGATTTAGAATTCAACGATTTGTACAGATGCTCAAAAAATGATGAGGCGGAAAAAGTGGTCTTAAAACTCGAACGGTAATCGAACTCTATTTTTGTTTTGACAAATAAATTAGATTTTTAGATCCGAATTAATGAAAATGTTAATTTGTTTGTTAGCACAATAAATATTTCTTAAGAGAAAGTCGATCTGAAATTGTACTTATTCGTAGTTCTAAAAAAGTCTATTTATGATGCAAACTTCGAAACTCCACTGTTCATAATTTGTTTGATAACTTTTCTCTTATTCTTTAGTCAATGGGAAAAAGAACTGAAGAAGAAAAATCCCAGCTTTACATTAGCCATGTTTAAGGCATTCGCGTTAGAATTTGTGCCTATAATTATGATCTTCTTATTTCAAGTAAACAACACAATAGCTCTTCCTTTTAAATAGAGTTACCATTACTTATCCTAATATAACTAATTCAATTTTTTAATTGAAGGAACTAGGAATTAGGGTATATCAGCCAATATTTTTAGGTCGAGTTGTTAGACATTTTCAAACTGAAGATAGTGGTATTTCAAAGAGAGAAGCAGCCTGGTCTGCAGCAGGAGTGGTCGGCTGCTCCACTTTATTTGTATTCATAAATCATCTACTCATAACTTACGCACTTAAGACAGGAATGAGAATGAGGGTCGCGAGCTCTGTATTGATGTATAAAAAAGTAAATTATTATTTAAAATTTTTAGAAAACCATAAATACAATGATTGTAATGTTTTTCAGTCCGTGAAATTAAGTCGTTCTGCATTAGGAAAAACTACAGTCGGACAGATCTTGAATATAATGTCAAATGATGCACATCGTATCGATGAGGTTAAAGCAGTTATCATTAGGAACGAGACAAAGTTCTTTTATCTATAAGTCCAGACATTTGTCATTGATCTTTAATTAGAAAACAAGCGAATTAAAAGTTAAGCCATTACTGGTTAAATGAGTCTTACTTTTTATTTGCTTATTTTCTGGTATAAAATGAATGACAGATATCTAGTCAACATAAAAGAAACTTTGACTCGGCCTAATTATTACATTGTGGATGAATAGTTGAAATTTCATAAGATAAAGCAAAGAAGCAATATATTTTAATTGATTTACAGTTTTCAAAGCACGCTCATTCCTGGTTTGTGGCACCGCTTCAGTCGGCTTTAATTTTATTTTTACTTTGGGAACATCTTCAATGGGCATGTCTGTCAGGTGTCGGTGTACTTCTATTACTCATTCCATTTCAAAGTGTGATGGGAAGACTATTCCAGAGCGTTAGACGAAAAACAGCCCAATTGACTGATACCAGAATTAGAATTATGAATGAAATAATTACTGGAATGAGAGTGATCAAAATGTATACCTGGGAAAAACCATTCTCAGAATTAGTCGCGTCCTCTAGAAAGTAATATATACTTTTTGTACTTTCAAATTTTCAATCTCTCAAAATATGATCAAATGATATGATTGTAATCAAACAGGAAAGAAGTCACTCGAATAAGACAATCATGTGTATTAAAAGCAATCAATTTAGCACTTTATTTTGTCGCATCAAAAATCATCTTATTTACATGTTTCGTCACCTACGTATATATTGGTGGAGAACTATCTGCAGAAGCTGTTTTTGTCAGCATGGCTTACTTTAACACTATGAGAACTACAGTAACAAAACACCTTCCCCAATCAATCGCTGCCACTGCAGAAATGTTGGTGGCATGCAATAGGATTAAAGTATGAAATTACTATTCTAAAAGTCCAACTCTATATAGTCCATTTATTAAAATTGCACATTAAGACTTAATAATCCTCGATAGCTGCAAGAAAAAACGCCGTCCTTGTGTCAACCTTTCTGCGATGCCCGTCAATTATTGCCAAATTTAATTTCTAATTTGCTTTGAATACTATTATTGAATATCTATAAGTTTGTTAATATACAGTACTCTATTGCGGTCTTATGGAAAGCATTCTATTTGGTTGCTACCGAGGATTATTAAGTCTTTTGAATGTATGTTAAGCAAAAAACTTATATAATTGTTTTGAGTGCATGAGAAACTTGTGATTATTATAATGAAATCCAATATTTTCAGACATTTTTATTACTCGATGAAGTGGCTCCAACAAACAACCAATTGACTTATACTCACACTAATGGAAAGGTTTCCCATAAAAATGGAGATATGAATGCTAATAAAACCGAGATCACATGTGAAAAAGACCTGAATGAAGACATAGGTGTGTTTGTCCATCATATGACATCGCGTTGGAATAATGTAAGTAAACACGAATCCCTTTTATTATCTAAGTCGCAAATTACTCTTAAAACTAGTCTTTGACGTTTACCAATGAATTTATCTGACTTGTACAGTTGTGGCCGATCAGTTGGTATGATGCACCCAAGATGATATTTTCTTACAAACATTTTTTGCATTACTAATTAGTATTATTAATAGAAATACTATTGTCTTTTCTATCAATAATACTAATTATTAACGCAAAAAATGTTTGCAAGAAAGTATCATTTTGGGTACATCATCCAAACTGATCGGCCAAAACTGTACTTAGGTTTGAGTCTATTTAAGTAGCTTAGAACATGATTTGTAGCATAGCTAAACTTTTCAATTCGATAATTCTAACAAATTCTATTCAACTAAACAAATAAATGTATGAAATAGTAAGACTAGAAGTAAATTGAACTTTATTTTCATATTTTAAGGAAATAGTTGAGCCAACTTTGCAAAATATAACTGCAAATGTTAAAAAGGGACAATTGTTGGCAGTTATTGGATCAGTTGGAAGTGGAAAGGTTTCAATAATTTGTATAATAATGCAAAACATCACAAAACTCATTAACTGTTTTTCAATAGAGCTCATTTTTAATGTCACTTCTGAACGAATTGGCCATAGAATCGGGTTCTCTCAAAATTAACGGTCGAATCGCTTACTCACCACAGGAGTCCTGGGCTTTCATAGCAAGCGTCAGACAAAATATTTTATTTGGTTCTGAATACGATGAGGAGAAATACAATAAAGTGGTGGACGTCTGTGCCTTAGAGAGAGATTTGAAACTTTTTCCTTTTGGTGATAAAACACTCGTCGGTGAGCGCGGTGTATCACTGAGTGGAGGACAAAAAGCAAGAATCACTTTGGCCAGAGCTCTCTATCATGACGCAGATATCTATTTACTCGACGATCCATTGTCAGCAGTGGACACATCCGTTGCTAAACATATATTTCAAAAGTAAGTTTTATTAAATGTCTATTAGATTGAAATCACACTCTAGTAATGAACTGACACTTCAATCCATATTGTTGTAACTGGTGGTGACCGAACATCGTTTACAACTGGAAATATATAATAAAGTTGTGATGTAAGCACTCTAAGCATTTTATTCAGAGAATGAGTGAAGTTAGATCAACACCAAACATGACAACGTGGTTTCGATTGAGCCTTAAACCTTAAACTTATTTAAGTTTTCAAACTTTTCAGATGTATTGTTGAGCACCTGAAAGATAAGGCTCGTATATTAGTTACACATCAAATCCAATTTATAAAAAATGCGACAAAAATTTTGGTTCTAAAAGAGGGAAAATGCATAGCCTTTGGAACTTATGACGAACTCATCAAATCTGGTATTAATTTGATGTCTTTTGTAACAGAACCGCAAATAAATGATAAAAAGACTAAGAATGCAGAAAATATTGACGCTAACATAGCATTAAGACATATGAATAGAGCCATTTCTGTAACACCATCGATTGCTAGCAGTATTGGAGCTGATATTTCTGACACCAAAGAAGAACCAATACCAGACGATGAGCCTAAAATGAAAGAAGAAGTTAAAATGGTTGGATCTATTGATTCGAGTGTTTACTGGGAATATATAAAAGCAGGTGCCGGACCCTTCCTCATGACAACGACTATTGTTACTCTCGTCATATCCCAAGCACTCTATCAGGGAAGTGATCTTTGGCTAACACAATGGTCTGTTCTTTATTGATAAGAAGTTTTGTCAATCAATTTAAACGAATTTGCTTTTGACAGGACTAATGAAGTGGACAGTAAATCGAAAGTCGATCAAACATTTAATGTTGTAATATATTCAGGTTTAATCGTCGCACTATTTATATCAGCGCTCGCAAGAACTGTCTCTTTTTTCATTATGTGCATGAGATCATCAGTGAATTTACACAATCGTATATTCTATAAATTATTGAGAGCCCCCATCTCTTTATTTGACAACAATCCCGTCGGTAAAAATATCATTTTACTTAAGTAATTCTAATTTATTTTCTCCAATAATATTGAGCATTATTTTTGTTTCATAAAACAGGAAGAATTTTAAACAGATTTACAAAAGACACTGGTATTGTGGACGAGCAATTACCAGCAACAGCTTTTGATTTGCAAATGGTAACCATTTTACTGTTAGTTTTCTTTCCTCTCTCTTATTAAAGTTATTATACCTGACGCAGATCTGGTCTTATTCACATTAACAGATATCATTAACAGTTCTAAAAAAAGCCAACTAGAGTTTCTTTAATGATTCTATTAGTTAATAATCTCGAAATATAACGAATTCGATGTATTTTTATGTGGAACAACTCAATTATCTCAAGTTAAGGATTAGATATATTTTATTCTATGTATGTGAGGATATTTGTGACTTTCACAGTATTTTAGTAAACACGCACTGACGCGAATGCATACTCTAATTAGCTTACGTTTTTAATCGAAACTTACATTTTCAGTGTGAGTAAGATCAAGTCTGAGCTAAAGTTCAATAATAGGGGGTAAAGGAAACTAAATGTTTGATGCATGACAACCGAAATTTGATATTTTTTTAATTTTCATTAATATTCAGACACTATCGAGTGTAATCGGAATTCTAATAGTGGTCGCCATAGTTAGCTGGTATGAAATTTTCATTTTTAAGACAACTTCAATAAACTACATATTATTTTGAAATATTATAGGTATCTCATATTTCCTGCAATATTTCTTAGCCTTGTTGTGGTTATGGCGCGATATTTCTATATACGATCAGCTCGTGATATAAAACGATTGGAAGGATTAAGTAAGAACTTTGTCACTAAAAGTTATTTCACTTGAGAAATCAATTGTCCGAAATGTTTCAGCTCGAAGTCCAGTCTATTCACATGTGAGCACAACTTAACTGGATTATCAACAGGTAGTTCCGATTGAATCTTATAAAATACCACTCTTTCAAGACTGACCCAAATTAAAATATAAACAGTTCGTGCATTGGGTGCGCAAAGTTATTTGAACAGCAGTTTTATCGGCACCAAAATGATCATACATCTACATTTTTCATGTTCATTTGCTCTTCAAGAGGTTTTGGTATATTAATGGATTGCGTTTGTATTGTCTATATAGCATCGGTCGCCACTTTCATAATGCTAGTTCCAGATGGTATGTTTTATATTCATTTAATTTAAAATTTACCGAAAAATTTAAACTATTGTTTCAATTATAAGGAATACCTGGTGGAAATGCAGGTCTAGCTCTAACTTCTGCTTTAACGTTGACGACAATGACTCAATGGGGTGTTCGATGTTCTGCAGATGTTGAGAGTTATATGACTGCTGTCGAAAGAATGCTTGAATATTCCAGACTCGATTCTGAAGCAGAATTAGAATCAACACCAGAAACAAAACCACCAAAAGACTGGCCTAAAAAGGGAGAAATCACACTCATCGATGTGAGCCTTTATTACGAATCCATTCCTAAACCTGTTCTAAAGCAACTGAACTGCTACATCAAAGGCGGTGACAAAATCGGAATAGTTGGCAGGACAGGAGCTGGAAAGAGCTCTGTTCTGGCTGCTCTATTCCGTATGACAGAACCTGATGGAAATATTATTATTGATGACATCGACACAAAAACTATTGGTTTACATGATCTGAGAAAAAAAATATCGATTATACCACAAGATCCCGTCATATTCACGGGTTCTGTTAGAAAAATATCGACCCTTTCAATGAACACAATGACGACAAACTCTGGTCTGTACTCGAACAAGTACAACTCAAAGAAGCTGTTCATCAATTGCCCGGACATCTGGAGGCAGAACTCACAGAAGGTGGCAGTAATTTTAGTGTTGGTCAGAGACAATTGGTTTGTTTGGCGCGCGCAATACTGAGACAAAATCAAATTTTGGTATTGGATGAGGCGACTGCTAATGTGGACCATAAAACAGATTCTTTGATACAGAACACAATTAGAGAAAAGTTTAAACATTGCACAGTAATTACAATCGCTCATCGACTCAATACCATTATTGATTCTGATAAAGTGATTGTGAGTCATTTTTCTCACGTATACTGTTGTATATATAGAGCGTTAGATTTGATTACAACTATTTCGAAGGTTTGTAACTTTGTTATTTATTAACATATTTTAATATATAATATATTAAATTAAAGATAAAGAATATAATTTGAACTATATGGCTAGAAAATCGTCATTTTTTAAAAATATATAAGTCAATTCGAAACATTTTGCAATTAAGTTGGGTTTTCATTTATTTGACCAATCTCAACTCGAATGTGTTGTTGCAGCGAATTAAGGTTTGTTATCTTATTTGCATAAACTTTATCTCTTAGGCACACCCAGAGAAAGAAGTCAGGGCTGGTCAGATTAGGTGACCGGACAGGCCATGGAATAGTTCCATCGGTACCAATGAGTCGGTTTTCAAATTTTTTGTTTCAATGAATTTTAAAATTTAACTGTGATATGGGGTCTAATGTTGTCTAATAATCTATAGTTGCGACATGACAACGCTAGACCCCATATCACAATTAAAGTTCAAACTTCGTTGAAAAAAGAATTTGGAAACCGATTTATTAACTTCTGTGAAAGTGTTCCATGGCCTGCTCGGTCACATGATCTGACCAGCCCCGATTTCGTTCTCTGGGTTACTTAAAAGATAAAGTTTATGCAAATAAAATATTAAACCTTAATTCGCTGCAACAATACATTCGAGTTGAGATTAATCAAATAAATGAAAACTAAACTTTAATACAACATTTTTTATCAAACTTTGCAAAATCAAATTCACTTATGTATCAAAAGATGAACATCTGAACACATAGTTCAAATTCTATTCTTTAGCTTTAATTTGATGTATCATATGTTAAAATATGTTAATAAATAACAAAGTTATAAACGTTCGAAATAGTTGTAATCAAATTTAACACTCTATAGAACCCACTTGAGGCTCAGCTGATACTCAAGACTTTTGAGGGATAATGAGGTATCCAAAGAAAACCTTGATAGTAACAGTTACACTCACCTTCACATTTCGTGCTATCCCTCACACCCTTCAGTACCAGTTGAGCCTCAAATAGTTGATACTTAAACATTCACTTCATAAGCCTATGTTCGTACACAGCAGATGGTCTTGAAAAAACTTCATTTTTGAAGGTGTAGTCTTTTAAACTAACTTGTTTTTATTGAATAGGTCTTAGATGCTGGAGAGATTGTTGAATACGGAGAGCCTTATAAACTGCTTAATTGTGATGGATTATTCAGTAAACTAGTGAAGCAAACAGGAAAAAATATGGCCCTCAAACTTAAACAGTTGGCTAAAGAATCATATTTTAATAAATGCAATGAAGAAAGTGATGGCTTTGAATTTGGATAAGATTGATACATTGCCAGATCTATTACAACAGAAATAATTCAATCTTAGCTTTTAGTGACTTTTATAATGAATACTTAATCAAGAATTCTATCAATTTTGTACTCAAATCTATTTTTCATATGAAGAACCAATGTTCAATATATTTTCAATAACCATTTCTCAAAGATCTTTTATAAACAATCTCTGCATAATTGCTTATTTTGCAAATAGCACGAGACCTTGAGCACACGTACTAAGCGATTGTATGAAGTATAATTATTTTACAGAACAATATTTGGTTGAACTAGACTTTACGTGGCCAGAGAATTCAGAGATAAATTTTGTGTACCGATGATCTATATCTCAGGCTGGTTTTAAATATATAAATTTTATTCACCGCAAATGACAAGAACACAGGTAAAAGTATTCCCGAAAAATCGACTAGACTTTACGTGACCACAGATTTTCAACATGAGCTTTATATATAAATAAACTACAACTCAAACTGAGTTCAAATATATAAAAATTATTCACCGCAAATGACCAGAACATTGGTAAAAATATTCCCGAAAATTCGACTAGACAACGTGGCCAGAGATTTTCGACATAAACTTTGTATATAAATAGATTATAGCTTAGGCTGATTTCAGACATATAAGTTTTATTCAGCGCAAATCACCAGAACATCAATAAAAAAATTCCCGAAAATTCAACTAGACTTTACGTGGCCACAGATTTTCGACATAAGCTTTTTATATAAAGAAGCTACAACTCAAGCTGAGTTCACATATGCAAATTTCATTTGCCGCAAATGATTAGAACATTGGTAAAAAAATTCCGAATAATCAAGTATATAGAAAATTACCGTAAGATAAATTTATGGAATCACGTTTCAACTCAAACCAAGCCATATGTGAAATTCCTCGCTTAATATAGATTAATACTGATATTATAAGTAATAAATTATTAGTTGACTTTTAAAACCCTATAATAGTTGTTATTGTTGAGATGTTATTTTGCTGGCTTATTTTATCTCAGGTTACTGACCCGACACGGAGAATTTCAATCAGCTTTTAACATGCTAAGCAGAACCGCTTGTCTTATTGAATCAACTGAGTATCGTCTGAGCGATGTTCAGTGCATCCCCTATTGCGCTTCCAATAACACATTTAGGCCTGAAGGTACGTTCATTAGCCAAGATTTTTAACTTAGTTTATATTTATAAGCCATATTCCGCCATTACCGCAAGAAAACGGATTCCGGATCTTGTGATCATGAAACTATACAGATCTAGTTTTGCACTTTACATTATTAACGCTACGTCATTTCATATTTTTTTGTCATTGTCAAGACCTTATTCAAAATATATATGTTTAACGAGGTACTATTCTAGACTAAGGTCCCGTAGGAACTTGGTTTTCTCATTTTTTCAAGTTTTTTAATTTTTTGAAGTTTCATCAAAATATATTATCAGAACAGTGAAATTCTGTTGGTTCCAATCTGTTTGAGTTGAAACGTGATTCCATAAATTTATCTTACGGTAATTTTCTATATACTTGATTATTCGGAATTTTTTACCAATGTTCTGATCATTTGCGGTGAATAAATTTGCATATTTGAACTCAGCTTGAGTTGTAGTTTATTTATATAAAAGCATGTCGAAAATCTGTGGCCACGTAAAGTCTAGTTGAATTTTCGGGAATTTTTTATTGATGTTCTGGTGATTTGCGGTGAATAATTTTTTATATCTGAAATCAGCCTAATATAATCTATTTATATACAAAGTTTATGTCGAAAATCTCTGGCCACGTTGTCTAGTCGAATTTTCGGGAATATTTTTACCAATGTTCTGGTCATTTGCGGTGAATAATTTTTATATATTTGAACTCAGCTTGAGTTGTAGTTTATTTATATATAAAGCTCATGTTGAAAATCTGGTCACGTAAAGTCTAGTCGATTTTTCGGAATACTTTTACCTGTGTTCTGGTCATTTGCGGTGAATAAAATTTATATTTAAAACCAGCTGAGATATAGATCATCACGGTGAATAAAATTTATTTATCAGTCTCTTGGAATCTTTGCGCGCATGCATAAACTGTTGTGAACTTGAATCATTAATGTTTGTCTGCTCCACAACTACCGTATTGACAATGTTTAGATTATGACAATATTTTGAACTGGCCAAAAACAAACAAAATGACAAGTTGTGAGTAAAACTACTTTTTACGACCCCTATCAAAACGAATGTAAGTTTTGATTGCATTGAAGCAGAAGAAGATCGTTGAACAAGAAGATCAAAAACTTGATCCCAGTGGGTATGATATGAAACACAATGTAATTTATGATAGCATAAATTAGGGTAACTTGATGTTGATATGATGCGCAATCAGATCAGTTTCATATCAGTTGTATTTGATGCATTTTTTATTATGAGTTTTAATATATTTTATTACGCAATGGCATAACCTTTGGTAATTTGAATCGAAATTTTGCATATTTTATTAAAAAGCACATTCAAACTAACACCAAGTTATTCAACACTTATGTTTTTTCAATGTCACATGATTTATATGCCTTATTATTATAAGACATAACAAACTGTACCATATTTAACTATACAAACTAATGTTTTGTTTTTCTTACGGGAAGTCAGCTCTCACAGACCAAATATATAACGTGACAGATGGATCCTAAGATCTCAATCCTCTTGTGTGTGTAAATTCTAATTTCAAAGTTATGCTATTTTGTCTATATTTCATGTTTTCTAACAGATTAGAAAAACTAAAAGAAATCCAACTAGTAACTCTCGGGGTATTCTATAGAGTAGGCCCGGTTGAGAAAGTGGACAAAACCTATATAGGACAGTTCTACTTGAAGAGTAGTGTACAGTAGTAGGTGTCTCCAGTGCCGGAAACCAGTCGTTCATAAGATAAGGGCTAAAATTGTAAAAAAGTTTTCTGACTATAACCACTCATTTGATCAATACATCTCAATGACATATATATCATTGGACGCAGTTCATTAAATGAAATCCAGTGAGATATAAATCATATTAATCGGATGTATAATTTCGAAGTTATAGCCAAAAAATCTTAGGTTAAATCAAGTTAAGTTAGGTTAGGTTAGGTTAAATTAGGACCCTAATGTAGGTTAGTTTAGCTCAGTTTCGTTTACGATAGGTTGAGTTAGCTTAGATTTGATTGGGTTAGATGACTTTAGATTCACATTGGTTAGGTTAGTATGTTTCCTTAGAGTAGCTTAGATTATTTAGGTTACAGGGACAGGTTAGGTTAGGTTAGCATAGATCACGTTAAAGAGGCTTAGATTATATTAGGTATGTATACAATAGATTATGACTCATGAATGACTAAAAGGTTAGCAATATTTATATAAAAGGTGTTAAAATTGTTAGACAACTCATTTGTTGTCTAACTTCTGATGAAGATGGATGTCAGAACGATCTTTCCTTTAATTTTCTAAATCAAACATTTTTTACATTAGCTTCTCTACACTAGTGGGCCACGCCCCTATTCTATTGTTTATCCAGGTGAAATAACTAATTTACTTAGTGTTTTACAAATTTCAAAATTTGTGTATTTTTGTTAATATTTATTTCCGACATTTCGAAACACTTGTATTTTATTCTATTTTATGTGTAGATATTAAAAATGATATTTATATTACGATTCTCAACCGGGCCTATTCTATAGAATTCACAACCCGCGACAGCGCAATTGACAACGGAGTAGCAATTTTGTTGAATAAGTAAGCAAAACTCAATTTAACTAATATACAATGACTGAAGTTGAGTTAATACGAACCTTTTTTTATATCAAATATTTGATAGACTTTTGCTTTCAACACAAAAATGTTTTAAAATATGATAATAACGTATTTTGTTTAGTATGCTTTGCAGTGTTCGAGCACGAATCATTTGTGATCCATTTGTTCATATCTGTAGTGAGTAATATACAGTTGGCGGGACTAAGACAAGTACGAGTAAAGAAAATGAATCAAAATTGAAAAAATCACTCATTTTTTATCAATAATAACCAAATATTTTTTAAAAATATAAAATTTAATACTACTACTAAGTACATATTAAAAAACCGTCATTCTTTAAAATTTAATATATGTTAAAAAAACGGAAACATAAATGTATACCATGTAATAGAATAATAACAATTTCTAATAAAATAAATCATGAAGAAACTGAATTTCATATAAAGAAAACATTAACTTTTATAATGAAAAAAATAAATGTAAAACCTGTTTAAATGAATATAAAAGAGAAAAAATAGAACGCAAAGTTTGTAAAATATTAACAACTATAAATTATTATTTATAAACACATGGGGTTTGAATTTTTAATTCTAGAATTAATAAGTTAATAAAAAAATTAGTGAAAACAAAAGATGAAATTTTAAATCAAATTGAAAAAATTAAATACAAGGATATACAAAACGTTTTAAAGGTCAAGTTTATTAAAAGACATTGAGATGAAATACATATATGACTATTCGAAGTAGTCCCCATTAGCTTCTATGCAATGCACCATTCGGACCCTCCACTTGTCGAAGGCCTCCCGCCAGGCCACTTTCGGAATGCTCTCAAAATACCCCAAAACGGCCGAATCAAGTGCTTCCTCAGACTGAAATGTCTGCCCACGAAGATTTTGCTTCAGGTTTTTGAACAACCAGAAGTCGCACATTGCGAGGTCAGGTGAATATGGCGGGTGCGGAACGATTCTGATCTTATTTTTGGCCAAATACTCTAAGGTCATGTTCGGGGGGTGACTGCTCGCATTGTCACGATGCAAAAGCAGACCCTTTCTGGAGGCGTTTTGAAAGATCCGGGGCAGACACTTAGTGATGTACCAGAGAATCGTAACACTCCTCTGTACTTCTAATTTGATCGTTTCGACCAGTCCCGATAGTAATTTATATATGGCGATTCTGGGGCTTATGACTATACAAGTTAATAAACTCTATTTTCATATCATAAATTTAAAAAATAACTTAACATTATATAAAAATAAAAAACATAATTCATACCTTTTTAACTCCCATCATTTTCAACTAACAACATAAAAAACTTAACTGAAAACCATGAAAAAACATAAAATTACAAATGGGAAAGCTGGGGCGTACGTGCTCATACTTTTCGTACTCTCTAAAATTAATAAATAGCTAATTTTCATCAAATAAATGGTTAACAAATGGTTAATAAAAGCTTTAAATCAAACGAAAAAGCTGGGACAGTACAATTCATACTTTTCTTACTCCTCTAAAACCTTTAGTAAAAACACCAAAAGTTGAAATTTTCATATCGTTTAATGTGGAATTTAAGCTAAAATAATGCAGAAAGTCGTCTAAAATCATCATGTTTTACTATTAATATTCTGGGACAGTACGAATTCGTACTATTCGTACCCCTATAAAATCATTAAAAAAAAGTAAAGTTTACATATGGTTTAACATGGAATTTAAGCTAAAAACTTCAGAAAATCACCTAAAACTATTGTAATTTTCTATTAATATTCTGGGACACTACGAACTCGTACTTTTCGTATTCCTCTAAAACTATTAATAAAAACACTAAAAGATAAAGTTTTCACATGAAGAAATAGCGTTTGGCTTAATAAAATTAATGAAAAAAGTCATTTAGAAATTATCCCTAAACAACAAAATTTGACCTGGAACAGCCATTTAAAAAACTCATCTCACTAAATGAAGACATAAGTGTATCCCATGTAATAGAATAATAACAAAAACAGAGAATTTCATATAAACAATTCAACTAAGAGATTCAAGTTGTATATGCTTTTCTTTAATAGTAGCTTTTACTTTCTTACGTATTTTCTGCGCCAACACTAAGAATTTTATTGACAACCTTGAAAATGTCTTATGGCATCAGACATTACATACATTCACTACTTTATTGCATCCAAAACAGACGTTCATTTAAATCATTTTCAATGTAATTTTTAATTAAACTAAAATGCTTTGACATGAAAATAGATAGAAATTGTAACATTTTAAAATTTAGGATAGAGTTTAACAAATTTATAAAATGATATTAAGAATGAACGATAAGATCGAGACCAGTGAATATCACAGTCTTTAATGAAATCTTGAATATTTCTTTTTTCTTTTCGGCACATTTGTTTAATTTTTATCAATATTTCTCCAGCTTTATATGCATATTTTAAAGATTCCTTTTGATGATATCCTAAATTTTTTTCAATTTGAATAATAATCTAACAAAAATTAAAGACAAAAGTTACTCAAACATTTAAAATTGTGTTTACCATAAAATGCTTACATCTTTTAGATCATTCAAGTGTTTAAAATTATTAAAATCTGGAATTATACGAATGCGTTGATGAGTAACTGGTTTTAAACTTTTCTTGATTTCATTTAAAATGCGTTTGGATTTTTCTAGTCTTTCATCTTCAGAATTTAATTCTTTAACATTATCTTCATTAAACGTTTTACCATATTTGTTAAAGAATAATTTGATTTTGTTGTTTATCGCTTTTCTTTTTCTCACTTGCACTGATTTAATAATATCTTTATGTAAATTGATTAAATCACTCCAAAAAATATAGACTTCAATTTCATCACTAATATTTAAATTGTTAAAAGATGATAATAATCCACTTGTTGTTCTCTTCCTTAACTCAAATTCGGACATTTTGATGATTCTCAAAAGACGCATTAAAATAAGTTGTAAAATAACTTTAAATATTTTCAATATGTTGTGTTGAAAAACCTTGATTTCTTTTATATTCAATAAATTTACAAAGTGAATGTGTTTGATGTTACGTCATACTTATAGCTAAAGGCTACACGTGACTTGAATAATTAATTTTAATTAAAAAGGACCCTTAATTTTAAGAAAACCCTATCAATATATATATCATTGTAAAGCTTATAACGAGCTAAATTCAACAAAACTTGAATTAAAGTTCTATGTTGATCCATTTAAAAGTTATACTAACCACTGTCCATTGACTCCCCCTGTCCTCTAACCCTTATAATATGGATATCGTTGAAAAGCTTATTTTAATATGAACTCAACAAAAAAGGTTTCATCTAAATGTGACTTACGGTTTTCGAGTTATGAATTTTTAAGGTACTAATTTTTAACATTATGGGTATAGGAAAAGGTTAAAGTCCAACAAATTTTCATTTTGTAAAATTATTAAAAAATACTTCCTGTCATCGGATTTTGATAAAATTTGGTTATCACAAGTGCCTCACTTAATAGTATTTTTGATAATAATTTCAAGACAATTGGATTAATATTAAATTTTATAATGAATTAAAACCTATTTTTTAAGTGTTAGACTTAGAAAAAATTTACAGTTTTTCCATAGAATATAATGGAATTCTCATGGAAAATAATGCATACGGACTTTGAAATTTTTCCTATCTTATGTCACCCCGTATTCTATAATGTCCATGAGCTAATGTTGTATAGCCGTCATCCAATATATATCTTTTATCATCAAAATTATTCAAAGCTACTTTTGTTTGTTCTATAGTATAAACATTTAATTTTTTTTGACTTTATCATATTAAAACTAGCAAATGATTTAATCTCATTATTTAATACTTCTTTCCAAAGATTAAGTTGATGATAATTAGTAATATGAGATGGAATACCTTTTTCTCTTTTCTTTAATTCTAATGTATCACCAATTATCAAGTAGCTATACATTTTAGCTCTTAATCCAACAATTTCTGGTACTATTTTATCTGCTGTTTCAATTTTAAAACAACCTAATTTCATTTTATTTGTTGGTTTTATTCCAAATTTGTTATTTTCAGGAAAGTTAGATGTATCAAACCATTTATCAATATCATTCTTTATATCTTCGTAAAAGTCTTCAGTTTTTATCATTAACATTAATCCATCAGTATCTGTTTGAATAATTTCAATTCTATCTCCCCATATTGGTTTTAAATAGTTATAAACAAAATCATACATTATCCATTTTGACATCTCTAAAACACAAAATCCAGCATAAATAGGTTTATTGTATTTAATTTGTAATCTATTCATATGTAATGCTACAAGATTTTTAGAAAATATTGTTTCTCTTTTAAAGTTAGTTTTTTTAAATATATTTTAATGCTTTATTTCTTTCACAACAAAACTTTATATCTTGTCTTTTTAATACATTTTCAATAGTTTTACCATAAACAGCATTATTCATAAGTTTGAAGAAATCTTTATCTAATTCTGAAGTACTTTCTTATCTAAGTTTAGTATTTAATTCAATATAAGGATTTGTGAGAGTGGATTTTTGTATAGCGAAATAACAACTCAGACTTTAACAATTAACAATCTTTATTAAAATATAAATTGAATGATAATACATAAAGATTTAAAAGTATCGCACAGAGTCTAAGCTCTCTCGCACTCTCTTACTAACTCACTTAATTTCTACTCTATTACTCTCTCTTTTTATACTCTTCTGACTAATTAATAAAAGGATGTTTAAGAATATTTTCGAGTTATAATTTTAAGAAAAGTTATTCCTAAAAAGGGATGTTCAAGCATTCCAGTATTAGATTCCCATAACAATTAATTTCCTATTGTAATTAAATTAGAATAAGAATTTGCTTTTACAATTAGAGCGAACTAAACAAAACCTTTTATAGTCATAACGAAATAAGAGTTTTACTTTCATTCTCATAACAAATAGAAAGCTTACAAAACAAATTAAAATACTTTTTGTTTTAATATAACAGATTTAACCAAGCTTTTTGTTCGTATTTTATTGCACAGTGTATTTTTTTTAATTATTAGACCATGTTGAATAGCTTGTTTTAATGTTCTTTAATCACAAATTAATCCTTTTTTATCTTCCAAACTTGTGGCTAATTTTCTAGATTTTTAGTTCTTTTTATTAACTAATTTCTTTTGATATAGTGATAAATCATCATATTTTATCTCTTTATGAATAGCAAAGAATGAATAATCATTATGCCTATCATGTAATCCTTCAGGATAACCTAAATTAACTTTTAAAGTATAACCGATATCAGAATTATTATCAATTTCAAGTATATTATTATATAAATAATCTAATTCATTTTCATTACACCATTTAAATCCTCTATATGGTAATTTGAATTGCATAGCATAACCATATAAATTATTAGCATCAACAGGAACTAAATAAATTATTTCTTTATCTGGATCATAGTTTATCATGTATTTATTATTAGCTTCAGCATATCTTCTCATAATACATGATAACATATCCTCCCTCTTATTTCTTCCATAAACATTAATAACATATCTTTATCTGTTATTAATTCTAATTCAACTCCTGTAAATTTTAACATTGAATCCCAAGATAAACCAGGAGTAGACACATAATGGCATGGATCTAAACCATAATATTTCCTTGATGAAATTCTAAATGATTCAAAACAATCAGCTAATATTAAAACATCACAAGTTAAATACAATTCCATATAATCCTTAAATGTTTTACAATTAAAATATTCCCATAACTTTTTTCCTCTTTCATAGTCATTAATATCTATATTTGTTTCTTTAAGATTATCATAGAAATCTTCATAATTTGGAAACGTTTTATAACTTAATTTATCAAATCTAAATATGAATAAGGAAATACACCTTTTTTAACTAATAATTCTTTTAAACTATCTGGTTGGTTTTCAAAATAATTAGTTAAATTCTTAAATCCATTAATTCCTACTTTTTAATATTTGCTGCTTTATCAATTGATTTTAATAAGAATTTATATGAATCTTTAAATTCAAATTGAATATTTGTTCCTTCAATTCCAACTCTAATTGAAATATATTTTTCTTCAGTTTGAGACATAATTTTAATATTTTTATCAATTTTATATAATTTTCTAATAAAATGTTTGAAATCATAACTAATTTCATTATGAAAAAATATAGGAATTTTTAGTGAAGTTCTAACTTTCAAATTACAAGATTGATGTGCTGCTCCTCTAAACTTTCCAGTGATATGACAATGATCTCTTACTTTCAGATCATTATTATTAAATTCTTTATTACAAAAGTGACATTTGTTTGAATTATTAAAATTTAATAACACATTATCATTAAGTTGTGGTAATTTATTTATTTATTTATTCTTTCAACAAGTATCTTATCTAACTTTCTACCTTCTTCTATTAAACTTTGAATAAAATTATTAATTGTATCTTTTGCAGAAGAACCAGTATATATGTTAGAATTCTTATAAAACTCACTTAAAGCAAGAAAACTATAAGAACAAGCTTCATGTTTTTGTATTATAGTTTTATGTTTTACTTTTCTCAATACTGCTTCTAAATCAGCATAATAAACTAAAGGAGATCTAATAGTTTTATGAATATTCTTAAATTTTAATATATTATTATTTTCATCAGGAAGAATCGGAATAGCTTTTTCATTATTTAAATAATTATCACATAAATCTATGTCTATTAAATATTTTAATACTTGAAGTATGATAGAAACATCTATCACAAATAAAATAATGTTCATGTTTAGTTATTTGATTTCTAACTAATCTTGACAAATTATTAATATAAACATAATGAGATTGATTTTCATTTTCTAATAATAATAAGTTTATATGATCTGCCTTGTTTTCATCTCTAGAGTAAGTTAGATTAGGTTTAATATTTTTATTATCAATAATATATAAATTTATTGATAAGTTATTCTGATTACAGAATTTCTTGATATCATCTATTTCAACAGGAAATTTATATTAAGTTTCGAATTTTTTTAATATTTTAGGAATTATGGGTAACATATTTTCGTCAAAATCCGACCCTGTATTACCTCAACCTATTGTCACATTTACACGAGGAACCACTACTAAGGATTATAAATTTAAAAACTTGATTAAACACGTAACTGAAATACTTTCGACACTTGCAACATATGTAAGTATAATTCCTGGCGTTGGAATTCCAGCAAAAGCGGGAATAATTACATATAAAGAAGCGCTCAAATGGATTTATCCATTTATTAGTAATCAAAGTGAATTCACATCAGCACTTATTGATGCAAAAATTCAACAAGCATTGGTTATATCTGAATCATCAAAAATAAAAGAAAAAATAAAAACGATTATGAATCGTATTGAAGATATAAATAACGAAAAAATTACATGTGCCGAAAGAAAGATCTACGCGATTCCAGCTTTGGATTCGTGCGAATATATTCTCGGATTATTTAGTAACAAAAATTATTATTTATGGAATGCAGTGGTTAAATCGTCACAATTATTAATCGCATTTGTGGCCACTTGTATAGTCATAAGCCCCAGAATCGCCATATATACATTACTCCCGATGTATTGAAAAACACGGCGTAAAGAACTTTTCCGATCGTTTTATCCCGTCTTACAAGTTGAGGTGGTGTCTCATCTTCGAAGACCCAAATCTTCGACTCGGTTCTGGACTTCGGTTCATAATAGTGGACATATGCTTCATCTTCAGTAATGATTTTATCGATTAATGATTGTATACTATTCTTCCACATCTTCAGGTTCTCCTTGCAGATGTCCATCCGAGCCCTCTTTTGCTCATCTGTTAAGCGATGGGGAACGAATCGGCAAAACATCTTGACCCCGAGCTTTTCGTGGACAATATTTTGAATTGATCCGCGACTGAGGCCCATTTTCTCCTCTAACTCATCGAATTTTATTCGCGGATCAGCTCTTATTAGTTCTTGAATGGTATCAATGTTTGCATCATTAGTAGCAGAAACTGGCCGACCAGAACGAGGGTGATCTTTGAGTGAGTCCCGTCCGAACCTGAATTGACGGACCCAATATTTGACCGTAGATAAAGATACTACAGTATTCCCTAAGCGTCGGGTAATCCGGCCGTGAATCTCTGGAGCCACCTTGGTGTCCAATCACTCATAATAAATAATGGCCCGAATTCGCTCTCTATTCAAATCCATTACAGTTAAAAATTTTCTATTGACCAGAATTAATTAAATATTCACAGAATAAAGACTAGAAGTGATAATTGACTGATAATCACAGGTTATGATATTGATATGTGAATAAACAAAATGACATAAATTGAATTTTTAAAAATAGTGTAGCACACTAACTTTAAAACTTTTTGTATATCCTTGTATTAATTTAAAAATATTTAATTTAAGAAGGATTCGAAGAACTTAACTTTAGTTAAGAGACTAACGATTTTATAATGACTATGAGCTAAAGTTGAATAACCATCATCTAAAATATATCTTTTATCATCAAAATTACTTAATGCTACTTTTGAATGATTAATTGTATAAATATTTAATTTTCCTGATTTTATTATGTTAAAAGTTGTAAATGATTCTACTTCATCATTTAAGAATTTCTTCCATAATTCAAAATCATGTTTTTACTAATATGATACGGAACACCTTTTTCACTTTTCTTTTGTCTTATTTGTTTGTTATTATATGCTTTACAAATAGCATGAGAATACATTTTTGATCTTAATCCAACAAATTCAGGTATAATATTTTCTCCAGTTTCAATTTTAAAACAACCTAATTTCATTTTATTTTTAGAAGTTATACCAAGTGTGTTCTTATTAAAATTTGATGTATCAAAACGTTCATCTATATCATCTTTAATATCGTCATAGAAACCTTCAGCTTTAACCATCAACATTAATCTATCAGTATCAGTTTGAATAACTTCAACATTCCTCCCCGATTTTGGTTTAAGCTCTCAGCACAAGAGGCGCGTTGGAGAAAATGACATAAATTACACTTATTCACGAGTGATTATCTATAATTGCACTTATAATCAATAAAATATCGCGCTTACACTTCATGTCTGCAAATGGTAAATATAATTTTATTTTAAAACTTCTGTACAGAAAATTGACACATATCTTTATCATGATATCAATATTTCAAAAAATCTCGTTTAACTCCAGGCGTAATCACAATATAACATACTGTACCTATGTAAATTTAAAATAAAACTATAGTGATTAAAAATTGTTGATATAGTATTAATAAATATTTTGTACTAGGATTTAAGCACGTTAATAAAATTTAAACATTAACGTTATATCTAATAGTTTAGTTTTTCATGCAACAGGGTAAAATTGTCAGTTTCATCTACAAGTTTAATTTTTAAAATTAATAATGATAAAAAATTGATAACATTAACAGTTTATTTCATAAATTTTTATTATCGTCAAACAAAACAAGAAATATTAATACAATTATTATTAATCATAGTAAATATAGGTCTGAATAGTGTTAGGTTTGAGTGTATGCGTCACGTGATTGTCGTCCTCTTTGATAGTGAACTGAACAGTGTCTCCACCCTGGTTGAAGACAATAACCACAACTCCACCGTCGGGTCTCTCAAAGGCAGTGCTGAACACGTTATTCACTTTTTTATCTTCAGTGATACCAATCTTAACAGAGTCGGGAACCAGAAATTTACTGAAATGTCCCAAAGCGTAAAACGACGGGTGTCTCAAAAACTCTTGTGGTCCGTGATCTACAGCTACCGGTGCATCAGCAGCTCCACCATTCCAACGTGGGCCACCGTTGCGGTCCAACACCATATTCCAGGCCACATAACCGGCCACCTGATGGTTCAGGTCCTAGTGATACATACAGTAAGTCATTGAATATAAATATCTATTTAATGTGAAAATATTCCGTAAATGTTAACAAATATTAGTTCACATATCGCAGCCATTCATTATAAGTATAATAATTTTAAGTCTCTTTATGAAATAATTCATATATATGTAATAATCTAGTTTTATTATGACTTACTTCAATAATTAATCTAGCATATTCTTGAGCATTTATCCAATTCCCGATACCCCGACAACAGTTACTCGCCTCGGTATTCAAGATATACTTTGACGGATCGACCGCATATGCCTTATCCAGTTCAGTGGCATTTACATGTGGATCGTCATACCAGTGGACAGCCGTCCCGTGAACATACTTAGCCGCCTCCTTGTCCTTATATATGGTCGACGCCCACTCATATATCTTGTTCCTGTTGTGATCAAATATCATGACATCCAACTTGTCTTTGCCATAACCAGCCGCCTCCAGAGTGGGTCCCAAGTCCAGTTTAATGAAGTCCCGTTGCAATTCCGGTGTAAATCCCAAGCTGTTAAAGCTGTAGGACTTGGCATCACCGGCACCTGGCTCATTTTCAATGGTGATGCCCCACATGTCAATACCATTTGCTTTGTAAGCGTCTAAAAATCTAATTAATATAATAATCGCTTTTAAACTAATCGTCCAAATTATAACAGTAATAAAAAAAACTTGTTACTTAACAAAATATTTAGCAAATGTTTTGTAATATTTTTCTCCCGGTTTCCCAATGAGATACCCGCCATAAACAAGTTCATTGTTATCCTTCATCCAAGCTGGGGGCGCCCACGGGCTGCCAAAATACTTGATCTTATAAGGACTGACTTTATCAGCCATTTTAATGTATCTTATCTATGGTTTAGCAATTAATTCAGTAACTAAGCCAACGATAACAATGGGGTCAAAATATATGTAGTGTTATTATTACTGTTATAATCAATACCTTATAACTGTGATCGTCTACCGTAAGGTTGAAGTGATCCAAATTGAAGTCATCCTTATGGTTGTCATCATAACTGTAGGGATGAATCGAGAAGTCGGTGCCTCCGATGGGAACTCTAATCAAATTAAACTCTAAACCATTGGTCGAGAAGTAACCGTCGATCAGGTGTTGTTGTGCAGCGTCATTCAGTGCCCGGATGTTATATCCGGTGCTATCCGTCATTGACGCCCCAAAACCTATGATTCTCTGTGCCTTTTTGTTGCGATCAATGGTCACAGTTTGGGCAACGTTTGCATTACCGGTGACCGTCTGTTCAAACTTTAACTGTGTTTCCTTTAGTCGATCGCCATCTTTATTGGTCTCAAAAACCGTCACCACTCCGGCCGCTGTTTTCTTCCACGGATCCAATGTATCACAATAAGTGGCGTTACAGACACATACCAACCGAGGATCGTTCGGTTTTCCCACATTTCGCTGAGCACAGGGAACACGAGACTGGGCTATAATTATGAAAAAATATTTCATAATTATTATCACAAATATATTGAATTTCAAAAATAACCTACCAAATACTAACAAATTAAACAATACAAATGTTAGTAGCAACATTTTAAAAATAATCTTAACTCTGGTTATTTTTACTGTTTTTATACCTAACTGTTTAAGATGTTTACAATTATTTATAAAAATTTTTAATAATAATCAGGTATGATGTGTACAACTCATCAATATTTTAAAATGTGATAACAATTGTCCTAAAGTTTATTGTCTATCGCATAACGTGTTAATAGGAGCTTTAATTACATTTATATTTAACGATATTTAATGTCCGCATATCCTAAGTTATACATACGGTATATCTCATACAATGTTAGATTAAATTGATGTTTGGTTATAATCAATCACTTATAGGACAGGTGTTCATATTTTTCACAAACTTTATTTCATAATAATATAATAGTAGTTTTCATAAAGGTATGAACGGAATACAGTGCTTCTATACTAGAAACACCAGTAACAATATAATTTTTCTAGAAACATGAATTCTCGGTAGGGATATAACCGAACTTGGTTTGAATTTATGTGAGCACAGGTAGGTCTCAGATCTCGAAAACTATAAGAGATATTAAAAAGCAACCAAAAGTAAATTGTATAAGATAAAATTTTATTAGACACGTGTTTTGGCATTTCCCTCAAAATTGCCTGGATAATTTTTAATTATTGTTTAAATTCAATGCGTTAGTCGAAGAGTAGCCTCTCTTCAAAGCTTAGAAAACTTAAAGGACTTATAGAAAAGTTTAAGAAAAAGTTGAAACCTTTAGGTCTAAAATTTAGTCATTATAACCAAATTTTTCTAATGCTGCTTATCTTTAACCTTTTAACAATAATAACTCGTTTTCATAAAATAAATATTTATTTTCGTAAAATGAAGTAAAAAGTTTTATTTTGAAAACAAATCAAATTATTTTATGTGCAAAAATGAAAATAAAACTTAAAGGGAAAAAATCTGAAAATATTAATCATATTGAAAATTGTATAAAAATATTTTTATAAAGTAAATTATGAAATCTTTGTGTATTGAGAACTTTTCATTTTGTTTGCTATAAAAATAAAGCTTATTCGAAATATAATAAATTTTTTTCGTTAAAGTTTTGACAAGTCAATGAATCTGATTTGTTGATAAGTATGATTTACGAATGAGTAATTAGTTTAAAAAGTATTTAACAATAAGCATTACTAATCAATCAAAGATTATACAACTGGTCATTTCATTATTAATCATAAGGAAAGTTTTGTATTAGTTAAGCCCTTTATGGATTTTAGTAGAGTAACAGAGGCTACTCTTCGACTAACGCATTGAATTGGAAAAATTGCAAATTTTAAATTGCTGTAAAATTAAAATACCTTGGTATATTTTGATGAAATTTAATGGAGTAGATTATATATTACTAGTATAATAGTTGCGTACAGAGCCCAAAAATGTACACAATGAAAAAACCACATTTTTTCACAACAAATTTCATTAATTTCCCTAAAAAATACTCCTTTCATCGAAAATAATCAAAAATATACCTCAAAAATCAGTTTTTTCTCTCCAAAAAATATGAAAATTTGTTTATCTTTAACAAGAAAGAAAAGGTAAATAGTTAAAAAATCACTATAAAATAATTCAATTTCGTAAAATATTACTTATTTTCTAAATGAATAATGCATACCTTCGAAAATCATATAATATAAACATATAAAAATACACGCAGACTTAATTCCTGAAATTGGAAAAAAAGAAAAAAAGTCGAGTTCATTACTTCTAATTTTTACCCCAAAAATCTAACTTTTTTGAAAAATTATACCTTTTGCAATTTAAGCTAAACATTTAAAAGTTTTCTTCGAAAATTGAGTCTCTAAGTTTTAAATTTCTCTTTTTCTGCTCAAATTTCAACAATTATTTTGAAAAATTATGCCTTCTTTCTCAATAAATAAAAAAATAGTTGAATAAATTTGAAAATTCTTTTCACCTAAAAATTCTTATTATATAAATATTTTTAAAAATGATTTTTTCATAAGATTTTATAGAAATAATAGGTAATGCCGTTTAATAATCACGAAGCATATGAGAATGATAATAATATCCGTCTTAGATTAAAATATGAATTTGTTTTAGAAGATTCGGAAGATGATTCTAATAAAGGATTTAATATATCAAGTACTAGAAAAGCTAATGGAACTCTAGGAGAAACAGTTGAATCAATTATTAATAAACATGGTTTTGAAACAAAGATATTAGATTTTACTTTAACTCATAAAAGCACAATTTATAGGAATTCTCTTAGAAAGTTTCTAACTAAACAGGTTAAAAATAATTCTTAAAGCACTGAGAGATGTTTTTCTGATTTTTTATAATAAAGATTTTTTTATAATTTATTTCATTGATGTTAAAAACTTTTCACTATCGAAAATTCATATCTTTAAAACGGTCATAGACTAATAGATGGTTTCTTTTTTGTTTAATTTGTAATTTCAGCACATCTTCGGATTATTTGAGTCACATTAACGATACTCCTATTGATACCACTTAAATCAATTGTTTTGAGGTAGAATTTATTCTTAATATAACTTAACCAGCAGTTTTGCATACCAACCATTTTTTAAACTACTCGACACAAATCATCTAAAAATTCTTCAATCGGACAACGCTGAGGAAGGTTTATTAGCTTAGCAAGTCAATAACAAAATCAAATTTTGGCAATTACAATACAGCCAAGCGCTCTGTCTTTTAACCATTATCTCTTGAGTTCTGGTATATTTTAGTGGTTCCTTCTTCTTATATCTACGAATAGATCTCCTTTTCAACCAATATCTGATAGTTCTTCTGTCTACAGAGAACTTAAAGGCAGCTCCAGAGATAGTAAACTTGTCTCTATGATTGACCATTCGGTAAAGCTTTTAGACCTTTTGTTGACATTTTCTGAAAATAGCAACCCTCACCTACTTTTTCTTTAGTAGTCAATCGCTCTTCATATGTTTTGATTGTTATATATTGTACTGCGAGGTATACCTTCAGCCATCAAATGTTTTACTGTATAAGATTTGCGTTTATCTGAGATATTGTTACAGAATGTCACGATAAGATTTCGAGTCATCTCCTCTTTGATGGCATTACTTTTAATAATTGAACTCAATATCAAAGAAAATTAGAACATTTTTGCCTACAAGATGGTATGTGTCGACAAATTCGAATCCTATTTCATGGCGCGCGCTTTCGAAAAGAGTTTAAATTTCGATTCAGAGAACATTATAATGGCTTTCTCGGCCTCGCGACAAAGTAAAAGCCTACCCTGAAAGGTCCACGTAAGCCAGTTTGGGATCAGTGTATACATATTGAGCAAAACGTGTTTACACCATTTCAGAGGACTCATTTTAATTTTACTCCCCACTTAGCTCGATGATTAAATTTTACAGTTTAAAAAATCTAAATTTATTTATTAATAAAATTTTATACAAAGTAAAAGATTTTAGAAATAACTTAAAGTATACAGTATTACTATTAAATGTTGGCCACTCTTAGAGATCACTCGGTCTTCAGAGTTTGGGAAGTGAAGAGTAAGAGTCTCTTCACTACTTTATATATCTCCAGGAATAGTTTGTGTATCAATGGAAAGTTTTCTAGAAATACCTATCGTTAGTCACTAACTGACTAACCACTAATTGATATCACATTGAAGATCTGACTACTCTTATATTTCTGGAAGATTTCCTTAGAACCTACATTTACAAATAATGAGGTCACAAACAACCTTACCCTACAATTAATGGTCAGTTCATACCCCTAAACGATGAAAAGGACAAGAAAATAGGACATCATTTAAATGATCTTAATACTGTGTGATCATAAACAAAGATCTGCTTTTGCTCTCACGCTATTTTTCATATCTACAAGGTTTCTGTGAGCACTTTATGAAAATTTTTTAGTATGATAATTCCATAGTGTTCATTGTAAGCATAATGAAAATATCTGCACTAAAGATTGATGTATAACTATTCCTCATTTTAAAGCCTTCGGCAGCTCTGATGTTATACGCATTGCCACAGTTATCTGGAATAAGTCCAGATACCTGTGGGCCATTTATATAACGTCAGAATTGAGAGAAAAGAGCAAATATTAATTTAATGCAAGTTGTTTAATCACAACTTTTGATTATTGCAAGACAGGTTGAATTTATATTATTATTCCAACTTAAGGACGGAAAAAATAAAGTGACATCTAATGCACTAAACCTGAAACAAATACTATACTAACTTTTGAAACTTTAGTTCTGTTCTACTAAAACTTTGGTTCTGTTTTATGCTCTAGGCATTAGATGTCACTCTATTTTTTCCGTCCTTAAGTTGGAATAATAATAGTTTACTCCGTTCATTGAATATAATTAAGATTGTAGACAATAGATGGCGTGTTGAGAAATGAGTTAGTAATCGAGTCAAAGCTTAAATACTAGAGGTCTGTATGTTTTTCATTTAGGCAATTATATTGATGAGTTTCACAAATATGGGGCATTTATTTTCTAACTAATATTTATTAATAAAAGCCTCAATCTCTATTTGAAACTTTTTAGAATAAGATGCAATTTTTTTTCAGTAACAAAATAATATTCCATATATTTTCGAATAAAAGAATTTTTAATTTTCTTTGATTTCAAAAATATTTTAGATATTTTTCGAGCTTTGAATTCATTTTTATTCACAGCCCATAGATAATCTTGTTTCATTATTTCTTCACAATTGGGTCTATCGTCTGGTGCAATTGAAGTCATTTTTCTGCACAAATAATCTAAGGCTTGATATTTATTAATGAGATTCGATTTGTGTTTGATAGTAACACTCAACAGATTATCGTTCATAAATAGTTCTTGCAAAATGATTCCAAGGCTGTAAATGTCTACTTTCGTACTATATTTTCTACTATCCAATACTTCTGGTGCCGCATATTTAATATACCCTCTGTCCATAGTATGGGACTGATCAGTATATTTTAATACTAGATTCTCAGCTTGAGTAATTAATTGCTGAAATTTTTCATGAAGTACTGCTAAGCCGAAGTCTCCAATTTTCACAAATGCCCCTCTATTCGATTCGATCTTCAACAGTATGTTATCGGGTTTCAAGTCTCTGTGAATGATTGGAGGGTTGTGTTGATGCAAGTATTGAACACCTTTCAATATTTCAATGAACAGTTCGCTCGCTACAAAGTAGCCTAATGGAGTCAAGCAATCCTGTTTTTTGAGGTTCGAGTCCCCTTTCATTCCCTCTATGACTTCTCTCAAATTCGTGTCGCATAATTCCATTTCAATATAAAGGGTGCAATCCTCCAATCCAGACTCATTCTTGACTAAATCTTCAACCTACAGGTCGCGATACTTCACAAGCCTTTCGTTGTCCAATTCCTGAATCATGGCACAAGTCTCCAGTTCCTTCAAAAACTCACTTTCTTTGTCTGTACTGAATCTTAACTTCTTTACTGCATAAAAGTCATTCCACCTTTCCACTTTGAACACTTCTCCAAAGCTGCCTTCTCCGAGTTTGTTCAATTCATTGAACCTTTCTTCATATTCTCCGTTCCGAACGAACGTATCATTGAATGGAATGATTCTTCCCTCAATTGGTTTGTAGTTCGATTGCCAGTAATGCGCATAAATATTATCAAATGATTCGCAAAGAGTTTCATTCGGTTTCCATATCACTTCTCCTCTCCATCGACCCCAAATATGCCACGAGCCATTCTCTGACTGTGCAGCAGAAGTGTTATACCGCCAATGTGATGCGATGTCAGTGAATTTACTTGAATGGACCAGCTTTTTAGGAGTAAACTGTCGCCGATTATTAACGCCAGTTCCAAGTTGTCCCTCTTCATTCCTACCGAACACATAAATGTGCCCATCACGTGACAACAACAAGCTGTGTGCGTGACCACAACAGATTTTCTCAACAGTGACTCCATTCATTTTGATTCGTACCGGTAATTTCCAGTTCTCATCTTCTGTTCCAACTCCAAGCTGACCATCGTAATACCGACCCCAACTAAAGACCTTCCCCGTTTCTGTCAATGCCATTGAATGAGCCCAACCACAAGCGATAGCTTTTACTTTCTCACCATCGAATCCTCTTACATGATATGGCGTTGGTTCACATTCATCCTCACCATACTTTCCATTCCCAATCTGTCCATCATCATTCCCACCCCACGCATAGATCTGGCCATTAATTGTCAAAGCAAGTGAATGCTCATCACCACAACAAACATCAGTGACGTTTTTGTCGCTAAAGTAATCATTTAATGCTGGTTTATATACTCGACCACCAACCCTTGCATTCCCTAGTACTCCGCGTCTATTCCAACCCCAACAATAAATTTTACCATCACCAATGAGGGCAATTGTATGCCGGTAACCACTTCTGAAGTCAATGGGTCGTTTTCCGCACAACTCCTCAACCAGTGATTCCTCTACGAGTGAGTCGACAACTGCTTTGTTGTCACTCGTGATGAGGGTTGCGTTTCTGAACACATTTTTCTCAAATTCGTACACCTTATCCTCTTTGGTAACCACTAAGATCACGTCTCTGTAATACAGGGTAACGAATGATAGTCTGATGTTGTCTCTGAAATACTGATTCAGTTTATTGGAAAGCTTTTTGTTATTCATCATTAGTCGTATTGTCTAATTATTAAAAACTACACACAGATCGTTTACATTTTTGATAGAATTTTTTTACTACATTTAGGCGTCTTTAAATGAGAATCGACTATAGTGTTGCATACGTTAGTAGTTCACAACCAAATTAACACAAAATGGAAATCAATACGTGGTAACTATCTTTCATGTATCTGAACTCAGATATGAAATGATTGAAGCAACGCATAATTAAAGAAGACGCATGTAGTAATCTGTGTTAAATTGTATGAAGCAAAGGTATGTCTTCCTCACAAATGAATATTAATATGAGATTCAATAATAGCAGTGCTGAGAATACGATTGATGCCATCTTATCATCAAATATTTTATGAATTTTCTCGACTTAAAAACAAAATTTTGAAAAATCATATTAAAGTGGTAATTGTTTTGTTGTATGTTATTCGGTATGTTTTCAACAATAATTATATTTGGAGTAGTAATACAGTCTCCATAGATCGGCACCCTGGCTTACCACCTCCTGCCCGAGCCAAAACAGGACAGGTAGTAAACCTACCGGAACCTCTAGGCACTCCTTATAGACAGGGACTCTGACTGCGAACTTTAGACACTGTCTTCGTACTTATCTAAATTTGATGCTCGGGTGAACCAATATAATCGAATGCACTGTACAGACTAAGGTTCAAGTGTACTAAATGGACGGAACGCCTATAAAAATCAGATGAGGGTTGCGACCGGTAGTACTTGATGATACCCAGACTAATAGAACAAGAAATATTTATTATTAATAAAGATTAAAGTTAAAAATATATTAATTTTATTGAAAGCTTTTATTTTAAAACAATATTAATATTCATTGATATATTAATGCTTTTCCAAAAGAAATGCACTTTTCTGGCGATTTTTGCTATGCATTTAATGATAGAAAATTTTTATGAATTAGGTGCGAAATCAAAGACGCCTTTCTGTCCGAGTTTGATCAGCATACCCCCTGTAGCTAAGGATTAATCAAAGCTTTGATAGAAAAGTTTAATTTAAACTTTTGATTTCATTTGACTTTCATATGTCAAGTGAATAGTTTCTGAGTTTGACTACAGTATAAAACTTTATTGTTTTGAAAGTGAAAAGTCTAAACTTTTTTTAATAAATTTTCAATTGAAGTTCATGAAGTTTTAAATATGTAATTAATTGAGATATAGTTTAGTTTTAATAAAAACCTTTCAATTTATCAACTTTGTGCTAAAAATCTTAGTAAAAGTTTTTATTTTACTCTAATTGGAAAATTATTTTTTTAAATGTTAATATAAAATGCCTTATACGAAAAAGCGTAAATCAATTTTTGGTAGTGTATTAACACCGATCAACACAAACATTTCAAATAAAAAAACAATACAAAACAAAAACTTATGTCAAAATTTAATCATCAATTAAGTTTTATATTGTACTCTAATGTCAATAATTTGCGAATAATTTTTTTTTAATAAAATATTGTCTCGTAAGGCTTGTGCTCATTATTTAAACTGCAATTTCTTGAACTATAAAGTTTAACTAATATGAGCTAGTCTCTAAAAATCCAAATTTAAATAAAATCAAAAGTTTGAATGAAACCATCTTATCAAAACATTGACTAATCCTTAGCTACAGGGGGTCTGCTTGGTCAAACTCGGACAGAAAGGAAAGGCGTCTTTGATTTCGCGCCTAATTCATAAAATTTTCCTATCATTATATGCATAGCAAAGATCGCCAGAAAAGTGCATTTCTTTTGGAAAAGCCTTAATATAAATAAGGAATTATATTCAATGAATTTGATTGTAATTTTTTATTTTACAATATTTTCGAAAATTTTTAACAATTAAATATTTTACACACAATGATGATTTTAAACATAATACAATTTTTTCCAAAAATTTTATTTATTTTGTAAACATTGTTGAAGTGTTGTGTACTTAGACTTCATATTAGATTTCGAGGCGTTAAAAAGTATATGCGACTACATCAATAAGTAACGTCAGTGGTAACCATTACTTTTGACCACTTATGAATACAACTAAGAATACTCCTCGTTTTATAAATAAGGGTTTAAATTAATAAAAAATATAAATTAATTGTAAATTTTTTATTTTGTAACAATCTTGAAAAAGATTTAACAAACTCTTTATGCGCAAAATAATTTTTAAAAACAAAGTTTTTACAAAAATTTTATTAATTTAGTAAACTTGCAAGAGGATTTAGAAATCGGGGGAGTTTGTGCATCTTGATGCTGAAATTGGTTCAAATTCATTCACTATGCTTGATTTTATTGCTTGTTATATCTTCATACATAGATATTTCCATGTGTTGTATATTTTTGTTTGACCTAAAAATTTCTCAGTTCATAAATGTAGCTCATTCAAATTGAAACTCCGATAATTTCATTTGAGTGTAACTTTTGAACAAGAGCCAGGACTACTTGAAAATGATATCAAATTGAAGGCATTTTAAAGCTCTTCTCTGAACAATCGGTAAATTCGCCTGCATATACAAATTATTTTATTTGTAACCAAAATAATATGACTTTGTTTTTGTATATCATTTTTAATTGAAAATTCAATAACTTTACTTATAAATGTTCAATCAAGTAATATTTATTTAAATTATGATTCTAAATTTGACTTTCCTTAAATAATAAAATTCATTAAATTGTAAAAAAGTCTGAATTTGACGAAAATTATTAGTTTTATTCATTTTTCAATTGGCTTTTCGAAAACTTATTCAAATATCATTTTTACATATCAAGTTTCAAAAATTAATAAATTCTCTAATAAAGTCCTCAATATGATACCATTTTCAAGTAGTTAGGGCTCTCGATTTAAAAGTTACGTTCAGATGAAATTATCAGAATTTCAAGTTGAATGCACACAATTGTGTACTGAGGAAATTTTAGGTCAAACAAATATATTCACTTATTTTTAAAGTAGCTCTGATTCCAATCGTCGAAACTCGAATCCAATCGTTAGTTTTTTTCTACATTTTTAAATGGATTAGGTAGGTACTTTTGGGAATTTTGATTAGCGGCTTTACGAAAGTGTTTTCGGCAACCCATAGTTTATTCATAAAAATTTCATCCAAATTGATTAACATTTAAGAGTATAGAATGCTCAAAAACCACTCTCCGATATTTTACAAACGTATGTACATCATTTCAGTCACTTATTGAAAAACAGATTTTCAAAAGAGCACGACTTGTATATCACTGGCTGTCAGCATTTTTAACTATATTTTTGAAGATGTCATTCATGTAAAAATATTTTTGGAACCGGAATCTCTGCGATTGATCGGTTCTCTCTTAAGTTATCGGAACTTGAAGTCTGATCCACATAGCTATTGATGCTATACGTGTAGTGCAGCTTAAAATCGAAAAAAATGAATCGAATTATATCAAATAATGTCGAATAATTCTGGAAATTCTCTCATATAATTTATATTCTTCAAAATTCAGTCATAAATTATTAAAAATTACTTTTTTACTTGAAATTCTATGCTCTTATTTATTCGCGACTTATAGTACTCGGTCCTGAAAGTTATCTTATTTCTTTCAAATATTAGTTAATATAATCGTCAAAAGTAGTCAATTTCAAAACTTTTGCCAAATAATACTCAAAAGGTTTGATAGAGCTTTATCAAATTGTTTCTCAACTTTTGGATATAACGAGTCTACGTTACAATGAACAGATTTCTATCGTATTTGAGCTTACTAAAACGAGATGCGATTGTATTGAAAGTTTTAAGATATGATAAATTATTAGTGGATTTAATTTCTTCTAAGCAGACAGCTAGAATGTTTCGCAATTTAATTTTAAGTTTGTTTTGTGAGCCACTTGTTTACATTTGCAATTGAAATAATTTTTAAGCCTAAAAGTGGTTCTGAAGTGCATTAAAATTGAACTGAACGATCAAACAATTAGAACGAGCTTTATTGGATGTTTCAAATTTTTCAGATTAGCATTGCCTTCATTGAGCCTAATGTTGAGTCTAACATACCATGTCATCACTTAGAGGTCTCTATATTAATCCTTCAATTCCACACTTGTCCCAACAAATATCTTATTTCTCTTAAATTTTATAGTTTGAAGTATAAAATTATGCATGAAAACACAATTTCTTCTTCAATTTATCCAGTGTCTGTTTAAGACGTGTAATTAAAACTATATTAGCTGAGTTTTTATTCAGAACAAATAATAAGGAATAGACCTCTACTTCATTAGTAAGTCGTAGCCATAGCAATGTTGAGCAATGTTTACAATCATTACAACTCATATGACGAATACATTTCCAATGACTACTCATTTAAATAATGTCTGATTTAATAATATATTTAACACTTTCGGTTTCCGTATTGATTGTCGTTCTTTTGTTTATGACTCTATGGAGAGGAAAACAGAGATCACAACAAGATGATAACGAAGAACAAGTAGTTAGACCAAGAAGAGTATTACCAACAAATAATCCACCAAATGATGGAATGAGAAGAAGACATATCAGACAAAACAGGATCCCATTAAGTGCTCCGAATAATCAAAACGAATCGGACGAAGACGAACAAGATGTTGCTTTTGACGATCAATTGCCCGTCGATGAAAAGATTGGCACAAAGAAGAGAAAAAAGTTAGAAATGAAAGCAGAAAAACGATTGGCGAGAGAAAAAGAACTTCAAGAAAGACAAGAACAGAAGGACAAAATGGCTAAGATTGAAGAACAAAGACGTCGAGAGGAAGAAAAAGCAAAACAAGAAGAGCTCAAAAGAGTAACAATTCTTTTAGTTTATTACTTATTCACACTTTAAACCTTTTCGTAGACTTTTATGTAAATTAGTATTAATTATTTGAAATGCATTTTGTCAATTCAGTTAGAAGAGGAACGTTTGGCTAAAGAAGAAAAGAGAGACAAGAATACGAAGAATATCTTAAACTAAAGGAGAGTTTTGCTGTCGAAGAGGAAGGTTTTGATGAAGAAACGAATGAATCTGAAGTTCAAAATAAGTTGCAATCGTTTATCGATTATATTAAATCTCAAAAAGTAGTACTAATGGAAGAACTGGCTGGACATTTTCAAATGAAGACTCAAGACGTCATCACAAGAGTTCAAGAACTGTTGGCTCAAGAATTACTAGTAGGTGTAATCGATGACAGGGAAAGTTTATATATGTAACTAAAGAGGAATTGGAATCTGTGGCTAAGTTCATCAGACAAAGAGGTCGAGTGTCCATCTCTGAGTTGGTCGAAAGTAGTAATTCCTTGATCAATTTAACACCTTTACAATCGGTCTCGTCTTGACCTGAAGGTCAATTTTATTTGTTTTTATATTTAATAGCAATTATTCAGATCATTTATTGAACGACTTGTTGTTTAAATATAAAAAGAAGTTTAAATTGTAATTGACTGGAATTAAAAACTTTCTAAAATAGATTTCTTTGAGAACTCGTGTAGATTAATGCGAATAAGATGTATTTTTAATGTCATTCACTGATAGATCTGCCATTCTTAAGATAGACGTCAAATGGATGGCTTTAATTGATTTTTCAGATAAAGCTTAAATTAAATTCAAAGGAAACATTTATCTGAGAAGAGTCTGACTTCTAATAATTAAAAGCAAGACCTGAACTGAAAAGCTATCAAAAATATAACGAATGACTATTAATGACTGATTCACAACAAGTGCATAACATTTCTATAGTAGTAGTTTTATTGAACTTTATTGTAAGAAAAACCAATAGAAACTAATTAAGGAAAACAAAAATCTCATAGTTTTCGATAACAGTTTTGAGTGAAAAACATTTTTCTACAGAAAGCTATCGAAATATCTTTCAAAGCAATTGAAAATAAACAAGAATCGCGTTCCAATACATGATATGATAAAAAACTGCATAAACAATGAGTCAATCCGATGAACGTTGGATAGTTAAACGGAACAATAAGTTGGGTTTATTGTATTAATGTGTAATTCAATATTATAAACACATGAATGATTTGTGAGCAATACTTTGTAACTGAACTTGTACTAAGTTCACATATGATAGTAGTATAGAAAGTAATCATTTCACTTTAAGCTTATTGCATTTGCGACTGCAAACACTTTAAAGTTTAAGCCTTTAGTAAAGTGTTAACAATTGCTTCTTATTCATATTTAATACTTAATACTCAGTAATTAGAGCTGTTTGTTTCATTCAATAACAAAATAATGTACGAAACTAACTATAAATGTCCGCTTAATGAGGAAAAGTTGGCAAAAATCGATGCCATGCTATCGATTCGTCCTAACTATCGTATCGTTCAAGAGAATGGTCAGCGTTTATACGGACCTCCTATTGATAAGTCTCTTGCAGTACCCCAAAGAGGATCTGAAGTATTCATTGGAAGATTACCTCGTGACTGTTACGAAGACGAATTGGTGCCTATGTTTGAGAAAATTGGTCCCATATATCAGTTCCGTTTAATGATGGACTTCAGTGGCACTAATCGGGGATTTGCTTTTTGCAAAGTATTTGTTTTTTGGATGCACTAAACAATGAAATATCAGTTGAAAGACTGATTTGTTTCTGTTTGATGCATTATCGATAAAAAAGATTTATTTTGCTTTTTTCAAGTACACAAAGCCGAGTGACGCGAAGAAAGCGGTGCAAAATCTGGACGCGAGCGAAGTACGAATCGGGCAATCGATTGGAGTTATGACTTCATGGGACAACAGGAGATTATTTATCGGTGGTATTCCTAGAAATAAGAATAAACGACAGATAATGACAGAAATGAAAAGAGTGACTGAAAGAGTTAAAGATGTTATCCTTTATATGTCTGTCTATAACAACAAAAATCGTGGATTTGCTTTTGTTGAATATGAGACACATTATGCGGCAGCGTTGGCCAGAAGAAGAATGGCTCCTGGATTTAAGTTATGGAACAGTCATGAAATAAGAGTCGATTGGGCCGATCCTGAACCAGAGATGGACGAAGAAACTATGAGTAAAGTATGTCATGCTTAGAACTTTTCAAACTTTAGCCTAACTTCGTATGTTATATTCTGACGACTTTTTCACTCGTCTGCTCAGGTTCAAATACTACATGTCCGTAATTTGCAGCCAAACGTAACTGAGGCTGAGTTGAAGGAGTTATTCAGCTTTGATGGACTTCATGTGGAAAGAGTGAAAAAAATTCGTGACTTTGCATTCATTCACTTTGAGACAAGAGAAGACGCTAAAACAGCACTCGATATCACTCATTGTAAGTGAGAAAGTATTGAAAACCTGATCCATTTCTAATCAGTTTATCCAAAAATGAATTGTTTAGCAAGAGAATTTTCGAAAAATCATCCAAACTTCAAACAACTGCAAGTCTCGTGGGCTCGTCCGCAAAAGTCTGTCAAAACATCAAATTCAAAGAAGAGATCTGTTTCGACCGCATCATCGATTAATTTATTAAGTTCTCCGATAACTCCGATAACCCCGATATCAAACCCATTGATTATGACTCCGACTTCAACTGTTAATATGAATCAATCGCCAAACGATTATCAGTTGCAATGCTATCAAAACAGTCCAATGGCCATGTCGCCAATAATCCCAATAAAGTACGATAACGTTAATGAAGATGAAAGTTCTACAAATTTTTTTGTTGTTTGGGTTCCAATTGTTTGGATGCCCAACAGTGGCACTAAAGATTTTGCATTTATTCAAAATACTTTATTCTAAATGATATAAACTTATATTTATTTATTTGGACTTAAGCTATATTTAAGACTTAACGCATGTTATATTTAGCATAAATTATATTAAAAATTTTGACTTTAGACTAACTGTTGAGTAATTAACTTGTACTCAAGTGAATAATCAACTAAAATATCTAATGAAAGGTCTATTTTCTTTGACAGCCTGGTGTCACAATACCTACCCGTTTATAATCGTGATATTCGACCCATTCGAAGCCATGGATTCTCATATAAACCTTACTATCCTTATAAATAACTGTCTTTGTATAAACTACTTGTAACCGCTTATTACCTCACATTTCTTCCTATTTTAACTGTTTTAACTTTTGTTTTTAAAATTTAAACTCTAAACTCGATTTTTATTCAAACTTTATTCATATTCATAACTAATACTAATATATGTTTGCATAGACATTTCATACATTTTTCGATTTTTATGATTTGTATTAAATATTATTGAATATATTGAACAAAAAAATAACTTTGAGTCATATATTACTAATTTTGAACTAGAGTACAGATCAATGCAATAATACTGGCAATTGGTACAGAATTTTAAAGCGTTTATCAGACAAACTCAGTCGTCAAACATTTCACGTAATATAATTTGATGTTGAAGCTCATCATTATCAAAGATTATTATGACTTAGACACCAGTTTATTGAATAATTGATTCCGTATAACGGAGTATAATCAAAAAAATAATTTCAATAGTCAGTAATAGTATTGGTCATTTCTTCGGTCTCCTGTCTCTCATAAGAGTTTCGACAAAAAAGACGTCATTAAAAGTTGTCTTCAAAACTATTTTTGGAAATCTAACATGTTATTGAAGATCACAATTTTTTGACGAGTCGTTGCTATTATTGCTATTAGGTACAGAGTTAGTATTATTATTGTCAGTAATTCCTGCTTTCTCGAGACTCTCTAACATTTCAGGTGACAAATCTGTTTAAAAAAATTGATAAAATGTTCTTAATAATTGAACAAATTTTGGCTTAAAACTAAATCTTACTCTCCCTGGAAACAAATTTGAGAGTCTCTGAGAATACTCAGAAACGAGACATCTTGTTAGGTCCGTCTCTCAGAAACTCGTGACCCAAACGCAAACCACATTTTCCACATAAAATCTTTAAAATTGAAATTTATTAAAATGAAATTGGTTATTTTGACTAATCTCTCATTCAATAAATGAGACATCAATCAATTGAAGGTTATTGAATAAGAGACTTTCAATTAATCAATCGATAGCATACTATTAAAGCATTCCTCGAGACATAATCAGCTCCTAACTCAGGTGTTCGAGAGACACTGTCCGAGTGAATGGTTTCACTAAAAGCAGGCCACGGACCATGATGTTCGAACTTGGTTCGCGATGAAAACAACTCATAGTTACATTTAGAACAAACGTAAATACCTTTCAATTGAATAATTAAATCAGGTTTATGCTTATCAAGTAATAATCAAATTAATTAATACCAGGTTTCCAATTATCGCGATAGATTTCCTCACTCTTCCACGTGCAGAAAGACATCGATTAACAAATTTGACTAATTTATTAGTGAATTATTGAGATTTATTATAAAATATTGCTACTCATCGCTTTAAAGGAAATTAATGTGGCCTTCTATTAATCGATGCCCTCAATAATTATCGCGCAAAAACTTCACTTTCGCAATCACTGATCCGGATTTCATTGCATTTGAGGTCATTTCATCAGAGGCGACATCGCTTAATTAATTGAACAACTAATGAACATTTTTGACCAATTTGTGGATCAAATTCACAGCTTTTTTATGTTTTTTGTTTATAAGTACAATCTTACAAAGTTTGGTCAAGTCTAAGGCCCGTATGCACAGTTGAGTTTTAGTTAAAACGGTTTTAAGTCTTAAGACGGTTTTCGCTAAAACCGTTTTAACTCAAAACTTAAAACTCATGCACAGACTGTAATAAAACTAGTTTTAGTAAATACCGTTTTAAAACCAGAAAACCAGCAAAAATGTAAACAAACGTTTGTTTATTCATTAAAAAATTGAAAATGAATAAAAATTAACTAAATAAAAGTGATAATAATGTTCGGAGTCGTCAAAAAAATTTTACTAATTATGAAATAGAATTACTTAAACAAATAATTGCTGACGAATACAAACTCAAAATAATTGAGTGTAAAACGACTGATAAGTATACGAAACAACAAAAGATAACGTTTGGCAACAAATTAGTGACGAGTTTAGTCAGGACTTAAATACAAATAATAGAGACATCAAGTCTTTGAAATGCTTTTGGAAACGATATGAATACGAATGTCGTGAAAATTGTAATAAAGAAAAATCAGAAATAGGACAAACTGGTGGCGGACCTCAACCTAAGAAAACCGATTCAATTGATAATTACATCAATAGTTTTATACTTACTGTTAAGATCTGCAGCTGAGATCTGAAACTGACCGGTGGCATAAAATCTTAAAACAATAGAAAATTGAACTATTGGAGGCAATGAGTCCTTTTTCGTTTTGATATTAATTAGATTGAACAGTTCAATGAAACACTGTTTTGTAAGTCTATATCTTCTTATGAATGATATGTCATCACAACTATCAAATGGATTGAATCTGTCTTTTAATACTCTTTGACGTTTAAAACTTTTATTCGTCACTATTTCATAATTATCTAATTCTTCAATTTGAAAAAATTGGTTCATTTTTATATTTTTTTGTAAATTTTTGTTTATATTTACTTATTTTGTTGATCACTAAAACCGATTTAAAACTACTAAAAGTGGTTTTAGTTTAAAATAGAGTTTTAGTTTAAAACAGTTCTAAATTTTTACTGTGCATAAGTTTTAAAATGAGTTTTGGGTTTTAAGCCCGGTTTTAGCCTTAAAACCGTTTTAAAACACATTGTGCATACGGGCCTAAATATTTATCGTTTCGGTAATTATTGGATAAAGAGATTAGATTGAAAACATCGTAAAGATCTCTAACTGAGTGTGAGCTTGTTTTCATTTCATCACAAATAGATATTTGATGACAACAGAAGTTAACTAATAATAAAACTGTTTGATTGCAACCTTAGACCAAGACTATGCTTCCCCCTCACGGTAATACTAATGCTTATAATGTTAAGTAGTACTGCAACACATTCTTTCAGTAAAGTAATACTATTACACTATTTTGTAAATAACTGATGTATTTTTGAGTTTATTATTGCCCTTAGATGTTATAGTATTACCTACCCTGGAAATGTTTCTCCCTGAAGGAATTGATGTACCCACAATAGAAAAATGTTTTTGCACTAGCTTATAAAGTTCAGGGTAAATAACTTTGAATTAAATCGGGTGATTTGAACACATGGCTGTGTTATATTTCTTTAATCAGACTATCGACAGGTTGGAAAACTATCGCAATACTATCGTGTCAGTGATTCATTCACGTTTTTACTATCGATAGCCTCAAATCATTCGATAGTATCGACTATCCAACTGCTATCGCGCATCACCAGGCGTTATTTATATATTCTAAGTTTTAATAATTCTTCTAATATCTCAAATTTGACACAAAGTCAAACTGAATTAACTAAAGTGTTGGTTTAGCCTAAAAACTACTAATATCAAAAATTTTTAAGTGTAATTTGCGACTATAATTCCTTATAGTTAGTGAACTTTAAAATTAGCGCCAAGCTCTAAATTTTTGAATTAAAATTTTAAAATTCAAATATATATATTTTCGTTGAATTGTTTTTACATTATGTCATTATTAGCCACCAATTAAATGTTATGGCTAAGATCAAATTAAAATTTAAATGTGAACAAACTTTTTGCCGATTTCTACGTCGCATACTATGCATGTATTAGATGTTTGTGCCCAGCGATATCAAACGCTCCAGTCATATCTAAAAATAACAGGTAAGGTTCCAGAATAGGAGGCAGTCAGAGAAAATTAGTTGTTTGCTACTTTTACCCTAAAACCGGTTTCGCAACCTGCATAAACTTAAGACATAAGAATCATAATTTTCTTTTGATACTTTTACTATTATTTCTCAATTTTTCTCTTAATTAAATACAGTTAAGTCAAAATATACGGATTAAAATTTTGATTTTCAAATAAAAACTTTGATTTTAATGTTAGAAATTAAACTATAAATTTGCTTTATTACCCGTTAACATTTATCTCATAAAGTGTGTTAAAAACTTTGAAACTTTTCATCTGCCTTTATAAAACTCTGTTCAAACTTATTCTGACTCAACAACTATACTTATCTTTATAAAATTCACTTATATTTCTTTAATTATTTGCATAAGTTTTCAAACTTATTTGTAACAAAGAACCTACAGTAGGCTTGGAAAATCCCCGTTATGAGATTTTTCAGTTAGGGTATTACTACTGCTACCTATTCCGAAGGTCTACCAAATAACGATTACACAATTCAATTTTTCGCACTTGGCTTTCTGTAAATAAGAGTTCAGTATTGACGTGCTAATGTGAGTTTGGGTGAAGAAGTAAATCTTCCTTGGTTAGCATAAAAAGATATGTATGAACGTAAATCTTCATTTAAAATCCGCTCGATCATTCCCCTCAGAACATCGATATTGACTTCCAGTTGGTAACGTTTTTCCCTGTTTTTGCTTTGCAATCTAACCTATTCTCTCTTAGTTTATATCAGGCTTATTAGGGTTACGACTCGAAAAATCCAGGTTTATCCATTACAAAGTACTAAACCAAACAAAGATGAATATCTCGAGAACTATTTGATAATTGATAAAGTGAGGTATCAAATTCCTCAGTTCGATATCCGAGTTCAGTGATACATCACTTGGTGTAGTCAGCTACTTTTATCATAAGTTGGCCAGAAGTGGTCAGGTTCAGGTCGGAAATGGTCAAGTGTAGTATCAAAATGTTCAGTTCGACTTACTAAATCCAATGATGTGTCGCATTAGGGGTGGGATATTGGAAACCCCCTTAGACCCATTAGCCCGGATTGACCCGTTCTTCCTGTTCTAACTGATAATTGACACAGAATTTTAGAGACTAGCATGGTAATGGGTAGCATTGCAGTTCTCTGCTTTGCTCGTGGTTCTGGTAGAGGTGTTTCCTATCTTTTATTGTAGCAGATACTAATTTGTAATGATAGAGGGCACAATTGCCATTTATTAACAAATTATTGATAAAAACTTTTCCAAAGTTAAAGTCATAATGCAATTAAATCAAAAAATAAAAAAGCACTAAATAGAATAATTGATAATAAATTGAGATAAGTTAAAATTAGAGTCAATCGGTAGCAATTTTAAGTTTTAAAATTAATTTAAAACTACTACTTCAAGCGAATCAAGTTTTCCGTTTTAAGATTAATTTCAATAAAATTCCAAAAGTTGTATCCATCTTGCATATCATTTACGATGCATACCAACTATAGAATTTATAGAATTTATGACCTGATTTTGATCTACTAACAAATTATTCTGTTGAAGAAATTCTACTGTAAGCTCTTCAGAATTTAATATTCTCGCTAATTCAACGAAATTGAAAATTTGAGCCGTTCTTATTGACTCGTTCGAAGTAATAGTTTTGAATGAATTTTAAAACTCTTAAAATTGCTACCGATTGACTCTAATTTTAATTTCTCACCAAACCATTTATTAATTATTAATAAATGAATGGGAAATGTGCCCTCTGCCATTACAAAGTAGTATCTGCTATAATAAAAAATAGGGGTATCTGCTATAATAAAAAATAGGGAACACCTACCAGAACCACGAGCAAAGCAGCAAACTGCAACGCTACCCATTACCGATTAGCATTTCTCAAACTCTATCATCAAATATTTCATGCAATACAATTTGATGTTGGAGCTCATCATTATTAAAAGATTATTTTATTAGGAATTAGTTTCTTGAACAATTGATCCCGTATAACGGAGTATAATCAAAAACAAAATTCAATAGTCAGTAATAGTATTGGTCATTTCTTCGGTCTCCTGTCCCTCATAAGAGTTTCGATAAAAAGACGTCATTAAAAGTTGTCTTCAAAACTATTTTTGGAAATCTAACATGTTATTGAAGATCAAAATTTTTTGACGAGTCGTTGCTATTATTGCTATTAGGTACAGAGTTAGTATTATTATTGTCAGTAATTCCTGCTTTCTCGAGACTCTCTAACATTTCAGGTGACAAATCTGTTTAAAAAAATTGATAAAATGTTCTTAATAATTGAACAAATTTTGGCTTAAAACTAAATCTTACTCTCCCTGGAAACAAATTTGAGAGTCTCTGAGAATACTCAGAAACGAGATTTCTGGTTAGGACCGTCTCTCAGAAACTCGTGACCCAAACCCAAACCACATTTTCCACATAAAATCTTTAAAATTGAAATTTATTAAAATGAATTTGGTTATTTTGACTAATCTCTCATTCAATAAATGAGACATCAATCAATTCGAGGTCATTGAATAAGAGACTTTGAACCGAAACCGATCAATCGACGGCATACTTTTAGAGCATCCCACGAAGCATATTCAGGTCGTGTTTCAGGTCTTCGAGAAACACTGTCCGAGTGAATGGTTTCAGTAAAAGCAGGCCACGGACTATAATGTTCGAACTTAGTTCGCGATGAAAACAACTCATAGTTGCATTTAGAACAAACGTAAATACCTTTCAATTGAATAATTAAGTCTTATGTTTATATCTATTAAGCAATAATCAAATTAATTAATACCAGGTTCCCAATTATCGCGATAAATCTCCTCCCCCTTCCACGTGCAGAAAGACATCGATTAACAAATTTGACTAATTTATTAGTGAATTATTGAGATTTATTATAAAATATTGCTACTCATCGCTTTAAAGGAAATTAATGTGGCCTTCTATTAATCGATGCCCTCAATAATTATTGCGCAAAAACTTCACTTTCGCAATCACTGATCCGGATTTCATTGCATTTGAGGTCATTTCATCAGAGGCGACATCGATTAATTAATTGAACAACTAATGAACACTTTTGATCAATTTGTGGATCAAATTCACAGCTTTTTTATGTTTTTTGTTTATAAGTACAATCTTACAAAGTTTGGTCAAGTCTAAATAATATCGTTTCAGTATTTATTGGATAAAGAGATTAGATTGAAAACACCGTAAAGATCTCTAACTGAGTGTGAGCTTGTTTTCATTTCATCACAAACAGACATTTGATGACAACAGAAGTTAACTAAACGTGAAGTTTATATTAAATGATTTAATTTTAGTTACTGCAAATAAATAGATAATAATAGTAATAATAATGAACGAAGGTTCAAAAATTAATGTTAACTCTTCCTCTATTATCGACTTAAAGGCAGAACTATTTCGAAAACAAGAAGCCTTTCGTTTACAAAAATTATCTGAAAGTCAACAACAATTAATTAACAGCGATTCAAATTTATACTCAACTAATAATAATAATAAGTATAAATTGGGTAAGAGAATACGTGAAAAGGCAGCTAAAAGTGGCATCAAATCCAACGTTAGAAATCGAAATAATACCGATTTAGAAGAAAATCAAAAATTAAACCAACAAAAATTGGAAGAAGAAAATGCTTTAAACAAATCGAGAGAAATGCTGGAAAAGAAGACTAAACTATACGAACAGTTGTCTAATAATGTCAATTTATGTCTTAACCATAAAGAAGATGAAGAATTTGATGACAGAATTCTCGTTAACTTCGAGCAGAAAGCTATTGAAAAACAAATTAGAGACCGAAATGATTTGTTGAATAAAAGGCAAACTAACAACGATACTAATAATGATTTTGATAATCAGATCAATAGTGAAGAAGAATGGACTGAATTTGTTGATTCTCTCGGAAGGACCAGAAAATGTCTGAAAAAAGATTTGCAACACTTTAGAGAACTCGATAGACAAATGTTTCAAAAAACTAATTCAACTAATCATAATAATAGTAATTGTAATTCAGTTAAAGATCTTTCAAATGATACCTCAACAGTTCCTCATTTGTCGAGAAGTAATGAATTATTGAGTAATGATCTGAGGCAAGAACTAGATCGACGCGAATGGGAGACTAACGCTTCCATTCAAATGAATAGAGAATCCGATGGACAACAAAGTGATGCAAATATTCACTACCAAAATGTACAATTCAAGGAAATTCGTGATCATGGAGTCGCTTATTATTCTTTCTCAAAAGATAGTCAGCAAAGAGAAGAGCAAATGAACTTATTAAATAGTCTAAGAGAACAGACAAAGAATCAAAAAGTAGCTAAACAAAAATTAAAAGAGAAACGTAAACTTTTGATGCGTGAAAGACTCGCAAAAGTAGCTCAACGAAAAGGTATTTCTATTGATTTGGCTGAATCGAGTGATAGCGAAGAGGAGACAGAACCCGAACCTATTCGTGAAGAGGAGCCGCCGAAAAGTAAACCAATTACTGTTCGTGAGTGGGATATCGGAAAAGAGGAATTGAACTTATATTTACCAAAGTCTAAACCTGGCAGTAATAATAGTTACTTTGAAGAGAAGAGGACTGAGAGAAATCCTGAATTCGCTCCGCCTTCTAGTTATAGCAAAAATCAATTTAGGGGTAATTTCAACGATAAAAAACCTCATTATAAAAGCCAAAAGTTAAAAAGCGAAGAAAAAATTGCTCAAAAGGCAGTAAATACGGACAATAATAGTAAATCATTAGATAACAATAAAAGTTCAGCAAGTTTATGCCCTCCAAAACCTGATGTCAACAAAATTATAAGCGACGCGTTATCTTATTTTAGGAGTAATCCAAAATAACTTTGATTAAATTTTGTTATGATTATTTTAACTTTTCCTTGGTCAAATTTTGTTATGATTACTATAAATTAAACAGTATATTGAATCAGTGTATGTTTGAATAGTGTATGTAATAAAAGGCATTTAACTCAATAATTGCATTTCCCACATGATGTTGAAGCAAAAGATAATTAATCTAAAATAATAGCGATAACATTAGGAGTTATCATAGTTTAGACACGCCATTCAGTTGTGTAATAATAGATAACAAGTAAACGCATTATTTCAGAAGCACCTCAGTTAATATCATAATTGCTTTTAACTTGTTTCCCTTTTTATTCTCCATTCGTTTCACAGTAGTATTGTTTTGTTATTAACGTTTTCAGCATAACTTCTACGGTATTTCCACAGTATTTCCACAGAAGACCCAACACGAAGTCATTGCTGAGAAGAAACGCGGTTGAAATACTTAAAAAACTAACTTTATATGAAGTGCTGCTGTAATAAAGAAAAGCCTTGAAAAAAGTTGTTCCTTTAGAATCTAACCTATAGGTGATCTCAATGTTAAGCATGTCTAATGCATTTCCTCGTTGCCTTAAGCTATTATATAGAGAGTGTACGAGAGAGAGAGAGAGAGAGAGAGAGAGAGAGAGAGAGAGAGAGAGAGAGAGAGAGAAAAGAGGGGTATATATAGGGGGCTGACAAGAGAGAAGAGATGGTCCTTCGTTTAGAGCAGTGACCCAATCGTGTTCTACTCGTCGGCATTTTAACGAAACTGGCGAACATAACAAACAAAATACAGGCAAATACTGGCAGCAAGGCTAAGGCTATATTGTTAGCTCTCTTTCGGGACTTTGTGCTCGGTTCTAAGACTAGAATGTGTGTTGTGTAGTGTCAGCTTTTTATTTTGATAAAGAAGACAAGACCAGATTTTTTTCGGTATTGACTTAACACTTATTTAAGTTTTTTAAGTCAATCATACTCTCCTCGGACGTGGTTAGTTATTTGAAATGTTTTGTTGAAAAGTAAAGACAAAACTTTTGTTGATGTGTGAGCTTAGAACTTTGCACAACACCCTAATAGAAGTTTTTTATTCGCTCTTTTGTTTGTCGTTATACATAACTCTTGTATATATAACTTTCATATAGATATAATATGAGACAACAAATAACTGCATATTAAGTAATACAATATTTATAAAAGTAGAGCAATCGTATGGAATTGTTCTTTATGGTAAGTGATTGGAAATGAGATTACATATCATTTATATCAATATTGAATATATTGTCAAATAGCAATAAAAGTATGTGTCAAACTGTTATGGCCATATCTACGACATTGCAGTCCATTTAATTTGACTTTTGTGATAACTAAAATATTCGATTATCTATAGTTAAAGTACTATAATTAGAAAAGTTGATTGTTTTTATCAAAAAATAAGTTATGAGGTTAGTATTGAGTAAAACAATTGTGTGTTTAAGTCAAAGATCGGGTGTGTTATCTCATATTGATGTTAAAAAACTTCATATTATAGAGATGGTTAACTGAAATGATGTTTCTGTTGACACCTCAGTTTTTATATGCCATCTGTATTCTGTATTAGATTTTCTTTGCTGTCTCTCTTATCTGAATGTTGGGCAAGATATATATAAGCTAACATGTAAGCAGATTTAGCGATGTGTCACAGTATTGGAGGATAAATATTATAAGCGAGTAGTGTAAGAATTAGAAATAGAGAAAAGATGAGAGACAAATCGATATGAAAGAGCATGCGGAGAGTATACCAGCAAATGTTGGTCCAGAGCCACAGATCATAAGAATTAGTTGACATTTAGGGTTCAATCATGTAACTTTGTAGCACAATGTGATTGCAAAAATGCATTAATGTAATCAATTTTTAAGTAGTTCAAAAATAACTTAATTATGGAGCACTGGGGTATATGGGACTGGACTAAGTTTATTTGTTGCAATCATAGGTATTCAATCATTTAGATTGCATAGATTCGCTATATTTGATTTGGATTTTGCACTCTTTTGGCCATCCTTTCATTGATTGCCTATTAGCCTAATTACTAACATTGCGTTTACCATTGTATTAAAGGCCCATTGAATCGGCAGATCGTGTTCTCAGTTATCAGCAGTCAAAGAATGTAAACGGACAGGACCTGCAAGACACAGTTGTCAATTCTCCAGTTCATTATCACGACAACTATCAGTACTATTATGCGGATAATACAGTCGGCTATATTCCCATCAATGTAGACACGAATAGCCCAAACATTATGGACGGATTGAGAGTACAATTGCAGAAACGCAAAGGTGTTTCGTTACGATCTCCTCCTGTAAGGAGATCTGATGAATCTCAGGTCACACTTCGTGGTTGGCTCTATCGACTCGAAGGCGCAGCTTTGAAGCAATGGAAGAGGCGATGGTTTGTTTTAGCTGATTATTGCCTATTCTATTACAAAGGTATCAATTTTTATGCTCCAAATTTGACTCTTTTGTTTGAAACCTAATTACATAATAGCTACTGTGCAGCGGTTTTAATAAATAATTGTAGAGTGACTCTGCCGAAAGTTTGACTGCATTTTACATATTGCTGTTATGCTTTCTGGTTACGGTGTTCACTGTTCTTTCCGCAACATTAATTCGATTACAATAAATCAAATTTGTTTTTTATCCAATCTTTGCTCTACTAGAGTCTGATTAACTTTCTTTTCCTCACTCGTCTTATCCTTTTTATAGATCTATTTTTTTCTGATTAATTTTTTCTCTCTCCAAACATAGCACTTATTGACTCTTTTCTATCAATTTATTTCATTACAACTGATGACAAATACCAATACTTGTCGTTTGCATCATTACTTTAAGATTTTTTTCGATCTACTACACAGATATGGAAGAAGAAAAATTACTGGGATCACTATTACTGCCCAGTTATAAGATCACACCCTGTCTTAGTGAGGATGGAATTGCTCGAAAGTTCGCATTTAAAGCTGAACACAATAATATGAAAACCTATTACTTCGCGGCCGATACCAAAGAAAGTCAGACCCAATGGATGAACGCTCTGTCATTGGCCTCTATTATGCAGTTGTCGAGCGCTTTCTCCACTGTTAGAAATCAAGGCGATGGCCAAGAAGTGGCTAACAATGAAGAAGAAGAGGAGGAGTCCGGCTTCGCTTCATACCAATCCCGGCGAACAAATTCTGGTGCAATGAATAAATCGTTTGATGCAAACATAGGCTCTGATAATAAATATCCCGGTTCTTACAATTCAGTCGGTCTCCCAATTGTTTATCAGCAAAACATTCAAAGACCTATCCAGAGGTCACACTATGTGAACGCTCCTCCAAAGCCAAAGCGTCAATATTATGATAACTCTGATCTCTATGTGATTCCTCCGTCAGCACAATATCATAATCACTCTCACGCAACACCTGATCTGATAGCACACGACTCTTATAACAGCAATTATTTGCCATCAACCTATTACACTCAACAGTCATATCCATACGATCAAACGTCACCTCAATATCGTTTGCCACCTCCCGGTCAGACCAGATTCGGTCGACTGCCTCCGAGACCACATTCCGCTGACTTCCTCGAACGAGACCAAGAAGAAGAAGAAGACGAAGAAGAGTATCAGAAGATGGTCACCCCAAATACATATAATGCGAGTTCAAGATCTGAAAACTACTATCCTTCGTCTCCTCCATCTTCGGAACCTCCAAAGATAATGCCGGTTCGACCAAAATCAAGTCTCGAAAGATATGATCCCTATTCCCGGTATTATTACGAACAAACAAATTATGGAACTCCACATTATCCCAGTACGACCACCGCTAAAGAGCCGCGTCCGTGGTCTGACTATTTGGTTACAGCTAACAATATAACGTCCCCACAAAACGATAATCAGCTACATAACACTACTTATCCTCCACTGTCATCCCATTTATCTCATTATCATCCTTCTAATGGTAACTATGAATTAGATGCTGAAACTCCTCGAAACTATCAGAGAGAAGAAAGTCTGCAGCGATTGTTGGAATGGAAACAGCGAATGCTTCAGTCGCCGCTCAATAAAAGAAATTGGTCACAACAGCAACAGTTGCAGCAACAAAGTACAAAAGTAGAACTCCCTTCTAGACCACCACTACCTGAAGAATATAGATCTAAGTTCACTATGAAGGACGCATTAAAAGCTCCGCAATATACTCAAAGAGAAAGATCTAAAAGTTCTGGAGATGGAAGTGATTTCGCGACTATCAATGATGACGACTTAGCCTCACCACAAAGAGCGCTCCAGTCAACTATTCGTCTGATGATGAAGGTATGTATTAATATTTTCTAAACACATTTTGATCTGTTTTTCGTTTCATTTCTGGTTGTGTTTGAAAATTTCAAACTAACAAAATATAACTAAACATTAATAATTGCATTGAAAACTGCTGTCAATCTGTATTTGCTATGAGATGTTCGAATGGGGTATCTTTTCAAATATATGAATACTGTTGTGTTAAACAATTAGCTAAATAGCTGTAAAACTAACTCAATCTCAGACTCAAAACAATCTGGAACTAACAAACAGAATATTTCTTGACTAAAACGGTTCGTTGTTATCGATTGTTATAAATAATGAATGACTAAAAATCTGAAGGACTAACAAAACCTGATTTCTGTATAAGATTTGCGATAAATTATTAAAATTTGAATTTTCTCGAAAGCGGAACTAAATGTTCGAGTGCCATTTACTGAAAGATTCAATCATTCAAAAGAGCGGACAACACCTGATTATATAAATATTAGTTGTTTCGTCAAAGATAAACACAGAGAATCTGATTTGGACATAAGTAAAGAAGACTATTACAAAGCGTCGACTATGTTCTATCAACGATTCTCTCAATCAGGTCGTCAAAGCATTTTGATGTCTCCCATCAGTTTTAATGAGTCAAATAGTAGTAAAAACAATGACAGCTTTGGGCCATCTTTCACCAAACAAGATTGGGGAGATGTCGGTCTACCAGTTCCGGATCAGGCATCTCTTGCTAGGACTGCCTCCAGAAGAAGCTTAAAGAGAATGAATACACCTTCGATCGAACACCAGAAAAATTTTGATACCACTAAATCTGATATCAAGCTTGAGAAACGTGAAGATGGCGATGGAGTCGATGCTAATTCCGTTAAGAGCTTGTTGAAAAAGTTCAATGAAAACCTGGAAAATAAATTTTCGAAATTCGATTGCAATCAAAGTGAAAATCAAAGTTTTAACAAGGAAGTTTCAAGTAAACCAAACTATGTTTCTAACTCTGAAACATCAAAGCCACTTACGAATAGCAATTTCTATTTGAAAAGCTATGTCAGTGATAGTGAAATACTTGACAATAATTCGGCAGCTGATGAAGAAACTAACACTACTAGATCTGCTCCAATAATGCTCTCTCCCTTGTCATGTGTTTTGGCTGATCTCAGAAAAACTGCAGATGTCCGCAAAGAAAAACTATATTCTCTATCACGCAGCCAATCATCAGCGAGTAAACTAAAGGTAGATGAAGTTATTGTAACAAAAGGTGCTCTTCAGTTACTCGATAACAGCAATACTGCAAACAAAGAACAACAAGTTAATGAACAATCAGACTATTTGAATATGGATAAAATAACGAAAGATGAAGATGAATATGTGGCTATGGACGGAGAAGAAGTTGAGAAAGATAGTGATGCCGCAGACGACGCAGATGACGAGGCCAGTCGTGACTTCGATACAATCAATTATCAATCAGATGTGATAACTGATAACGACATTAAATTGAAGGCCGGCTGCAAAGTCAGAACTTATAAGAAGCCGAGACCAGAACCAGTGCCAACAGTTACCAATACGTATCAGCACTTGTCTCATATCGCCAAAGAGTTACTTAACCCAAATCCTGCTTATGAAACATTTGACGAGATACGTATTGGAACTGATACTGAAGTGAAAAGTGTTAGCGTTGAACCTAACAGTAAAAATTCAGATAAACAAAGATCTCCAAACGCTCCCTACTATTACTCAGACTTATTATCAGAAGAACAACAAATTGCATTACAAGAACGACTAGCTGCTTGTCAAAGTGGATCACCTCCTCCTCTATTGTCTCGTTGTAATGCTTTGAATAATACTCGATTTTTGGGAACCACTTCACTACAGAAAACAGATGTCGGAAAAAGAGTTAACAATATAGTGAACTCTATCAGTAAAAACGATTCATTAAATAATACAGTCGCTCAGACAGATATTGAGACCTCATTGAAATCAATGCTTTTGCCAAATGTGTCCAAATTTTTAGATTCTGAACGCAATAAATACGAAGCTGGACATACTCTCGAAAAAGTGCCAGAAGGGGATAAGCCATTCTCTTATATGAAGAGATGTATGACACCTGACATCAGTCATTTCAAGACAAAGAAAGATCTCGAATTTCAGGCTCAAAATAGTTTGTTAGAAAATTCAATTTCTTCAAAAAGAAGATCGAAATCACTCGAGGGATTAGTTGATCAGCAAAACAAACATATATACGAAAACTTAGGGATCAATAATAATAATCAGGCCGATAATAGTGATAATAATGATAACAATTTCTCTGATGATGACTTTATGGGCACAGAAGTGCTCAGAAGAGTAAGTCGGAGACATTTTTCTGGAAGTTTAAACGCAAAAACTTCGCCATCAAACCAACACAAAGTGCCATTAGTGGAGAGTTTGGAGAAAAGTTTTGATGATTTTACAGAAACAGAGTCTGATTTGAGTTCTCTGATTGAGTTATCAATAGGTGAGAATCGGGCGCTTAATGGCCGATCATGTGGTCAGAATAGTTTGAATTCTACACTGATATAAGTTGAATGCTATAATGAGTTAGAGGATATCGATTTATATAATAAATGTAATGTATATATGTTTTTATAGACTCAGTTTCTGGTCCTATAATGGCTGAGAAAGTGAGAAAACGTCGTTCATCCCATAAACGTCGCTCAAAAGATGATCTGAACGCTTCTGATTCAGAGATCCAGAAGCCAACTATTATAACTAAACCTATGCACGTTAAGCCTAAGTCATTGAGAGACTCAAAATCGTCACGTCTTTGCGTCTCAACTGGTGATTTACTGGGAAAATCTCACGAAGAATTAGTTTTATTGCTCATTCAACTTAGACGAACACAGTCTCAGTTAGCCAAAAATTGTGATCAATTGCGAATTCAAATGGAAAGCGAAGAAAAAATGATTGAAATTGAACCTCATAAAAGAGAAGAACATAAAATTAAATACAGAGAACTTCGCGAGAGATTAGCTGAATATGAGAAACAATATGAAATGCAATCCCTCTAATTAATACTGTCGACAATATGGTTAAGCTTAATAATCCTCTCACCAGTGACGATATCAGTGATAACCGAGCGAAAGCTGCTTCCACTTCAATCCTAGATCAGGTCTCTCTTGAAGAAGAAACCAACCATTTGTCTGCTCTACAACAAGATAAAGAAATCTTAGAGAGAACTTTGGAAGGAGTCAAGAGTAAAGTTGCAAAAATTGGCACCGAATCGGGACCTGTGATTAGTTTAGAGAAGCTTAAGAAGCAGCAGCGAATGATCGAGGGAGAGCTCAATAGAGTTAGAGGTTTGTTAACGCATTCAGCTAAAAATTAGAAGAGAAGGCAGCAGAAAATGCTCAAATGGAACAGGACGTTCTCATGGCTAAGAATAAACTCAAACAAGTCTTGGCCAATGAACACGACACTCTCGAATCCACTAGAGCTTCTAGTCTTGAAGCAGAATTGGCTCATATTAACCAAGTTATCGACGACTTGCACAGCAGAAGAATAGAACTGAACGCTGCCATTGAAAACTTGAAGATTGCCGATAAAAAGCGTGAAGTTGTCAGAGCTTCGCCAACTGGTTTGGCCGGGTCTATACCATTGCCAGGCAAGAAAAGAATAACAACTACTTATATGGAGACTGATCTGGACTCTATGGACACAAGAGATCTAGCTCATTGTCCGAGAAATTCAGGATCTGAAGGCGAAGACACTCCGCTCTATGAGAATTTGGAAACAAATAATCCCATGAATAATAATGATCTGTTGATGTGTCAGTTTCAACCTAATAATGACCTATTTTCTGGCAATACCGAAGATATAATTGACGAACAAATGAAACAATTCTATGGTATAGCATCTGCACCTCAAAAGGCAAATGAAATTAAAACCGTAAGAATTGTCAAACGAGAGTCTGAAAGAAGAAGAATCCATTTTGCGAATGGATCGATCAAAAGCAATGACTCTTATTGGAATCAAGATAATGACTATACCGGTGGAGCTGTTGGTGGCATCGGATCTATTCCTCCTCCATATTATTACGAGGATAGAGATGATGAAGAAAATGATGCGATTAATAGCTTGATTAATGGTAACAATAAGGATGACTGTAGTGATGGCAAGCATTGCTTCATAGATAGCTTGAACGCAGAATTCCAACGAACAAATCCGATTCAGACCAATACTAAAGCAAACTTATACTCAAACGAGAAACAATTGCCACAATTAGTGCAACAACAACAACAGGTTTGAGATTGCATTTTATGTTGAGATTATGCATGAAAAAGCATGAACTATAATGTATATGCTTTTTTAGCATTAGAGTTGCCTGATTTGCATGTTATTATTTAAATAATTTTGATTCACAGCTATTTTCTACGCCTGAGCGCACTCGAAGCGCTTCTGTATCACTTCCTTCTACTTCTTCTAACTCGTCTTTGCCTTCTTCTCCTTTCTCATTTCGATTGACACATGTTCGTCGACTTGAGTCCAAATATGGCAAACTTAGCACAACTCGCAGACATCATACCATATCTAGCAGTCAGCCTCAGTTGTCTAAAAGTTCTAATTCGGTACTGACATAACTGAGACATGATTTCATTGAGACAAGTTTTGAATGATTTTAAAACGAATCTTTAATGTTTAGGTGTCAACTAAGTGGCGCTCATGCGATGATACAGATATGGAGTTGCGATATCGCAGTAGTCTTAATACTCCTGATATAGTGAAGAGTACTATTAAAAAAAATGAAGATTTTGATGAGAAGCTAATTGAGCGCGAAGTATGTCTTCAGTTAATTCAATTTGCGATCACTTTGTATTAACGATTGAACTTGTTTATTTGTCAGATAATGCTTCCCAAAAAGATCGATATTCCAGAGAGATATATACCCGATGATGAACCCGAAGAGATCTCTGCTTCTGAAAAGTTAAAGCGAAGCATCAAAGCAGAAATGATTAGACGAATGCTCTCTGAGAGCACTACTTATGAGGATGTTAGACGTGATAATCAACAACAAACTATATCAAGTTCTTCATCCTCGTCAGCAGTTGCAGATGATAATATGTTAAGCGAAGAAACCAGAATAAAGCTTAATGAGGAAAAGAGACGAAGAGCTCAGTTGTTAGCTTTGAATCATGAGTTGGCTAAAGAGGTTATGGAAAGAAGTAGAATAGTTGCAGGTATTCCATCACATCAGTACAGCTTTTAGATTGCATTTATTTCACATTGTTTTATTTGGATTATTTTGTTTTTAGCTAATAATGAGAATACGAGTGCTTAGTTTTGGTTTATTTCAAAATCTTTCTAATTAATTTGTTTTAGAGGTTTGTAGTTTTCATTTGGTTCACTTAGACTTAAATCTCCAACTTTTGCCAAATTATTTTCCTTTGGAGACTTCAAAAACTTTTGAGAGTATTATCAGATTTTCTGAAAAGTATTGATTACTCCCTTGAAAATAGAATCTCTTTCGATCGCTTTCAATACTATTTGATTGCATTGAGCCAAACAATAATAAGCGACTTTCAAAAGTTTTAAGGACTGTTTGTGAGATCTAAATCATATTAACAAAGAATGATTGAATGAATGGCCTTTGCTTATGAACTAACAATGAAAATAGATTTACAAACAAAACTAAATGTAACTCCCATTTCACTCCATTAGTAAGATCGTTATCATTTTAGTTTTGGCCACTTTAACAAAATATGATAACAAGGGTGATGCTAAGTTCCGGGAAAGGTCTATGAGTGAAAGCGATTACATCAATCTATCTGGACGCCAATGGCCCGAAGTTAATCATCAAATTTTTTGAAGAAACTAATACAAGAGTTAGTTAAATTCTAACAAATAAATTAATAAACTTGTAAATTTCAAATTAATTCAAAATTATTTAAATGCTCAATAACTTACGGTTTAGACTAAGTTTATTAGGCAGGAGTTTTAAATATTGCAAGACTTTCTTTGCAAAACAGTTGCGGTTAATCAAAGGTCCAAAATATGATACATTTAATGTTTACATAATTCCACAAAAATACAATTTTTATATTTATTTAACTCTTTTTGCGGTATTATTATATTTATATTATATTTATTCATTTTCAACTTTCGACTTATTCTACATTTCATTTTTTGAGAGAAACTTAATTTAATGACAACTTCAATGTAAACTTTTCAATGTTCTGTTTTATTCACTTATGAATATGAGCACTCTTTGTACTATAGTGTAAGTTTGACTAAATTAAATTCACATTTTCATTATTCGAAGCCTCATCTTTTCATTATTTCAATTTTCAATTACTTCTTTTAATTAAGCTATAAATGTTTTACAACTTGGCTCCACTGTCAAATTGACTCAACTCTCAAGGTCTAAATCTTATTGCTGTTAGTATCTTTTTGGAAACTTTTAAACTTCAATCCAAGCGTCAACTTTAAAAGTTTCAGTTGACATTTTCCATCTGTTTTACCAGACATATAATGACATCAAAGCTCATGAGACGATCAACACTTAAACTTTTCATATGTTCACCAAAGGTATGCATTGATTGCAGTGAAAGCGTAATCCATTCACTGAAAGTTTATCAACTCTAAGGATTATCATAACAAGTGGGTTATCTCTACAGCCAATTATGAAAAAATTTCAAACACAAAATCATGCATTTTTCAGTTAAAAAACAAATTATTTGTTGTTCTTTATTTAAAATACTAGTTAATAAAATATTAAAAGCTAGTAATTTGAAGAAATTTTTGGTTTTCTAACTTAATTCACACCTAAAAATACTTTTTATAAGTTAATAGCTGTGAACAAAAAAGCATAAGGTTGAGTGAGGACTCAATGAGAAACGTCTACGTATTTAAGATCATACTTCAAAGAATCATTTCTATAGTGTGATTCGTCAGCTTCACATCAAATGTGAAGTCGGCCTAAGCCACGATGACGAGGTACGGGATTCCTTCCTGAGCGCGAAGCGGAGCTGTGGTCTAAGCCATTTTTGGTGGATCTAAGCTCATTGATGAACGTTCCTGGAGGCCATTAGTGCTTTCGGGAGGGAAGGAGTCTGTTCTGAGTGGTATTTTATAATAAAACAAAAACAGGTGCACAAAATAAAAACCAGATCAGAGTAAGTTTAATCACAAAAATTTATCTAACTTTGAAAGATGGTAGTTCCCAACAACAAACCTAACTTGTTACATATTATTGTTGGGTAATCTGTTTAAAACTTGTACACCGCTAACAATAAACTGAATGCTCTTATTTGGAAAGCTGAACCAGATGTATGGCTATCAAAACAATTTTCTCGAAATAAATAACTGAATATTTTTTAACAAAAATTGAACAATTTGTTCAAATCTAGAAAATTAATCACTAACGAAGATTAAATTATCATGAACTTTAGTTTTTGGTTGAAATTCAATATGAATTTAGTATAAAATAGTATTTGGCTCACTCTCATTCAGTTGATCCCAATTAGTTTTTTAGTCTATTTTCTCAGATACTTTAAGATAAGAATAAGTTTCGGAATTTTAGTTTTTGTAAAGTCTTATTGAAAATGTTCACTACAAGTTTTTGTTGACATTTTTTATGAGAAGGTCCCTAAACGGTGAAACGCTTGAATGTTTACAAACGCTTTACATTTATATAATGTTTGGCTTGAGTCAACAACAAATCAATTGTTCATTAAAGTAAACTAATTTAACACTTAGTTTCAAATTGAGTCACGTAATGAATGAGAACCTAACTATAATAGTCGTCGACAAAGATCTCAATTTTCGTATTATTTTCAATTCATGTGATGATGACTTCAATTTTCTCAACTCAAGTACTCAATTCAGGTATTGATTTCAATTTTGTATCAGATATTTATTTGAGTGTTATTTTAATTTTCTAAATATTAACCAACAAAAGGTCGCGATTTCGCGAATGGATCAACAGGCTGGGCGAAGAATCAGCAAAAGTATTGATTGGTAGTAAACCGATCGATATTAAAGCTTATTGTATCTTATGTTGTATTTCAGGCACAATTATTGAAAGTCCCGATCACTTCGTTCGCTAAATTTACTCAAACCGATACCAATGATAAGATCTATTTATTACTCAAATGCGATAACAATTCTTATACCGACGAGTCTGCCATTGGATTTGTTCGTGTCGGCAATAGAGATCTCTATTTTGAGAATAATTCTAGTTTAAGACACGTGAAGAACTGCTTCTGTCTTTTAGGTAAATATCTGTTAATCGCTTTGCAAACGATTCAATATTTTTGAAGTTATTTTTACATTTGTTTTTAGACATTTATGTTCGATATCAAAGATGCGGTCTTGGGTATTTCTTAATATCTCGCGTAATCAATCATTTGGAAAGACCTGTTTCTCAGTTCGCTTTCGATAGACCGACTCAAGCTATGCTTAAATTTCTACGAAGGCATTTCAAGCTAGATCCACCTCTTAGTCAGCACAACCATTTTGTTATTTTTGATACTTTTAATTTTGATAATTGAATCTTTTATTTTGTTTTTTCTTAATGATATCTACTTTAAGATTTTAAATATGACTATGAGCACTATTTGCTACTTAAATAAGTTTATCTATATTTTGACGCAAATAAATTGTGATAGAGCTTTTGACATGAACAATGTAATAATTCTATAGTCAATTAAATATAAAAGTCTAAATGAAGTTCTGTTCGCAACAAGCTTTCTCTATAAAAGTATAAAACTCAAACAACAAATAAATCACATTTAATAAACCAATAATTCTATAATACAATGTGTTTAATGAGATCTCATCAATTCGGTAATTAACAATTCGTTAAAAATGGAACAATTTTGAAGTTTAAAACAAACAATTAAATATTTGTCTAATTATAACTTAAAGCGAATTTCATAAAAATGTTATAAAAATATTTTCACACAGGTTTAGGAAAAGATTGCTACAATTGTATGAGTCTATTCTTCGTGAGATGACTTGAATTCAAGAGAGCTCTCGATTTGTTTGTCTGAATTATTTTCTGATTTCGATGAGAAGGTTTTGAGCATTAATTGTTTCATGAGATCTGACTGAGCGCTTATTATTTCGTGTAGTTCTGTGACATCGCGTTCTTCTTCTAATTCAATCAAGTTATCGATATCAGCGATGGCTTCACTGAAAGCAATCGGTAGTTCATTTATTAGATTTGCTCTGTGATCATGAGCGACAAGCTTTTCAATCAATTCCAAAACAGAACTGGTTTCGTGAGTTAACTTATATGTAACTAAAGTCAAATAAACAATACATTGTGCCACTTCGTTATAGTTTTCGGCTACAAATTGGAATCAATGATAAATGGATTGATGTTAAGCATTAATCATGTATGTGGTTTTGTTGATATACCTGTCAGTTTTACATTGAGATATTGATAAGTGATATCATCACCAGCAAAGAACAACAAAGTTGCGATGTTTTCTTGTAACCAATGCTCAGGTAATGATATGATTGTTTCAAATAGTGAAATGACATCTAAAACAAAGTTAATTGATATTATATTGGTTCAAAATTTGCTTTAGAAGAGGAAAAACTCTATGAGAAACTGGAATACTTTGCTGATTCCAAATGCTATCTTTGATTTGATGCCTGTATAGCAAGTGAATAGCAAATCCCAACTCTTCTAAACCATTTTGAATGAAAAATGTGTCGGTCATATCCCACCAACCGATGTATGGAATGCTTCCAGGAGTTGGAGCTATCGATATGAGTGGACCGAATATAATGACCAGAAGTTTAGCTCGATTCGTGAGAGAATGAGGTTTAAGAATTTGATTGAGCCAAAAGACTCTGTCTTTGAAGCGTTCGGAACGGCTAATCGGATCGATGCAGACCATACGATAGAAAGAACGAACGTAATATTCGAGTGATTGTCGAGCACCTAATGCACTGTTCAACAAAGTGTTTATGTGTTGCTCCATATGTGTCACACCTGAACATTGATTTAGTTAAAGTTTGAGAAAGTACAAAAGCAGAGTAATCGATTGAAACAAGTTTTACGTAAAAGTTTAAGGAACAAATTGGTATACTTTGGAGAACACTAAAGACGTATTTAACTTCGCAATCGTCCCAACCAGCTATCAGTCTGTGAATTAGTTTGCCGTAGCATTGAAATATAAATCGCATTTCAATATTATCGTTAGCCATAATAGTTGGCGAAGGAATTCCATCCATTTTCCCAAATGTTTGGATCAACAATAAAATTCTATCTGTTGTCGGGTATAAACAAGTGCTTCGTTTCAATAGTAAACCTGTTTTGCAATCAAATAACTGATTATTCCATCAATTTATTGATACTTCAATACCTAAGAAGTTAAACGTCTCAACTCTTTTTTCTTGTTCTTCAACAGTCTTTGAATTACTCGCGAAACAGTATTTAGATAAAAGTGCTTCAAAACCAGTTTTACTTTTGATGAAGTAATCGATGACAAAATCGCGAAACACCTTATTAGTTATTGAAATGACAGACAAATCTTTGAACGACAACAATCGGAAGATGTGAACAATGACTTCGTTAGGGAGTAAACCAAAGTAACCGATCTTCGAGGTTTGAGTTGATCGCGAGACTTGTAAACTTGTCTCAGATGTGTTGCAAGTGTTGGAACAACTATTAGTATTAGTTGCAAATGACTTGAATAACAGTGAGTTTTGTTTGGACTTATTCTTGTGAATAACTTGTTGTTGGCACGAATCACATTCACGACTCATATCGTTGGACATGGGAATACCATATAGCACACGATATAACAGCGAACATATTATGTTATTATTGCCATTACTATCGCTATTACTACTCATATTTGAATTAAGTTTGAGCTTTTGTTTAACTAATTGCTTGGTTAACAGTTAATAGAACTGTGTTACGAGTTATCAATTAGTTTTGCTGCTATTCGAATATCAAAAGTGCCACTCATTTTCACCTCATTCTAATTCATTCATTCGATTTCACTTTTATTCTATTGCTCTCTCATTGGCTCAAAGTTTTAAAAGCCTTTCTCTTTAATATATTGCACACCGTAGATCGAGTTAAAGGTAACCCTATTTAAAAACTAACTAAATCTAAAAGTAATAGCCCATAAACTTATTGCAAAATAAAAAATTGAAGAATATCTATATAATTAAGTTAGTTAATATAAAAAACTTTCTCAAGTTAATTATCATATTTATAGAAACAACAACAGGTTTCACTGTAAGACATGTGTCACAGACTTGCATTGCTTTCAATTGTTTACTAACAACTAAAACTGTTATCAAACAATATTACTTTGTTTTTATATCAACAATTAATCTAAACATGTCGAGTAGTTTTCAACGCAATTTATCTCCAATTGAGTCAATTGATGGCACTCGAATGTCAGCGAAAGGCATGCAATTAATGACATCGACTGGTATTCCATCGCTTGATTATGTGTTTGGCGGAGGATTTCCTATTAATTCAATCAGTTTAATTGGTTTGTACTTTAATTTATGTTTTCAATTTTATTACTTATTAATTCAATCATTCAATTTTCAGAAGATGATAATCACTCTCAATATTCATCTATGATTACAAAATGTTTTATTTCTGACTCAATCGATACGAAACATCAAACAGTCATCTCTTCTCCAAACATCACATCAATTAAGTCGAGATTTTTGAAAGTAATATATTTTAAGTATCCGTTAACAATAAACAAGTTATTTCGTTGACATTTTTTTTATTAAAATGTGGTTATACCAATTGATATAGGAATTGCCAACTCGTTCGCAACTCAAGAAAGAGAGTCAATCTCCAGCCGATATGAAGATCGCGTGGAGATATCAATCACTTCCAGTGCTGTCAGCAAATACAACAACCGCAGAACAGTTTGATTTTGGTTCGCATCTTCCAGAGCAAACATTAAACTCGGCGAACATTCAATTTTGTCCACATGATTCATGTCTTGATTATATAAAATCTCTTGCAGTCAACGATAAGACTGTGACAAGAATTGTAATCGAAGGTTTAGGTTCTCCTTTGAGTCCCATTAGTATAGAATCGTTGCCTAAATTTATTTTGGAACTGAAATCATTGATAAGAAGATTACCGAATGTTTTGTGTTTAATAAGATTTTGTGCACAGTTAGTTATTTCATCGAACTTTTCATACGTAAGGAGTCGTCTTCACAATATAGTCGATTGTGTCATACAACTCATAGCATTCGATCAATTCACACAAACGCCATACACAGAATATAACGGACTTTTCAATATAATTAAATTACCTAAACTTAACTCTCTCAATTACTATGCAACTCCCGAAACTCTGGACCTTGGGTTTCAATTGAAAAACAATTCAAGGTTCCTAATAATAGATAAATTGTGTCTACCTCCAGACCTGAGTGAAAATGTGAGCAGAACTACAGCTTGTTCTACAGTTAATAAGAGCTTGGATTTCTAAAAATTTGTTGTGCTCATTTGTTATTTCACAATAAATTCTCAAAGATAATTCAAATTGTTCTTCATTGAAACTTATTAGCTATAATCGGTGGCGAAAGTAAAAATTTTTGAGTGACAACAAAATATCTAAAATTTCATAAAAAAAAGTATGAATTTGAATGATGTTTTGATGATATTTATGTTTATTTTAAAGTTTACTTTTAATTAAATTCTTAGTCCATAAAAGTTCATAAGAAGTTGTAATCGACGTGTCAAATAACTAGTGTATTTCAGCAGATAGAGGCTGAAAAAAAGCTCATAAAAACAATTCAAACTTATGCTAACTTAATTGCCGTAATATGCAATTCCGTCTACGAGCAATTATTCAATTAGTAAGACTTGGTTATTTAAATAAAACATAATAGACTGTAATCTGTAAGTGAGTCGTAGCTTACTTTACAGTTCGGTAATTTAAAAAAATTATAGAAGTGATTAAAACTTAAGTAACTTCATTTTATTAGAATAAAGTTCTACTTCCATTCAAGAACTAGTTTAAGGTTCTCCAAATTTAAGTTGGGAGGGCCTGGGCCCCATCGTCCCTCTGACTTCGCCACTAGTTGTAATTCAAGTTTAAATGCATTCAATATACAATGAGTCTAATTAAGCTTCTGTTCGGTAAGTTTTTTGAGACCAAGTTATAAAATTATTGATTTTTCATAAAATATAAACTAATTACTAAATGCTATAAAATAAAACAATGAGACAAAAAGATTATTAGAAACTAGTTTTATAAAGCAAAAAGTGTAGAGCACCCGGTATTCCCAGGTGGTCTCCCTCCCAAGTACTAACCAGGCTCGACGCTGCTTAACTTCGGTGATCGAACGAGAACCGGTGCTTTCAGCGTGATATGGCCCTACACACTGGTCTCTGCAAACTCCAAGCTATTTAACTTGTTTTACTTGACACTAAACTCCATAAAAATAATGAATATAAACTTTAAAAATTACTAGATATGCTTCAAATCTTGTTCAATTAGAAAAAATCAATTTTTCGAGTGACTTATGCAAATTTTACTACGTATAATATGTATATAATTTATAACCTGTTTCTTCAGTTTTTCTCTCTTATCAAACATTCATAGGACGTCATTAAAATTTTTTTTAATTTGATTAATATTATCAGTTTTGAACTACTTCAGTTCCAACAATTAAACATTTGTTTGAAAACTTAACATTTTGTGATTCAAAGTTGATATGAGTTTAGCGGTTCAGACTTAATGAACGCAAGATGTCCTCACTATTAAAAGTTTGAAGCCTTTGTATAGCTAAATTCAGGTTAACATACTTATAATTACGCAATCATTTAAATAAAAAGTGCAACAATTTAACAAAAACTTGACAAATTTTTGCAAAAAATATTTGAATTTAAAATTAATGAAAATGAACTAAGGATATTTAGTAAAGAAACACTGTTTACTTAATTAAGTTGTTTAAAAGTGGTGCAGTTGAATTTGAGCACAACGAAAACGCTTGCATAGAAAGCTAAAGAAAGTTGTGTTTGGTATAGACTGTGCCATTTTATGTGTGTTTGACTCATAAACATATTCAATACTTTCTAATAAATAATAAATATTCTCAAAATTGATTAATTTGAGTGATTTAAGTGGAAATAAAAAGTTAAAAGCATTAAATAATTAAATTTGGCTCTTTGTGAGTGTATTTAGTGTTTCGATTCAAAGATTGGTTAAGTGTCTATAGATTGTGATTATATGGCCAGTGATTCGTTTGTCCAACGCTTTAGACTCTTATATACTGACGAATAGCAAAACAATCAAACATTTCTATCCAATGCAAGTATTTTTCTATCATTAAACATATCGACGAATCAATTGAGATGAGCTCTCATTCAGACTCAACATGTCATTCACATGACTTTTTCATATTAGTAGAGATTTTCTATTATTATTAAAATGAATTAAAATTATAATAAATTTGATTTAGTCATATATTTAGTCTATGAAAGTATATCTAAAATATAGGTCGAAGTAATGGCTGCTCAACACATACAATAGAGTTGTCTCTTATTTTTACTCAGTCTAGATTCCTATTCAAATACAGCTTAATTTATTGTAACTTATTAAACTATTGTTCTGGTTTTTCAATTTTTCCTTCACTTGAGTGCCATAAGTTTTCAGTCAATATATTAATTAATTATGAAATTGAACTATTTATTTTTTTTAATTTCCTTAAACATGACATCCATCTAACTATTTTCAATTATTCAATTATTTAAGCTCCAACTTGTACAATTGTAATTAAATTGTATTTTTCAAACATAGATTTTAGTTTATACCATAGTCGTAGCTAGCGAGGAGGCCAAGGGCCGTAGCCCCTGGACATTTTTCAAAACCTAAGTGTAGTTCTGATTTGATAAGAATGTTACAAAAAATTGTTTATATGATGCGTCAATCGATTGATTATCGTTAAGCATTAAAGGTTGATAACAAATTTACAGGTAATTTAACGCGAGTTAGTGTTGCATCAACAAGTCTGAACATTTCATTTTAGACTTTGAGCCCTTCTTTAGGCAGTGGTTTTTCGCTCAAACTTTTACATAAACTTTAAAAAGTTGAAAAATGTCACAATTGAGTTAATTTAAATCCGTGACTCGATTTGCCAATAGAAAACTTTATAGTAAGAAATTATTTTCTTAAATTGAAAAATTCGATTGAATATTTGTGATTTGCATAACTTAAATTTCTCTGATTTTCCTTTCAAAACATTTGAGACGATAATTATCGACTCGAGTCCCATTTCTGGCGATCAAAACCTCTAATTTGTGCAACAAAAGCCCTTAAGGAATACAAATTGCACTTAAAATAATCACAAAATATCAGTTTCTCGGTTTGATTTTAATTTTAGAGTATTTGAATTTTAAATGTTTAAATAAGATCTCCGAAACTTTGATTAAGTTGAAAAGCTAGGCTTTCGAACCTTCAAAATAAAAGTTGGATAAAAGCTAATATGATATTAAAAGTTACTAAAAAGCAATAAAACAATAAGCGGTACGAATAAATGCATGAATATTTTATGACTCGAAAAGATAATAAGAATTATAAAAATGCTTAAAACTTGATCTTAATTTTCCTTCTATTGAGTGCAAGACATTAAACATATTTAGCACTAACTTATTTTAGGTCATTGTACTTGTGCTGCATTTTATATGAACTTAAGTTTAACTTAAATATTGATAGCTTTTCATATATTTTTAGTCTTTTTATGTTCGGTTAACGGCCAGTAAAACGGCTAAAAAGATAAAATAATGTCAAGTGCATTGAGAATAAGATTAAGATATTATGATTTAAAATGTCTTTTAGTACTTGTTAGCGTTTTATTAGAAAATAAAGTAATAAAATAGTCCGAGTCAAATTAAAAAGGTTAATACAAGACTTATTTAATAAATCTCTTGATTAAAGTCGTGTGAATGACATTTATTTATTAAACAATAACTGATTCAAATGATATTATGTGCGATAGTATGGACCAATTTCAAAGTGCAGCCACAACTTCATCGGGAGATGGCATACAAACTGGTCAAACGATACAAGTCACATCTGGAGGTCAGACGTCTGTAACGCAAGCACAGCAACAAGTGATTCAAGTGTCACCACAGGGATCACTGATGGGTGGTCAACAGCTTATGGTTCAAGCCATACCTCAGGGACAGACGATCCAATTGCAGGGACAGACAGGTCAACAGATTCAACAAATTCAATTTATGCCCGGACAACAGTTCATAATACAACAGCCACAAAACGGTCAAATCATACAGACAGCTGACGGGCAGACTATAGTCTGTCAACCCGTGACTGTCGACGGAGCTAACTTTGTTCAAACGGCACAGGGAGTCATACAATTGCCAACTAATACATTGATAAACAACGCGACGGCTCAAGCTGTCCAACAGGCCACGGTGGCAGCAACTGCGCAACAAACTCCTGCAACAGCTGCTCAACAAAGTCCCGGAACTGCTATAACACTGCCGAGCGCTGCGGCTCTAGGTGCTGGCAATATAGTGATGGTTGTTCCTGGAGCTGGAGGTTTGCAAACTGTTCAACGAATTCCTCTTCCCGGAGCCGCAGAATTTCTCGAAGAAGAGCCTCTCTATGTGAATGCAAAACAATATCATCGTATACTTAAACGACGACAAGCCAGAGCTAAGTTGGAGGCAGAGGGAAGGATTCCTAAAGAAAGGAGAAAATACTTACACGAATCTAGGCATAAACACGCCATGAATAGGGTTCGCGGAGAAGGTGGAAGATTTCATTCGGGATCAGTTCGGAATCGCGACCATCTCATGAATATTAGCGGTGAAGATGGACTCAATAGTATGAACGTATCGACAGATTCGCAAACTAATACAGATCATGATAATCATAATTCACTTTCTTCTCATCATAACTTACTTGAAGTGAGTTATTAAGTGAGAAGTATCAGATTAGATCTCATCATTATATTTCGTATATGTTCACAGAACAAATTCTGAGTCCATATATCAATTTCCCTTATTTCCCATTATTACTAAACTTTTAGTTTTTCAACTCTTCTTTGTTTCATTTTATAATAAATGAAATTCAGTTAAAAGTTCGCATATGTTATCGAAACAGTAATCGTTTTTTATTGTGTAAAAACTTAATTTATAATAAATACAAACTTAGTTGTAATACAGCGCCCAATTGGCCAATTCGTACTTACATTACTGAAAGTATGATTTTCTTTCTTTTATATCTCTATCAAGTACGCATTTATTTAAGAGTTTGAATTTTATTCAAAACTAAAATTTAATAAAACAACATTTCAATGAAAGCTTTATTTTGAAATACCATTTTATTAAAATCTATAGTTGTGCTTGGAAAATGCTAATCATATTCATAGTCAAAGTCAAGTTGAAGTGTAGGTCGAATTCTAACCAAATCTAATTTGTCTGGTCTAGCTTTAAGCAGCAATCAAAACTCGAAGTGTTAAGTTTTTTCAGATCAATCTTTTCGCTATTTCTTACAATCAGAGTAAAACAAGTCTGATAAAGAAGTCAAGTAAATGATCAGAATCTGATCTGTTCTCCAATTTTTTCATTGGTTTCTAAATCAAAAGGAAATATAAAAAGCATAATTTTCAGTATTTGCGACCCAAAAAGTGTAATTTTATCCACGAAATAGCGAGAAGGCATAATTTGGGAATCTGGGAAAATCAGAAGCATAATAACTGATCTCTGTTGATAATCCATGAAATATCGAGTAAGTCATCTAAGTATGCTTACCGTTTGCATTCTTAAGTTGCAAAGTTGTTCGATTGCCTTGAATGAGCTCGTGTTTAATAGGGCTAAAGGTTAACGGACCACCACATCTAAAATTTCACTTGAATTTCGCTTTCATTTTCATTTCAACTTAATTCCTGCTTTAGTCTAATTAGGTTTTGATTAAAGTTCCAAGATTTGAATCTATATTTAGATCAAAGGTTGTGAACTGGTTTTTGCGTCCGATTTTATAGATTATCGAGACAAGTTTAAGTATTATTTTTCTATTTTTACTGCTAATCCCCAAATAATTAGAATAGCCAGACAGAAACAAACAAAAGTTACCTAATATTGATAATAGTACTAAAGTTAAACCACTTGTTCTATCTGAAAACCATGTAATTCTTAGGAAATAGCCAATTGAGAAGATAAAGTTGATAATAATAAAAGCAGTTATAGAAATATAAAACTATTTAAAACCGTAATTTGTGCAATAATTAGGCAACCGATAACAGAAACTAGATACCAAAGCTAAAATTAAAAAGCATAACAAATACATAAATTAATCCAATTCTAAAATTCAGTATCAGATTGAGTCATGTTTTAATCGAGGCTTGAATTTTCTCTACTTTAAAATAATTTTCACTTAAAACTCTAAATTTATATCCAAACGACACCTTTTTGCTCTGCTTGTCAGATATTTTTTACTGAAAGAGCGGACTTTAAACTTCATCAAACAGTTTTATTACTTGATTTGTCACTTATTCTGAACTTTACTCTTAAAAGATGTCTTTAGTCCTAATTATGTAAGTTGTGAAACTAACTCATAGACCGATTAGGATTTAAAGTGTTCGTATTTTTGTCTGTTCTTATGACAGCCTTGAGCTGAAGATGCAATATATATCTATAAATTTCATAGAACTCTAGTTACACAAGTTGTAGAAATGGAGTAAAGTTCAACATTAACTTTAATTCTAAAATAAATTTAAAGTAGAGACACAGAATAAAATTAGAAAAACATTTGAGAAACATTTACACAGTTTTACATTACATAAATTAAATAAATGACTAGCAATAATGCATTACTCAAAACGTGATAGAGTTTTAAAAATAACTGTTTATAGATTTTAAAATGGAAGAAAAGATCACATTGAAAATAGGAAATAATTTTAGCATTTTTCAAACAAAGTGGTAAGTGTTTTCAATAGCTCGAGCACTGGCCCCATGAACGCTGGCCAAGTGTTGCGACTGCATTTGCTGCAGGTTTTCGAGCGATGAGGCTCTCATTCTAACAGATCCACCGTAGGTTATAATTTCTTGCAATTCAGGAATACTTGGCACTCGATCTCGTGAGTGAGACGGTTGGGACTGTTGACTACCTATCAATGGTTCGGCTGTGTTCTGAGCATTCAATAGAGGGGACGGTGGACCACGACTTGACATAGAACTGAAATTGTAATCATAACCATTGAAAACTTTATCACTATAATCACTAAATTAAACATTCAAATATTTTATGCAAGTGTGACGTACTTATCATAAAAGACGACATAATCAGTCAGCGTGACGTCTGAAGTGCCGCCAGACTCTAAAGGAATTGGGTGTACTCGGAAATGTTCCAGCATGTCAAATATTGTTTGAAACCATAAGTGTTGAACACGACACTGGCCCTCGTTAATGATAGCCATTCGTAGATGCTTGGCTCTTCCTTGAAAATTAAAAGTCAGAACGTATTCTCCTTTTCTTGTTTCGCTTTGACGCACGAGAAATACTCCATGCCATAACGGACCTGAACGTAAATCAAATCAAAATCAATCAACGGTTTACTCTCATTGTTCTGCGCACTTGAACAGAAACTAATTTAACGCTTACCTTCTCTTAGTACAAGTTGCGCGGCATCAGATCTACTAAGCATACCATGAAACCATGGATATTCACGCATTGAGCCACAAATATCTGAATTAGTACCACCTCCAGGACCTGGTCCTCCATCGGTGCCACTCAGATTAGTTCTATTTCCATCACCCTCTTGCAAGCGAGGAATATTATCATATGGAGAACCAGTTGGGACCCTTAAATAATTTTGAATAAATACAAATGGATCAATTTTGGTGAACAATTATTATTGAAAATAATTTACTCGTTATCTTCTATGGTTCCATCACTCGAAAATCTCATACAATATTTGATGGAAGAAAGCCATTGCCTCATATCCTCTGTATCCTGAGCTTCAATCACGTATTCCATTAGATTTTCAGCCTTTAGAGGAAATAGAAATGATTGTAAAATAATAACTAGAAAGTAAAATAGAAAATAAAATGAAATACCTTCAATACAAAAGAATGTTCTTGATCGGGCATCTCTAGAGCAGTTGTTTCTCTAGCTTCAGTAATTAGGAAACAAAATAGACCACATTTTGGTTTGATTGATTTAGTAGGTGAATAAAATTCAAGCATATAACCACCAGTTGTCTTCACTAACGCCATTCGACACTTCTCCCACTTATGCTTGCCGTCTATGTTAGCATTGTCAACAGTTAAATAGTTCACTATTCCTTCTTTAATTACAGCTTCTGATCCTACTGCTTTAGACCCTGTCTTCGAGTGTGATTTCTCCATTTTTGAATCACGATTCCGACGCTCGCTTGTGTTCTGTTGACAGTTTGATAACTCCACTTCGTCGGAATGTTGCTTATGGAAGAAGCCTTTGCCTAGAGGATGTTAATTATTTGCTTCACATTAATTTGTTTGTAACTTTTCTATGGCGTTTTGTTTAGTCATTTTTGTCTTCAATCATAAAACCGGCTTTTTTTCAATGATTCAGTATAAGGCGTCTAAAAATTTGACTATAAATTTATAGTTTTTTATTCTTTAGGGTTGTTCACTATTCAAATTACATAAATGAATGCATGCAAATCTATTTTAATCATCTAAATATTGATGAGCTGCTAAAAAATCCTACTACTCATGTAGTCATATTAATTGATAGTCTGAATGCAAATTTCGAGAATCATAACTCAAAACTATCAGTTTGAATGGCATCATAAATGAAAATGTACATAAATTTGATTTTTGTTGCATCTTTTCAATGTATTTTAACCAGTTTTAGCCAGATTTTGTTCTAATCAGTTCAATCTTCAACTAAATTATTTAGTTTTACTATGAAAAAATGAAACTAAAATAGCATTCAATTTTTGAGATTTTGACTCATAAAATGCTTATAAATAAAATTTACTAAATCTGATTGAGGTTAAGTTATTTGACAATTGAATAACAACTGAATTTGATACTAAAAATTTGAAATATGAATAAGTTTGACCTAAAGGCAAAAATGAAATAGAAAAATATTTGCATTTAATAAATGCAAGTTGAGCTCAGTATAGTTTTAATATATTTGAATAAGAAACAAAAGTGCAAACTAGGATCAGGTTTCATTACGTGACTCCGTTGTCAGTCACTAATTTCTAATTCTATTTATTAGACTTAATTCTAATTGAGAGTATAAATAGCTTTTTATCTTTAGTCAGTATTTTCCTAAAAGCAAAACTAATCAAATTGAGAACATAGTGAAGAGTGAGCTGGTAAGAAAAGAGAAAAAAAACGTTAAACTTGAAATACTGAATTGAATGTAAGAAATGACTTAATTAGGATAACTAGAATGTTCAATGTAAATGAAGTTATAATATATAATTACAACGTTTATTCAATATGCAAGTGAGTATTAGGCAATAGGTTACAATTATAATAAGAATTGTGCGTTACACTTAAATTTGCTGTCTTTCTAAACGAGAATTCACTTTTATTATATCCTTATTCGCATTAATATCTATTTACTGGATATGCATAGTATGCATAGTATGCATAGTCTAGTAATGACAATATAATCAATCATAATAATGGTTATTATAGCAATGCTGACGACATTAAACAGAAAATTATCGTCAAATAAAGTTATGAATACGTCATACGCTCATAACAAAAAATGATACATGGCATAACTTAAGCTTTTTATCATTGAATTTTTCTATAGAATAACTTTATAATAGCTCGATTTTAAGCAATTGGATAATTTTTAAATAATCATTTAACTCCTGCTGTAATTATTGCCTTGAGTGATTAATCATATATTAGCTCTGATACTTAAAATTGTTGTAGCAAATGGAATAGAACTTAATTTTGAAGGTCGAAAACTACTTAAATTAGCTTAAACTTATTTAAACGTTTTTTCAACATTTCTAAACTTCTCATTTTCCAATTTCAAATAATCGCCAGTTTTCACGCAATCAAATCACTACCAATATAAGCACATTTAAAACTAATCAATTCAAACCTTTTCTCAATCCTTTAAAACTTAGTCTACGGAAAAATTTTCTGTAATGCGTTTTCGGGGATTCAGTTTCAGTTTCATTATCTGAGAAATCGCTGTAGTCATCGTGCGAAGCAGTCTTCAACGCAGTTGTGCCGGAAGTGGCGGCAGAAGAGCCAGAAGTGGTACAATTGGCACCATTACTAGTTAGTCCTGTTCTGGTAGCACTGGTATTAGTATTGATATTGACATTATTGCTATTATTCTGCTCATTAATGGTTTGATGAGTTGCTTGAGTCAAAGGCACTGATTGATCGTTTGCATCCACTTGATTGTTGTGTTCGCGTCCACTATTATTACTATTAACTGATATATTGGTATGACTATTATTACAATTATGTGTGACTTCGATACTTAAATCATTTAGAGTTAGACCTGATATCTGATTATTATTGTCGTTGATGTTAGTTTTACCAAAATTGAATTGTTGTCGAGTACCATTATTAGTATTATTATCACAATTATGACTCATATTTAACTCTAGTGTGAAATGTTGAGCAAATTGTTCACAAAACAGTCTGCAAATATCCTGTAGATCGGACTGATTGACATCGAACTGTTTCTCAGAACAGAATTGCCTGAGTTTGGTCGCAAACTCTTTTGCATAATATGCACCCATTTTTACGCACAACTCGTGCCAATTGTCACAATTGGACATGTTTTATGATTATTGTCATTAAATTATTATAAATATCAAACGACTATATTGAATAAATAAATTGAAGTATAAATTGTCAATGAGTTTAGTGAAGGTATTGATATCTAGTATTTAATTGATATCAATATTGATATGAATTAGAGCTAACATCAAAACAATTAGACGATAAACAGCGATGAGTAGCGATGAGTTGAATGACACCAACTTATAAGTAGATTATATTAATATTGAATAATTTAATAATAAATTAAAGTAAAATGATTTGTATTTGAATTTGTGTTTCAAGTTGAGGTGTGAGTTGTTTACGAAACATTTTTCATTCATACGCATTGCCACAACTCTATTATTGAGCTATATATTGTCTGATTGAACTCGGGGATCGTTTTACTATTACTTACAGAATATTCTTATGTACTATTCTTCAGCTCCAACCTTATCACTTAACACTATTCTGAGCATACCACCATTTCCAAATAGTTCTTATCTTGAATAATTGAACGGTATTGATCAATAAGGACTTAATGCCCATGAATTTATGTTGACTTCAAGTTAATTAATACCTTTCAATTATTGCTAAGGTAACGTTGAGAAAAACTGATTCGATGCAAATCTTTATTCGATTTGATTTAACCATAGAAAGATTAGCCCTGAAAATAAACATTGATAATTAACAATAGCGTTCAAGTTGTTTTGCTATCAAATCAAATACAGGTTATTATGACGTCAATTATAACGAATGACTGATTGATTGAGCAAATAACATTCAAACATTCAAATGAATATTAAAGATAATTGAAATACAATTTTTAAAATAGTATTCATGTCAACTGACAAAATATATAGACTAATTGATTTCACTATTTTTGGACCTAATGCAATCTTCGACTCAATCAAGTCTTACATTCGGAAAAATAAGTTGCCGTCCAAACATTGGACCGTAAGTGGAAAAGCAATCTTTTCAATCTTTCGAGTCTGTCTTTGGTATTATTAAAGGTATATACTCAGAGGTTTATTAGACTGATATGATCATGATCATTAAAACTAAGAAGTGCTGTAATTACACGACAAGTCTTTGAAGCTTTGAGTATTATGTTTTTATGTAAATTATAAATAGTTTTGGGGCATCTTTAAGGACAATCAACTTTTGATTACTTCCAGTTTTTCTTGTTTTTATTAATATTTTGTTTGCTAAAACTCAATTCTCCATAATTTTGATAACGTCAATAATCTTTAAGATAGTTTTTCTTTGCTTGAATTTTTTGAATACAGTAAAGTGCGTTTACTTTGAAAGGGTAACAACTATTCAGTGACAACAACTTGTAAGGCAAAATTAACTTGTATTGAACTCACTGCCCGTACATGCGATGAGTCATTAAGAGATTTATTCCTTATCAAATATCTGCTGCATGATTATCCCAGAATTTCAAGTTTGGCTAAATCTGATTGAATGGTTCGACTTGGAAAAGTAAAGCACGAACAGGATCGATTCGAGCGAAGACTAGCAAAAAGTACTTGCATATTATAATTTATTTGAGTTAGATCATATTTTTACAATATATGAGATTATATTTGATACATTTCACATATTTAAGTACAAACAAGTTTTCGTATCTAATATAGAGAGTTATTCGAAAAACAAACTCAGTCTATTATACAATAATTAAATAATCAAAAGAAACGAAAATCAGTTAGCTGCGAAAAAGATGTTAAAATTAACAATAATTATGATAAGAAGAAAACTGAATGGATTGAGTTATAACATATAATTTATATAAAGAGATTCATTAGCTTGCTTTAACTCAAACCACTTATTACGAGTTTTATTCAGTCCTTATTGTAGTAATAGTATAATGTTAATTACTATTACTTAAAGGGCTGAATCTTTAAGTAAAAAATGTTTTTCCCTTTAATTGCATATCACGGTAGAATGTATTTTTTTTTGTTTAAAAATTCTTTCGTATTTTCTAATCATGTAGATTTTAATGGTTTATTTTGCATTAATCATATTTTGTTGTTTATACAATTAATTTTTGATAAAAAATTCAATAAGAGCTAACTAACGCTGAGCGCCAGTGAATTGCGGAGCCTCGGGCTCACTGACTTCGATTCCGCAAACATCAGATATGAAGTAATCCATGCAGGCTTGATATAATTGAATTTGTGCGATCACATTGCCCTTAGATGTGGGAAACTTTTCTTCTGATTCGGTCTTACATTGTCTGTGATAGCTCAATACCTGGTCTTCGATTTGTTTGGCCAATTTCTTGTTCCTAATCTCAGTTTCAGCCTTGGCGAAGTCATATCCACCTGAAGAGGTAAACCAGCCTTCGCTTTGTAGAGCACATGCAGCAATTTGTTCTCTATGAAGTTCGACTGTGTCTCGAGTTATGTTTGGTGGCAATGGAGTTGTTTCAAGACATTTAGTGATGACAGCAGCTTTGGTCATCTTTTCCTTATCTGAAGGTTCTAATTGTGGACATTTACCCCAATTTATTTGTGGTCCCTGTGCTACCGGTGGTTGTGGCTGTGCCTGAGGTTGAAGTTGTGCTGGTTGTGATGCGAACTGTTGAGGCTGTGGCTGTTGGTTAGGATCGAAGAATTGTTGTGGTGGTTGTTGTTGGTTAGGATCGAAGAATTGTTGTGGTGGTTGCTGTTGAGGAAGATACGCGAACTGTTGTTGTGGTGGTTGTTGTTGTGGTGTTACAATGAATTGTAGCGGTTGCCCATTAGCCTGCTGTTGTTGTTGCTGTGCCTGTTGCTGTTTCAAGGCGTTCAGCTGTGCCAATAATTGCTGTTGTTGTTGAAGTGACAGAAGTTGTGGCTGTTGAGCCTGTTGTTGCTGTTGATTAGCAGTTGCTACAGGTTGTGTTCGAACAAGCATTTGCTGACACTGAACATTTACCAAAAGAACTGAAAAAACGAAGCTAACAACAAGAGGCAGCATTTTGTGTCTAACTTCTATAATCTAATGCTACCGAACGCTAACGAGGATAAGGCACTAATAGTGAAAACAGTTGAAGAGCGTTCGTCTTTATTTGATGCAAACCGATCACTAGACTAGTGAGACTGCTTCCAAAACAACTATTACTAACTAAAAAGTTGTACTGCAGTAGTTGTTCTGCCTGTTGCTGGCAGTGATCAACCAACCATAAGGACATTCTTTCTATTCGCTGATACCTATATCGAGTCAAGCTGTTCTTCATACAGGTATTGGCTATGGGCGACCCATTAGTTCAGTGACCCATTTCAATATTTCAATTAATAGGTCACGGCTAATACAATATTGTCTAACTTTTTATAAGAGACACTATGTGTCAACTGCTAATGCTCTACAATTAACTAATCACCTATTGTTCACCAATTACTCTATTATCAAGTTTATGTAACTGCTTGTGGAACTTATTTATCTTGCTTAATTAATAATTGTTGTCCAGAAAAGCTTTTGCCGGTTTATGAACTCTAAACTGAACACTTTTTTTTATATTAACTTTATTTTGACTCTATTCAAAAATTTTTACTTCCTCTTATAAATTCGTTTTATTCATTTACTTCAGTTTAATGTGTGCTAACCCGAACCAATTATTATATTTCAAGATAAAAATTTAAGAATAAAAAAAGTTCTCAATTGGTATGAACTTTACATTATTGTAACAAAATTTGTCATAAGATTTGAATGGCTTTAGATGTACTCGATTAGTTCATAACCTTTTAAATTAATTTAATTATAATTGTTTTATGTGTTTGATAAGTTTTCAGGACTTTAAAGTTCATTTTCAAATAGTTTTTGTTTAAGTTCATTTAATTAGTTGAGTTTCCAAGTTCTTAGATATTATTTTTTTAGATCAAATTATAATTATTAGCACATGATATCTGAAAATTTTCAGCTTCACGATAAGTGAGATAATGAAAATTGGAAACATTGTTTCCCAATGGAATAACCAAAACAATGTGACACTATTCTGCGGTTATTCTATTCTTCAATAGATAATTGTAAATTGTTTTCATAATTATGCACTATTACTGCTAATTATTGTGCATGAAACAGTCTTTCGAGAACTAAAAGTGGCACTACTCTCATTAAACTTTCTTCTCAATTCTAAATCCTATAACTTTTAATTTCTTGTTTTCTTTTTAATTTGATTCACTTCCTTAATGAACTTTTTATCAGACTAATTAATCATTAATGTAGTTTCATTTAAATACTATAGTAACAAACGGAAAAGTGATGAAAAAATGTTTGAATTTGTCTTATCTCTGAAAAAACTTCACCCTTCTATCATACTTGAACAATTTGAATCATCAGATCAACGACCCGAAGCTAGAGATCAAGCAAGCTAGAGACCAAGCAAAAAGGTCGCAATTTGCAATCAAACTTTTTAACCTATTAGCATAAAATCAAATTAACTGTCGCTCAATTTGATTATGAGAGGCATTTATCAGAGAAATATTCAATCACAATTAAATGTAAGCCATTTATCTAGATTTATGTTTACGTTCTGAAGCGGAATTTCATTAACTTTGAAATGGCATAATTTTTGCATGTTTCGGTATTTAGATATTCTAAAGACTTCATGAGCTGATTAGTAATTATCGTTAAGATAAGTTTGCCTTCTCATGATCGAAAACAATTTTCATACTGTGTTGCACATCAATAGCTATAGATTGTGTGCAAAATACAGAATCAAATTTATTAAACGAAATGTTTATGATAGTTATTCTACTTATCAATTAATTATGCATAGACACTTTTATCATTAGTTATATTTCATGATTATAGCTATGTGTTACGGTCCAGAAACTTGCTTCTCATTTGCAATCTTTACATCTTTAGACTACATAATAAGCTTAAATATGTGAACATGAGAATCTGATTGATCATTAAAATCATGTTTCATTAGCTTTTGCTGTTTATTAATGCGATTCATGTAAATGACACACGAATAGTAAGAAAAATTTAATTAATACCAAGTCTGACAACTTTCGCGTTTGGATTCACTGTAAACTTAATGGTTTGCAACTGTTTACGATTAGACTATTTACTGACTCACTTATCCGATGTCATTCATATCATATAAATATGAAGTAGGAAATGATAAACAATTCTCCAACAAAGTGGTAAATATCGACATTTTACGATTTAAAAAAACATGTTTGCTAAATTATTGCAAGCTTAATTTTTGCAGACTTAGTCAAACAATAAGACATGAATATTAATGAACCAAATTAGTGTTATCAATGCTTAAGGTTTGTTTGTAATGTTTGATTTTATTGTTGAATAATTGTTGATAATTTTGATGAATCATTATTATTTGTGTTTAATATGAAATACTACTTTATTTAAGTCGTAATAACATGCTTTCTGCTCATTCACTATCAAATGCTTTATCTAATTTGCAGTTATTTTACAAGGGTTTAGCTGTAAAACGAGTTTAATTTGATAAGCATTGCATGAGATTATATCGTTTGATTCAATTGGCTCTTAATAAACTAAATTCAATCTAATTTTATTATCTTTTCTTGGAATAATTCAAGTATAGTCAACTTAACAATCATGAAACAACAATTATGAAAATGATTGCTTATTATTTTGAAATCAAGTTATTTTTGTTTTTTGTTTAAACTGACATGTAATAAATTGATATTTTCATCCAAGCTTTCAATCATTAGATCATTTCGGTTAATATATTGCTAGAATAAGCTCATTTGCATTAGTCAGCTTAGAATGCAGTAAAACCTCTATCTAATGTACCTCGATACAGCAAAGTCTCGTTAAGACGAACCATTTTTGACAGTCTCGGCACAAGCTCTACAAGCTTGATGTGATAGATTTAGTCTCGTTATAACTTAGTAGATTCCCCGATCCCTTCAGCTCAGATATATAGAGGTTTTACTGTGTATATAAATTATATATATAATTTTGGGCGATCGTCGGAAAACAGAGTCAAAACAAATATAAATAGTAATGAACACGGAACTGTCTCATCAAAAAAGTTTGATTAGTGAAATGGAAAACTGTGTAACAAAGATGACTTTTTAAAAACTTCCTACTTTTTCATGTTTTACAATATTCGCTAACTCATAAATTAAATGATTACACTTAACGCAAATATATTCTATGATTCTGGAAATCGTAATTTTATTATGTATTTGCATCAAATCTGAAACCAACTTTTGTTTATTGTTTGTGGTCTTTTTGTAAGTTTGAGTGCAATGCGACTTAACTCATGCATTCATGCAAACCATTCATATCTTGCAATTCAATCGTTAGACTCATTGTCAAAGCTTTCATTATCGATGTTTTGTATTTTTTCGCTTGACGTAAGCAATCGTATGGCAGCTGATAATTACTGCATTGAAAATCCATTGCCATAGTAGTTATGTTAATTCTCCGAAAATTGAACATTTTTTACACGTTTTCAATCTCTTCAAACGAAACAAATTTACTCAAAACTTAGCTTGAGTCACATTGAAGACAACTAAAATAAACATAATTAGTTTGAATAAGTTTTCGCAAATTCGTGACTCTCAGAGTTCTAGTTTTTTGTTTTGATTAAAAGAAAAAACAACCAAAAATTCTCATGAAAACAAACCAAGTTTAGCTAAATTTTTACCCCATTATCATTATCTCGATCTGATAAATACAAATCTGTCTTACAATCGATTTTCGCTCAGTATATCAACTTTCAAAAAATTAGTTTATGTAATCATTTTCCATGTCCTTTAACAAATTTTCGAACTTCAAAACAGACCAATCTATGAAATTAAAATTTTGCAAAGACCTTTTGCCACAGCGGTGAGCATTGAATAGTAATCTAGAAAAAATTCAATAATTTGCTATGCAAATAAATAACTAACCAATAACGAAATTTCATAGGAAATCCTTGTAATAAACACAGTGAATAATTATTGCATTTCAAAATTACAATAATTACAATTCTTCGAACCTACGCTAAGTTATCTGAGACCCAAATCATCAGTTTTTTATAATAAATATTCTAATCAGAGAAAATTGCAGTGAAATTTCCAGATATCCTTTATTTGAGAGCCTCAATGTTAGATATAAAAAATAATTAAGTCAAGTAGATTTGTGTTAGTGCCAAACCATTGCAAAATTTAAAGAGATGCTTTTGATTAATTAGTACTGTTTACAATTCAACCGCGATAATACTTAAAACTACTGATAAGATGATTGCCTACTTTCAAAGATATAGCCCAGTCATAAAATTTGAATAAAACTTCAAAATCCAATATACACAAGAGAGGTCTAAATTTGTTTTACATTTTTAACTCTGAAAATATCTAGGAAATCATATAGAATTGGAAAATTTTGCTTGCCCGAGGTGCAAGTTTGATTTTATGAAGTTTAGTCACTTCACTTAGCTTCAAGCTAACAAACAGGACAAAATAGATACTAATTGATCTCTTAACACAATTTAGATTTCACTTTTAAATGTTTTGATCAATTACCTGGAGTTATTTGAAAGGAAAACCTTTTTAAAGGAAAACTACTTTCTAACAATCTTATTGAAAATTATTGAAAAGTTTCTAAGAAAATTAGAGAATCACAAACATATTTTGATATTTAGTAATGCGCGCTATATAAATATCGCTTGTTTGCTTTTCCGAAATTTTATTATTCTGCATTAGATAAATATTAGTTTAAAGAAATTGAAAGTTACATTCCATCGACACATCGAACATAAATCAAACAATTCCTTAGAGATAACTGCGTTATACAAAAATAAGATTCAATATCATTCTAGTAACCTTCAATCACAGATGTTATTCTTTTATTATTTATTGAATTTATTTTTTACTGCAATCCAGTGACAACATCGAAGTGCAACAGAATTGATTTGATCTTCGTTTTCAATTGTAATAATGTCTGAATAACTGTTTTCTATATTATCTTAGAATTCTCAGAAATGATCTCATCAGACAATGAAGTTTGGGAAAAAAGATAAGACAAGAGATTGAAAGAATTTAGTTTGAAGGTTAATTAGCTTAATTTAAATTTTGGAAGGAAGAGACTAGTGTATTATAGAATTTAGTTGAAACCATTTTTAGAAAGAAAAGTAACAATCCTTGAAAGTTAAGCTTACACCTGTAATTGACTTTACTTCTACTCCAATTTTATTAAGGAATTCGATGTTGGGCAATAACTTTTCTAACTTTTATAGATTCCATTTATCCTTCAATTGCGCAAATCAATAGCTCATCTTCTAAAGTTCAAAGTCGCGACATTAAGATTTATGATAAGAATTTATATTGAGCTCTTGTTTTTTATTCAAATATCGTGTAGGAGCGAAAAATTTTCCAAAAATTAAATCAAGAATAAAAAGTTGAGTGAAGGATAAAACGAAGCGATGTAATGGATTTCTTAAAATAGACCAAGATTATCAATAATAAAATATTTGGTAGAGTAAACAATTTGAAGTAAGAGGCACTAAGTTATAAGAAGGGATATACAATAAACTTATCAATACTTGAACCAAATAGATGTGATTTAAGGTGAAAGCACTAAAATGTACTTCAACTTAATAACATTTAATGATAAATCATTCAAATCTAATTTGATTAGAAGTGAATCACACACTATTTAAGATTAATTCTACTAACCTTATAGACCAATTAACAACAATGTAATGTTGATTTCAGTTTATTTATAAGATAGGTATAAAGACTTTCAGATAGCAGTTGTACGAGTGAATAGAAGCAAAGCTTATTACAAGTATTTTCTAATTAAATTACAAGATGGATAGCAAAATCATTACAGTAAACATATTTTTCCTGATCGTTATAAGCAGTGGAACAATAATACCAGCAAGATTACCGATGCTTATGATAAGTAATGTTTTTGATTTAGGGCAGAGGCCAACATACATGTGGACTTGTAGATTTGAAACTGATTTTTGCAGCTTTAAAAATCAATACAATATGGCGTCATTTAAACGTCGATTCGATCTCTATTCACCATTGTTTGGCGAGACATCAATGGTATATTTGAATATTTCCACTGCCGGCATGTTTCAGGCAGCAAGACTTGAATCTGATTATTTTGCCACTGACTCTCAATCAGATGCGTGCCTATCTATTAGATATTTAATGTACGGAACTGGTCCTGTCAAAATGTATTTAATTCAACAAGATACTGAAAATAGGTGTATTTGGGTTGATAATAATGAATCAATTGATATTTATGGCCGCTGGAGAGAAGCAAAACTAACGATAGACTTGCGTGCTGGTGAACCGCGATTCTTCATAGAAGCTCACATTGATGCCCGTCCGCCTAGGTATGGTATTGTCGCTATCAGTAGAGTTTCGTTCACTTATGGTCCTTGTGATGTTAGCGACGTTAATCAATGTGCACTCAACGAAGATTCATCTGGATATGAACCCATACCAAGTGCCGTCAAGTGATTTTTTAGTCTTCTATTTAGTTACTTAGACTATTTGAGGATAGCGCCGAGAATAACGTACAAATAAGCATTCATATTAATAGCTATTTAATTGTTACGTCAATAAAATACTTAATATAAAATAACGTTTTAAATCTTGCTTTTCTTAACCTATTCCAAAGTTACATAAATTGACAAAGTAATGAAGAAAATGCGCTTACTAACCAACTGTTATTTCAAGGAATATTGTTTCAGACTGTCTGCATTATTGTTGGATGAGTTCTATGAAGTCCTATTCATAATCTTATTCAATGGAAAACAGATTTCATATCATTTATCCGACAATATCAAGTGGTCTTTTTTAAGGAGAAACGCCTCTAAGATACTTCTTTCAAAGAATAGATAAGTGACTTATCAGACATTACTGGAAATACAATTGATTTTACATTTGAGAAGATCGAAATGTTAGAACAATATAAGGACGAGATTTTCGGGATAGTTCTGAATTCGAAGTACTCATGGTCTAATAATACTTAACAAGATTTTTGGCAATCCAATTTTGGGACTCCCGGAAATCCTGAATTTTCTGTTTCGATTTCAAAATCCTAATACGCTACTTTAGTCCGGATTTTCTAAATTTCATTAACAAAAACTAGTTTTTTCTAGTATATTTTTGAGCATAGTAATCTAATTAGTGCCCATTAATTATTATAAGATTAGAAGAACAAGATCCTTTTGTACTGTTGATATTGACGAGCAACATTTTTGCGTCAATTGGATTCTAAAGGTTCTGACTATCTGGCATCAATCTCATTCAGAATTATAGACTAAAATTTTCTTGCAACTGCAAATTCAACTTAAAAATTCATCAAGTAAGATGTAATTAATAGTAATAATGGTAAAAAAAATCTCGTTTGGGTGTTGTCAATGCCATTTTTAGCCCGAAAATCGCGTCCTTTATAGTCAATGATGAAGTTTAGGTTCAATTCAATGGTTGAAGCTATTCATACAAGTATTATAGTTATCAACTCAAAGTACCTGGAAAGTAAATTCAAATAATACACTTATAGTCGTATCAGAAGGAGAAATTTGATAAAAAAAGAGAACTCAAAACAACAACTGATTACCAATGAGTTAAAATTTTGTCCTCTAGAAGCAATTAAATGCTCATAAATTACAAAAATGTTTGAAGTGCTTTTGTTGACAAATCTGCTTGATGTGAAGTATTTGATGGAATAGTTTTGCCATTAATCTCGAACACGGCAGTGTGTCTCACATTATAAGCTGTTGATAAGATAGAGAATGATTAGTTCGATGTTTTTTTAGTAATTAATATAGAGACTGATTTCTTTTCGACTAGGTCACAATTAGGTCCTCATTATTGTTCAGCTGGAATATTGATCAGTTTGAAAGTATATTTTCAGTGTTTTATCAAGTCTTAGAGAACTGAATGATCGACTGACTCGAATGAAATATTGCAAAATCATTAGAAAGTCTACAATTTTATTATACTCACAGAAATAATTGAATAGAAATCCGAATATTAACAATAGAAAAGATAAAATAATAATGAGTTTGAAAGGAATTACGCTTTATTGAACACAATCATTATTGTTAATCTTGTCGTAATATTGTCTCCACTTTTATAATGATAATCAAAATAAGAATAATTAAAGTCTAGAATTATTCATCAAATAAGAGATGATATGAGTTCTGCAAATCAAACTTAATCTTCAGTAATGAACCAAAACTTTTTGCTTCTATCTAGTAATTTAGATCATATAAAAATCAATTTTCCTGAGTAATAAGTTTAGTTTACCGAGAAAAACTCAACAGTTATGCATTTCTTCTTATTAATAGCTGTTGTTTTGCTAACTCGCACTAATGCGAGATATCATCGTCTAAAACATATTAGGCTAGAAAATAGTTATTGCGATGGCTATACTGAATTAAGAGATGGTGATTGTTCTGCTCGATTCACTTCATGCTCATCTTTAACTCCTGAAGAGCTGAAAACAATCAGACAAGTTTTATGTGGTTTCAGATTTAATGCTGAACTTCAAACAGATCCACCAAGTGTTCAAGATAGTAATGGGGCGAGACATAAACATTTGCATTTGCCAGATATCCATGAGACAGATGCACATTCTTATCCTTGGTTGGCAACCATTTATTCTGGAGAAAGAAATTTCCTGTGCAGCGGTGCTTTAATCTCTCCACTAACTGTTGTCACTTCAGCTCAATGCGTCTCTCAACCTGGTGGTACAACTGACGAAGAAAGTCCACCTGAAGCCCCAAATGAAAGACAGTCTGCTCCGAGACTAATTGTTCGACTCGGCGAACATCATCTGAACACAAGTGCTTCGTATGAAAATGTTTACGAGTACGATGTCGAATCCATTGACATATCCCAACAGTACAACGAGCTGACTCATGAAAATGATATCGCAATCATTCGATTGGTAAGTCGTGTTCCTGTTTGTCTGTTTCCTCCGATACATATCCCAAGAAGAAACGAGTGGTGGCTTGACATCAATCATATTGAAGGCAATTCTGCCACATATATGGGTTGGGGACTGACAGGACAGAGACGATATCTTCGTGCACTTTCAGGTGAAGTTTTATCACCAAATTTTTGTCGTATTCTTTTTAATTGGGACAGAAACCAACTGAACAGAACACATTTATGCGTCGATTCTCCCTCTGGTGTATGTGTTAGTGAAGTTGGAGGACCACTCATCACTTTTGCACACGACCGTTGGGTTCTTATTGGAATCATGACTTTTGGCAAACATTGCAGAACTCCCGGATTGCCTCTTGTTTTCACGCGAATTTCTGAATTCGTTGAAGATATTTCAAGGTTTATTGAAGAAGACTTCAAAACAAATAATACGACTTCGCCTTATTTTAATGACGACTGTCATAAAGTTCATCGACATATTCACTTGGATACATTTTAGTGTTTTGATGTTAATATTTGATCAAAGTTAGAAATTTGACAGCTGCTTTAAAGCTCTTACTATCCCTTTGGTTATTCTTACGCATAGCTCAGTGAACAGCATTCGCGTTAAATAAGATACTGATTGTTGAAAACTGGATTCTTTTTTAATCAATTAATGAATAATTTTCTTAACTATTTAGCTAAACAAGCGAATCTCATGATTAAAATGCATTTAAAAGATTGTAAATAGATTTGAAAAATTTGAACAAATAAAATATATGTCAATAAAATAGTGACAAATGTAAATAATTTATTTAGACTGATGATTAAAGAGAGCTATATTGAAAATAAAATCTCAGCTAGACTTTTTTTATTTTTCTCGAATGTTTCCTCAATCTTTTCTTTTTCTTCTTTGGTTTATTTACATTATTCATGGAAGCGACCAATGATGTGATTAGTGCTGAAGGAGAAGCAGGGGGAGAATTGGGTTTCTTTTGTGATTCATAATTAGAAACGCCACTCGTTAGTCCAAGATCTCTTTCTACAAGTGGCGCCAATTTTCCTCTTTCAGCCAACATTGCAAGAAATGTAGTGATAAAATTATCGTAATTATGAGTTCTTCGCGAGTCATCGATTCGATATTTTCTTCTTTTCTCTAACTCTTCTTTCAAGTTATTTTCAGTCAAAGTGATATCTCCCTCAAGATTTTTGAGAAGTGCGACTAAGTCTTTAGCTGTAAATGCTTTCGATGGAGTATTTGACGCTGAATTGGATGATGTAGGGGAAGAAGTTATGGAAGTGATTGTAGGTGATGGAGTTGACATCTGTTCGCTAGTACTAGAGGTTTCATTCTTTTTCCGATGAAACAGTTTGCAAACTATCATTTGATTGATTCTGTCGTCTGTGTTATCACTACTTGTATTATTGGGCGAATTAAATGCAGACCCGATCTCAGATGAGGTGTCAGTACTGGAAGAAGAACTCGGAGTTGGAGATATACTAGTTTGTATTGATAGAGGAAGATGAAGATCATTGCGAACGTTGTCTTCAATAGATATGGTCAATGGCTCTCGTACTTCACAACTTTCTATATTGTCGTTATTGCCATCAGTTGTTGTCTCCAACAGTTCTTCTTGAGGTTTAACAGTAATGGCCGGATATTTGGAATAATTGTGATAATCGAGTGGAGTTGGCAGTCGTGTCGGTCTTGTTATCTCTTGTAGTGCTTCCAAAACGATGTGTCGATTTGTTTTCAATATATTTAATCTATTTAGGTAGCTCACTCTTTTGTCAGGCACGACAGCCATTAAATTATACCTGATATCATGTGTCTGCCCTTCTGATGACTGTGTTTCGCGCTCCAATCGTTGTCGAATAACTTTACGAAACTTTTCAGTCCAATACTCGTCTTCGATGGCCCCGTGATCTATAGGCAATCGCTTCAGTCCATCCAATTCTATGAGTCTGCCATTGATCGGCACATAAGACACAAAATGAAACGCATCTAGTCCGGATGAGCGTTGAGTCGAAGAAAGATTTGCAGGTCTGGATGCTGTACTAAATTTGTTCTCGATAGAGGTATCTTGATATGGAGTCGCGTGTGAATTATGAGCTCGAGCTAACTCTGGAGTGTTGCCGATCGCGTAGCCTTTGTTTTCAGGACTCATATATCGGGTATCCAACTAGATAGATTAATTCATTTATAATTCATTTGAATCAAAGTTGTATTAACACAAATATAAATAAAATAAATATATAACTCTAATTGTAATAATTGAGAAAAATAAAAGTATATAAAACTTTGGTTTTCATGCAAATCACTAGAACTTTGACAATTTCAATATTTCGTCAAAATATCTATTCCTTCACATGAACAAAACTCGAAGTACTTTAGAATTAATTGTGACTTCAAATGTAAAAAATTGATTGAAAATGTAAGACACAAACACAAGACAAAGAGTCTAAGTTTAACAAAACATCTAAACCTGTAATCTCTGCAAAACAGATCCCAATTGAATGTGAGGACAATTCAAGAGAACCGATAGCAAGGCGTGGGTGGCACAAGAATTGGGAACCACTTGTTGAGCAAAAAAGATTTCGTTAACAATGGATTCGTTTTCAATGAAATCTCCAGATTGCGAACCGGTTCCCGAGCCATTCTGGTCAGACCTCATTCTCCAACGACCTCTTCTTTCTTCAACCCATTTGAATAAGAAAATGAATCCGAAGACAGTTCCCTCGATTGGTTTAGCTAAATCATATATCTCTTCCACTTGAATGCCTTTGCAGCCGAAGTCTTCTAATAATAATGTAAATAAACCCGGATCTGATTCCAATTCTAGCCATCCTTCAGACAATCGGTACAAATCGACCGGCATCTCGATTACACTTTAATTTAATTTAAACTTTGTTCTCGATTATAAACTTAATGATAAAATGCTGACATTTTTGTAAAAAAATATTGGATTTAAACTGAATGTCAACAGTACTACCATATGAGAGCGCCATAAACGACTCGCTTTAGGGGACAATTAATAAGTGAGAAAATTCTCAAGTTTTAGAAACACTTTCACAAAATCTTCGTAAATTTTTCAAAAACTTTAGATTAAGTTCTCAACTTTTAAAGGATCATTCATTTTATACAGAACTTGCATTTCGAACTAAATTAACGTAATTTTCAAGTGGATTGTTAAATAATTTGTGAATAGATTGAATGCTTTTACTTAATTGAAGATAAATAGAGAAACTAATTTCCATTAAATATACGATAAAACAATTATTAATGTTAATAAAGTTAGTTATTAGTCCAATAATATATGTTTGGACAGTACTAGTGCCTTACATATAAAGGGATTCAGTATATCGAAGCATTAGTGAATTTGAGATTAAATTTACTTAAATTATAATTTGTGATTGAAACTATGAGTTGTCTTACTTGTAATTTACTGAGCCTTTCTTACAGTCCGCCGCATATAAAAATACAATATAGTCTTTAAACGGAAAACTTTATAGTTGTAAATTATAGTCATGACTATTGCACGTGTTTTTGTTTATTATGCGCTCTACTCTCATTAAAGAAGTTTTGTACTTTTAATCGAAGGAAACCAGCAATCAGAAAGCTTTAAATAACCAATAATGCTGTGTACAAGAAAGGCTATGTATATTAAAAAACTTTTTTCTTATAAGTGACTATTGGTCTAAGTATTCAAAACAAAATGAATGAATTGCAAATGAAGTCAAATGCTTTAACTACAACGAAGTCATGCAAATAACCAAGATTTAATTCCAATTTTATGCATTATTGTACAACAAACAACTCCATATTTGGAAAAGAAAGTTTCTCATTCTATATTTAATTAGTAATCATATTTTATAAAGGTAAATTTAATAAAAAGTTTATTTCTTTTATAAAATCTAATAGATTTTAATCTATCTTAAAGGTTGATCTTGATCTTAATTAATCTGTTAATAGATACAATAAAGGTCTCTAAACAAATACTTAATAATTGACACATTGTTTCTCTTGTTAATTAGTTTTGTTAGTCGAAGCAGCAGTTCCCGGGGCGTAAAGTGATCCGCCATCCAATACCAAGTTAATTCCAGTCACAAATGATGACTCATCTGATGCTAGGTATAAGATAGCATTTGCAATGTCTTCTGATTCTCCAACTCGGCCCAATGGATAGTTTTTCGCGTGTTCTTCCATTCTTTTGTTTATATGTTCTTTCGCGAAACCCATCGCTTCACCAAAATTTGTTTTAACAGCCGCTGGACTGCATTCAATTGAAATGAGTACAAAAATCTAAAAACTCAATTACTTATGACATGACTTACTTGACAACATTAACACGAATTCCTTTTGGTCCCAATTCAAGGGCTAAACATTTAGTAAACATGTCTAATGCACTTTTCGACATACAATAGATACCAAATGCCGGCATCTGTTAATAAGATGTATGAAAAATACAGAAGTTATTTGACTGATTTGAGAAATATTTATGTAAATAACTTACTGGTTTGAGACCAGCGACACTCGAAACATTGATGATGACTCCTTTAGTCTTTTCTAAATGTTCGACTGCTAAATGTGTTAAATAGACGACTGAACGTAAGTTCAGTTTCATTACACGGTCGTACGTATCGATAATTAATGGATCCTTGATTGAACTGATAGCACCTGCACCTGCATTGTTGACCAGTATATCAAGTCTACCAAATTTACTGATTGTTGAATCAATCAATCGTTTACAATCTTCAGTTTTTGTAACGTCTGCCACGACCTCCAGTGCTTGTAATCCTTTTGGTGATACTTTATTACATTGTTGAGCTACTTCTGACACATTTTGAGCATTACGTCCAGTGACCACAACTTGTGCACCACATTTTGTAAATGATATGGCAGTTTCTGCTCCGATACCAGAACTGGAACCAGTGATTAATGCAACTTTTCCTGTAAAATCTCTAGAGTTTGACATTGTTTTTACGATTTAAATTATAATTTTTGTGAGAAACTCAATATATTGTTGAGTACAGAGGTGTGATTAGTTTCGTACTGCACCTATGAAGGTCTAAACTATTTAGATATTGTATGATGAAGGTCGAAGAGTGATAGCGACGTAAGTCTAACAAGAGTTTTCAAAGCGTAGGGAATATAAGAGAGTACACTCTATAGTAATTTTGAGTACCTAAAAAACAATAACATCTGATCGTCAGAATGAGACAATTCTACATTTCACTGTTAAGTAGAAGTTTTATTCAACTTATTTATGTTAGTCAGGATGATGGTCAATCGGGTAAATATGTTAAGCAATTAAGTTTGTTACGATCCTCATTCCGACACAAATATTTTTGCTCTATGTTTCAAGAAAATTTATTTTGCAGGTATTCTGAAAATTTTTATTTTTTTAAAACGTGTGCATCTGTACTGTGTTTCTTCAGGTATCGAAAAGATGGTGCTTTTAAAATGCACGTTTTTATACCCATCCTCTCTGCACAAGTGTTCTCTCTTATAATCTATACTCTTTGCTACTTTAAATCTTCATAAACATTTAAAAACTTTTGATCAAGTTCTCAACTTTTAAAGTATCATTCATTTTATACAAGGCTAAGGACTATTGAGTTATGTAAACATCATATTTAAGTGGATTGTTAAACAATTTGAGAATATTTTAAATACTTTTACTTAATTGAAGATAAAATGAGAAACTAATTCCTATTAACTATACTATTAAACAGTTATTAATGTTACATTTATCTTATATATCGTCGCTCTGGAATTATACAGTCCTATCCTCAATTTTTGGCGAAAATCAGTTATTGGCATATCATTATTGAACAACTGGTTCTCTAACTAATGAATTAAAAATTTTCAAGAAATCTCATTCTCTTAGCTTTAAATCACGAAAAAACCAAGAATTTTGACGATTTTTCGCTATTTCTTGAATAATACGATATTGAACATAGTTAAAATTACCATATTTCAACTCGAATTTTAAAAACCTTTAAAACAAAAAAAGTTTGTCAAAATCAGAGCAAGTTTTGATATTTTCGAAAAATCAACCTAGCTCATTTGAATTAGTATATTTAAGGTCTATATCTCATAAGAAGTTTGAATATATGCACAAAAGTTTAAAATGTCTTTCTCTTTGCTTTTCACTTTCACCAAACTTTTAATCAAGTCACTATTTAGAAAATAAAATTCATGAAAATATAGAATTTATTTAAAATTTAATCTCATTTTAAAGTTTCTATGTTCCATTAATTGAAAAGTTTTATTATATCTATGATTTTTCATGATAGTAAAGTATAATTCCCCAATTTTATTAGAGAATTTGGAGAAATTTCAAAAAATAGCTCCGAATATTTGAATAATGCTCCAGTTTTGGGTCAAACGAATATAAATTGAATGAGATGAATTTCAAGCCTAGATGTCCACCTATCATAAAGTATATTTATTTCATATCGATATCTCACGGTTTGTCTCATCCATGATCTCAAACTTCAATTGCGTTATTCTCAAAAGTTTTTTCTCATTTTCTTGAGATAGGGTTATATAATTTCAGAACGACGATATGTACATGTCCCAAAATTGACGCTTCATTTAAATTTTTAAATAAATTTAAAATAGAAATAGGTATCAATCAACTTTTAAAGTATGATAAGCAGTAGATAATGCAGATTAATCAATTAAATTTTCAAAGTGTTCCCTTCAGTGGCTGCTAATTGTCGAAGCCTCTTGAAAATTGTCGAAAACTTTTTTGCGCAAATTTTGCTTCTAGTCTCCTCAACATCTTTCTTTATGACTGATGTCAGCTTATTAATAGTGTCTGGAGCAGTACTGAATACTCTGTTCCTGAGACATTCCGAGAGAGAGAGAGAGAGAGAGTAATAAAGTAGTGTGGTGTCTGTAGATAATGTGGCCGTTCGATATAACTTTCCGTGTGAGGATCGATGTCCAAACCTGTAAATTATAATGTTCCAAGCTCAACGATATTTTGCAATCATGTAGGTGCTTCAGATGAACTGGCGGTCATTTACACTATGTAGACTTTGAGGAGCTGTGACATTAAAATAAAAATTTTGAATAAAATAGTTTTTGTTTAGATTTAAAAAACTGATAGAGTCAACTTTGGGATGCATCGTATATGCGATAAGTTATTAATGACTTTTGCTTTAAGTTCCAAATCAAAACTTTCTTCCACTTTGGAGAATACATTATTAGAAACTAGCGATTGAGATTTCGACCATTTTAGGGTTCACTTCTAATAGAATTACCAAATACTAACTTAATGCCTCTCAATACAAGTGTCACAACTTCTGCAAACTTTTTCCAGTACTCAATTCACTGATTTTAGACTTAATCTTCAAATTTACACCAATGGGTACTCTAACTAATAATTGAATTAAGAAAATGCACTTAACTCTACTATTTACGTCTTCTGTCGATTACTTTTGAAATATAGTAATGCTTCAATATAGTGAATCGCTGTGAACTGGCAATTCAATTTTATTTTAATGAGATTTAGCCATAAAAATGTAGCTATTAGTCAAATAATGTGTTTGGACATGCCTAATGCCTTACCTATAAAGGATTCAGTATATCGATGCATTAGTGAATTTACGATTGAAATTACTGAAATTAAAATTTCTGATTAAACTGTCAGTTGTCTTACCCCCGATTTGCTAAGCCTTTCTTATAGTCCGCCACATATAAAAATACAATATAGACAAATACAAAATACAATATGACTATTATATGTGTTTTTTTGTTTGTTATGCGCTTTACTCCCATTAAAGAAGTTTACTAAGTTTTGTACTTTAAATCTAAGGAAAACTAGCAACCAGTAAGCCTCAAATAGCCAATAATGTGGTGTACAAGAATGGCTATGCATATTAAAGTACTTCTTTCGTATAAGCGACTATTGGTTTAGCAGTGGAGTATTGAAGCCGATAGGCGAAAATACCAGTTGAAATCGGTTGAAACTTCAGGACCAATGTATTTTAAATACAAAAATCGATAAATTAGCGGCCACTTGGACTATGATCATGGTTAACTTAACGATTAGTTATTTGATTAACTATTAAGCAATCCAAACTTTCTTAAAAGTTTAGAGCAAGGCGATCATGCACTCTATTAAAATAGAATTCTGTACGGATTCGCAAACTTTTATTACAATTTTTATGAACTTATTAAGCTTAAATTAGATAAAAAACAATGAGTTCTCCAACGTTTTCAACGTTACAACTTTGTAATAAAAGTTTGCGAATAGATTCTAGTGTTTCGAGCTATTTTAACCGGTATTTCCACAATTTGGCTTCAAGACTCTATTGTAAGTATTCAAAAACATAATAAATGAATTGCAAAATCGTCAAATGTTTTAACTACTACTGAATCATGCAAACACTCAACATTTAATTCCAATTTTATGCATTATTATGCAACAAACAACTCCATATTTGGAAAAGAAAGTTTCTCATTCTATATTTAATTAGTAATCATATTTTATAAAGGTAAATTTAATAAAAAGTTTATTTCTTTTATAAAATCTAATAGATTTTAATCTATCTTAAAGGTTGATCTTGATCTTAATTAATCTGTTAATAGATACAATAAAGGTCTCTAAACAAATACTTAATAGTTTACATAGTGGTTCTTTTTAATTAGTTTTGTTAGTCAAAACAGCAGTTCCCGGGGCGTAAAGTGATCCGCCATCTAATACCAAGTTAATTCCAGTCACAAATGATGACTCATCTGATGCTAGGTATAAGATAGCATTCGCGATATCTTCTGATTCTCCAAATCTACCTAATGGATAGCTCTTCGCGCATTCTTCCATTATTCCGTCTGAGAATTCCTTGCTGAGACCCATTGCCCCAAGAAAATTTGTTTTGACAGCCCCTGGACTGCATTCAATTGAAAATCAGTCGAAAAAAATCTAAGAACTTAGTTACTCGTGACATGACTTACTTGACAACATTAACACGAATTCCTTTTGGTCCCAATTCAAGGGCTAAGCACTTAGTAAACATATCTAATGCACTTTTCGACATACAATAGATACCAAATGCCGGTATCTGTTAATAAGATGTATGAAAATGAAGAAGTTATTTGACTGATTTTTATTACGTGAATAACTTACTGGTTTGAGACCAGCAAGACTCGAAACATTGATGATGACTCCTTTGGTCTTTTCCAAATGTTCGACTGCTAAATGTGTTAAATAGACGACTGAACGTAAGTTCAGTTTCATTACGCGGTCATATATATCGATAATCAATGGATCCTTGATTGAGCTGAAAGCACCTGCACCTGCATTGTTGACCAGTATATCAAGTCTACCAAATTTACTGATTGTTGAATCAATCAATCGTTTACAATCTTCAGTTTTTGTAACGTTTGCCACGACCTCCAGTGCTTGTAATCCTTTTGGTGATACTTTATTACATTGTTGAGCTACTTCTGATACATTTTGAGCATTACGTCCAGTGACCACAACTTGTGCACCACATTTTGAAAATGATATGGCAGTTGCTGCTCCGATACCAGAACTGGAACCAGTGATTAATGCAACTTTTCCTGTAAAATCTCTAGAGTTTGACATTGTTTTAATGATTTAAATTGTTATTTTTGTGAGAAACTAAATATATTGTTGAGTACAGAGGTGTGATTACTTTCGTACTGCACTTATGAAGGTCGAAACTATTTAGATATTGTATGATGAAGGCCGAAGAGTGATAACGACGTAAGTCTAACAAGAGTTGTCAAAGAGTAAAGAATATAAGAGAGGTCACTGAATTTTAATTTTAGGTATCTAAAAAACAGCGACATCTCACGTCAGAGTGAGACATTCTTCACTTCACTGTCGAGAAGTTTTGTTTTACTAATTTATGTTAGTTGGACGATGGTTAATTGGGTAAGTACGTAAACAATAAAGTTTGTTGTGATAGTCGGTTCGGACCCTCATTCTGACACAAATATTTTTTCCCTATATTTTAAAAAATTATTTTCCAAGTGCTCTGAAAGTGTTAATTTTTTGAGTGAGCATTTAGGCTGTATTCTTCCAGGCATCGAAAAGGTGATGCTTTTAAAATGCATGATTTTGATACACATCTTCTCCGCAGAAATGTTCTCTCTTATATTCAGGCTGACCACCTCTCACGCAACTCGCTTGATTATCACGCATCAGGGGGTCTGACTCACGTCTCCCGCATCTATTACTTGCGTGAGGCGAGAGTCTCACGCATTTAGAAAATTTATTTAAATTTTAAAATGTATATTAAAAACCAATTTCAAAACGAATAATTTCGATTTTTATCATAGAATGAGATTAAAATATTTAAAATATTAAACGATAAACTGTAAAGCAAAATATTTTATATCTCAAATAAGGAAAAGACAAATTCAAACAGAACTTATTATAAGTCAAATTAAAGAGTTTAGAGCGTATTATCTCAGATCTGTATGAATTGTGTTCAAATGAAGAAATAACGGGATGCTGAGAGAAGTCCAATGAGTATTTATTTGGTCAGAGCAGAAATCTGCATAAAGTCTAGCATTGAGTTCGCTGATTACATTTCAAAGAATTTCAATTAAAAGCTGCAAAATCTAATAAAACTACATTTCAAATATAATTAATTATTCGCTAGTAATTGATGCGATTCTCAGCGCTAAAAGCTTTTATGTAACTTAAGGGTAAAATTGATTTATCTCGGGAGTTTCATCGAAAAAATCCCTTCGTATCAAAATCTCACGCCACTGACCCGAACCGAGGTGGTCAGCCTGATAATAAGCATTAGATAATGCAGATTAATCATTTAAATTTTCAAAGTGTTCTCTTCAGTGGCAGCTAATTTTCGAAGCCTCTTGAAAATTTTCGAAAATTTCTTGTGCAAATTTTGCTTCTAGTCTCTTCAACTTCTCTCTTTATGACTAGTGTCAGCTTATCAATAGTGTCTGGAGCAGTACTGAGGACCCTGTTTATATGATATTCCGAAAGAAAGTAGTAAAGCTGTTTGATGTCTGTAGATAATGTGGCCGTTCGGTATAACTTTCCGTGTGGGGATCGATGTCCAAGCCTGTAAATTATAATGTTCCAAGCTCAACGATATTTTGCAATCATGTAGGTGCTTCAGATGAACTGGTGGTCATTTACACTCTGTAGGTTCTGAGGAGTTGTGACATTAAAATTATAATTTTGAATAAAATAGTTTTTGTTTAGATTTTAAAAACTGATAGAGTCAATTTTGGGATGCATCGTATATGCAATAATTTATTAATGACTTTTTGCTTTAAGTTCCAAATTAAAATTTTCTTCCACTTTGGAGAATACATTATTGGAAACTAACGATTGAGATTTCGACCATTTTAGGGTTCACTTCTAATAGAAGTACCAAATACTAACTTAATGACTTTCTTTGCGAGTGTTACAACTTCTGCAAACTTTTTCAGTACTCAATTCACTGATTTTAGACTTGATCTTCAAATATACACCAATGGATACTCTAACTAATAATTGAATTAAGAAGATGCACTTAACTCTACTATTTACATCTTCTGTTGATTACTTTTAAAATATAGTAATGCTTCAATATAGTGAATCATATAGTGAATCTCTGAGGACCGGCAGTTTAATTTTATTTAAATGAGATTTCGCTATAAAAATGTAGTTATTAGTCCAATAATATGTGTTTGGACAGGACTAATGCCTTACCTATTAAGGGATTCACTATATCGAAGCATTAGTGTATTCACGATTTAATTGACTTAAATTATAATTGAAGGCTTTCAAGAAAAAACCGGAAACGATTTGAAACTGTAATGCATTAGCGTTTAGAATACGTGATTTGCTATACCGATAAACAATTGAAATGCTTTAATAATTAAATATTTTTAATTATAGAAAATGAAAATATAGAAAATGTTAAACAATATGTGAATAATATTAATATTTCACGAATGTCTTATATTTCGGAGAAAAAACTTAAAGATATGACATCTTTACTCAAATTTTGAAACAAAAAAATTGAGAATTTTATATTAATTATTTATCTGACTTTGAATAAAATCACAATAAATAATAATTTTCAGATTTTAACGTTTTGTTAAATTTATTTCAATTAATGCTTTTTATTCGAAGATATACATTAATGCATATGTTCTAAACTCACTCAAAATCATTTCCGATTTTTCCTTGAAAGCCTTCAATTTCTGATTGAAACTAAAAGTTATCTTCTAATTTACTGAGCCTTTGTTACCGTTCGCCTTATATAAAAATACAATGAACACTTTATAATGGTAATTATAGTGTCAACTTTTTCATGTGTGTTTACTTTTGTTTGTTATGCGCTTTACTTCTTTTATGGAATTTGACTTACACTTTTAATCCGAGGAAAGCTAAGAATCGGAAAGCTTCAAATACCCAATAATGCGGCATACAATAAGAAAAACTTCGTATATTAAAAACATTTTTTTCGCGTAAGCTATTGATTTAGATATTCAAAAACATAATGAATGAGTTGCGAATCCGTCAAATGTTTTATATACTGCGAAATCATGCAAACACAAGATTTAATGCCAATTTTATGCATTATTGCGCAATATCCAATTCCATGTTTACGAATATAATTTTAGTTCTGCATTTAATTATTCATCATATTATACTTCAATAATGATAAATTTAATAAAAAAATTTGTCTCTTCTATAATGTTTGGTAGATCTTAATCTATTATAGATTAGTCTCAACCTTAATTAATCTATTAATAAATCCAATAAAGGTCTGTAAATAAAATACTTAATAATTGACACATTGTTTCTCTTGTTAATTAGTTTTGTTAGTCGAAGCAGCAGTTCCCGGGCGTAAAGTGATCCGCCATCTAATACCAAGTTAATTCCAGTCACAAATGATGACTCATCTGATGCTAGGTATAAGATAGCATTCGCGATGTCTTCTGATTCTCCAATTCGGCCCAATGGATAGCTTTTCGCATGCTCTTCCATTCTTTTGTTTATATCTTCTTTGGGGAAGCCCATCGCTTCACCAAAACTCGTCTTAACAGCTGCTGGACTGAATTGAGTTAAAAATGAGTAAAAAAATCTAACTTGATTACCTGCAACATGACTTACTTGACAACATTAACACGAATTCCTTTTGGTCCCAATTCAAGGGCTAAGCACTTAGTAAACATATCTAATGCACTTTTCGACATACAATAAATAGTAAACGGCAATATCTTTTAATAAGATGCATGAAAAATACAGAAGTTACTTAACTGATTTGAGAAATATTTATGCAAATAACTTACTGGTTTGAGACCAGCCACACTCGAAACATTGATAATGACTCCTTTGGTCTTTTCTAAATGTTCGACTGCTAAATGTGTTAAATAGACGACTGAACGTAAGTTCAGTTTCATTACGCGGTCATATATATCGATAATCAATGGATCCTTGATTGAGCTGAAAGCACCTGCACCTGCATTGTTGACCAGTATATCAAGTCTACCAAATTTACTGATTGTTGAATCAATCAATCGTTTACAATCTTCAGTTTTTGTAACGTTTGCCACGACCTCCAGTGCTTGTAATCCTTTTGGTGATACTTTATTACATTGTTGAGCTACTTCTGATACATTTTGAGCATTACGTCCAGTGACCACAACTTGTGCACCACATTTTGAAAATGATATGGCAGTTGCTGCTCCGATACCAGAACTGGAACCAGTGATTAATGCAACTTTTCCTGTAAAATCTCTAGAGTTTGACATTGTTTTAATGATTTAAATTGTTATTTTTGTGAGAAACTAAATATATTGTTGAGTACAGAGGTGTGGTTACTTTCGTACTGCACTTATGAAGGTCTAAACTATTTAGATATTGTATGATGAAGGCTGAAGAGTGATAACGACGTAAGCACATATTACATATGATGCGTTGTATGCAGTAACGACTTATAGCCTTATGAGCAGAAATCAGAAAATCGCGTTTAAATTAGCACAACTTTCAAATACATTTAAATCATTTATTTTCAATAATTTACTCATTTCTTAATATTTTTCTCATGTTATTCTGCCATAAGATTGGATGTGATGTACGTTTCTTTCCATTTTCTTTAGACTTTTGCATCAATTAATTATTAATCAAGTCTATAGGCGTTTGTCTATTTATAACACAATTAGTGAAATTTTTCAAGTTATTTTTCAATAAGTCACACGTTTTAAGATTTTAAAAATCAAAACAAATGAACGCAAACAAAAAAAATTTATTTCAAAAGCTTATAAACATTTGACTCACATTTAAGTTAGTATTGCATAAATAATTGAAATATGCAGTTAACACACTCATATGACGCATAAGTCCAAAACTACTCTTAGTTGTAATGCTTTTCTATTTGAATTAGAGACAACTTCTTTGCCAATTTAATTATATTTTCCTCATTGAACATATCATGAAAATTTGTCTGAATGTAAATTAAGACCTAAACATTGATTTAGTGCAACAATCCTCAAACCTTATATCTCCACACAAGTCGTTACTGAATCCAATGCATCATATATAACATTGAATAGGATTTTATTCACCATATTTTAGAATTGCTGTGTAGTTTGCAGTGCAACAAATAGCTCTAATTTGGTCGCTTTTCAGCCAATTTTAAACTGTGAATAATTCATTTTTATAATTATTATAAATCTTGTATTGATATACAGATTGTCCAAAATAAAACTAAACTCAAATAAAGCAATTAAAGGCTTTTGACAATTCGATATTTTAATTGCAAGTAATATGAATTAGTGATATACTGAAAAATTGATCTATCAAAATGAACTTTTATTAATTTAATGTGGTAAACAAGAATAGTGTTTAGAAATTTTCTCTACAACATATGTTTATTAATGTTATTAATGTCAATAATAGTAGCATTTGTTGGTCCTTATTTTACAAAGCTTATCAGCAAATTCTTCCTTGGTTCGATCACAAGACTTAGTTAACAAATAAGTTTTATTAATATAAACTCTGTTTTATTGAGAAGACCATTCTAAATGCTAATTTTGTTTTTATCTTAAACATTATGATTAAAAAGTTGACTTTTGTTTTACTTGTTTCAAACTTAATTCATAAGTTGCGATGTGCGATATTAAACAAAAATTGTACTCAAAATCTGAGTTTAGTTTTATTTTGGACAATCTGTACAAAAGACTCATACAATGCCAGGCAAATTAGAGCTATTTACTGCGCTGCAAACTAGACGGCATTTCTAAAATGTGGTAAATCAAGACCTATTCAATGTTATATATGTAATATGTGACGTAAGTCTAACAAGAGTTGTCAAAGAGTAGAGAATGTCAGAGAGTACACTCTATAGTAATTTTAAGTATTTAAAAAACAGCGACATCTGATCGTCAGTGTGAGACATTCTGCACTTCACTGTTGAAAAGCTTGTTTAACTTATTTAAAGACCATGATTTTCGGGTAAAACCCGAATTTTCCCGATAATTCCTGCCAATTTTAGCTAATATGTTTTCGGGTAAAATCCGAAAATCCCCGAAAATTCCTAATTTTAGAAGTATGAAATCCCTAACTTATAAATAAAAAAGTCCTCAAAAGTACACGTGATTTTGTTTTGATAGATATTTATCTTGATATTTATGATAAATAAAAGCAAATATATATGTCTAAAAAGAAAAGAACATTAGATCCTAATTTGTCAATAGTTGCTCTTAATTTATTATGCATTACATTTGGAAGTTTAGACGCTGGAAGATCTTTTAGCAAATTTCGTAATGTTTTAACTTTCAAACGGACTAAACTTTATCTTGAAAACCTCAAAAGATCTACTATATTATATTTGAATGGTGATATCAAATGTCATTTTTCTAATTATTAGTCAAACTAATTGTACATGTAGTTACAATTGAATCAATAAAATTTTTTATGAAACCCGAAAACTCCCGAAATTTACTTTTAAAATTAACACCCGAAAAGACCCGCCGAATTTCGTTAAAAGTAACGCCCGAAAATCGTGGTCTCTAAACTTATTTATGTTAGTTGGACGATGGTTAATTAGGTAAGTATATTGAACAATAAAGTCTGTTGTGATAGTCGGTCCGGATCCTCATTCTGACACAAATATTTTCGCTCTATGTTTCAAAACAACTCATTTTGCAAGTACTCTGAAAATGTTCATTTTTTAAAAAGTGAGCATTTATGCTTTGTTCCTCCAGGCATAGAAAAGGTGGTGCTTTTAAATTGCATGATTTTGATACATATCTCCGCAGAAATGTTTTCTTTTATATTCTCTACTCTTTGCTACTTTCACAAACTCTTCGTAAACTTTTCAAAAACTTTAGATTAAGTTCTCAACTTTTAAAGGATAATTAATTTTATGCAGAACTTGCATTTCGAACTAAATTGACTTAATTTTCAAGTGAATTGTTAAATAATTTGTGAATAGTTTAAATGCTTTTACTTAATTGAAGATAAATAGAGAAACTAATTTCCATTAAATATACAATAAAACAATTATTAATGTTAATAAAGTTAGTTACTAGTCCAATAATATATGTTTGGACAGGACCAGTGCCTTACCTATAAAGGGATTCAGTATATCGAAGCATTAGTGAATTTGCGATTAAATTTACTTAAATTATAGTTTGTGATTGAAACTGTGAGTTGTCTTATTGTAGTTTACTGAGCCTTTCTTACAGTCCGCCGCATATAAAAATACAATATAGTCTTTAAACGGAAAACTTTATAGTTGTAAATTATAGTCATGACTATTGCACGTGTTTTTGTTTATTATGCACTTTACTCTCATTAAAGAAGTTTAGTAAATTTTATACTAGAGTATAAACTTATAGGTATTTTCAGGAACCGACCCGAACCGAAACCGTATTAAAGAAAGTAATTTTTAAAGTAAAAAGATTTTTGTCTTTTGGATTGACCACTTTTTTCACTTAAATCACATTCTTCTGCATCTGATTGACTCATTTTAATCACTTGTGTCACATTAAGTACACAAAGAAATACAGAATGTATTACTCATTCGTTTGCAATGCGTTTGTAAAATAGATATTATACTACAGTTTGATAAGTCACTATTTTACTTTGCATTTGAAAAGACTTTGAAAACCAATACTTATTTGCAATAATTAGTTTTAAACCAATCCTTACAGACCCGCACAGACCCGTTTCAAAACTTAAGAAACCGATCCGAACCGAAACCGTAATATCTCAACCCGAACCGTTTTCGGTTTCATACGGGTCTGCTCGGTTTCGGATTTTCAAATTTATACTCTATTTTATACTTTTAATCGAAACAAACCAGCAATCACAAAGCTTTAAATAACCAATAATGCTGTGTACAAGAAAGGCTATGTACATTATAAAAACTTTTTTCTTATAAGTGACTATTGGTTTAAGTATTCAAAACAAAATGAATGAATTGCAAATGAAGTCAAATGCTTTAACTACTACTGAGTCAAGCAAACACTCAACATTTAATTCCAATTTTATGCATTATTATGCAACAAACAACTCCATATTTGAAAGAAATGCTTCTCATCCTATATTTAATTAGTAACAATATTTTATAGAGTTAAATTTAATAAAAAGTTTATTTCTTTAATAAAATCTAATATATTTTAATCTACCTTAAAGGTTGATCTTGATCTTAATTAATCTGTTAATAGATACAATAGAGGTCTATAGATAAAATACTTAATAACTGACACATTGTTTCTCTTGTTAATTAGTTTTGTTAGGCGATGGAGCAGTTCCCGGGGCGTAAAGTGATCCGCCATCTAATACCAAGTTAATTCCAGTCACAAATGATGACTCATCTGATGCTAGGTATAAAATAGCATTCGCGATATCTTCTGATTCTCCAACTCGGCCCAATGGATAGCTTTTCCCATGCTCTTCCATACTTTTGTCTATAGCTTCTTTGGGGAAGCCCATCGCTACAGCAAAATTCGTCTTAACAGCCGCTGGACTGTATTAAGTTAAAAATGAGTAAAAAATCTAAGAACTTGATCACCTGCAACATGACTTACTTGACAACATTAACACGAATTCCTTTTGGTCCCAACTCAAGGGCTAAACATTTAGTAAACATATCTAATGCACTTTTCGACATACAATAGATACTCAATATCGACATCTTTTAATTAGATGTATGAAAAATACAGAAGTTATTTGACTGATTTGAGAAATATTTATGTAAATAACTTACTGGTTTGAGACCAGCGACACTCGAAACATTGATGATGACTCCTTTAGTCTTTTCTAAATGTTCGACTGCTAAATGTGTTAAATAGACGACTGAACGTAAGTTCAGTTTCATTACACGGTCGTACGTATCGATAATCAATGGATCCTTGATTAAACTGATAGCACCTGCACCTGCATTGTTGACCAGTATATCAAGTCTACCAAATTTACTGATTGTTGAATCAATCAATCGTTTACAATCTTCAGTTTTTGTAACGTCTGCCACGACCTCCAGTGCTTGTAATCCTTTTGGTGATACTTTATTACATTGTTGAGCTACTTCTGATACATTTTGAGCATTACGTCCAGTGACCACAACTTGTGCACCACATTTTGCAAATGAAACGGCAGTTGCTGCTCCGATACCAGAACTGGAACCAGTGATTAATGCAACTTTTCCTGTAAAATCTCTAGAGTTTGACATTGTTTTAATGATTTAAATTGTTATTTTTGTGAGAAACTAAATATATTGTTGAGTACAGAGGTGTGATTACTTTCGTACTGCACTTATGAAGGTCTAAACTATTTTGATATTGTATGATGAAGGTCGAAGAGTGATAACGACGTAAGCCTAACAAGAGTCGTGAAGTCCGTTATCGATGTTTCCACTTATAATGCTAAATATTAATACAAAACTTATTAGCAGTTAAAGCCAAATAAAAATAAGGAATGTTATCTTCTCAACAGTTCTATTATTATTGGTTTATTGCATCATAAGATTTACAATAAAAATTAGATTAAGCCACATAAATGTTGCTTGGCTTGTAGGTTGTACATATATTTGTAGTATTATTTTAGAAAATGCTATTTAGTGATAGCAAATTTGTCCTTCACTATTTATAACATTACACTACTATCGATTATAGGTATTGCAATATAGTTACACATGGCTTATAGTTAGCTTTATTTACATATTGAGTTACTCAACTATTTGCACTTATTTTATCGATGCAAATTTCTTTAAGTCAAAAGGATTCAAAATTCGAATGATTTGCATTAGTCAATTGAATTAAATGGAACTGTTGATTAAAATTGATTTGATTAGCAACTCATTTTATTCTCGATTGTATATATCTGTTCAAATTGATTGTTATGCTATGAACATTAATTTGCATTATATTCGGTATAAGCTTTTATGATAAAAATTTCAAGTTTTGTGGTTTATTGTATATAAATCTTGGTAACTGTAAAGTAAATAAAACTGTCTATTAAGATACCTGTAAGATAAAGTAATCAACAATTTAGCTTATCAATAAAAAATAGTACAAAAAAGAAAGTCAGTTCATAAATATTGTACAAATTTCATGCAAACTCAGAATAAAGAAGCAATAATATGAACAATTTTTATGATCAACAATTAAACTAAACAAAAATTTTGAAAATTTTATCTACATTTATCTGTATTTTCACTTGCTCAATAAGCTCAGCGAGAATTTGAAAAACTGAGTCTTTCACTGTACTAAATAATAAGCACAACTTAATATTGAAGTTTAAACTCCAATTTAATCACATTTACCTTACAATTAAAGAGGAACTTGACACTTGAAAACCTAACAGTTGTTGATAGCAACGAGAGGATCTAATGATTATATCAGCCCCTCTGTCTCTGTAATTACTAAATTTGATTTTTAATCTGCTCTGACAATTATATTGAATATTCTATAAGTTTCTTAATATCCTGTATGCTATAGTCTGATGAATAGCATATCATAATAACTTATCACTTCTGGTTGCTATCAAGGATTATTAAGTTTTTAAGTGTATATCTGAGGTGTTAAGCATAACTCTTGAAACTTTTCTCTAACTTTTATCAGTTGAAAATAAAAGTGAAGAGAAAATGAATGGAGTAAAGTCATTGTAGCGCAAAAGTGAGTTCAGTTGTCAGTTTAAATGGTATCGATATGCGAACACCTTATCCGTTACTCTGTATGAACTTTACCATCAAAAGTGTAATCCACAGGCGATTATATACGACATACGCCAGTATTTGATTATTTCCACTTTGAGTCCTGCATCGCATCATATTTTCAGATCTGAACTCGTTTCGCGCTCCGCTACCGAAATGGAACTATCAGTTGAGTGCAGACACTGCAGTCACCACAATGTTAGCGATGGCTCTATTTTGTCATTCGCTCTATATCTTCATATTTGGTTGACTTTCATACAAAATCACTCAATACTATAAGTCATATTAACAGCAGAAATTTTCTGCAATTTAATTATTCACGAAATTAATTACTTAACTGTAATCTCTGACAAATTAAAGAAACTCTTGATTATAACAATAAAAAACATTCTAACTTTTTAATGAATAAGCCTATAGAAAACCGAGCCAAAATCGTTTTGTTCAGGAACTTCCCCACAATATCGGGTAAAACTTCCACTATTGCTAACTAACACTTTTGATCAATTCATTTGGGAGTAGTATAGAGCTAAGAGCGAAGTGTTTGATGAAGATTGACTTGTGAAGGGTGACAATTGAATAAAAATGTGTTTTCTATGATATAATATACTCTAAAGCCATACTTCAATACCATAGAGAATTGAGCATCTCGTTAACTTTTTCTATTGAATTCTCCTATTTTCAGCTTTAGACAAAATATCCACATTATTACTGTACACTCGAACCAATTGCGTACAGTGTTGTGACTTTGTGATGCTTTGGTTCAATACAATCTACTCTTGCTTTAATCAAAGAGGATTAAATCGTTTCTGCTCAGTTTCATTGAAATTCATCTTTTCGAGCTCTTGATAGTTTCACTCTTAATATTCACATGATTTTGAGAAAAAATCTTGTTTAAGCTAAGCACATTAGTTATATAATCTGATATAATATTTATCTACCATAAGAATAGTTTATAAGTGTGAAAATTTGAACCGAAACTGTATGCTGAGTAGTGACTGAAATGCACCGCATGATCACTTTACACGCTTTGTTAAGCACTGATTGTGCTTCCCATCAGCACATAACCGATAGCTATTCAATAATCTGTTATTCCTTTGTGTAACGTTTTCAAGTTTTATGCCTGTCTCTAAAAAATGCACTGACACCAGTGTCACACAAGATCCGTAGCAAAACATTTGATGTTTTCCTAGTGATAATCAAATTTAATGGAGCCATATTTTATTTTATTTCGATATGAAAAACCTCATTTGGTTGGTTTTCACATCTATCACAAAAAAAATTCACATGAGGGTTTCGTGGCTATGAAGTTAGTATAACTCCATAAATGACAAGTCATTTTTTGTTAGACAAATATTTTTCGATAATTTAATAGTAATAATACTGGATGCAGAAATACAGCAAAGGATGAATCCTCGAGTTGTGAAATTGAGTGCACAATTATTCAATAGAACTCACCACATAATTAACAATCTTTCTGTAATATTTGAATTTGACTTTAAAAGTAAGCTTTCGCACATTACAGCTTTTCATGTAAATCGAAGGTACATTAAAAATGCCAGTTTGAACTTTAGTTTTGACTACCAATTCTAACATAGTTGAGTGAGAAATCAAAATTTTGAACCTCGTTTTGAGTAGTGGTCAAGTTAATGCTTTTCAGAGAATGTAGGGCCTTTAAGGAGAGGGCTCGTGTATATTCTTACACGAACTACATAAACCCTCCTTAAAGCTCTGAATACTACATAAATGCGAAAACTGATTTCGAGTAGCATTTTAACTGACATACTTTTAATTTGACTTCACTTAAAACATCTTTCGTTGTATTGTTCAGCTTGCTTATTTAGTCTGCAAGTTCTTTAAGTCAGAAAATAGGTTAGAAGTATGAGATCTTGACTGAAAATCACGACCTTTAAAACACTATTACCTAAATGTTTCATGAAAAACAAAGTATTGAAGCTTAATGCGAGTCAAATTTTAGAGTAAGAATTAATGAAACGCTTGTCGTTTGATTGGCAAACTCAGTTTAATAGCTTTTAGGAATTTACTTGATGTTTATGTTAATATATTTTTGAGCTTTAGTTTGGGTGTGTTTCATATTTATATTAAGTTTTATAGTATAATGATGCAAAATATGTTGCCATTTATGCATTCATAAGATTGTTGTATCCACACCTGCCATACGGACATCATCACAGCATAAGTGTTGATATACTATAAGTTTGAGAGAAGTGTCAATTGCGTGCATCATTTTCTGCCACAAAATTGTCCACAAATCTTGTTCATCCATTTATTGCCGGAGCAAATAAATCCCAAATCATGGGCTAACGGGATTTAATATGCATTAAGATATGCTCTAATGCAGGTGTTAGCCTATCAGCTTATAATGGCACTGAACAATACACTCTTCAATGTCTAAATCTTATTGTGCCCAATCATCGTACTTATTCTGAGTACCTTTCAATTTTTAAACATGTAGAAGATGGAGCAAATTTCAACTCTTAAATTAACAGGACAATTTCTAATTTGTACTCCAGTCGTAAAATTGACTAAACAATAAATTAATTGATTTGCAAATAATTCGATGAAATAGGAATCGATTTGTAGGATAGTTTAGACATTATGAACAATAAAGGCTGAAAAGCAGGTGCAGTTCCAATACATTAATTGATGTGTTTGGCAATAATGGCATGTGTGCTAACTTTCACAACTAATAAAGTGATCATCTCAGGCACGCACTCCACGCTCATGATCACCACAAACTGTTTTCTTCTCCGCCTATCCATTGCCATGAATTGCTGCAATCATCATCTCTCCTCCCATCAATTGATGCGGTAGAGTCTGCGGTACTCAAAGATGCCTTTATTTATAGGTCTACTGCCAATCTTTTAAACGTTTTAGTTTCAAATTAGTTTTATCTCTTTCACGTCCACAGAAGACTTTCAAATTTGGTTCAAATTATTTCCATTTGAATACTTATGCCACACACAGGTAAGAATTTTTTCAAAAACTTCATTCAGATTCAATTATAGTTTTCACTTTAAAGCTTTTACTCTTACATCTTAAAGCTGCAATCTCTATATTTTCTATATAAAAGTATAGTATTTGACTTGAGAATACTTGATTTGACTTGATCAGAGTGTCAAATCTATTATTCAACTAATTTGTTTGCTTTAACAATACTAATATTCTTGTTTGGAATAGCTATATAGTATCTAGAAGGTATCCTTCTTCGGAATCAGCTTTTCTTTGTTAACCGAGACTGAATCTCTATTTTATATTTCATCAATGATTATAAACTGATTTAGAATGAAGGGGCTTTCCTTTTCAGTTTATATGTTCAAGAATAAAGGTTGAATTTGAAAATAAATCGTTTTATGTTTTATGTTTTTAAAATAAGATAAAATATTCAGTTTTCAAACAAGATGAGAAACTTCGTAAGATTTTGTGAAACTATTGAACTTTTGCGATATGCTCTAGTTTCGAAATTGAATATACGTTTGTAAAAAAAACGGTTCATGAGAGCTGTTCCGATAAAATCTTTTGTTTACTCCGACTTCAAAGTTCCTTTATGCTCGTTTCTTTATATGACTAAACTCTTTATGACTAAATATTTTTTGTATGGAAACTAAAACTTAACTATATTGAAACACTAAACAAGGTCATAAACAAGAGGCGAAACGTCAACGTTAATGGTATGAGAAAGTTATACCATAACTAACCATAACTTTATGATGATTTTGAGGCTTTGTGGAAATCAGTGCAATAGGCATAACAGCTAATATAGAGTCATAAGCTGTCAGTCATAAAGTTAAACTGCGCAACAAATTTGTTTGTTTATGATGTTTAGGCAGTCTTGTAATAAGCCAAATGCATCAGTTTAATAAAGCTGAAGATATAGCAACTAATACTATTGTAAATTCTGTTACATTTATGAAACGAAATCACTAACTCTTCTGATATGTTTTTGTAATATAAAAACTACTTTGATTTACAGAGAGTACTGGTAGAGCACTAAGCTTGAGTCACGAGAACAAAGCTCTTTTGCATCTCATAAACTATAGATTTATCCTATAATGCATAGAAATTTTGAGGATCGAAAAAATGACCAAAGTCTATCTTGAATTCACTCGAAACTTTTGTATCTGAAAGTTTAAACGATAAAACAAGTTATTCAAACAAGATTTGTATTAATTGTTCCGATCGTGAGCTTTAAAAGATGAAAATTAGAAACAATGCATAGAAAGGCATTGCAGTGAAGTAGTCTTTAAGTAACGTATAACTGAAGCTGAAAAGCAGTCTTTTTGGTGAGAAAATATTAAAGCTTGACTTTTTGAAAATAAAGGTCAGGCGGGCATCAACCAATTGGGTGGACTTTTTGTGAACGGAAGACCACTTCCACTCCACGTACGGCATCGTATAATAGAATTGGCTCTATTAGGAGTCAGACCGTGCGATATTTCGCGCCAGCTTTTAGTCTCACACGGATGTGTCTCCAAAATACTTACGAGATTTTACGAGACAGGTTTGCGATTTAACTATGCTTTAAGAATATTTTACTATATTCTACCCTTTCTTTGCAACTTTTCTATGATTAATCATGAGACTACAATTTGTATTAGTTAAACCATTATTTACAATTAATATTATTAATCATGATTCAGTTTCATTAAAAATTTTTGAGATCAATAATCATTTTTTTAGAAATCAATGCATAGTTAGTAAGCATTTTAAAGCATGATTCGAGTAAAATCTTAACCGTTATCTTGACCGGGTACAATTCTTGATAAATAAACTCAATTACAAATAGTTTGAAACCCTTTGGTATTCATTAACATTGACAATCATTTATTTTCCAACCAATAGGTTCAATAAAACCGGGTACGAATCATTTACGTAAGATAAATGCTAAAACTATACATTTTTATCGAATTTCTTTGAGTAATATCGGAAATAACAAATTAGTTTCAGAACTGATGAATTTTTTAGAGAAATCTGTTATTTACGTCTCTAAAGTATGATTGAGTTCTAGCTGAATGAGTAAAATAGATGTTTCATGCAATTGATGTATTTGAATGTTGAGTGCAACTCGTGAACTCATTATTGCTTTAGTCAGCTTTGCCAACCAATTATTGCAAAACACGCTCAATAACTATCCACTACATGCAAAGGTAAGAGCGTGTTAGTGCTTGTTCAGTGTTACCTAACCTTAATTGAACTTAAAAGCGTGATTTGCAATAATTGTTAGGTAAAAGCATATTATTTTTCGAATACTATTCAGAAAACCAATACATTATCGAGCAGTTTAACCGAATTTTTTTTATAATTTCCAACGCCTATAAAGTTGTTTCCGATAATTGCTCAAAAAGGTTGTTTAGCATTAGAAAAATAAAAGAAAACTCAATGTTAGGATCTATCGGTGGCTCAAAGCCGAAACACGTGACAACACCAAACATTGTCAGAAGAATACTTCGACTAAAGCAAGAAAACCCAGCGATATTTGCTTGGGAAATAAGGGATCTTTTGAGACGAGAACTCACTAATTATAATCAAAACCAAACTAACGATTCGTCTGCTAGTTCTGCCTCCTCGTCTGCTGAACAAGAATTGAACATAAATGCGATTCCATCGATTTCTTCAATTAATCGTATACTAAGGAATGGTGCAAATGCAATATTCGATTGGACCACTAATGTAAACACCTCTACTGTTCCTTCCAGTGAAAGTGTGAACAGCTATAGTGAAGATCTCAGTAAAAAACCCCAGACCTTGTGTCCACCAGTTTTGAGTAAGTATGAAAGCTTTATGAAGGATAAATCAATTTTTACAGATTAAAAAACTATAAGATATTCGATTTGTAGTCAAAAGAAAACAAAGAAAATTCAAAACTTATTCTATCGAAGAAATTCTTAAAAATGATGATTTTGATGATAATGAACAAGAAGATCAAAGCAATCAATACCAGACACAGTCACAACAATCTTATCATTATCAACAAAATCAAGGACAACAAACTCAACAGTTAACAGTTCAGCAACAACTTTATTACTCATACTATTATCAGGCATTGATGGCAGCCAATTATAATGCAAATTATAAGCAAAATGGCAATAACACTAACAATGTTGCATATCAGCAACAAATCACACAAACTTCTGGTCAACACTCAATACCAGTGTCGCAAAATCTTTATCAGCAACCATTACAAATACATCAGATACCAAGCGAACACTTCCAAACACGTCCGTTTCAGTAGTTGTTCACATTTATTTTTCATTTAAAAATATGAGCAACGATTAGAAGTGTTTTGTGTGTAATTTAGTCAGGAAAGAATTCAAGTTACCTTTAGATGATAGACACAAACAGATAGTATGAAAGACTACTTTTATCATTTTAGTCAAACAGCTTATATTATGAATATTTAAGGTGTCGATTTATTTCTTTTAATCATTATAAAATGGTCTCATTTGATGTTAAGTCATATAATAGCAAGTCTGTCATGTTAAACATAGTCGAGTTGAGTCACTAGAAAAAGTTTTAGAATACGTTTTCCTCGCGTTATTCATATTAATTTGAATTTGAATTTAGTTCTAGTCAAATGAAATTGATGCAAATTGAAAATATAAGTCAATGCTGTAAAAAATTGAGCTAATGTCATATAATTTTAAATTTCTAAAATTAAAAAAATACTAAATAATTGTAATGTAATTTCTTTTAATTTTTTTATTATGCTTATTGATAAATAACTAGATATATACAAATATAAACTTTGTAAAAACTTTAACATAAGTTGATAACTAGGTAACAGTATTTAATTTAAAACTATAATTTAAATCAGACAACTATTTGAGGTAGTATATCACCTGCTCTTCCGTTTAATTTAAGAATGTCAGGTAAACTATCAATACGTGTCGGACCAATATTTACAACAGCTATCGGTTTTTTAACTTCTGCGGCCCTCAATGCAAACCTATAACCAGAATAGACGTAAAGAGAAGATCCAATCACCAGAAGAGCATCTGATTCCTCGAGTCTTTCATAGACGCGATCGACTCTATCTCTAGGCACATTATCGCCAAAGAATATAATATCAGGTTTTAGTAAACCGTTACATCGCGGACATGAAGGAACTTGAAATTGTTGCACAAACTCTGAATTGATATCAATGTCACCGTCAGGTCTTATCGGGCTCTTTTCACTCTTTTCGTTAATAGAATCATCATAAATAATACTATTATTCAATTCGGCCAATATTTGCTGAAATAGATATCTCGAAACAGAGTATCTACACGATAGACACTTAACAGTATAACTGCTTCCGTGAAGTTCAATAATGTTTTGAGTGCCGGCCTTTTGATGCAAACGATCCACATTTTGAGTCACACAATAATGAACTTTATTCAATTGTTCCCAATTGGCTAAGCATTTGTGTCCGATATTTGGTTCAAAACTACTGAATCGATTCCAACCTAAATATAAAAAAAATATTCAAATATAAGTTAACTCTCAATTTAGAAACTATTTCAATGAATTATAAATCTCTCAAAGTGACTTTCTTGAGGAAAAAACCCAAAATATGAAAAGTTAGTTTTATTTTAAAATTTTGCCAAAGCCTTGAATGAAATAAGTTTTTAAAAACCCAATAAAAGCATTGATTTACTGCCAAATAATACCAAAATAATTTCTAGCCCAATATCTGCGACGAATCGTATGACTTTGCACAAAGTCTTGATATTGAATTGGTTTGTGGTTACTTCTAGCATATAAACCAACTCCTTCTGACCGATAGTCTGGTATTCCGCTTTCAGTTGAAATTCCAGCTCCCGTTAGAACCAAAATTCGATTTGCTGAAGATATAAATGACTGCAATCGGTTAATCTCATCATCGGTTGCCTTCTTGTGCTTTGGAACAAATTCAAGAGGAATGCTACATCTGTTACAATTGATTCGTGTCTTTATTAATGCAATCGATGAGAGACGCATTCCATCCGATATATGATTGTTATAATTATGTTTAAAATGTTTTCGTTGTTTTGAAAGTTGTGTTTTGATCACGTGTTCATTACTACATACTTTAGGCAAAACTTTAAGTGAAGTAACAATAATTTGAGTTGTAATTTACGTCAAACAATAGTCATATAATGTGTGGGAAGTTTTTCAATTTAACCATATGTTATTATTAGTGAGCAAATATTTTGCTAACAATTGTTCGAGTGATTAATAATTATTTAACACAACGTTGACTGAATTGAGTCTAAACTGTATGTAATATAAGGAAAGTGTTGTCATAAGTGTTAAGACAACCTTGTAGTAGCGTTTTTTCATGAGCATAGAGTAGCGTTCAATACAAAGTCATGGATTTTCTTATTATTTGTTTAATAACAATGTCTGCAATAATTTCGCTGCAGTTTTATCGCAAACTTATTCCTCAAATACGTATTAACTATTATAAATATATTGCAATAATTCCTCAATCAATAAATCCATTCACGAATTACTCCACAATTAATAATAATAAACGAGTGCCACGTATTTATACCCGAACTGGAGATAACGGCACTTCGGGTTTGTTTAGTAGCGAGCGAAGACCTAAAAACGACGATATCTTCGAGGCCTTGGGAACAACAGACGAGTTATCGTCTGCGATCGGTTTTGCGCGAGAATTCGTTAATAATAAAGAAATTAATTCGGAGTTAGAAAGAATTCAATGTGTTTTGCAAGATCTTCAATCTACTATCGCTACTCCACGCTCAACAGCCAAAGAGTCCATGATCGACAAAACAAAATGGGATATCAATCACTTGTGCGATCTTGAGCTCTGGATTGACAACCACTCCCTTTGTTTACCTCCTCTTAAAAACTTTATTTTACCGGTAACTCTTTTAATTTATAGTTTAAAACTTCATGTTTAGTTTGTCTTTAATTTAATTTTTGTACGATTCATTTGGACCAATAGTCCGGCGGAAAAGCCAGTTCTGCGCTTCATTTGGCGCGAGCCATCTGTAGAAGAGCTGAACGACGTCTAGTGCCACTTCTTGACGAAGGTCTTGAACTTCCAATTTTGCAATACTTGAATCGACTGAGTTCATATTTGTTTACAATCGCAAGAGTTTGTGCAATAAACGATGGCTTTAATGAAACTATTTACAAAAGACCTAAACCTCAAGACTCTTAAAAACTATATCCTTATTGTTGTATCATTTTTGCTCACATGTGATAATTAAGTTATATTTTTAAAAGTTTTTTATTTGAACTTTACTCTCATTTACAATAATAATAATTTCCATCTCAAATGAGCTAATGTTTATTTTGGCACTAGCTTGACCATTCTCACGCCTTCTGGACTCACTCGAAGGTTCAGATTCTGATCTTGATTAATTTCTCCTAGTTTATTGCCTTCATCTCCATACAAATCGTAGACATCAAACGTTGTTTTTGATGGAACCTCTGGGATTAAAGTGCTCAATGGAATTGAGTACTGCAATCAAATTGAAAGTTTAATTTTCACAATGATTGTTCAGCTGTTTTTTGCATACATTAGTTGGTCCTCCGATTTGGTTTCTATTCAAGTAAACGATTGCGTACGAATGAACATCACTAACAATAGGTGTGACTGGTTTGACCCAGGCTTCAATGGCAGCATTTTTGTTCTAATTGCAAAAATGATAATTACTTGTAAATTCAAAAATGAAATGCTGATGAGTACTTGATATTTCCTTTTGCCCATGATTCCGAGTTTGTCTTGGTTTATGGCAATAACTTTTTTGTTTTGCAATATTGCTTTAAATTCTGGTCTTAAAGCTCTCAAATCATTAGACATATAAAGTGGTGATGACCAGATGGACCACATCGCAAACTGGACTCTACTTTGATCCCACGATAGTCCGAAATCACCAATTATTAACATATCTGAAGAGTTATGCAAACTAAGAGTCGAAAAATTTCATCAAAGGATAAAGTAATTGCATACCTGGATCGAACCACTGTCCTGGTCCTAAAATATATAAATAAAGTTCAAACTGTTTGTTGCAGTTATTCAGTTTTATATATTTGTACCGTTATATTTCGAGAATAAGTCCTGATTTTCAGCATAAAAGTCAATGATATTCAAAATATCATCCCAGGAGTCATAAACATCGCCAAAGTTTCGGAAAAGATTGCATGTTTTTGTGATCGCGTCATAATTGGGATTAATTCGGGGATTGTGGAAATATTGGTATAAAGGCCACTCACAGCTAAATACAATCTTTGCGCCTGTTATCATAATGAATAAATAGAAATTTAGTAAAACAATTTTTGAATATTTGTCGCATTACTGATGCTATAGTGAAATTCATATTTGGACATAGCTGTTTTTAGTTTTGTCAGTTTCTATTCTAATTAAATATTACTGATAAGTTCAAATCCTCGAAAATGGCATTAAGATAACAACCTGTAGCATTGAGTGCATTTCCCATAATAGGATAAAATTTATCGAAGTTATGCGGATCTTCGTTACATCCGTCAAACTTGAATGAGTCGATGCCCCAATCAGCAAAAGTTTGAGCGTCGATAGCGAAATATCCCGAACCATTTCCATTCTGACTCGGATATCTGATATTTAGATTATAATTTCCTATTAAGTCTAATTATTAAAGTTTCCGATGTGGTTAATATTTGAGTTGATAAATACCCGGCACAAGTCTTCGGTCCGACGTCTCCATATATACCCAATTTGAGTCCTAATGAGTGAACGTAGTCTGCCAGGACTTTGATTCCATTCGGGAATCTTTGTTTATTGGCAACAAGCCTTTGAGTTTGACTATCCCTTTGCATTTCAGACCAACAGTCGTCAATATTGACGAACTGATAGCCAACATCAGCAAATCCATCAGATTTTAGTCGATCGGCCATGTCCTTATAGAGTTGTTCATTTATGCACGAATCCGGATATTTAACGCAATCAGTTTGACAAAGAAATCTCTCCCATGACAGCCAGCCTAATTACAATTATAACTTCTATTTTATTCTAATCAGTACAATTTTAACACTCATTGCTTTGTTTAAATTTAAGTATTATTGTTAATTTGAAGATTTCTACATAATGATCCAAATCTGTTGCTCAGGATTCAATGACAACAGATAGTCAGTAAGATTATCACAAATTCTACTGATAAATCTAAGAACTTAACTAAAGATCAAATTGGGACTACGGATAACACTTGACTAACCCATAGGAGGTGTTCTAACCAAACCATTATCGAGAGCGAGTGCAGAACTTACAACTATTAAAATTAATAACTTCAACATATTTTCAAACTATTCTCATAAACATATACTTTTCGAATGTCTTACTATTTAAACAAAACTAATATATATTTGATTTATTCTTCTATTTTGATAAATTATTAATTGATTAGTTGCTATCCAAACTTTTTCGTAATTACGTTCATATAATTGGTTCCCTTATCTATGACCGCAGCTTATTACAAAACCCCATCAACTATTATCTAAAAAATGATATTTTGTTTTGGATAATGTACATTTAGATAATTATTCGGTTTAAATTTATTTTAAATTTTTGGGGATGTTTGTGAAGATTATTTTTGAAGATCATTGACCACTATCTTGAATAAACTAAGTGTTCTGCAAAATTCAATACAATCAAATTGTTAATTATTAGTGATTTGATAGGTATGAGCTAAGTTTGATTTAGTTTATATGATTTTGCTGTATTTCATTTTTTCTAAGGCTCATTCACTCTGAAGAAAATTTAAGCTTGCATCTTAAATCAAAGTAATATGGGCTAGGCTTCTTAATTAGGATATAATCAAATTTATTTATTGACAAAAACTTGTTTTTCATCTTAGAAAGACTGGTGTTTGTATTTATCATATCTAAAACATGAAATCCCTCAGTGACTAAAGTACAAGATATGAAAAACACTTGAGATATCATTGAACATAAGTGGAAAATTCAGAGTTAGAATGTTCTCATTAAGCTTTGAACCAAATAGTGAGAGCTTAATAGCTTTTAAGTTATAAGCTCTAACAGCTCTAATTCATTAAACTGGACAATTCTACCAAAGAGTGCCGTAAATATGCCACTTTAAATGAGAAGAATAATGGTAAAATTCCAGGGCTTTAATTTGAAGCCACCAAATTGGGCGATACGCGACTGAAGATGTATTTGTCAATAGAAATTCAAGCATCAAATCAAACGACTGACTGGAAAGACAGGATAAGTGACTACTTTTCCAGAATACACTTGTACTGTTTGTATTACTCCAAGCGATTAAATAATGACAACCCAGGTGGTAGCCCCATTGGCACCTACCCCCAAATTTGATCATTAAACAATTTCTGTTTGATTTTAACATCATGCCTAGGTTCTATTTAGTCCTATCTAGTATTATTTGACTCACACTAATGTGAGCAAAATCTACTCAAATTTTTTATTATACCAAAGTTTGCTCGGAATCTTCAAAAAAGTATGCATAAGAGTGGAGTGTCTGCAATAGTTGGATTATAGCAATCAATAGATATGCTATACTATGCTATACTTGTACTATACAAGTGATGGCGAACGCATTCCTCCATGAGAAAAGCTCCGTCAAGAGTTAGATAAGGTTGGATAGTATCCATAAATGATAGGTAGTCATGGAAAACTCTTAAACGACGATAGTGTACGGGTACGCCACATTGTGCAAAAACCGGCAAATTTAATTTGATTAGTGGGTAACTTAACTTACTGTTGCAACTAAAACTAGTGTTGGGTTGGCTTTTGTGCGCAAAGAGGATAAGACAAACGACATTTATTTGTGACTGTGCTATAATGGTATAGCTCGATAGGTTCGATTGTATTTTTTGTTTTGAGTACCGTCCACTTCCTGTGACCCCACCCATCCGATATATATCATTGGGTTCAGGTCGACGAGCTGAGTAAAACTAACACACTTGACTCGACAAAATTACCTTTGACTTTTGCTACATAACTTCATTTGCCTTGACCTTACCCCTAATAATTTATTTCACTATACAAATCAATTTTAGCAATACACTTGCGTACTTGACTCCATCACGTGACCTTTGACCTTTTATTGACTGAGTTAGGTCAAGTTAAGTTAGGCAAGGGAAACTAATAAAAACTGCATAGAGCGCGAAAAGTAAGATGGAAGCGTTAAAACACTATAAATAATATACATCAAACTGAAAATTTTTTCCAGCCCCCTGCGCTCATATGTATATATATATATATATACAAAACTTTCGATAATGAATCCAACGATATACATGTTGTGTGGGTGGGTTCACGGGAAGTGGGAGGTGCCTAAATCTATAATCCTACCATTCGGCATGATTTTTGACTGAATGATGGCTTGCAATGTTCTATAAGTTGAGGATACGATAGAAAGAATATTGAAACGAGCACCTGGATGTTGCGGAGTAAGACCACCAACACTTTGTCCTCGTAGTGTTGACCAGACTGTCGAGTCTCGCTAGCCCAGAACGGTTTATGGCACGCTCTATGTTTCAATCTGATTCGTTGTGCCGGTTTTCAAGTCTGTGCAGCCCCTTACCTCAGTAACTTCTCCGTAAAGGTTGTTTAGTCGCTTAGGCTTGTGCGAGCACAGCTGGGATATCAAAAGCGACGCGAACGTTTTACCTAAACAAACGAATGGCGAACATATTTTTCAGAGGGCAACCGTTATATATCGCCGTTCAGACTGAGTAAGTAGTACGGGTTTTTAGCTTAGAGCACTATGGGAGTAATTGAAAGCGTTTTAGACGGAACACATTAGTTGCCGCGTGTGAAGTCTAATGTGTGTATGTATCTAGTAACCGACAGTGACAATAGTCTAATGAAAGTGCTCACATAACATCACTGGTTTAAGAGATGAACTTTATTTGAGAGCTTGTATCGGTGATACCTATGTGGCATCGACGTCGTGCTGAATGATCCAAGCCCACTGTAAAATTAGTCTGTGCAGTAAAGAAGCGTTCGCATGTTCAATGATGAGTATTAATTTGATGAGAGTCTTCAGAGGACAGGAAGTAACTATGATCCAAGAGTTATCTCTGTAAGTACAGTCCTCTCAGCTACACCTTTATAAGTGGACACTAGTTGCATGGAGACTGCATAATTGGCAATAGACTAACGAGGGATCGAACACTGGGCGTGAAAAGTAGAGGAGAGTGCTTACCGTGAATGTTAGGGTGAGTGGTGGTAGGACAATTGGTGTAAGTGATGAAAGTCGAGGTGACATGAGAGTAGACAGCAATTGAAATCGTGTCAACTGCAGCGATGTTGGAAGTGATTGCTATAGGCTGAGTACTAAGTTTTATTCATATACATGTATGTACAAGACTGGTTTTTTAGAAAGTCTTGGGCGGCTCAGGCGTTATGCACATTGCCACAGATATCTGGAATGAATTCTCCTTCACAAGTTCAAATACCTGTGGATCATGTGTATCATGTCAGATTTGTGAAAATAAATCAAGTTTATTTTATTTTCGTGCTCCATTATATGAGTAATGTTGTAGGTACTAAATGGCTATTGACTAGTGAACTAGAAGTCGAATTGAAACTTGAACATTAAGAGGTCTGTAAGTTTTTCATTTTAATACATTTTTAAAAAAGTTTACTCGTCAGAATAATATGAATAAAAATGTCTAAACTTTGTTACAAATATTGGGAATTTTGTTAGAATTTCCAAGTTCGAGTCAGATTTCGATTCAAAGCTTGAATCTGAATCTAATTACTGAGTCCGAGTCATCACTCAGATTCAGATTCGGATTCGGATTCGGATTCAAAGTCCTGTTGCAGAACATGTTTTATAATTTTGAGAACATATGAGTTCATATTGATATTTGATTTTTCAAACTCTTTTCGAACATCAAATTTGTTTGAATCTAGAGCCCATGAGCCTTTGGCTTCCACTATTTCTTCGCAATTAGGCCTCTTTCTTTGTCGAGTGGAAGTCATATCCTCGAATAAATCGCTTAAGGCTTGGTATTTAGTCATAAGAAGAGATTTTTCGTTATTCACGTAATCCCTGGGAAAATCAGTTTCTAATTAGAAAATTGTTGAGTCTGAATTGCCTACTGAACGGATCAATACCTCTCTGGGTCGATATGAAATAACTCTTTAGCAATAACTCCTAAACTATAAACGTCTGATTTTGTATCGTATTTCGTTGAACACAAAACTTCTGGTGCTGCATACTTAATAGCTCCTCTGTCTGCACTGTGTGATTGTTGGGCGTGTTCGTGAAATACAGCTAAACCAAAGTCTCCAATTTTCACAAATGCCCTTTTATTCGGTTTGATCTTCAACAGTATGTTATCAGGTTTCAGGTCTCTGTGAATGACTGGAGGGTTGTGTCGGTGCAAATATTGGACACCTTTTAATATTCTCGTAAACAGTTCACTCGCTACAAAGTAACCCAATGGAGTCAAGCAATCTTGTGCCTTGAGGTTAGAATCTCCTTTCATTTGGTTGATAACTTCTCTCAAATTTGTATCGCATAATTCCATTTGAATATAAAGGGTACAATCTTTTACTCCAGACTCATCTGTAATCAAATCTTCAACCCATATGTCGCTGTACTTCACAAGTCTCATATCGTCCAATTCTTGAATCATGGCACAAGTCTCCAGTTCTTTCAAAAACTCCCTTTCTTTGTCAGTGCAGAATCTGATCTTTTTCATTGCGTAGAAGTCATCACACTCTTTTACTTTGAACACTTCTCCAAAGCTGCCTTCTCCGAGTTCTTCCAATTCTTTGAAATTCGTGTAATATTTTCCATTCAGAATGAAAGTGTCGTCGAATAGCATGATTCTCCCCTGAACTGGTTTGTAATTTATCTGCATATAATGAGCAAATATCTCATCGAATGATTCGAAAGAAGTTTTTTTGGTTCTCTTATCACTTCTTCTCCCCATCTACCCCAAATATAGTATGAGGAATGAAATCTGGACTTTTTTTTTATTTGATTATAACTTTTTAACTACAAAATCAATATGAATGAAATTTTTAAGACAAAGTTTATTAGATAAAGAAAATAATCAAATCAATTAATGACCGATAGGACCCCATTATCAGCTGCTTTGCGCACTTTAGTCTTCAGGCCACTCATAAGGTTCTGGCAAACAGTAATTGGCATAGTTTTTAACTCTGTCTTTATTTTTTTTTATCAAATCCTCAACTGATTTTGCTGTCCATCCGTTAGAATAAACTCTTCTCTTCAGAATAGCCCAAAAATTTTCAGTTGGACGCACTTGTGGCACATTTGGGGGATTTAAATTTTTGGTCAATTCTTGCCACACAACCACTTCCAGGCTTTCGATCTAAACTTATACCATTGTCTACCCTATTGATAATGTCATAGATCGTAGATTTTGGTATCCCTTCAAATCTAAAATGGTTCACAATCGAACTTTTTTCATTTGTTTATTTTGCATATTAAAAATGCCAACACGTTGTCGTATTGATAACTCTTTACTTGAAGACATTTTATAAACAAATGAATGAAAAATATTTTGATTCATAGGGTTAGATAGTCTAATAAATAAGTTATAATTTGACATATTATAATCCCTAATAAGTTAATCCTAAATATTTTAGGAGGTTAATTTTAAAAAGTCCGGATTTCATTCCTCATACTTCATAAAACACCATTCTCTGTTTGTCCAGCAGAAACGTCATACTTTAAATGTGATGCGACGTCAATGAATTTACTTGAATGAAACAATCTTTTAGGAGTGAACTGTTCTTCGTTATAGAGGACAATTGGGAACTGGCGTCGATAATTACTATCGACGTTAGTTCCTAGTTGTCCGTGTTCATTACTACCCATCATATAAATGTCTCCATCACGTGACAACAACAAAATGTGCTCTGAACCACAACAGATTTTCTCAATAGTGACTCAATTCATGTACATTTGTATCGGTAAGTTCCAATATCCTACTCCAATTCTAAGTTGACCATCTATATTACAATCCCAACCGAAGACCTTTCCCGTCTCTGTCAATGCCATTGAATGTTCTCCACCACAAGCAATAGCTTTTACTTTATCATCATCGAATCCTCTCACATGATATGGCCATGTTTGATATTCGTCCTTACCATTCTCTCCATACCTAGTCTGTCGATATCTATTCCTAGCCCACACATAAACCTTGCTGTCCCTTCCATTTCCAATCTATCCACATCTATTCCTACCCCACGCATAAACCTCACCATTAATTGTCAAAGCAAGTGAATGCTTATGACCACAACAAATATCGATAACATTTTTGTTTCTCAAGTATTCATTCAATGCTGGTCTATATTCTATATTATCAAGATATAAGCAACAGAGATCACCCAAGCAGCAAAAAAGATTAACCAAAATGCAACATGCATGATTAATACTGAAGATTGGGCTGAATTGATCGACACTGGAGTTTAAGGAGGATCGATCATGGTCACCTCCCATTCCTAGTACTCCCCATCTTTTCCGATCCCAGCAATAAAGTTTGCCATCACCAATGCGCGCAATTGTATGATGGTCGCCACTCCTGAAATCAATTGCTTGTTTTCCGCACAATTACTCAACCAGTGATATCTCTGCTAATGAATCGAGAACTGTTTTCTTGTCACTCGTGATGAAGACTGCGTTTCTAAACACACTCTTTTCGAATTAATAGACCTTATCCTCTTTGGTGACCACTAGTAATACATTTCTGTGATCATTAAACGATAATTTGATATTGCCTTTGAAATATTGGTTCAATTTATCAGAAAATCGCTTTTTATTCGTCATTAGTTACAGTTTCTGATTGCTTTAAAAAAAATACTACCCAGATTGAAGTGCACAACCGATTCTGTCAAACGGTGTATACAATCGTATGCAATGCTTTTATCAAAAGGACTGAAAATGAAAACCAAATCTTAGTAACTATCTTTTGTTTATCTGTATCTGCCCCAAGTCGCTAAATGCTAATTGAATTGCATAACACAATTCATAGATAGTTATAGCATAAATTCACTTTACTTCACTTAATTCACTTTAAATAATAACAGTGCCGAGAATACAACTGATACGAACCTGATCTAAATAAACATCATATCAAATAGTATGTCATTTTAAGATTAAAAATCGATTACCGCTATACTTAATGACAGAATGTCTCATATTACATTCATTCAGATTATGTTCTTCTGATTGTTATTCAATATTTACTTCATTTTGATAGAAATTCTAAAAAAGTAGTTTCACCGACACAAAACACATTTGACTCGCTTTCGGCTAAAGTTTCAATCAGTGACTGATCTTATGGTTAGAAAGTTTCCAAACGTTTGCTAAACAAATCTATTAAGTAACAAAGTTGTCAGCAATTAAGTAACCTAACCCAGCCTAGCCTAGCCAAGGCTTATTTACAAATTAACACAATAAGAACAAAAATCCATTTAAAGAAAAAACAATTTTGAGAATTTAAACAATAAATAAACAATCGAAGTTTACAAAAAAAATACTTTCAATAAATAGAACAAATCAAAGACAAACAAATCAATTAATAGATAGATAGCCAAAACGATAAATGACCTGCAAATTACTTTTGTGTTCGGTTATAGGCAGTGATGCACACGCTCGACGCTCACGCTCGCGCTCGGTCAGAAATTGGCGCTCGGCGCTCGCGCTAACGCTCGGGGAAAATGAAACGCTCGGCGCTCACTTTTTCGAGGCGCTCGAGCGCCGAGCGTTTACCGAGCGTCAAATAAGCAAAGTCTATGAATTGAAAGGTTTTTTTTACACAAAATTATTTTTTAAAGCTATAACTTTATTTGTATGTAAATTTCATAAATATGATACTCACTCATTGAAAACCATTCAAACAAATACTTTGGTTCAAAAGCTGATATCATATATAGATACATCAGTATAACTTTGCAATTTTTAGAGCTCCTTATTCAACACTATATTCAAGAGATTAATACAGTTGATTATAAACATTACCGGTTATAAAGTTCAAAAATTGCAAAGTTATACTGTTTTCCCTATAAATAAATTGTTTATATTGAAGATATGCGAACACAATTAGTTTCAGACTCAAAAAGATTCTGTGTAAACTCTTTAAAACAGAATAAGTCATAAATTTTTATGTAAAAATTTATATTTAGTAAAATCTAACTTTTTTGTATTAAAAAAATATCTATACTGTATTTCTAATATGGAAAATACGTACTAGGGCTGGGCCGGTGCCAGAAAGTAGTCACCCATTACTTTACCAAAAGTAGTCAGTAGTCATGACTATTTTCCTGACTATGATCACATCTACGAGTATCATTTATTAACGAGTAGTCATGGGTATTTTCAGGTAGGCACGGGTTTTCAAAATTACTTACAACTCATTGAATGCGAGTATTTATGTATTGAGTTTTATTCACTAGAAAATATAAAAGACAGTTTAACAATAAAATTTGTAAAATACTTGACAAGTTTCGTTAATGAATTAACAATTAATGAAGTAATTGACAAGATTTGTGAAGAGAATAGTAATTACTAATTGTGAAATTTCTAATAATGAGTTTTAATATCACCCGGATTTTAATTTTCAGTTGACGTAATCTTTATAGATAAGAAAATCAGTTTCCCGTGTTCATCATTAGGACTTATACGATAATTATCATAAAAACATTTACATAAGGAGTCGTGATTACTTATGAGTAACCGCCAATGAATGAGTAATCATTAATGAGTGACTACCGGATATTTTATGAAGTCGGTAGTCAGTAGTTACCCGACTACTAACCGACTACTCATGGTAGTTGGCACAGCCTTAATACGTACTAAGACTTGACGCTCAACGCTCGCGCTCGGCGCTCGGGGGTAAGACGCTCGAGCGTCCACTCACGTTCGGCAAAATTAGAACGCTCGACGTTCGCGCTCGCTACCGAGCGCCAAACGCTCGAGCGTTGAGCATCACTGGTTATAGGATATGTTTCCAACATAAACATTATAAGGTATGATGAAAAAATCATTTTTAGTTTCGAAAAATAGTTTTTGAAAAATCGTTAATTTCGTGAATGATTTGATTTTTTTTCGAAAACTCAAAGAAATCGTTGATAGAACTGATTGTCGGAAAAAAATTTTGAAATTTAATAGAAAAAATTATTCAATATTTGGGACCACATTTCCACTTGAAAAAATTGGAAATTACAATTCTTTTTTAGCATTAAATTCTGCTCTAATAAACTATTTAATAGGCTCATTTATTCTCTCTGCTGACTATTTTTTTTAGAACGAATAATAACCGACCCAATGGCCACGCATCTCATTCAATTCTACATTTTGATAATGAATATTTCCAACACTTTGCTGTCCATTGGGTTCTCTATTCATTTGATTAGAAGCGTTAGTCTCCAATTAGCGTCGATCTAATTGAAAAAAATTTCATTAAAATTGTTCTACTCATTATAGAGTTATAACCATTTAAAGTGTCCCAATTAGTTTTGAAATTGTGTGTAGTTTAGTCACGGCTAACAATCAACTTATTATCAAATTGTATATATCATTTTATGAACATTATTCCCTTCAAGTTTTGTATGAAATATTCCTTTCTCAACGCCCCCACTAACTGATTGTCTTTTCAGTACTTGCGTTCACGATCAGAGGACTCTAACAACGCATATTCGAGGTTACCCTTTCATGCCTCCTAGAATTTACGCATGAATTGACAATCAGAAATGCTCCAAGCTATGAAAGAAATTTCATATAGATGAGAAAAGTGTAAAATTTGAGGTTACTGATAGTTATAGTAACACTGTTGGACACGGCCGATTATATTGGTGAACTCATGTTATGAAATTTCTTATAGATAAAGATGCCGATATTGGAATAAAATGAATTATTATTGGACTCCTTTACACTTCCTGCTCGTTTTAATGATAAACACGACGTAGTGGCGCTTTTTCTTGGTGAGGGTGCTTGTATTAATGCTAAACATAAGCAAAATTCAACACATTTACAATTGCTGCATGATATTATGAAAAATCCGAGTTTTATTACATTATTTGAAAAATATTCGATGAAATGAATGGAGAATATGGAATTCAGAGAATTTGAAAGATTTAAAAAATATAACTTATTAAAAGTTGTAATCACAGCCAGCTTTGATGTAAAATATAAAAAGAACAATATCTAGCAAATAAAATGTCTAAAACTAAAAGTCGCAAGATATTCCTACGTTTATCCTTCTAATTATACGCAAACAATCTAAGAATGCAGTGTAATTTGGAATTTCTGATATTGAGCAAAACTGATGTACCACATAATAAAATATATAAATGAGAGAGAGGAAACTGTCTTTAATTTAAATTTAATTTGCAACGAATTTCACACGCTTTAAACGCGAATTCGTTATCAACCAATAAACCTATAATTGGTTCAACCGGTGGACCAATTCTGAGTGAAGCTTTTAAACTTTGTGTATTATCATTCAATCTATATATTGATAAAAACTATTAACTGTTAAAGTCCAAGAGTTGTTATTTCAATATATGAAGAATCCACTCTCACAATATAAAATAAAGCTAATTAATACTAAGACTGTACTAACGGTTACTTATAGAGCCACTGACAGCGTTAGCGATAGTCACTGATATCAGTGGTCATTTCGAGTTTGTAATTCCATTTGCGAGGAATTAGAAAGCGACTTTTTTTTATAAATTCTGATACAACCATTGAAAGGATATTTAACAACTTTAGCTAAACATTTAATGAAATAGAAAATCGGAATAGAAAGCAAAAGTAAAGCTAAAATTTCCCAAAAGTTCAATAAATCTTGATTAACCGTAGATTCGCTCAAAGAGAAATTAAAATCATCTTCTAATGTATTGACTATTTCAATTTTGACAGTATCATTTGGACAAGAATTTAATATTTGACTCGTCATTGGATTTAAGTTTCTGGGACAGAAGAGATTTGTGAACCTAAATTAAAATGATAGAGTTTAAGGTTAATATACACTAAAGCTCAAAGGTATAAGAGTTGGATAGGATAGGAGAATAGGAATTGCCTCGATATCTTTGAACAAGTATAACTTAATAATTACTACGTTAATCTTGCCGGACTTTGTTTTAAATAAAATCGTAATGGTTTACGATTCAAATGATATAAATATATAAAATAATTTCACACTTTCAGTAAAATTATAAACAATAAAAATAAATTTTCGTCGAGTTTGTTCTGCGGTCACAATAAGGTAAATATTTATCTTGAATGAATCGAAGCGAGACAAACTTCATTTTAATTCTTTAAAATTAAGCTAAACAGCTAAACCTCATGTTTTGGATGAGAAATGAAGGCAAAGAATATCGTTCCATAGGTGAGTTGATGCGATACAGTCCCTCACGTGTTTATAATATCGTAAAATGATTGACACTTTTAGTACAGGTCGTAATTTAATAGGAAGTGGTCGAAAATGCCGTACAACAACCCAAACTGACGACAGAATTACAGCAAATGTGGCGAAAACCTGAAGAATCATCGCCAAAGAAATCAAACAAGACCTGTAATCTGTAAATATCAGTTGTAGTGAATATGCAAATAAACAGTGTTTGAGAGGAAAGCAGTATTTTGGTGGGATACTAGAGGCCGGAACACATCTCCAAACTATCACAGAAGGTGAGTATTTTACAATAACCGTATTAAGTTCTTTTCGTTTTTGTTCACACTTTAGCTCTTTAGTTTACCAAAAAATTCTTTTCTTTTAATCGTCACTAAATAATAGATTCACTGCAATTGATATTCATAGATTACAGGTCTTGTTTGATTCCTTTGACTGTGATTTTCGCCACATTAGCTGCAATTCTGTCGTCAGTTCAGGTTATTATGCAACGTTTTCAACTACTTCCTGTTAAATTACGAGCTGTTCCAAAATTGTTGATCATTTAACGACTTTATAAGCACACGAAGTACTGCATTCCATCATCTCATCTATGGGATGATATTTGCCTTAATTTCTCATCCGAAACATCTGAAGACTTCAGCTAAATTCTGTAAATTCTGGTAATTTGATCATTCCTTTCAAGAAAGTAATTTTAGGCCAATACATTTTGATTAAAAATTGTTTTATCGAATTGATATTCTGATTAGCTTAATTTTGAAGAATTATGAAGTGACTTTTTCTCGTTTTAATCCAGTCAAAACAAATGTTTACTAAATTGTGGCCGCGAAAAAAATGTGACAAAAATTTCTTAATTATTTATAATCTTACTGAAAATATGAAATTTTTAAAATATATTTATATCATTTGAATCATAAATCACTGCGCTTTGATTTAAGATAAAGTTCGTCAAAATTTACAAATTAATTATCAAATTAAAGTTAGACGAGGATAAGCCATCGAGTCGATTAGTCTTGCTTCCTTCCTTTTCAGCGATAGTGTAGCTGTTAAATATAATTTTCATTATGCATCAAATTATTTTTAGATGACTTTTCAAAACCTGTTTACCTCAAATTTGGGTAAGAGTTTTCACTATGTTTCGCTAAAATAGTTTTTCCGCAAATAATTTAAAAACCAGACTTATTTATAATCATTCAATTATAAGCTGTAATCCTTTGGATTCTGGTATATCTTCAAAATATTTTTCAACTTTTCAGAACTTATATCATTATGTTCAAATTGTTTTTGACATTTGAGTGAATTTTTTATCTAATATGCATTTTTTTAATCCTCATCTACATGAAATTTTGCATTCTTATACTTATAAACTTTTAGATCAAACTTCTAGACTATATGAAATTTAACACAAAATAATTAAATACTGTAAACATTCTAAAGCTTATAAGTTTGGCTCTATAAATCTGGTTTAAAATCAATGGAAATCTGTTCAAGTGTATTTTTGTTAATGTAAAGTAAAATCTTGATGCACAATGAAAGTTATATACAGGGCTTAATAAACTCACTTTTTTTCTGTATGGCTCATGAAGCGAAATTGAATCCGCTTTATATCAATAGAAACGTTTTCATAGATTCTATCTGGGATCCAGGTAACTACAATTGTTACATTATTCAAAGCGCCATCATCTTGATTTCTAACAATCAGGCGTGTATAATTTTTTCCAGGGTTAAAAGTTTCTTCCATTTCTTCTTTATGCAAATCCTTCGAGGAACTTTCGATGATAATCAACAATTTTCCTTTTGCTATTGTAGCATTGGATGCAATTTGGACAATAAGCTGGTAATGGAATAAGCAAAGATCGGTTCGTGAATTCAATATAACAAACAGTGGATAAGGATAGTTCATTTCACTTTTATTTAGCTTAGGGTTTTGTAGTATCCCAATGTGACGGCATGGAAATTTGTCCGTGCATTCATCACATAAACCATCCGTAAAATTTTTCCACGAAGGGCACGAATAGCCAACGATTTGGCAAATTTGTTCCTTATCTTTGGATCGCACATACATTTGGTATGCCAACGCGTGTTCTGCTATCATCTGAGTACCACGCTTTTCTCCTTATTGAGCGAATGATAAAATTAATTTTCATACAGATTTATATTTGAGTCCTAAAGTTGAATGTAAGTTACTTTTGTGCTTGGTTTTATTTCCTGAAAACTGCGCGGTCTGTATATCCATTGGTAAATCTTTTCTTTTGCATTTCTCGTGATCACGATACTGAGTGCAAAAGAAGCCTGGCGTATAGTGCGAACCGTTTGGATAAATGTCATAATGTCCGACTTGGTCTGGAATTCCAAGTACTTCCAGAGCATATTCATCTTACAAATAGAAATGCATAAATCATCGATGCAGAAATTAAACTTTTACTTACAACTCTCAAACTCTCTACTTGTATGAATCGCTTCGACCAGTAGTGCATCAGTTGGATCCAAGCGGTACCTCTTATCTCGATTCACAAAGCAGGGTCTAGCTGGATCCAATCCCGTTATTGTTCCTACCTTCAAATTCAGGGTTTTATTAATGTAGCTGCCAGCGAAGCCCATAACATGGGCTCCCAAACTGTGACCAATTAAAATAAATTTTTTTGGGTCCGCATTCTTTGATTTAACAAGCTTTTCAATGAACTTGCCGATCACTCTGCCTACAACTTGAGTACTTGAAGCCATTTCAAGATAGCAAAGATTAAAAGAACAACGACTATTCCATTGTACTTGAACTACGTTATAACCTTCATCTAAAGCTAGATATCTAAGATCCTGTTTTAACGAAAATCCAATGAACTTATTTTATAAAATTTATCATATAGGACGAGGTTTACCTCCATCCACCAGCTACTATCGAGATCCGAATCGAATCCATGTACTGCAATGATAGTAGTTTTTGTTGTATCAAGGCTGAAATTTGTATCTGACAAAAAAAAGTGGGTATTTGAGGAAAATTCTTCCTGAATTAGGCTTGAACAAAATCAGATTAACATTCAGATAGTCGATATCGAAAGGAGTTCCGCATCCTTCCAATGGCATAAAGTTTCCTACGTTTTCAATTTCAATATCTGAAACAATTAATAAGTTTCGCTCTGATTATTAACTCACATTGAATTTACCATAATTTTACCTTCTGGTGGACACACAAAAAATTTCGTGTGAACAGCAAAACCTATTGAACGATCCTTAAGTTTTTCGCTCACGCTTTCGAACGTAAGACTGGTAAAAGATAATATAAATACCACTGCTAAAATCGCAAAATATAGAAGGGGAATCAAGATTTTAATTATAATATTTTCTTCTGGAATTTGAGTATATTGGCTAATTTTTTCTATCAATTTTTTCTTATTTGCGTTGATATTTTCAGTAGATATTTCATTTTTAACTGGACATTCAGTTGAAGAAGTAGCTGCATTTGGCTCACAATTATTCAAATCCTTATTAGTTTATTCATTTTTGGAGTCATTTTCTTGGTAATCTTTATTGAAACGTGAAGTTTCAGGTTTGTCAATTGATAGTTTCTTATTTCTCGAAGAAGTTCCGTCAGACTGAATATTTTCAGGATAAGAGTCTTTACCAACATTCCCAAGTTTTACTTGATCCTCTAATTCGGTATGTTTTGAGGACATATCTCTGTAATAATGCTTGATTAGCTGCAGAACCAAATCGATACACGATAGCAATAAAATTAATAGGCTACATTTTACTCTGTTGAGCGCATAAAGTTTAACGATGGAAATTAATAACCAGAGTAACCATAGATACAACTTTCCAAGACACAGCAATTTTACTACAGCCAAAGGATAAAATATAAATATGGTGAAACGTTCTATGTACATTAGGAATTTATCTAATTTTCTTTTCCACATTTGAGTCCTTCTAGTACGTTTCGTTTTTACTATTCCTTTCAATAAAATTCCAAAGATAAGAGACACAATGAGTAAGCCATAAATTATTATGCAAACAGTTAACAATGCACAATAGGTCCTATAGGTGTTGGAATATTCGCCAGACTCCACAAACTCGTCTTCTATTAATTGACTTAATTTAGAGTGTTTTTTATATGTCATGACCGAAACAATTATCATTCCAATTAAATCCAAAATTAAGCATATAGTAACTGTAACACACTTCACCCGTTTTGTGTTCATTTCGCCGTTTTACCTAAAATGTTGGCTAGAGTAGGTAAAACGTGGAAAGGGATTTTAGATGTAAGACTTGTATATTCATAAATTATAACTTTTACTGAATTTAGATATGTAAGCTTTATTCGTAGTAAATGAGTAAGACTTTGGTAAAAAAGTCCCGAACATCGACTAAGCTTTACGCGGCTAGAGAACTTTCGTAAACTGATTAGGTGGAAATAACCTAAAAGTCATACGAGTAATTCTCGCAATGATTTAAACTACTACGAGTTGGCGTTTTTTGAGGAAAAATCTTTTTTAAATTGAATAAGTTACTCAGGTTAAAGATTTCCAGAAGAAGGTACAGTCTTTGACAAAACTAACCGACCCGATTTTTTGGGGTTTTCAAGTACTAAGAGTTGGTGAATTTTGATGACATTTTTATGAGTAAACTGCATATTGGCAAGAACATTGTGGTAGGTAGGCTTTGAAATTTCTTTTAAGATAGGTAAGTTATTCAAGTAAATTCTGTCTGAGAAATCTAATAATGATTTTCGAATTTTGATGGATGGGAACTAAACTAGGTAAAAAATGACTAGATACGTGTACTTTTTGTTTGACTTAAATATTGTTTGTCTGAGAATTACAAGCCTAGATACCTAAAAAATTCAATTTTCCTAAGGATCATAATTTTTTTACCTGAAGGAGTAAAATCATAATCTCAACGTCCATTTATCACATTGCTCTTCCCAATATGCAGCTTATTCGTAAAAATGTCATCATAATTTATCAACTCTTAGTACTTGAAAACCCTAAAAATCGGGTCAGTTAGTTTTGTCAAAGACTGTACATGAAATTAAACTTTTGCTAAGCATAAGTGAATTGGATGAATTTAAAAGATAAACTACTATTTATCATTGAGCCTAGAAGTGAGTATGACTACTGAGAATTCGAATCGTTTAGTTAACTCCATATTTTCCATGCATACGAATTATTGATAGTCCCGATATCGGTTCATTATTTATATAAACAATAAGACTAGAAGTATTTAGACACAATATCTTTTTAAAGATTATGTTCTATTGGTCAAACTACGCCCCTACTGTTCAGGAGATCTTGTATAATAATTTTTAAGCTTAAAAATTATAAAATTAGCGAATGATACGAATTTTCAGTCCTCAGTCTCACTTCTAAACTGTAGTAAAAGTTGGCTTTTATAAATTTAAGCCTTGTCATTCTTAAATTAGATTGATTATTTCAGAATTACAAAACCAAACGTTATCGGGAAAGGATGTTAAAGTTTTTCTAAGTTTTATAATTGAAAATAATAGATTCATTATTTATACGAAACACATATTGCTTTCGGTTAGTATAGTTTCAATAAAAACGAAAATTTAATTTAACTTCCAATCAATTTTCACAAAAATTGCAGTTTATTTCTCAAAGCGTAACCACCTAATTTAAAGTATATTAAACTAAAGGAGGATGCCAAGAAATGGCCTATCTTGATTCCAAATATATTCCAATGTCAAAATACCAAGCATGACTAGTAGAGTCTAAATAAATAAATTTTTATGACCTGGGTCATGGTGTTCACGAGATATTGACCATTTTTGACCCCAGAAGAAGTGACTTTTTCGTAATAAAATAGATGTCAAATGGCTCAGTATCAAGAGTAGGTTATAAATATATATAACATTAAATATTTCGAGGTTATATAAAGGATATGAGCGAAAGATAAAGTATAAATAAAATAACAATATAGATAAATAAATCATTCTGAGTTTTCATCGTCAGTGCTTTCAAACACCACATAGAGACTGCTCAGCGACTCTACAGGTATTTGAATCGCAGGCTAGTATCTGCCATACCCGAGAAACCAGAGAACCGTCATTATGTGTGCACAACATCCGACGGTTCTCTAGCCATTTATGCACTGACAACAGTACTCGGAAATGGCTGCGGCACCGGAAAGTGCTCTATCTACTAAAACGTAGATGAAGTACTTTATAGAGTTACTGTGCCGCGACCTGATTCGCCCGTGCACCAATATGGGATCATCAGCTGAAATCCCATGGGAGCTAAGTCTAAGAGACTTTATTTGAGAGGATATCGCCGGAGATCCCCCGGTGCTCGTCATCCGACGTGACGGCATATTTTTTGGCCGGGAGCCTTAGCCTGTCTTATATTTGCAAGTCAGTTGCCCGCCGTCACCATGAGGAGGTGGCTCCCGGAGGCAGATGATTGCGAAACTGTATCGACCCATTTTGCCCTCTGTTTCCGTAACGCTACGTTACTTCCGGTTGTGCCCATTGACAATCTTTCTTCTCTTGTCGAGATCTTTCCAAAAATATATAGCTTGTTGTGGAACCAATTTAGGCAATGGTCCCATAGGGTCTTGGCATCCTCCAATAAGTTTATGTACCTTCGTTTGGAAATTCTTAAGCTGAGTAGCTTATTCGATTTTCGAATAATTTTACTCAAAAATTTTTACTTAATGTAGATAAAATCATTGAGAGAATTACTCGTATGGCCTGTAGATAAATTCCATCTAGTCTGTTTTCGGAAATTCACTGGCCATGTAATTTGATCGATTTTTGGAATTTACCGGAGTTTTAGTCATTTGAAAGAAAGAAACTTAAATATTTGAACTCGGCAAAAGTTTTATTTTTATGAATATACAGATATTACATCTAAAATCTCTATCAGTGTTTTATTTAGTTTAACTAAAAATTTTTCATCAATAATTAAACAGACCTGTAGAGAAAGTTGTAGAAATTTTTTCATTCTTCATTTTTCAATTATGAAATTAGACTAAAAACACTTCTAATTATTATATCCTCACACCTTGGTTTATCACATTTCCAAAGGTTGGCATAACAGTGACTGATCAAGTTCAACTAATGAATATTGAATTAAGTTTTAATCACGACGATAATGAAACACTTAGACAAAATAAACTCACTCTAATCTTTGGTTTTTCAACTTAAAGGATATAACCACTTGTTTTTATCTCAATCCTACCTGTAGATTGTGGGCACGCTCAGCGCAGTCCATATAAATTTTTACTTTTGCTTATCAACTCCTAGTTGCTAATTTACAAAAATAAATTGTAACATTTTACTGAACTTAGGGGTAAGCGACAAGCTTGTCCTTCTAGTTGAAATCATTATCATGAGAGTAGAATCTATGTAACATATCGATTGTCTGATGTTAAATTTATGTTATGTATACCAGGACCTTACCTGAAGATTGACTTTGTTGAATAGATATAACTCAGGATCCAGGGACTTCATCTCTTTGCGATTTATATATAAACTTTATTTACTTCCAAGTTTAGTGATACAATTTTCATCGAACGCAGCCCCGCTAACTAATTGAAATTTAAAAGTTTGCAAATCCTAACGTTTTGACCTTTTGCTGTCCTTGAAAAATTAAAAAATTTTTATTGCGCTAAAGTCTATTGATTGAAGCCTGTTATCTGATAATTTAACATCGATATTCACTGAAATATCTATTTTCGAAATTTAAGGTCTCAGGAATAATGGGTGGTTGAGTTTTAGTAATTTTTCTATACTCGAATGGATGGGGCTACAGAAAAATTATACAATGAGTTCTAGATAAGTTTTGAGGACTTTAGAATAATTGTAATTGATGGTATATCTAAAGATATGTGGCAAAATGCATTTTAGAAACGGTTTAAGCGTGTGAAGTGCATAGAATGCCGAGAGGAGTGCTTCGAAAAAATCTCAAAATATGGTGTATTTATCTCTAAAAGATACTTACTCTCAAAACTTATCTAGTACCCTTTGTATATAATTGGACTTGCCTCGAAGAAAGATTTTTTAAAGTGCCATCACCCCCTGAATGGCCACGCCCACTTTACAAAAATCCCTATATTTGCTAATATAGTGGGCGGAGTATGATCAAGGCCGGGTCTAAAATATTATCACACACTATACTAACCACATGCCATTCTATTTCAGGTCAAGCCCATAAAATAAAATTTTCATAATTCTTTCAATTTTCAAACTCTACTTTGGTTGAAATACTCTTTACACTCATAGGTCAAACGTGAGGTCGTAGAAGACACAACTAAGGTATCGTTGGATTTCCCTCATTGAGTGTTTTAAGTGGGCATAGTCAAATTTTAGCCTCCATCCACTTTTCATCATTTTTCGTCAAAATTTAACTGAATTTTGTTTCCCCAATGGGTACTTGGCCCCTATTCCCCGTCAAGAAATCAGTCATAAAGGGGGCTGGGCCCTTAAAAGGGCCTTTCTGCTTAAAAATTCTGCCCATCTAAGATTCATACGCGTTAACTGCATTGCAGTCCCCCGTAAGCTAAAATTAACGATGGGGAGAAGAACGTTCGCAATAATTTACTAAACGAAATTTTTTTCACTATATATAATAAATTGATTATATATCAAATTTATAATTTAAATGACATAAAAATCATTATTAATGAGTAAAAATGTAATATAAAGCCTGATTTCTAACTGAAATACTTTAACGCAAATCATATGCCCTAATCTCGAAATTAGGGGCCAGCAGTTATGAAATTAGGGATAAGAGTTCCCATGAGACTAGACGAGATTACAGTGAATCATACGAAACCGAGACAAGATCAAGATTCATAATATCAAAAACTTGAATGACTACTAGAATGTAATCAAATCTAGAACATAGAGAGGATTCTTGAAATTTTTAGTCTGCCTTTTAAATAGACCTAAAGTGGCAAAACTGGATGAAAAACTAAAATGGAATAAATAATTAGTCATTCAGGTTTGAAATCAGGCATTTTTTTCTAAAACTTCCTATATTTTGTTAATGTTTGAGTTCTGATTAGGAAAGCGGGAAAAACCTAAAATAATTTATTAATACATTTTGAATTTTGCTTTATGATGCTTTATAAGAAAGAATATTTTTTGTTGAAATACATGGCAGTTATTCAATATAAGGGTAAAAATTTGATTTTCATTATTGGAATTTAGTAATCTATTAGGTGTGTTGATTCCTTTGTCGAATAGGATCTCTATTGATGAATTCCTGAGCATGTCGTCTGGTTTCAGAGTTTGAACTTTGACCTGGACGATTCGCTGCTGATCTGTCATGTAAGCCATACCTAAAAATTAAATTGAAAACGGATTATACACTTATGGCCAATTTCAAGTGCAAATGACGACACTTATATTTAAGAATATATCGAGCATTAATATTATAATTTAGAGAGATGTGGATTCAGGACAGCAGAATAATTTCAAGGGATGCCTTAAAATTAACTACGTTGGCATATGGAAATATTAACATTTTTAAGCTTCATTTTTGATAACACGTTTGCAAGTAATGTGATCATGTATTAAACATACTCAAAGATACATGAAATCTAAAAATGATTATTGATTTATAAAGCATTTCATTAATCTTGCAGTACATGATATTAAGCCCGTTTTGCAGTTGATTTTCTGGGAGTCGAAATAAGTTTACTTACTTTTGGAGCAAATCATTTACTTGGTTTCCATCCAGAAGTCCATAAGTTTGTCGAACTTTAACAGATTCAATTATACTTTCCTGATAGTCCCTTAAACAACCTTTAGCAATATAATCTTTGATTTCCAAATCAGTTGCTGCGTAATAATTCCCTTGACTATAAAGATTTATCATATTTCTTAATGTAGATTTATTGCCAGTCGTACCAAGATTTCTATGGTCAGTGCGTCTCATTGAAAATGCGAATGACTTTTCGAAAAAAGTCTTATAATGTTCTTCAGTAACATTCCCTCTTATACTTACGCCAAATTCGCGTTCATACATTTCTTTGAATTTATCCTTTGGTATATTTCTGATGCATGCTTTTGGTGGCGAGTGATTACTCTCTGATTTTCCTTTCTTTGAGGACGTTCCAAATACTCTTTCATAACGACCATACAAATTGATGACTTGTTCAATTTCACGATCACTTCTATTAAGTCTTATTGGGTCCCAAATCTTCTTATCTTTTTGTTCCAATAGACCACCATATCCACCAAATAATGAATAAAATTTATGCTGACTGTTCTCTATGGAACATCTTATGTTTGGTGCGGTTTTCATATGATCTGATATTTTGTTACGAAAACTTGTCTTATCTATTTGTTCTAAGTTATTTGATTTTAATGCAGAGTTGATTGCAGTAATAAAGCAATCATAATCGGCTGTGAAATAGTTCTGATTTTGTTCGAGATTTCCTGCAAAACTGTAATGACCAAAATTTCCCTCTTTGGCCTGAGATAAGTCGACTTCCAAAGGTTTGGCACTGGATTCGACCTAAAATCGTATAATTCAAACAGAATATTCTCTTGTAACGCATCAAAACTTGGAATATATTACAAAATATATATTATAAGAACTAGAGTGTAAGATCTGGCAAATTTTGATGTGACGGGTTATAAGAAAGAAATCCGACAAACTTTTAACCAGAATCCAGCCAAACTTGTGGCTAGAATTTTCGTTTCGTAAGTTCTTTAATGGTTTTTAAAATTTTTGATTTCACCTCTCGTGACAAATCATCTACAAATCATTGTAAACAGTAAATGTGGATGGCAAGTTAGGCTGACCCTAAACTTATTGAAAAATCGAAAATCCATAGTATGCTTGCTGAGCTTTTGGTAAGGAAAAGATTCATCTAATTTAGTACTGTAGTGTCTATAATATTTGCTGGTCCCTAACTAGTTAAAGAGTCTATACATATTAAGTTCTGTCGTACCTTGGGTGACCACCTCTCCCATGACATTGCCTTAAATGACTATCTTTCAAAAATATAGTGTCTGTTCCCCTCCCTATGATTTTTAAAATTTCTCGCACGTTATTTCTGAATAAATCCTACTTGAGGTGGCCAATTAGGACTCATTCTCGTTTGGTACTTGTACCCTTCCTGAACCTCGATAGTTTGTATCAGCCTATCGAATGATGGAAAAGTTTGGTAGAACAGAGAGTTACACCGACTGAACTATGACTACGACAATGTTCCTAGTAAAACTCTAATTATTTACCCCGAATGGTTTAATTAAAGTTGGAAAACTAATGCCATCAACTCCTGTTATTCGAATAGGTATTCCCAATATATCTGCTACTGATTGAACACCGTTTATATCAATTGGTGCACCTAATCGTACAATTTCCGCGCAAAGATCTGGATCTTTACTATTCAGACTTAATTCGACCAATTCTCTCATAACTTTTTCACTAATTCTTCGGTTAACATCCTCTTGAATATCGTTGGAATAATTTTCATCCGAATTTGAGTTATCTTCAATTTTCGACTCACAATCTTTTATCAATTTTGTCTTAATTTTACTCAGCTTATCTCTATTTCTTTTATTAATGTACCAGCGATTTGCTCTTCGAAACTGTTTTCCAATTTTCATTAATATCCTTTGGGTTTGTTGTTGTACTAAAGGAATAAGCAGCTTATGTTCGATCAAAGAACCGATTCTGTGATCTAAATTAGCTTCAATTTGGCAAATGAATTCATTTTGGAAATTATCAAACTTTGCTTCATCGATATTCTTGTTTACACTTTTAGCTGAAGTGTAATTTGTTAATTTTTTTATCAATTTGTCAATAAATTCGTGAGTTGTTGTTATTATTTCGGTTGTCGTACGGATATATTTCTCGTAGGCCAAAAATTTTCTCAAATAAAATGCTAAATCAGTTAGAATGTTTTGTGCAATATTTCCACTTCTACTAATTTTTTGTATTGATTCTCCGATTCCACTTGATATTGAGCAAAATACCTGACTCATAGAGTGTGAAATTTTCAGAAACCAAAGTTCTTCAGTTTTAATGCTTTGTATAATTTGATTAGTTATTGACTCTGGGTTTCTTTCATTCTCAGAAAACAAGACTCTCAAGGATTTTGTAATATCTGGTGATTTCAACTGTTGTTTGATATCACCTCTTATTGTGTTTGCCATTTTTGTGCATAAATCTGTAGTCAAAGATTGCAATAATTTACTTATAAAGTGATTGGCTACTCCAAAACTGATCCCTTGTGCGAATTTCAAGCCTACTCTTATCGCCATGAATTTAGTAAGACGCGTCCATTGGTTTCCCACTGCTTTAAGTAGTTTAAATCCACTGTATTTAGACAAAGTCTCTAAAAATTTAAAATATCCAAATTTTAGACATTGTGCATTGCAAAATAACAAAGATCCAAGTTAACTAAATCTATGGACTGATTGATAGCTTTGTGTAAATCTACGATTTGAAACTTAATATTTTACTTTACATATAATATGATAGTCTGACTCTGTAAAATATAATCTATTTATGTTTAAAAATTTTTAAATACACGTAATAAATAATGTATTCCTACAAATATAGAGAAGAGACAGATATGATATGGTAGATTAAAACAGAATTTCAACAAGAAGTAGAATTCAAATTACATACGCTTATGTTTAGCAACAGAAATACTTCATTTAACATGAGTACTAATTACTATTAATTTGATCAATGATAGATATCCTATCAATCGTTATTCATAAGAATCGGTACATGGGAATTATTTCTATTAAAAATATTTTGCAGAAAACATGCTTTCAAATTGTTAATTTTTAAAAAATCTTTTATCAGTCTTAATAAACTAAGTACACCTTAAGGTACTTCAAATTCTTTTACTTTTCTAATGATTCACATTTTTGAGTATACTTAACTTTTACTTGGTATGCTTTACGGGTAGGTCTACATTTGTTTTAATTCTGCATTTTATTGGGACTATAGTTAGATAATAGAAATTTCAAATGAAACGTCGGATAATTTCTTTCTCTTTTGTCCAGAATCAAAATTTATAGAATTCATTGACTGATCATTTTTGTGAGTTGAAACTGCATAGCTTTTGAGTAAGGGCTTACCTTTGAGGATCAGGTATTTTCAATAGCGAACTGAATTTCGTTGAATTTTGCTAAATTTTTAAAGCCATATTCTTGGTATCTTATGAAAACAATTTATAGGTTTATTTATAGGTTCATAAACTCATCTCGATCATACGAGTCGATCGAGTCCATACTCGAGATCATAAGATGTTATCTAAAATATTCTACTTATTTGACTTGATATGCTGAATTGTTAGTAATTTTATGTGATACACTGAACGAGGAAATAAGTAATTCCCGAGGTTTTTTCTTATAGGGCTGTGTGATGCAGGTTTATGAAATTTTACAAAAATTGGCCACTTTCAATATAATATATTATGTTCTTGAAATCACTATTCAAATTTAAACCTTTTGAATTTCGGAATTTCGTTACAGTTATCGCTTGCTGTTGTTGGGTGCTGACACTGTCCTAAAAGTAGAAGATTCTATTTGGGAGCAGCGGTCAATTGTTGCGTAATTAAGTTAAATTTAATAAAACGGTTAATCATTGGTTTAACACGCTCAAGGCTTCATATTATGCCATAAAATCATATCTATGACGCTTCAATCAGTCAAATCAATCGTTTCGTTTATTTCAAACAATTTGAATCATAACTGTTATGATCACCCAATAAAATTATGATCTCTATGACTCAAATTGTTTCGAGTAAACCAAATGATTGCTTTGACTGATTGAAGCACCATAGGTATTATTTGATGACATAAAAGACAATTGTAAATATGTTAGACCAATAATTTATTAGATATAGCTTAATTATGTAATAATTGACCGCTGCCCCAAGCTTTTAGGTACTGGAGTTTCCGTTTTGAGACAGTGTCAGCACCTCCTTGTTGCTGGCATTCGCCGTAATGTGGGAGCTATGATTAGCAGTTTATTCACTTCTCATTTATCATATCCATTCACAGAATGAAATGCATATTGTACATGTTGCATCGTAAAATTCTCATTTGCGTACAACATTTGTGTTTGAGATCATCTTTATATGAGGGAATGTCAAAGAAATAATAGATGTGGCCGTTTCTATCATATGATCAGTATTTTTGAATGTAACATAAACATGTAGTAGAGAACAGTTGATCATACAGTTGATTTATCATAATCAAACAATAATTATTGTTATTAGGAAGTGCACTTTATCGCATGTTTATACAGTGTGTCCGGAAACTTATATCAATAAATTAAAAGTTATTTCTAGAAAACTACATAACATATTTACATGAATTTTATTTTTTAAAATAAAGATGAAAAGTGCAAGCATATGGAAGGATTGTCTCAATATGTCAATTTTCTTCTAAATAGACTGTGCAGCCTAACTTCAAAGTTTGAGAACATTAATGACTTTTGAGTTATAGTCTTTCAAACTGCCAGTCCCTTCATAATATCCACCAAATTCTTAATTATTTGGTAACACAAGGCTTTCTTGGCTATTGCAAGGGTTTAAAAATTTTCTTGGACAGTTGTAGCACATTAATTATTCGCAAAATATTTTTTAATTATAAAGATGCGCTCTTTTAAAGTGTATTTTGAAGACATTAATTTTATTGTACCGATTATTAGCTGAGAAAACGAAAGTTATATTACACTAAAAAGCTTCAATTTAATTAGAAAAAGTCTGCGAAGTTTCAATTTTAAAAACTACTTTTTAAGAATGTTATAGCCGTTTAGTTTTATGACAGGTTTCCGGACACACTGTATTATTAATACATTCAAAAATGTTAATCTCATGATAAAAACGATCACAAGTATTATTTCTTTGGCATGGTCACATAAATCTTTTAAATTTTCAGTAATAAAGATTTCTTCATGTCATTTTTTGGATAACCTGTACTAATGAAGCATTAATATACCTGTTATACTGTCTAAAAATGGATATTGATCGGTCAGCAAAATGCATAACTTTTTATTCTAGACAAAAAAGCATATTATGTTATTTGATTTCCACGACCTCATATGAAAGGCATTTATGAGCTAAGGAATTTAAGAAGCAATACCCTATACTATACGTATTCGATGGCATAATTCAAATTCGCTAATACTTTTAAAAATTTCATAAAACAATTTCTTACCTCTAGCTATTTGTGTCCCGAATCTCGAAAACTTGATACCACGAGCTAATAAAATACCGACTCCAGCAGTCAAAAGACTAAAACAAATGCTCTTCCATTTCATATTCCGATAATCTCTCCACGAAAAATACCCGCTCGCAAGTGATTCTCCAGCAAACATCAGATCTGAAATTCCTTCCGATATAAGAGCTGTCCCCAAAAATGTTCCGAAACCCATTGTGAACAACTCGATCAACACTCCACCAGTGATTTGTATAATACCCAACAGAGTGCAAATAATAACATTTTTCAGCCATTTCTTTGTATATTTTGCTTCTCTTAATGTAATTACGGAGTCGAGTCCATTAACCTATAATTATTACTAAATCAATTATTCAGATTTCACTGACTTTATGAAAGAAATTATAAATGTCTTGAAATTCTATCATTACTATTTTCCATATCTAATCAGACAACCTTTTTCTGAAGAATTCGCATTCAATTCAATCAGAAACGAACTGTAATTTAATTCGTACAGTACCTGAAACTTTGTGTAAGTACTCTTAAAATTTTCAAGTGAGGTTAAAAAATTTTGCACTAATAAAAGCTATCATCAAATTCACTGAAATTTTAATTCTTCGCATAAGGTGTATTAAAATGCAAATATTGTATATTCAAATCTATTTAAAAATGTCATCACAAATCTATTGAGGTCTTAAATATTAATGATTTGAATTAATAGGAAAGATCATTTTGAGCGAACTTACATTATCAATCAGTATAAGTAGAAGGTAAGATACATAAAGAGTCACATCAATATTTAAAGAACTAACTATCATCTAATTAGATGAGTGATGATTCAAAATTATTAACTGATTGGAAAATAAAAATTGGTATTTGTATTCCATGCTATACTTAAAGTGACTTTTCAAATATCCTATACTAGAAATTTGCTCTTGAAGCCATTACGCTTCGCATAATATTAAAATTTAAATATTGAATAATCCAAATCTATTTAAATGAAATGTTCATCATTCAAATCTTCGACTCACTTTGATTTGAATTTTCAAACTTTTGTTTCATCACTCAAAACATCGTCGTTGAATTAATTTTGAATTTTGATTAGATAGTAGTTTAGAAAATATTAGTTGTCGCTCTTCACTGTTGGATAAAATCGATAACATCTTCAAATATTGTAAAACCTCTTCGTTATTCCAGGGTTCTGATAAATCCTCTAATTTTATATTTTGAGGAATAGTAACTTTCATCTCATGTTTATTTTTCTTAACTATAGATTTTGCTAAATCATTTATGCCCAATATAAATTCAAATGCTTTTATTGATAAGTTTATTTCGTGTTCATTTACATTCAAGGGCGAAATCCAATTCATCTTAAGCAGAAATTCCCAAAACTTGTTGACAAATTGAGAAGAATTTTTCGAATATCCATCAGCTTCATAACCAATTTCATCAAAATACTGCTGAATACGAGACTTTGTGATAAATAATTGACTTGAAAATGGATTTAAAAGTGGGTTTTCTATCGATCCAATACTCGAACCGATGTTGGTAAAAGAAGATGGATCAGAGATGAATTTTTCAAATGCCGCCTTAAGAGAAGATCCAAATCCTTCATTAAATCCTATTTCACTTTCATCAATAATTGTTTTAACTAATAGATATTTTTCAAAATCTTTGGGTTCTGTCAGCTCTAATGATTTATTAATTCTGTCAGGCTTTAATAGGTTAGCATCCAAACAGCTGCATATGAGTGACTTATAAGGACAACTATTTCTCTCGCTATTTAAACCAATTTGTATGATTTGGTCGAGATGTTTCTCTAGTTGTTCCTCAATTTCCATCAATGATATTCTGTAACAGCAAAATGTGTTTATAACTGCGATTATGTCCTGACGATAGATTTCATAAATCCCGAAATCGACATTTGAAAAATTTTTACTCAAAAGTTTTCCATCGCATGTGAATAACTTCTGATTGACTAGGAAATTAAATATATTCTTAGCAGTTGATTCATCAATCGAGTGTATATTTTCGAAATAACTATGATTTAGCAAATCATAATTTTCTAGAATGTTATGTCGATATGTTTTATCGTATTTGGCTGATCTACAAAAACAAAAAATCGTCAAATTTATTCTTTAAATAACCAGAAAAAATTAAAAGATGCGTTCAATCAATACAAAAATGCAGTATGAGTCGATTATTGGCAAGTGTTATTTTATGCGACAGCCAATCTTGTCGACTAATAACTTAAAAATATTAGAATACTCTGCTATTAGCAATACCCAAATATTGGTAGCAAAATTTAGTTCACTTGTTCAATAAATACTAACAGCTTATTGGTAATTAGACATAATTTTAAAATTCTACTTAATCTTATAAAAGAAATCAGTTTCCATAAAATTTTTGCAACGTCCAAATACTTCATAAATACAACTTTAAGATTCTGATTTAAAATCATTTTAAGTGTTATTCATGAATTGCCCATAATCAATGATATTACTACTAAGCTGGATATTTTATGTGGTTGATAGTCGGATTTTGCAGACACAATTAGTGAAATCTCATTTAATGCAAACTCAACTAGCAACAATTAGATGATGCTACATCAAAATTGAAACATCCAAAAGTTAGTTTAAAGCGACTACTCACTATTGAAATGTTATTTATCTAATATTCGTCTTACTTGTTCAGTGAGATGATTCCTTCATCAGATAACTGCTGTAATTTTGAATCAGAAGTGAGTTTATATTTTTCTGAAATCAGGTAAACTATTTTATTGCATTCTTCACTTTTGATATTTTGATTCTCGTTTTGTTGCATCTCTTGTTGAATAAAGTTTTCACAGTATAAAAATATATAACCTTTTGAAAGGTTAAGCTTAGTTTTTTTCTTTAGAATTCCATCTTTTATTAATGACTCGATTGGTTTAATGCTTTCATCGTTTTGTTCATTGGAAACAACGCAAAAAAATTGTTCATCAGTTAGGATTTGTGCGTTCACTAATTGTTGCCAAAAGTCTTCTCTAAATGGAAGTTTCAGTTGAGATTTCAACTTCCTAAAACCTGATTTTCCTAATCCATTGATAGATTTCAACTGTAAAATCAAATCAGACACTAATGAAGTATCATTTAAGCTTATATTAAAACAAAATTATGAGAGATATCGTTTAATGCTTACCACATTTATCAGTTTCGACGGTTGTAAGCCACGAGAAAAAGCGATTTCCGTTAATTTTTCTTTATCAAACTTGTCTTCACATTTTGGGGCTGAGATTCTTTTGACAACTCCAAGAGTTTGAAGATAAGCGATCAATTTTTCGCCGGTTTTTGTATCAAATTTTTCAGTAGAAATTCCTTCAGGAGTTATTCCGAGACCACGAATTTCATTGATAGAGTTGAGAAACCTATGTGCAAATGTGTTTAAATAGCATTATTGTCACACAGTGACTAAAACCCTCACTCAATTTCGAACTCTCACTCTTACACTCGAAGGTCGAGCATGAGCATTTTACAAGTTTTCTCTGAAGCAGAAAATCTCATAGTTTAAATCGAGATAGAATCTCAGAGGATTCTATTCAAATAGTTATATGGTGTCACTCTATGTTTAAATTCTTACGATCTCCTCAGCTATTATGCATTAAATTGAAATTTATAGCTTTAATTGTAAAAATATTTATCATTCTAGTTAAAGCTGTGTTAAAGCTTATGCTAAGGTTCGACACTCGAGAATTGTCCATCACTAACGCTACATAACTTACTAATTAGTATTTTATTATCACTTACTTAAAGTATAAGTCAATATTATTAGATTTTTGTGTTTGATAACAATCATTCTCTATTAATGTTTTTGTTTCCATGTTTAGAAATTCACTGATTTGATTAATGGTTGAAATCGATTTTTGCTGTGAATCAATTTGAGCCTTGAAATAATCTTCTGATAGTTGCAGTAAGTTTTTGAAACTTTTCTTATCACGTGATTCAGTCAAATGAGTCTTCTTGAGAATAGCCAATGATTTATAATAGTAGGCAAATCCACAAAGTTCTCTTTCATTCTTGATAATTCTATCGAAATAACGAATAGAAGTGTCATAAACATGAATTTTATCTTTCAAACACTCTTTGATTCTCTGACAAATATTTGGTTCAATGAGTAAAAGTTTTGCATATTGTAATAATTGTATTGGTTTTGATAATAAATCTAAGGCTTGATCCAACGATTTAATCTGCATGCGATCTGTCAATTTTGATAATTTTTCACACATTTCAAAATAATCACTTTTTTTACTATTTTTGTGACAATTAGAATCTAACCAAAACGACCAATGATCCAAACAAGTTGATAATATGAGATCTCTCACACTATCTTCGAGTTTCATATGTTTCAAACTGTTTTTCAAGAGTTCGTAACTTCTGCCAAATTTCTCAAACAATTTTTCTTCAACTTCGATAACATTATCGAAATGTTCTTTAATCGTTTTGATTTTCTCTGATTCCCATTTATCTCTTTCCATCTTAAGATTTATAACATCAAATTCATTGTTGTTAGAGTTAGGTATTTCTTGATTACAAATTATCATTTTTGCTGATCCTCTGTTTCCTTTACGACCTGCTCTTCCATATGCTTGTAATTCAACTCTCAAATTGTCTGGTAAGTAACTCAGAATAACGTGAAGGCCTCCGTTATCATTCAAGTCATCAGAAATCTTGATATCAGTTCCACGACCTGAGATTCGAAGGGTAAAATTTCATAAGGTTAACAACTCATATTATACTTCTACAGAATGTCCCTATAGTCCATTCTTATGGAAACAGAATTTTTATTACTCTTAGCTTGCACTTTATTCAAAATGCAACTTAAAAACTAACACTTGAGAATTTCGTTCTTTATATATTTTGCAATTTGTCTTATAATAAAAGTCACAAAATTAAGATATTAGTAAGCTGCTATTAGTAAACACTGATAATTGGTGTTTAGTAAATTTTCATGAAGTTTTATTTGAGACACAGCATGCAACCATTAGTGAAAATTTAGATTTTTCGAAAAAAATAGTTAAAGTTTATTTCTGAATTAATAATGATACTCTTCTTATTATTTAGATCTTAATTGTACAAAAATAATCTAATTTATTATAATAATGAAAGAATTGATTAAAATTCTGCAAACGTGTACGGGAATGCTTCAGATGTCTCAAACAAATAAGTCATTCATCGATTGTTCAAAACAAATTGTTTCTCCAATACAAGAAGTATTTTTTCCAAACCGCGATAAGTGACAAGATTTTTAAAAATTGTGATAAACTCTTATTACTATGTATTTTCAGGTGAGGAACTCAATGGAAACGCTATTTAGACTGAAAAAGGCCTAAACCAGATGGATTTGATTTTATTATCACAAATATATAAGTCTACATTCATTTTTTCTCGATTTTCTCAAAAACACATTATAAGGGGTTATCGCGGTTTTGGAAAAAAAACACTTCACATATCGACCGAGGCTATACTCGATGTCGTAGAGTGACATTTCGAAAATTCGATTTATTCAATTTCACAAGTTGCATTCTTATGTAACACTGCTTCTTTGAAGGAGTGAATTTTACTAAAGGTAGCTTGCGGTGCATCAAAATTTAGTCCTACTGTATGGTTGTACATGACTGACACATTGGTCTTTTAAGCAAATTTTTAAAAAATTTATTTTTAATAAACCAAAAATATCGATCTCAACTTTGTATTTCTGATAAAGCACACGCTCTTAATTTCTAGCACACTTGTACTATTTTTCGATGTGGTCATACGGAGCAATTTTTGCTGTTACTGAACACAGTAATGATTACAGGCATAATTAAATTGAAAAAAAATATAAACCTAATTAAAGAATTTAAACAAAGGACTTATCTGTTCTTGCAAGAAATCTCAGCCATCTTACATTAATTTTTGAACAACATAGAAACTTGAGATCTGATTATCACAAATAATGAAGTAGGCTATCGAGTCATGGAAATTTGATCACAAAAACTTTGAATTCACATTTACTATCTGATCCATAACAACTGAAATGGCACTATTTTCATTTGCATTACCTGCTAAATTAGTTGCAAATATAATGACTCCTTCTTCCAAAACTTTGTTATCTTCAGTGATGGAAAAACGTTCATAACTTCTTTTATAAGTATGAACTTCAATATTGTTATTCATTTCTCCATATTTTTTATTCCAATTCAAATAAAGGAAATCTACATCATTAACATTCTCACAAATCACTAGAACCGATCGTGTCTTCGCCAAATCAAATGCGTGACTAATAATCGCTTCTGACCAATCAAATCGGTTTCTGTATATTTGTGGAACTTCTTCGATAAATCTTTTTTCCATCGCCATTGGTATAGTTATAAAATTGACATGATAGGTATTCTGAATAAATTCTCTTTCAACTTTTGAGCCTAAAGTAGAAGTAGAAATTAGGAAATTTCAACTACTTTTTTCCACACTCTCACTTCCTGCACAATGCCGGCCTGATTCTTATACTTCTAATTTTCACATATCACAACATACAGTATAACCCCGTTAATACGAACTTCATATTAAGGATCCTCATTAAAACGAAGTATGTTTTATGGTCCCCATAGTATAAATTACTACTTCCTTATAGCGAAGTTCACTGGTTTTAAATTATTTAAATTTTAATTGCCACCTATATTTTTCATTATCAAACAAGTTGTAAACAATACTATTTATCTGTATTTGCTTTTCATTAAATTATGATAGTTGCGTAAAAATTCAACTGATTTGCAATAAAATGTCTAAAATTAAACATAAACCAATTTCATTAGAAGATAAAATCGCTATAATAAATGATATGAACAGCGGTATGCAAAGGAGTTCAGTGTTTGATATAAACTCAGACTATTCAACACTCACAATTATAAAAAATAAAGACAAGTGTATGCAAGCATCTATGGAAAACTAGAACAAGAAAGCCAAACTCATTATAACGAAGTTCTATTAATACGAAGTGATTTGTCCAGTTCGTTCGACTTCGTACTAACGGGATTATACTGTATTCCATAAGACTAGTTTGCATTATTTGGTACATTCTAATCGTTTTCGTCAGAAATCAAAAGGTATGACTCAAATTTGATGGAATTATATTAAAGCTACAGTATCAAGTTTCGAAAAATTTCTTATTTTTTAAAATGCATGTTATTCTGATGAACTAACTATAAATTTTCGACAACCTTGCAGCAAAACTGTTCTTATGTAGGACTCATTCCCTTCCAGAACTCATTTTTCTCACTCCCATTCTCTTCTGTTTCTCACAACATTCCCACTCTTCGAGACTTTTCTCATGCTCTTACCTAAAGTTCCTGTTAGACCAAATACATTTTTATACATTTTGAAGAACTTGATATTAGACAAGAAAATTGCTTTCAAACTTATTGGAGTTATTTTGCATCTGTGCTTCAGCTGTAAAAACTGATGCAACCCTTCAGACCATTGTGATTGGTTTTGATCAACGCCCGTATCTTTATCAATGATAATTATTTTGAGATTCGTATCAGCTCTAGTACAACTTCTATCAATATCTAGGTTGTAATCATCGCCCTCTACCATCTGAATAGCGCGAAATGCTGAAGTTATCCAATTTTCAAGGTGTAGATCAATGAATTCTCTCAAATAATTAGGAACAGAAACCCTTCGCTCTGCTTTGAAACAATTTTCCAACAAGTATTCAACTTTTAACTCAAATTTTTTCCAATCACCGTTAGAAAAATGCAGATCGTTATACTTTAGAACTTTGCCATTTTTCTCAATAAATTTCATATCAACTAAAGAGTTCCAAATGTTCTCATAGTTATCAGCGACAACTAACTTTAAATCTTCCTTGTCTATGATTGGATCCATTTCTCTTCTAACGGAGTCTTTTATGTCTTCAATGCTTGGAGTTTCTTCTAATAAAATTGAATTTAAACTAATCTTTTGCCAAACGTATAGGAATAGTGAGTCGAGAGTATCTAAACCTCCACATTCATGTGATAAATACAAAACATTGTTTCCTTTGTCGAGTAGCATTGAATCAACTTCATCAATTATTACATAGCATTCATCAAACGATCTGTAGATGGGATAGAATATCTTATAACATTTTATTCTATGAGAAGTACTTTATACGTAAAAATAATTTAATTTTTGCACAAAATTTGTTTAAAAAATTGCTTTCTTATATAAAAGCACGTTATAGTAGACAACTGCCTCACTTGAGGGTCGAGTTTCAAAGAATTAAGTATTTTATCTGAAACATCCACAAACTGTTTTCATTTCTGATCAAACGTATGGATACATGGCTCTTGATCTGAAAGATCTTACGTTTATTAATGAAGACTGTCGCTTATGATATATATATATATATATATATCATATTTAATAATATTTATTCATAAGAAATGTTCGATTCGGACACAACAGATCAATTTTATTTTTGCTTACACTACAGTTGCTGAGTAATTGACATGAAAATACTACGAACATTAATAAATATGATAATAAAATCAAGTTATTAGATGTCTGTAGAAGATCTTCCACACATAATAAAAAACAACTTACAATTGTTACATTCTATATGAAAAGATTTAGAAGACTTAGGTTTTAGATAAAATGCTGTAGTTTTCTTCGTATAAATAATAATCATTTTCAAGACAATTAGTTTCTTGAAACTCGATTAAAAGCTAAGTCTAACTTCACCCTAACGGAACCATAGATCTGAAAAATAATTTAAAATACTTAACTCCGAGAAAGTGGAACAGCTTGAGACATTATAGGAACTCAGAAGAGATTTTTGCATCTTAGTGCAACTACTTTTAACCTTCGTATTTAATAAGTAGTGAATTTGTTTATAATATAAAATTTGAATATTTGCGCATATGTTAAAAATATTCTACTTCACAGGGATAATCAACGCATTGTACAATAGTCTTCATAAGATACAAAAATCTCTTAACTATTTTTACATCAAACCCTAGTAAACAAATATAGAACTCGTGTGCTCCAGTTTTGAAATTAACACCGAATAAATAAAAACAAAAGATAAATATAATCATAATTCGTAAATCCAAACCTTGATCCGAATATATTCTCATTGTAATAGTTATGAAGAAGATAATCTCTTTGAAAATTAGTAGCATCTCCATAGACGATAGTTGTTTGATAAGCAGATCGTCTTTTATCGACATTCTCGTAAGTGTTGTGATCTGCAGTCATATTGAATAATTCAAAGATGCGTTGATTTTCAGTCGCATCGCGAATCGCGAGAACTGGTGAACTTGTGATTATATCACTTCTAAAACCTTTCAGAGCATTCATGATAGAAAGTGCCACTACCACTAAAGATTTTCCTTCTCCTGTTGACATCTGAGCTAAAGTTCCCCTTTCTTCATTTAAAAAGATCGATAAAACCGCAATTTTCTGAGTGTCTCGTAAGTAAAATCCTTTCTTTAAGTTAATCGCCTCATTGATAACTGAAAGAATTTCTGCTAAATAACTGTGAAGATTATCATTTTGTTTAATTTTTTCAGTCAATTTCTCTGTCCATAATTTGAAGTCACACTTATTTTTATCACTCGATTCTTTGAAATCGATGAATGGTTTTGATCCTAAAATCTTGGATTTTCTCTCCTTATTCATTTTATTCAATATGCTTTCAATATCTATCAAGATTTGTTTACTCAAATTGGTATTATTATCATTCCGGATAATCTCAATAATTTGTGAGGAATTTTTAGCTTTTTTATTATCGAGTCCATAGGTTTTATTAATCAAATTATCCCATTTTGATAGTTTGTAATTGCTTACTAGTGATAGGGTTGCCTGAGTGAACGGCCAAACACTGTGATAGAATTTCGATAAACATTCGAGATATTCATTGGAAGCCAGATTTTTATTATTTTCAAAAAGTTCGAGTAACTTTTCTACCAAATTTTTATTTTCGTTTTCGAGTGAATACAAATAATAAGTCGCTTTTTTCAGGTGAGTTTCTAACCAACTATTACATAGTCTCTCTAATTGTTTGATAAGTTTATATCTATTGATATAATTACTCCAATTATCCAAATGAACTGAATATAACTCTTCCAGTTGTTCATCACTTAATTGAATTTCTGATAATTGTTTTAATATTGTTTCAAATTTGGTCACTTCTCTCCAGTTTTCATCTCTCTCTATTTGTCCAATTAATACGAGAATAAGCTGTTCGTTAAAAGTTTGAACAGTTTTTTTCAACGATGTTAGGGAAGAGAACATATTTTCTTTATTCTCAAAATAAAATTCTAGGTAAATAATAAAAAATTGATTAATCCATTTATACTGTGGGTAAGCTGATAGTATCCAGTGAATGATTTTCGAATCTTTTGATGATATTTTGCAAACTATTGTTGATAAAAGACAGAGAACTGTTTCATCGATTACGACATCAAAAATATAAAAATGATTGTATAATATTCTTAACAAAATGGGATCAAAATTATTTATTACTAATAAATAAAGTTTGATATTATCTTTTATAGAAGAGTCGAATAGACCTAAGATCTTCTGAATGTATACTTCGGGATTCGAATCAAGTTTAGCAGCGATTTCTTTCACATTTTCACTATTACTGACCGTGCAGTCATTCAGATAGCTTTTGTTATTGAAATAATTATAAATTTCTGAGACCATATCTAAACCATCCACTTTTTCTAATAATTTAGAATAAACTTTGCAAGCATTTGTGTGATCTCGAATTTTTCTCATTTCAATTCTGCTGTAAGCAAAGTCTTCAGACATACAAATTCTAACTACACTTTTGGCCTCTTCATTAAGAGCACAATCAAACACAAGTTGATTTGTATGTTCATCAAATATATATAAATCCACTCTTAAATCGAAACAATGTGCTATTAATTCGATATCTTCAATTGATATAATAGGATTTATACCGCAAATGTAGTCAATGTATTTATCAATGTCTTCTTCAGGTATTTTGCTTTGATTGAAATAATTGAACACCTGTGTCATTGTTGATCCAACTTTATCTTTAGCTGATGATAGAAAAGATAAGAATTTTGTTCCCTTACTTTGATTTTCTTCTATCAGCGAAGATATATTTTCTGGTGAACTTGAATTAGATTGATTTTGTTGATCGTCATCATAATGGAAGCCGTTAAATGCAGCCAAAAATATGTGCATTAACTAGAATTGAAAACAAATTAATGAGAGGTATCTGGTATTTTTTGTCTGTAGTGTCAAATATGTATTGAAAACAATTAATGAATAGATTCTATAATCTTATTCTATTTTCAAGTTTACTTTTTGTTCTAAAATATGAACAATATAACAGTAACGCATTTTATGTTATTCTAACATATCATAAGTACTGAACTCAAGTCCTTCGAAGAGCTTCTTTAGTTACAGGCTTATGGTTCTAACGTTCTAAGCTTACGTTTATAATTTTTATAAGGCTAAAACAGCCAGAACAGGTCCTAAAATAAGTTAACCAAGTCAAAAACTATTAAATGAGGAACAAAAAAATTTTGACCCCCTTATAAAATATTTCTTAAAAGTTTTAATTTTAAAACAAATTTTATTTACAAACTTACAATCTTTATTCATTATTCAAATGCTTATACTTCTTTTGAAATTTTGATGCATATAATAGTTCGCTTTTGATTTTAAAGAAATAATAAAATTCTGAGCATGTTATTGAAAAATAAAATCGCATGCATATTTCTGCTTTTACTAAACAGCTTGCTTTACTAATTGCGTTCATCAGGCCAAAGATTTTGACAGTAAGAAACGTGTTGACAACAAAATTGCATTCTTTGCATTAATCAAAAACGTGTAGTAGAATTTTTTTTAAGTTAAATCTTAAAAAGTGTAATTTTCTGTCCCGTAAAAGGTGCATGCGGGATGTGGGACACAACTCTAAAATACAGAACAATCCGGCATAATGCGAGACACTTGGTCATCCTATACTAAAAAGAATTTTTAAAACCATTATCTAATATCAAACTTCAACTCTGTCTGCTTAAACTTAAGTTAATTTAGGTAATTTTTTGTGATAAATTTTAAATGGCCTAAATTCATTCACCAATAGCAAACATTAAATTGAATTTAATCGTTAAAAACCAGAGCCTTTCCTTTGCCTCTTTAGAACTAAATAAATGTACCCCGAGTCTTAATATGGTGTGAATTTGACCAAATATTAGTATTTATAATTGTATTTACACTTACTGATGTTATCAATAAAAATATATTCGTCAAAGTCTTGACTTTTCTCTCAAGTAGTGAAGAGCATAAGCTATCTGCGAGCTGAGCTGCGCTACGCTTCAAGCTCAGGTTATAATGAAGCGCAGCTCAAGTTCAAGCTGTTGAACTTCAAGCTCAGCTCATTTAAAGCCGAATATTAAATAAAGCAAAAACAGTATTAGCTGTAAAATAGTAACGAATATTGAACTGTTTCTCATATGTTACCGAAATAGGCATTAAACTATATCTATCGAATTGAATGATGAGACGTATTCCTTAATTATGAATCATTGTTTTCAAAATTAATTTCACATTAAACTGAAATCTAATGCAGTAACTATTTATATGAAGAGAGAATTAGTAACGCCTCAGAACTTAAAAGTAATATTATTTCTATTTACTGCTTAAATCTCTATATATTCGATGATAGGATAATCAAGTCATCTTTTGAAAATTACTAAAATAAGAAAAAGCTGTTTGAAACTGTTATCAAGTGACTTAATAAGAGAGTGAAATACAATCAGAAGACTCATAATTATTGGTAAGTATCACCGATGTAGAAGCTCGAATTCATTCTTCATTCTTCAAAATTAATGTAGCTTTTGTACAGATACTTCATTATAACATGAGATAAATACTTGTTATAAAGATTACTATCCATTCTTTTTAATCTTTGACATAGGCTCAGCAGCGCAGCTCACAGCTTGAATCCGAGCTTCTAAGTACAAGTGCAGCTCAGGCAAAATTTGACAGAAGTGCAGCTCAAAACTCAATAATTCTGATCTACACTTATAGAAGCTTGAGCTTGAAGCTCAAGATTCCGGACCAATGCTCTCAAGAATAACGTAAAGCATTGAAATATTTATGTTTTTAAATATAAGAAATATTTACTCTTTTATTTGGATGACTTTCTGGATCTTTGACTCCGAGAATTTTAAAAGCTTCTGTAGATATCTTTTTCATTTTTTCCTTCAACTTAGTTTTCAATTCTTCTAAGTTTTCACATTCAAAAACACTCATTGAATTTCTCACACCAAATAAAGAATGAAAAATAGAGTCTTTCGTTGAAGTTCTTTCAAGAAACGGCACGTCAATCAAATTATCATAATTTAAACTAAGTTCAGGACTGATTTGTTGTAAAACGAGAAATCGATGTTTTACTAAAACCATTTCTCTCGATAATACTGTAGCAGATTCACTCGACTCTAGGCAGATTTTCTTTCCATATTGTAGTGATTTGATTGACTGAACTCTATGTTTGAATTCTCTATTGGGTATGAAATCACAATTTTGGTGAACGAAGATTTGAGTCGACTGTTTTTGTTGATTTTGCAAATGTGACACTTTTTTCATCATAGATTCGATATCAAATTCACTTTGAAAAGTGATTTTTGTCGCACGATTCAAGTTACTTTTATATTTCTGCATCATTGAAACTTCATTGATTGCATTGGTTCGTTTCGCCATTTTTTGGTTTCTCTTTTCTTCTCGATTGTCTTCAGTGTCGAGTATAATAGTTTCAGATCTATAGTAAACGATTTGGAAAAGTATTAAAATTTAATCTTTTAATAGAAATGTGCAGTATATTCTATAAGTTAGATTAGAAGAAAAGTAGATGAATGGCAAATACTACAACAATGCTAAGTATGGCACAAGAAGACTCTAAATTAACGTCGTGAACCTGAAAATATTTCATAAATTTTCTCTAGAATTTTCTCCTGGTCGTGACATGTAAATTTATGTTGAATTTTCCGTTTTTCGTCATAATTCAATTATTTAAAAAATAATCACCCATTTTCTATATCTTTGATAAAATAGTCTTTCCAATGCTTTAAAAGACTAGATGAAAAAAGATTGTGCAAAAGATAAAATAGGAGGAATAACCAATGTTAAGATGAGGATGCTGAGTACTGTCGATTGGTATAATTACCTGAGGTCGAGATTGTTTGTGGGTGGGATCGTGATACTTCAAATTCTAAAAATTCAGTCAAATATCTTATGAACGGTTGAAAGTATCAAGATGGGATATTGATCGCTTGTATCCCAGCTAATGTAGCGAATATCAAGTTTCTGAATGAATTATATAATATTTAAAACCGAAAATTTCAAAATTTTTAAATATTGCAACTTGGAGAATGAGAATATGAACGATAATGGTATATAGTTTTGGATAGTTATAGATCATGTCAAGATCCATATGTGTCATTTTTCAAGTTTTAGTTAGTTTTACCGAGATACTGTGGTTCAAAGTTTATTCACGGAGAATATATTATATTTTTGAACAGGTTATTTTAGCAACATTTTAAAAATCCTTACTAGATGCTAGCTGGAAATACAGTAAATTCCGTGACTACAGGACTTGACGTACAACACCATCAGTTTGAACGTTAAACATTTCATTACACTTCTAGTTTGAAATAAACGACTCAACATTTTCAAATGTTTTAACGCTAGCCTTTATAGAGTCTAGTGCCTGCTGGAAAATTCGACAAACAGAACCCCCGTGAAAGGTCTTCATACAAAATTAATTGCACAATTATTTGCAGCTCTGTTAACATTCTCCGGTCACAATCAGTTTTTGGTAAAACTAAATCAACAAGGACTTTAACTGTTTGGCTTTCAATACAGTCATGAAATGTCTTAGAATAACCATAATGGTCTCAAAATTAGGCAACTTTCAATATTGTTGTACTTGGTCACCTCTTTCTGTGTCATTCAGTGACTAGTTAGAAGGTAATATATTAAGTTCCTTATTACTTTAGTTTTACTAAAAATCGATTTTAACCGAAAAATGCCAACCGATTTACAACAGGAACCGAAGTTTTTGAATCAAAGTTTTGAATGAAAAATAAAATTCTGATAAATATTCTCTCAAAAACGGCAGATTTACTTCTATTAAATTTTCTAAATTTCTTATGCTAGTCCCTCTAAAGCCTAAGAGCTTACTACTCTCTGAATATATCAATACAAGGGGTACTAGTTAAGTTTTGAGAATCTGATATTTAGATTAGTTGTAATGAACTCCAAATTTATAATTATTAAATATAGCATAATATGGGCTTACACAATAAGTATTGTTGATATAGCCTTGAAAATTTAAAGTTCAAACAGAACTACTTTGCATTTTTGCTATTATAATGGCTGAGTTAACAAGGCGTGATTTTCGTGTTATAATTTTCATTTTTTTAAAAAAAGGCTTACGAGACCTGATTCAAACGTATGAAAAAGTGTATAGAAAACCAGGGAGAGTACTTCGAAAAAATTTCTTAATATAATATATTTAACTCTTGAATAAATTGCTTATTCTCAAAACTTAACTAGTACTCCTTGTAATATCAGTTACTACATTTAAAGCAAAATAGTAAGCAAATCATTCTTTCTGTTGAACAAATCAATTATATATAAAAAAAAGTACTATCCCTTCAAAAATTAAAGTAGTAAATTAGAAAATATATACTTAACAGTGTAGCATTATTGTTTACATCTTTACATACTTTACAGATTTTACCCAACACTAAAGTTTAATTTAACAGTTTGAACTTCACTATTAGTCTAACAGATAGTGAACGGTTTATATAAAGACTTTGTCTGCTACGCTTCAAAGCATATATAGTCTATATCAAGCATTAAAGTCGAAAAGTACTTCTCTACTTGTTTGAAAAAGCAAAAGGGCTTGTAATTACATTTTAAACTTTATTCAGCGTTTGACTCAATACAAAATTAACCGAATACTGACTTCAACTTAATTATTCCATATTTGTCAGAGTTGACACATTACAAGTTTATATCAATGAGTTTTGAGTTTAAGAAATATTTATTGAGTTAATAAGTAGGAAACTTCATATTTACTGCACATTAAATATAATCAAAAAAATTTGTTCTCAAAAATCACAAACTTATACATCTGACACAGTTTAACAATTAAAATTTACCTATTTTTAGTTTTTTATTACATTTTGACTCAATTCTTAATTTTTTATTGTTTTTATCGAACAGATCGTATAATAATTTCTGACTTTTGTACAAGAATTATCGTCCAAACTGTATAGTGTATCATAAAATTTTGAATTGACTGTTTTAGGAACGTATTCAAGAATCTTATAAATGTCCAAAAGCTTTTCGCGAGATATAGGCAGAGGTTTTTCATACGCGAGATTAATATCATTAAAAATATTATCAAAGTTTGTAAAGTCGGTGTTTGGTTTGAAAATTTTCAATTCTTGTTCACAATTTTCACTCAACGAAAAAGAAATTTTAATATTTTTCGAGTGAACTCTATTTTTCTTACATTCTTACAATGATTTATCTGAGTTTTCACAATTTTACTCAACTTTTCCTTATATTTATAAACTTTTACAACTTTATTATTAGAATGAGAGTCATAAGAATTTGAATAATTTACTGAAATCACTTCGAAGGGGTTTTCAATGCCCGTGTTTTTAATAATTCGTTCATATTCTGAGGGAGAATAAACTTTCTCATAATGTTTTTATTGCCTTCAATCCGTCCAAAATCTCCATCTATTTCCATACGTGAGTGACCAGGATTTGGATAATAGATAATAATTTTATTGAGCTTGCCACATATTGTGATATGCTTATAAAATGCCCATAAGAACTTGTTTTTATTTTGAGAAAAACAATTATCCGAAAAAATATGCAAAATCTTCACATCACTACTCAAAGTATTATTAATATAGTAATTAATGAACGAAATAACTTCATTGGAACCCTTTTTGCAAACTTCTCAGGATACAAATACATAACCGCTTTATTTGATTTCAAGTCATGTATTCCAAAATTATAACAATAAAATTTTCGTAAATAATACTCGACTGAAACGTTAGTCTTAGGCAATTGAAGATTTTTTGAAAGTCGTAGCAAATTGCAGCTTACGTTATATCGTTTAAAAGCTTATTTTTGATCTCGTTTTTATAATAATAAAACTTTTGAGCCTCATTTTCATGCAACAGTAGTTCTTTTTTATCTCATTCATTGATTCAATTTCTTTGTTTTTCTGGTAATTAATGATTTGAATTCTCAATTTGTCACAAACTTCGCATATATCAACTCTTGGCTTCTTAATAGATATCTCATAAGTTTTGAATATTTGAGAAAACACTGTATACGAAACATCAATTTTGTGTTCTGGATATAAATCTAAAAAAGTCTATAGATATTAGCGACGCTCCCGAATTCAGTTGATAAATATTTTTTGTTTTTATTTTTCCCATAATGTGTTTGCTCAGTCGGTAGTGATATTACTAGGTCTTTTACATCTTCACGTGCTATATAAGGTGTTTTATTAGGTCTAGAATTATGTTTGCCTCTCATATCATTAGAATTCATACGATTTTTTAATATCTTTCGTCTTAAGGCGCTTATTTTGATGCCGAGAATTCCCAAAAATACTTTTTGACAGACTTTAACTCGACTAACGTTATTGTGAAGCTAAGAATTATAATTATAATTAAACTTAAAATATCCTAGTTATCAAATAATTTTCATAAACTAAAATTTCTGTATGTAGAGGGTTTAACAAAATCTTTTGCAAGGGGGTACGGCAAAAGACTATCGATGATAAAAGCAAATTAACGTGCTATTTCTGAAATACAATCAAAAGGGAAATAACTCATGCAGTTAAAATTCAAAATAAAAATTTTGAAACTTGCGCTTCAAGACACATCTCGACTTAATATTAGCTGACCATATAGCGTGAATACAAATAAGATTTTTATTTCAACATGTTTTTATAATTGTTGATACCCTCTGTAATGGTCGGGACATATAATGAAAACCCCCGCTTAATTGATACAGAATCACTTGAACGCTGCTTTTATAGTATCAAAAAAGGCTTAAAGATGTATTTTACGAAAACGGTGGCTATACCGAATATTAAACTTGTAGCTTTTATTCTCGTCTTTATAACATATTTAATAAAATTCACTTCAAAATTATAGATTAAGTACTTTTTGCTGTACCCCTTTGCAAAAGATCTTGTTGAACCCTGTACATGAAAAAATTCAAAACTTCAACAAGATTTTATTCAAATCAAAATGTTGAAAAATTTATATCTTCTAAGCTATACAATACTTTATAAATAGAATTTTTACCTCATTTTTCTCTGATTGGGTCTCAATGAAATACTCAAATTTCTGAATCTTCTTTCCAGTATTTGTGACTGGAATTACCATAGATTTAAGAAAAAAGTATTGCTGCTCAAGACTTTTTAATGAATTATAACGATTAAAAACTGTCGTTTTTGTTCATCACTCAGAGTTGTTTTACATTTTATTTCACAACTACAATCAATATTATTGGTTTGAATTCTCGCGGGAATAATTTTTCCAGATTTATGAGCAAAATGTTGTTTACCTTCCAATATAGCGGCTTTAATTTGAATTTTTTTAGAGATCTTTTTAGGCTTCATTTTACTTTTCAGTTCTCTAAGATATTTAAACACGTTTTAAAGGACTAAATAAATGTTTGAGAAAGTATTTTGTGTTGGCATTTAATCTATAAAATGTACAAACTATGATTCAATTTTTTAAAAACTTTTCTTACGTAAAAGTTCGTTCTCATTAATGTCTTAATGACTAAATATGTTATATTAGTTTTCGGTTTTACCTTATCTTCTACTATCTAATAAGCCTTTTTGTTTTCAAAAGTCAAGCAAGAAGTACTTTTCGACTTTTATGCTTGATATATAATATAGAGTGTTTTATTGCAAAGAGAGGAATGAAACACTATATTTTATGCATTATCGATATTTTTCGAAGGGGTAGTATGTATAGTGGTAAATTCAATTGATTATGCACGAGCTTCACTTGACTCAATATTTATGAGCTTGAGCTAATGTCTATCTATTATCCTACGACAACACTTACCTATTTGCACGTATAACATCAATCCATTTATCAGTTTCTGGACACTTAATACTATCTCCTGTGTCTTCATCTCTCTCTTTGATCATCAGACATCCTTCCTTATAAACTTCGCGATTGAAAGGTGTGATGTAACCAATCAATGCATAATCAGTCCCATACTTTCCATTTCGTCCTTTACGGCCATCTTTTCCATCATTGCCATCACTTCCGGAATCCCCGTCATAATTCTCAGTAATCAATTGTTCGTCTAAAGTATAATAATCGGTTCGAATTCGTGATTATTTGGCAAAATAGCATTGTGGTTTGGACAGAAATTTTCAGGTGGTAAGTAAAAACTCGATCTTATAGATTATTATTTTAGTTGAATAACAGTATATAATATTAATGTGACCTGATTTATCTTTTACTTCTATTCGAATATGTCCAGCAAAACCTGGTTTTCCACCCCAACCCTTTCTACCACCAAGTCCATGATAACTGCCTTTATCTCCTGGCGGTCCTTCATATAAAGTCAATGAATGTCGCTTTAAGGATGCATTATAAAACTTGAATGTAATCTTAGCCCCGTGTGTTGTTTCTACTGAAGCATACAAACCATAATCATTCCTCGATATGTTACTATATCCATTATCACTTAATTCACGTAAACTTGAAGATATTTGTTCATAACTTTCGGTTACAGTTTTACCGAATATGCCCAACGGGATTAAGCCGCCAGAATATTTACCCATAGATGGAAGCATTTGAAGGAATTTACTTTTCCACATTTTAGGTTCTTTTTGATCACCATCTTGGCCAATGAAACCGTTACCTCCGTCTGCACCGTCCTGTCCATCACCGCCATTGCCACCATTTGATATTATCTTCAAATTTTTTGAATTATTGATACGATCTGCACATATAAACATATTTCCACCACTTGATCCCGGTTCACCATCTTTGCCATCTTCTCCATGATCACCATTTTGACCACTCTTCCCATCTCTAGCTGTAAAAGCGATATAAAATAATGTAAGTATTCATATGATAGGAAATAGTTAAATGCATATTGAACTAGATTACCAGAATTCACCTACAACTCCATGAAGTGAAAGATCAGTTACAAAAATTGAGTTAAAGGAGTGAGATCGAAGGTAAAATTCATATATCAGTGAGGGTGGAGTAGAGCTGTAGGTAATGATCAATTTTACAGTGAAGATCTTTAAATCGAGTTAAAAGTCATGAGATTAACTTTGGTTAGGTTAGGTTCAAAGTTATTTTTTCACAAGTTCAAGAATTTAAATTTGAATTTTATCGCTTATCTCGAATCCATTTGTGCTCGTTTGTGACATATTTGCCTAATTTAGTATCACAATTGATCTAATTATTAATATTGCTTTGAATAATGACTAAATTTTTCAATGAAGATTGAGTTAGGTTTGAGGTAAGAATCGATTTGACAGGGATTGAGTTGAGTTGGAGATTATTCCAAAGGAATAGGAGAGGTTTGGTGGTTATAGTTAGCGTTTCGTAAGATCACAGGTTATAACTCAGAGTTTTTAAATTACAAGGCTCAGACTCAGGCTCAGGCTCAAGAATGACTGATTGAATCTGTGAGTCTGGAAGTTAGAGATTGGTAAGACAGTCCCGATAGACGGTACTACACAATAAATACTTGCAAATCGGCCGATTTTATCAAGTGTTTCGATTTAAAAGGTATACCTATGTAAATAAATGTAGAAATAAAAATACTACATCAACGTATCTTCACTTTAATTTTATATTTCACTAAATTTCTTAATATATATATTTTGGGAATCTCGAGAAATGACGTATTCTTAAAGATTCTCAACCGAGGGTCTCGACTTTCGAAAATAATAGCCTATACTAAAATAGATTACGATAAAACTGTAAGTTTTCAAATCTTAAACACAAATGAATACTTAATAAGGACACAAAAATCTGACATGATAAGGAACAAAATATAATAGATGTTTTAGAATTGATCAATGAATTTGAATAATACTATGAATTAAAAACTTCAATCCAAGATCAGGTTCAAGGTTTAACTCGTAGTTCAAAGACTCCGGGCTGAGGACCAGATTTGGAAATCAGTCAAACTCAAACTCGGTGCTGAACTTGTAAAGCTTGAGCTGATTGCAACGATAGTGAAGATGAAGGTTGCTATAGTGTAGTTAGAGTGAGAATGAAGAGATTTGATAACTTTGCTAATTTCGGTACCTACATTCAAATTTCTTTATATAACTCATATGAAGAATAATTGAATACAAAAATATTAGCATTTCAAACTCAATGAATCTCCTTTAGACTTATCTCAGTATTTAGAAATTATGAACATTAGATTATTCCAGAATTCGAAATACCTTTACAAGAATGTGGAGTATTTTTATATCCTTCGCCATCTCTTCCTGATAGATTAATCTCACGATTTTCACCATTAATTACAATTGTTTTGCAAATTATTACTACATTTTTCCCATTCCAAACGTCACCTTTCAAATCACACCCAATAAAAATATAATCACCAGAAATCAATCGCAATTCATTGCATTTTGATATTTCAGATTCAATTCGCTCTAAAAGTGAGCTTAACATCAAACCACTTCCGATAATTTCAAGAATCAGATTTTTATTCGAATCTTCAATTAAATTAATAGCAGGTGGCTCAAAAAATTTCTTTATCATTTCTTCCAATTTTTTTACTAAATAATTACTCGGATTTTTTATAATGTCATACAATAAAACTTTCAAGTCATTTGCCATACTTTTATACTCAATCAATTTCTCATCTCTTGGATGATACTTCTCATACTTAATAATAAAATCATTTATAATTCTCATACGTTCTGCAACGAAATCGACCCTCGAGTTAGAAGAATTTAGTTCGGTTAGAATATTCTTATTGATTTGAGTGATAGAATGCGATAGAATGTTGGAGAATAAGTTCAAAAACTGTATCTCATTTTCAAGCCATTTGAAACATTGTACTAAACTCGAAAATACATTCATCTGAAATGATTCCATAATATAATTGATTTCATCTTGATCTAGATATAGATTGTTTGGCTTAAATAATAAATCAGAATATTTTGTCTTTAAATCAGAATAATTTTGATTCTCGACATTTTCAACAAATTTCAGAATTTCTTCTGAATTTTTCATTTTGATTGTTTCCAGAATAGAAGTAATTTCTTGAAACCAGAACTTCAAGCACTTCTTAACATAATATCTCCTCATATAATTGTCTTCTAATCCATTGAGTGGTCTATGAATTTGTGAACTGACTAAATTCTTCACATGACGAAAATCTTTTTCATTACGAATACATCGAGCTATCAGCTCTTTCAAATATTTTTCATTTTCTGAGCCTGAAGATGTTAGAATATCTTCTTTATCATTGGGATCTGGATACCATGGCAAATGTAATTCTTCATATGTTATAGCCATTATCTAAATAAGAAAACAGAAAAATTTCATAATGACCGAACAATTAAGGCCAAATTATCTGAATTAATCGGGACTAGTGTAGCTAAAGCTGTAAATTCCATGCCAATACATTATTGTTCTCTATTCAAATCATTTGCAAATGAAAGATTTATTACAGTCATAAAATAAACTTTTAGATCAGCTTACTTTCAATTTGCATAAAATTTATTTAGCTAAAATTAAAATGCACATATGCTTCATCATTTTCCGCAATATTTGCATATTTAAGTCCTCTATCTGTTGAAATATTCTCCTTGTGATATATTCTTAAGTAAACTGTTCTTTTGAATATTTTTAGATGTCAATTTTTCAACGCTGAAAATGTGCATTGCAAAAATCTTCTGAACTATGGTGCGAAAATACTTTCAAATTTGATTTGAAAGTTTATTCAGGGTTTAAAATTCGTTTGTTCAAAATTGTCTCAATATTTCTCTTCGATGACTTGAAAATGCTATTTTTTGAATACACAAACATGAAATTATGGAAATAAGCTGTGTATACAGCTCCCTTCATTTTGAAGGCACATATCAATTTGCATATTTCTGTGTTTTTATTGTTTATTTGCCTACATTTTATGTGGAGACCAAAGCAAGTTTTTTATAGTCTTAATTGTGAGTACATTTTCATCATTATAATAATGAGAATGAGAACCATAATGCAACTAAATATTAACTAAACTAAGCTTCACTGAATGTTTTACAACTATTTTATATGATTTAAAGGTATGTACTATCAGCAAAAAGATTATTTGCTTGAAAACAAAAAAAAGCGCTCAAAAAAGCATTATTTCTCCTAGGGATTGCTAATTCAGCCTCTATACTGTAAAAATTGACTCAATAGTTTTAATTTCTAAACATTGCTCATATTAGTTACTGAAGGGCAAATGTTTGACTTACTATTGAGATATCCCTTAATTTTTGGCGCTAGTTTTATTCTTCTTGCTGATAACACTGTATGTCGCACCCGTCACATCTGATGTTACGTAAGACAGACGAGATTTCGTTGAATTACACTTTTGATTTACTAAAAATCAACTTCAAGGTTATTTTGATCTTCAAAATATACAATTTTTTCACATGAATGAATGCACTTTATTTAAACTGGAGACCATATTAGTCTAAAAGACTATTTTTCTAGTAGATACAGCATACAATACAATACAGATAATATAATTATAAAATTAAATAAAAAATGAAAAAATATAGCATTTAAAACAAATTTTCTAATAAATAAGATTTAAGTTCAGAAATTAACTTTTCATATTTAAAAACTGATCTCATATTTAGAGAAATACAATTCCACTTTTTTACACCTTCGTAAAAATTGAATTTTTAGTATGCTTTAATTTGAAAGACAGAACTTCAACACTTTTGTTCACTAGAGGGCGTGTGTTGTACAGTTGCCTAAGTTATAGCGTGCAAATGAACTTATTATTAACGTTTTAATCCTTTATGAAAATCTGATAACTTATAAGTTGAAACTGGACTTAAAAGAACTTTCAATCACTGTTTAAAGCATGCATATTGTTATCAATTATCAAAACAGTGAAAACACACATTTTTAAAACAAAAAATAAAGTATTAATTTTAAAAAATAAATATTAAATAATGGAGTTTCTAAATAATATTCATTGGCGCAGTGGACAGCCGTTAATAAATGCTGAAAGAAATTTAATAATTTATTTTCTCTGCGCGGGTTTTGATAATAAAGACATTGCGATCGCCTTATCCAGATGTAAGAGAACAATAGATAAATGGGTTAATAGATTTCAAACTACTGGCGAAATGATATGCAAGTCGCAGTCAATTTGATAAATTCGATACCTAATAGATTAGAGGCTATTATTAACGCAAACGGGAGTTATACCAAATATTAGTTTTTTATTCATTTTTTCTATTAATTTGTATTTAATTAAACTTAAAAACAATTATAAATTTAATATTATTTGAACTTTTCTAACATTAACATTTGTTTGAACTCAAACTATATTCAAAAGATTGAGTAAAATAAATAAAGATAAGAGATATGAAAGTGTATAATAAGTTCATTTGTACGCTCTAACTTAGGCAACTGTACCTCGAAGTTTGATAAGTAAAGAATTCTCGAGAAAAGGGAATACACAATAAATGAAGAACTTTATAAATATATTTATGTCTCGTAGGAGAGCAATCCCTCAAAATTTAAAATATCAAACTTCTTAAAAATAGGAATGGAATGCTCAGTATATGAACTAAAATTTATGTACCTTATGGCTCTTTTTTGTAGTTTAACGATAGAGTCAATATGAGTTTGGTAAGTATACTCCCAGACTGTTATTGCATAACTATAAATGGGGGAAGCTATAGCATTAAAAATTAGTGGTAATCCGAATCGATGAACTGAGCGTCTTATTCTCCCCAATACACTAACTCTTTGAGAAAGTTTTTTTTTCGTAACATAATTAGTATGAGAATCAAATCTCATTTGATCATCAAAAATTACTCCTAAAATTTTCATTGATCTCATTTGATTTAAAGAAATGTCATCAAGCTTGACATCGAAGTCAATTTTATGCTTTTTGCGACCAATTATAATTATGATTCTTACATATTAAATCTATTAATATTAAAAATTAATATCACTCAATCCTTACCTCACGATTCGTCGTATATACACTCAAAAACACTTTTGAATCATAAGACTCATTTGAGCAGAGGAAAATGCAATGAATAGCTAGTTAGGAATGTATTGGAATGTGGTCTCATATGAATGCGTTGGCTTATTGCCAACAACTGCAAAGCTTAATTTTACAAACTGAGTGTGTTAACAAATTTAAACTTTAGATTAAACAAAATCCTTGAATTACCTAAGAAGGGATGTGCGCTCGTGGTAGAGACTGGTATCAGAGTTATTTTTCAAATGAATTCATCCAAATTATTTTCAGAATAAAGAAAAATTAGTTGCAAACATCGATCTCTATACTAGTATTAAGTTTTAAAAATGACTTACTTTAGGTTGTAACTCTACTACGTTCAAGTATTTATTACCCAATCTTATGATACTGCTACTACATTATATAATTTTCTATAAGCAAATTAATTTTGCATTTAATTAAACTGTACATTATGTACAATTGATCAAAACTAAAACGAAGCAGTGAAAAAAGTTATACAATTTAGAGTTATACTTTCAGTGCATTTAGGGTCATTTTTTATGCGAAAAATGACATGCCTTATAGTTGGTCAGTGTATTGCATTAGTCATTTTGTATTTCGTTTTACGTAAAGTTTGAAAAATCAACACTTTCATCAATATTTTCTCCGAGTATTTTATTACTCAGAGATTTTAAGGAATATACGATTTTTTATTACATAAAAGTGAAATACTGCTTCGTTTTAGTTTTGATCAATTGTACAATCTAGGGATTTATTTTTGAGATACTGTACAACTATACCTTTCATACAACTTACATTAACAGCAGAAAAATGTAGTAACTTTCCCTCAATCTAATAAGAATTACATAAATATTAATTTTATTAAATATAAATCTAATAGTGAGTTCAAGATTTCGTATGAATTGGGCGGTGATATGTTTATTACTTGACTAAACGATTGTGAAGGGTTGCATACTATGTCTCAAAGATAAACCCTACGATTGCATTAGTGGTGCTCAGTAGAGGCTGAAAAAATAGCAAAAATGCTAACGAGATAACTTCACAACTTGTTAATTAAGAATTAATTCCGTATAACTTTTAAATGTTATTTTAGGTCAAGACAAATAAAATACAAAATGATTAAATGCCAAGTACTTAATTCAGTACAGAATTAATCTGTTTTAACATAACTTCTCAAGTAATTTGTATATTATAAATCCTTAAAAGTCGGATTTTTGTCAAATGCTTTGCGTTCAATATAACAGTTCTTATGTTAAATATAATATAACAAATCTTAAAACAGATTAATTGTATACTGAATTAAGTGCTTGGCACCCAATAATTTTAATTTTGATTTGTTTTGACCTTAACTAACATTTAAAATTTAAATAGATTGAATTCTTGATCAACAAGTTGTAAAGTTAGCTCGTAAGTCCGATCCGAAAATAATTATTGAAATAAAGATTTTACTAATGAATACAAAATCAATATTAATTATTGTTTAATTAAGTCAAAGTTAGATTTAATGAATAACATTTTGTCAACTTTATCAGTATCTAAACTAGACTATCTAAATAAAGAACGATGAAAATAAGCCTATGGGATTCTGGCTATCCATATACCCGGGATCTCATGATGTATTTTAATAGAGGTCATCATCCTGATCAAAATTGTCAATGGGCCCAACTCTGTATAACTTATATTTTATCCGCTAGATGTCCTTAAAGTAAACGTTTAAAATGAATCTTCGATTTTCTCTAAGGTCATTATAGATATCGAAAGACGGGTTTCATAATTGTAATCAGCGTTAAATTCTTCATCGAAATCATATATTAATATCATATAATGAAAAATCTTAAAGTGGAAAAATTCGATATAAAATATTTAAAGTCGAATATCTCGAAAAGTATTCGATATAAAAAATTTTGGATTTCATATTCGGAATCAGCATTAAAAAATACATATAGATCAGTTGAAAAGTCGATTTATAGAATAATGAATTTCATCCTGCCATCCATACGGGGGATGGAGCTGAAAAATCTGCTCTTATAAAATCACGGCTCAACCGAGCGAACCCACTCGCGTCACTTGCCGCAGACTTTTAGGGGTGTTGAGTGGGGGCGGAGGGTGGGGTCCCCACCTATGCATTAATATATCAATAATAACAAATAATTACATCTTATATGATTGATAGCCAAGGTTCGTCAAACTTCTTTAATAAATTATTGATTTTTTCTAAGCATTATCTTTCATAAATATTAAGATATTTAGATAGATTAAAATCAACTGATTACTTTAATTAACTCATAACTTGTATTAGATATGAGCCTGATGATTAGTTGGGATAAACTTTTACTACTCAATATTTAAAGTTTAGGTGTAGTTTCGCGTTATTTGTACGATTCCTTTCGCGCTCATTATAATTGAAACAGTAATTTATCAAACGATAGTACTTGTCTAATTGGATTTTTGTTATATTATTATAAACATGTAACAATTTAATTGTTGTTATTCAAACTTAACATAACTTAGATCAACTTCCAAAGATTAAATCAATATTTGCCACAAATTGAAAGTTCGAAAATATGGACTCGATTTAACCAGAACTTTGATCGATATCTGACTGATGCCGCCATTTTGAATGTTAGAAAATCAAAATATTCAAGAAAAATCTATTTTGGGGAACAGATAAATATTTGGGACAATTGTATTGCGGCTACAATTCGTTGTTGTAATCAATTGAGTTATATCGATGACAGAGCTACACATAAAAAATGTGTATTAACCAAAGTCTTCGATTGTCGTCAAATATTAAAATATTAATCAACAAGACAGACACTTGTCGACAGTTTCAGCATTAAGTTTAAGAGATTTGGAATTTAAAAATTGATGTTAATTAACGAAAGTTATGATTATAAAATTAAATTTTTAATTCTGACTTTTCTGTACTTTAATTTTAATCTTGAACTCAAAGTTTAATCAACTCTTTGTTTGCATAGACGTTCGATTGAATTTTAACATTTGTTCATAAGTCAATGAAAATCTTTGAGTTTTACATAAAAGTCGTCTATTAAGTAAAGTCAATTAGTACCAAAGTGAAAGATAAATAAAACGAGTGTAAAAGTTTGTTAATTTGACAATATGGTTGTTTGAACTGCTTTTAATTTATTGGTTTTTGATAATTAGAGCAAATACTGATGCGGGTATAAAACTCGTATTAACTTTTATGAACTAATTTGAGAATATCTCATAAACCAAGTCATAACGAAGTTGATAGCTATGGTCATATTATTAGTTAAGAATTGATTTGTAGTTTTAAAATAGATTAAAGTTATACTGAATAAAAAATATATGCTTTAAATAGCAAAATGAGCAAAATTTTTCTTTTCTTTTTTATCTTTCTCTGATTCCAACTCATTAATGGCAATGTATGTATTGTGTTCTGATAAATTTGATTTATTCAAATATTAAGCTTCATATAATTTGAAGTATTTTTCTCGTCAGTCAAATCACTCAAACATCAGTTCAAATGAAACTTATGGCAAAAGTTCGAGTAATTTCGTTTTAAATATGAATATTTATGGTCAGAACGTTGAGGTCAACTTAGCTGAAAATCACAAAATTGTTTCTCCAAATTTGAACTTCGCGACTAAACCCAAACCTGACAATAATAATGACAAACTTGAAATAAATGGTAATTTTCAGAATAAGAGTTTGGACAAGAATTTAAAATTTCCTGATTATATCATGGAAGTGAAACCACCGAATTCGAGTCAAATTTTCAGTAGGAAAATATCGAAACGTTCTATCGATTCGAGTTTGATTCATCAGAACAAAAGTGATAATACAATCGAAGACTCCCGTTTTGTTTCTCAATCAACTGGTCAAAAGTATTTGGAACTCGCAGTTTTTATCGATCATATGGCATATAATAATTTGATGTCAAATAACTTAGTTGAAAGTGATGATCATTTTCATGAACTAATACTTGGTTTCATAAACCAAATTCAAGCCATTTATTATCACAAGTCCTTAAACTAAAAACTTCATATAAATATAGTAGACATTGAGATACACAAAACTCAAATTCTTCCAATTTGATGGACATAGAGATGAATTATTGAAATGGTTTTGTATATGAATGTAGATATATTAGAATTAGTAGTTATAATCGGAGCAATAAGAGGAATATTCAGTGAAATTGTTGAGAAATAGTTGAGTGAATTTAAGAACAGAGTAGAATTTTCTTATGAAAATGCAAAAACGAAGTAACTCAAAATTCAATGGTAAACTCAAGACTATATATTATGCATTATTATTATTATTGTGGTTTAGTATTTATTCTATAAGCATATAATTGGAGAAATTATCATTTCAATTTACATCATAAAATTATGAGTTTCAATTATACGTCGCAGTGGATGAGAATTTTTAATTAGTTCGTATCCAGATACGTATAGCTTTATTACGAGGTCTCACTTCACCTGACGATAATCTAAATTGCATATAATTATTTCCAATGGCAGTACCTGCTGCAGGTAGGTATCCAGACCAGACGTTTGCACTCCAGACACCATCCGTAGGTAATGTAGTATTACTATATCCATTATTCGAATCGCCAACAATAAGTTTTCCGATGATTTGAGTTAAACGAGGTGAATTTTCATCCTGAATGCTTCCAAATACTGCTGAACCTCCTCCTTCTGCACGGAAGAAAAGTCCAGCATAATCTGAAGTGACATCCTCCCATTCCACCATAGGCCACAATGTCCTTGGCTCAAGTTGACCGGGTAATTGAATATAAATGAAACCAATCGGAATTAGATTCATCTCTAAGTTTATTGTAGAGATCCTTGGCATATTAGTGACCCCATAATTATGTATGCCTGCAAGGGCTGATCTAATTGTATCTAGTTCCCAAGGCTCGTAGAAGAAATTCTCATCTGGCTTCCAGTAGAATAATGCATCGGCTTCCCGTAGCAAGTTTGTCAAAGCCTTATTTTGAGTGAGAGACTTTGTAAGGACAAGTTGAAAATTGCAAGGAACTTGAGAAATTTTTAGAATTTCTTCAAAAGTATCAACCATCTCCTTGAAGCTCGTGAAAACCTCTGGTAAGGTTATCTGCTGATTAGCTAATACTGCCTTCAAACGTTCAGCAATGTCATCTGGAATGTAATTCGGAATTTCAGTAGAGGAATTCATCTCCATACATGCTGACACAATTGCACCCAGCACTAGCTTATCATCGATTCCCCTGTAAATTAAGTACTGAAATTTTGAATTTCTCCATAGTTCTAACCAGTGCGCTTCCTGAAATCTATTTCCAGAAAAAAGCGTCATGAAATATGCAATTTCGTCGCTATTGTTTAAGTCCGTTAATTGGTCCAATTTCAGATGTAATTCAGAGAGACGATTGTCATACATGCACCTGGCTAGGAGTGTGACGAGATGATATGATCTGCGGTTCAGCATATGATCCTCAATTTTCGCAACAGTAACTGAGCGGGAATTCAAGCAAGAAGATATTCTTTCAATATATTGAGGTAGAATTTCATAGACATCCAACATCGTTTCTAGGGAATCTGCTACGGACTTATTTTCACAATCTGTTATTTGTTTCAATAACGTAATCAATGCCATAACGTGAAGATAAGTTTCTTTGAATTCAGGGCTAAATGTGAATTGTTCCAAGATTTCTGAGATTCCACCGTAACGGTGTCTGTTATCACTTCCATCCCATTTTCCAATATCAATTTTCAAATCATTAGGGCACGCTGAATCTTTCAAGACTGTGTCAATTGCTTGATCGGCATTTAGAGCATCAGTTTCCCCAGAATTCCGTATAAGCTTAATGGCCATTCTCGCTGATTCCACTTTGGCCAAAAGAGGATTTCTTAACATTAACCATTCTTCTAGCGCGCTACACAGTGATATCCAATTTTCAGTCTTCATGTTATTAACAAATTTTTTGGATGCGACGCTCCACCCATGCCGCCTCATCATGTTTACAAGTTCAGGGTATACGTCAACAACGTCACTTGCAACTGTAGAAATTGCATCACCGTCATTTTTTTTAACTGTACCACGTGCAAGCTCGAGTGCATCAGCTATGCGTTGATTAGGTTTTTCATTAAATGACGCCATTTCTAAGTTAACAGAATCTAGTCTATGATTTCTAATTTGATGCATAAGTTTAACAACTTCTAAGGCAAAGCGAGCTCGATCCGGATAGAAGGATTTTAGAATAGACGAATCTGGGGAAAGGATTGTTAAATCTGGATTATCCTTGGATTCCTTCAAGCTGAACTGATGATGAAGAATCAGAAGATCGAGATTGTCAAAACAAATAGCCTCGAGTTTTGCATTACGGAAAACAAACAGTAGAGGAGCGGCATGCATGTTGGTAAATCCAAGACTGCCTGCGATCCATTCACTATCCACGAAAGACAACTTTGGCATAAAAATCTTAAGCTTCTCTATAGCTTCCATTGAGGTATCGATAGCATCCAAACAAACGAAAAACTTCCATTTGCCATCGCCATTGCATGTCAACCGTTGCAGTGAATGTGGCTGCGACCGAGTGATATACACAGCCTTATTCAAGCTCAACGTGGAGACGACACTATTTATATCGTTCAGTTTATTTCCTTCTAATGGTAAACGTATCTCAAAGAGTGACGCATTCAATGCATGGAAATACGATTCTGCATCCGCATTGATACCTACACTAGCGCAAATGATTCCGAGTACAAACGGAATATCTTCTGCCCTGTGAGTGACAATATCTCCCTCTACCTTGATCAACAGTGAAACCCCATCAGATATGCTTGGTAGTGCCACACCAATTTCGATTCCAAGTTGCTTTAGAATACTGCTTGTTTTGAATATACGACGAAAAACACCATCCGGGAAAGAACCGCATGTATTAAGTAACATTTTGATTTTCGTTTCTGTTTTCAGCCATTCACTTAACGAAGCTTTATTAGTGAAGCGGATAATATCTGCTTTCGTATCGACAGCATCCTTGTCGTGAATACCGCTTAGTTCCTCTTTTCCCTGCGAAACAAAACTTTCCACCTTAGCATCCACATCTACAACACTAAAAGTTGACTTAGCAAAATCGCTAACGATTTCTAAAAGATCATCTACTTTACATCGACTGGTTTTAAAAGCGTCGAGGGCACTAAAACCTCGCTTAAAATAACTATCTGCTGTGTGTTTCAACTGTTTTTCGAAAGCAGCGATATCCCTCGTTAGTGTTGACTCGGAATCAGATAATATAACGCGAAGCCGACTGTATCGATCGATCACTCTGCTCTTTATGTATCCAATCTGACGGAAATCGTGAAGGGCTGAAAGCATAGCACTGAAATCTTCCATGATGTCGTCTTTCAGTTGCAGGTAAAGCTTTTCAACTTCCATATCAAGAAATTGAGTTATCGGCACAAGTATAAACCGTATAGGGATTCCTTGTACATCCGAGCCGATCATCTTGAAATGTTGTTCATTGGAAACGCGGTTATCAATACTCTCCACCATCTCAAACATTTCTTTAATGCTGGACGGTTGATTTCTCATTGGCGGCTTAGAATGAATTGTAATCTGTTTTTCATAATTAGTCATCTTCTCAGAGTCTAAGAATTCAAGACTGGCCTTCACCGTTGCATTAATAGGACCAAAAATCATTTTACCAGCGATATCACCTCTGATATCTTCGGTTGTGTCGGTACTAATCTGCTTGACAGATAGCTGAGCGCTAACCTCTCCGCCCAATACGACGCCTCGCACTACATGTGTCGCATGAATCTTTCCCTTAATTAGTTGTTCCGTGACGTGCGGGTCCATGACCTCCTTGGCAAGAGGTAGTAACTCCACTGAATAACTTTCAACGTTATACTTACAGATCAAGCGCTCTTCATTGGCACTTTTAGTATCCGTTTTACTATACCCAGCGGACGCTTCTACCGATATTAATCCACCTAACAACTCGAGTTTCAATGAGCCACTGACTTTCACATTTTTAACTATATCTTCGGTGTTTTTCACATGAGTTAATGAATATTCCCATGTTTTTATTGGATGAGCAACAAGGTGTTCTTCCTTTAAGTGTTTCGCGAAAAGATTAAAACCGGACGCTTTAGATCTATGGCAGTCCCAAAGGTCACCGAGACCATGCACGCTATCCTTAATATTTGGAATAGTAATCACTGAATCTTCGATATAAACAGTATTCATATTCTTGGCATTTGTAAATAGTTGAGTAAAATAAAAATAACTAGCTCTAAGTAATTAACATTACCTTTTAAAGGAAATATATAGCAAAGAAGCTTTATATCTTGGAACGACTCTCACCGGCTTTATATCTAACAGGGTAACTGTAGATAAGATAAATTGTACTTCACAAATTAACGCCACTTCAAGACAAATGCCCTTGAAGGCTGTTTCAGTATTATTGTGTGCTAGATTTACAAGTTCCTAATGTCAAAGCTGTAAGGACTTAACGTTTTCATTCAAGATAACTTGGTTGTTATACCAAAATAGATTAAAACATTTCTTACATTTCAATATGCTTTTTGAAGAGACTTAGGTTTAAGACTAAGAGTATACCTCGCGATAAAAAAATCCGAAAAACTAAGTATAAATTTTTTTATGACAATTACAATATTTTGACCTGAAATTTATCACAAGAATGCATTTGATTCTAATTATTACAACTAAAAATAAATTTCAACTTAATTCAGTCTCCCTCTGCAACTATACACTCTTGCAATGCGTTCTTTCGTACTTTTGTTCAACGACTCCTATGCACCTAATTATAAATTGTCTCTCATTTAGTTTATCTTTACGACTCACAGTTGAAATTACTATGGTTCTTCTTTCTCAATATCCTTTATTAATTTCCATAAGTGTTGAATCGAGTTTAGGTCGAAAAAAATTAATTCTCAAAATGTGCCGTGGATTTCGGGATTTTTATCCTAAGGACTATAAAAGTATTGAACACTACATTCAAATTGAAAGGAAATCCCAATTACTAAAAGTTTATAACTAACCCTACTTTTGATATCCTTATCAAACTTTTGGCTCTACTCGAGTACTGATTGATATGAATGAGAATTAATACTAATAACCATTTTTAAAGTGTGCAAATCATTCATGTCATGTTGTTTTTGTTTATGTAAATAAATAAAACGTTTTTTATTTAAATATATCTTAAAATCTTTTAGTGATGAGTTCTAATAAAAATATATATAAGATGAGAAAGTCAAAACAAATTCAAAGATTTGAAATTATTATTTAGTATGCATCTAATTAGAATACTAATTTTAGTTTCTTTATATTTGGTTGTATTGCTTGTATTTAAAATCATTATTAAAAAGATTATACCTGTATTCTATTATACCTGCTCTTAAATTAGTTGCCTTTGAATTTAATGTATTTATTTATAAGGTGAAAGGTTTATTTTTTATTATTGTAGTTTTTATCTCAAAATTTTTCGCAATAAGACTTATCAACTAATTATCATCATACTATTTTTCCACTTGTTAAAAGACTAACAATTAAATGAATCTAAACTTATATGTGTATATGCTTTGGTGTATATCTTTTAGTATTTTAGATTTAAACCTGAGGCTCTTCAAAAAAACATTGATTTTTTTGAAAATTAATATTCCAATTCCTAATGTATATGATTCATTCACAGCTATCAACAATTAAAATTTCTAAAATAATTTTCAAACCACTCCCAGAATGAATATTCTTCAAATACTATTTTTTGACATTAAAAATGAATTTTCATCACATCTTACATCGTTTCTGTTAGAAATGTCTAGCTCTAAGCTAAAAAATGGTTTGAGTTCAGAAGCTAAAATCAAATATCACAAACTATTTGTGACAAAAATATTTTAGTAGTCATACGCACTTTTACATAAATCCGAATATAAAGTGCTTTAATTAAAAATAAATATTCTATAAGTCACTTAAATACGATTTGAAAACTTCATTCTTCGATATTAAATGCCTTAATAAAAGTTTCTGGCAGACTTGTTCAGCCTGACTCGACATTTTATAACACTGTACGACGCGAACGAAGCAACTCTTTTCGTTACAGTTCGATCTGAATCCAATGAACAGATCTACTTAGAAGTCAGAACAAGAACGATTCAATATTTAACAGCTTAAATGATTTTATGAACACAAACAAAATATAGAGCAATCAATTTGTCTCAAATGTTGATTCTGAACCTAACACTAGTACTAAAAGTGTGATGTGTTGAAAGTCTTAACCATAAATTCAACTCAGATTATGAAGTATCCAACATAAATCCAAATATTTACTAAAGAAGCTCATTTGAAGAAAGTTTAAACTGATATTTTGAATAATGAATGTTAACACAAGTTAATTGATTCTCTATATAAGATTTGTCACTACAGAAGAGGATGATCCAAATGAAGAATATATGACTTCCTATCTAAACAGTCTAATATTATTTTTATGGACTTCAACAGAAAACTACAACAGAAATTGAGTAATAGAAAGCAAAGAATAGTATTCAGAAAATTGTTTAGGCTCAATAATTTACTGTTTATTTCAATTATTATAAAAATCAATAAAATTTGATCAAAAGACTTAATCTAATCCTTATATTTAATATCTGTTGAAAGGTTTTGACACACGCCATCGATACATAAACTATTTTTACCACAATAAGTTCCTTCTAAAGCAGGTCCTGAAAGGTAAAATCCTATTCTGTTGGGAGTCGCACATAAAACGCTTTCATTACATATTTTTGGGTTTGGTTTTGCGAACTCGAAGGCCTTGTCGTCCCTCAAAAACATTTTGCACTGTTTGTCAGAATCCCAGAACTGACCTGGTCTTAAATTATACTTATTGTGGTTATATCTCTCATCTTCGATCACGGGTTTATCATCAAGACATTCAGTATATGATAATCGGAAGTTGTTAGAAGAGCATTTCGACCAATTAGTTTCACCTCGAGTTCCACGACTTGAGGACATTAAATAACCATTTATTGGACAATCATTATTAAAAGGTGGGCCGTCGTGTAATATTCCAAGACTATTTAAATACAAGTTATACAGAAAATCAAAAGTTATTTCTATAATAATGATAAGATTCTTATGAAAAAACCTTACTTATGAGCCATTTCGTGAGCTGCAGCCCAGGTAGACATCAAACCCGATGAAGGCCAGAGTTGTCCAAATCTGTTGATTGTTCCAAATTCTGCTATAACACAATTTCTATCATGACTGCATATCCCAGAAACTGAACCTAAACCTAAAGGATGATAGTCTTTAGTTTGATTATTTTTGACCACATATAAGTCAAATCCTGTTAGAAGTAGAGCCATATCCCAATGCAAAGGATCAGAATCCGATTCAGGATTAATTTTGGCCTGATATTCACAGAACCATTTCAATAATTCATCTCTATGTCCATCAAATTGAAAGAATTTATGAGTTTTGTGTATCTCAATGTTTACTATATTTATATGAAGTTTTTGATTTAAGGACTTGTGATAATAAATGGCTTGAATTTGGTTTATGAAACCAAGTATTAGTTCATGAAAATGATCATCACTTTCAACTAAGTTATTTGACATCAAATTATTATATGCCATATGATCGATAAAAACTGCGAGTTCCAAATACTTTTGACCAGTTGATTGAGAAACAAAACGGAGTCTTCGATTGTATTATCACTTTTGTTCTGATGAATCAAACTCGAATCGATAGAACGTTTCGATATTTTCCTACTGAAAATTTGACTCGAATTCGGTGGTTTCACTTCCATGATATAATCAGGAAATTTTAGATTGTTGCCCAAACTCTTATTCTGAAAATTACCATTTATTTCAAGTTTGTCATTATTATTGTCAGGTTTGGGTTTAGTCGCGAAGTTCAAATTTGGAGAAACAATTTTGTGATTTTCAGCTAAGTTGACCTCAACGTTCTGACCATAAATATTCATATTTAAAACGAAATTACTCGAACTTTTGCCATAAGTTTCATTTGAACTGATGTTTGAGTGATTTGACTGACGAGAAAAATACTTCAAATTATATGAAGCTTAATATTTGAATAAATCAAATTTATCAGAACACAATACATACATTGCTATTAATGAGTTGGAAACAAAGAAAGATAAAAATGAAAAGAAAAATTTTGCTCATTTTGCTATTTAAAGCATATATTTTTTATTCAGTATAACTTTAATATATTTTGAAAGTATAGATCAATTCTTAACTAATGATATGACCATAGCTATAAACTTCATTATGACTTGGTTTATGAGACATTTGAAAATTAGTTCATAAAAGTTAATACGAGTTTTATACCCGCATCAGTATTTGCTCTAATTATCAAAAACCAATAAATTAAAAGCAGTTCAAACAATCATATTCTCTTGTTTAACTTTTGACCAATTAATTATCAACTTTTACATTTGTTTAGCTTGTCTTCATTTTAGTACTGATTAACTTCATTTGACTGATAACTTTTGCATAAGACTCAAAAACTTTCATTTACTTAAGAATAAATATTAAAAATCATTCAAACATTTATGCAAACAAAGAGTTTATTAAACTTTGAAAAATAGTTGAATTAAACTTTAAGTTCGAGATTAAGTTAGAGTATAGAAAAGTTAGAATTGAAAACTTAATTTCATAGTCAAGAATTTCGTTAATTAATATGCAATTTTTAGAAAATTCAAATCTCAGACTTAATACTAAACTGTTGACACCTGTCTGTTTTGTTAATTAATAGTTTAATTGTAAAGTATGTCAATGATAACTATTCTGACGATTTTATTACAATTTCTAAAGTATTTAACACAATTGTAATTAATTTCAAATTCTTACATTTTCTTAGAATCATTGAAATCAGATTTTTATTCTTTTTTATCAGTCGTTTTAATCGAATAAAACGAAACTCTTTCAATGACTGGAAGTTTTTGTTATTAAAGTCAAAATATTTTATACGATTCGCATATTTTTGAAAGTCATCGACCGTTAGTGTTGCTTTAGTTTCAAATTAAATGCTTGCGATTTTTGCATCGCTTACAAACTCGTTTTGCTTCTAATTTACTTTTAAAACCCGAATAATCTGATCAATAAATACAATAAAATATGATTTTGCAAATCTTGATATTCTTTTCCATTAAAGTGAAACTTTCAATTATTAGATGCTTTGAAATCTTTTATAGTTTAATACACTATTTCAGTTGAGATTCCATATTCTTTTTCCATTAAAGACCGAACATAAGAAACTCGAATTCAAATCAAATGCCAAAATTATGCCACTTATGGCCAAGTCATTAGTGCCCGTACTTGCCAAGAATGGTTCAGTCGATTCCGTTCCGGTGACCAGAACCTTGTAGCCGACCCTCAATTGTGAACAACGAATGGGGACATGTTGTCGATAATGACGGCAATTATATAATTGATTAAAATTTGTTCACTTCTTTTTAAAATAAAATTAAATATTTGATAACCCGCTGGAACTTTCCGAAAATCCTTTAGTGTCTCAAACAATAAACTTAAATTAAGTCAAGTTTGAATGACATCAATTAAATTGTTACACATTTACAGTCAAATAATAAGAGACCAATTATTTTTAGATCAATACAGTTAACACAAAAACAATATAAAATGAGATCCAAACTTTTATATTGATATTGTCTTAATTCACTCTCACGCATAACTTATAAATAAAGTAATTGAATATTTTTTTGAGAAGATCGACATTTATATTATGTCGCTTAAATTAATTTTCTCTTTATTAAGATGAAAAATGAACACCACTTTAAGTTAGATAAAAGTTTTATTTTGACTTGTCTCACAAGTTGTAAAAGTATTGACATGGGAACAAGATTTTTAACATTGGGTTCTTGTCGACATTCGTAGAGCACATGTCAATGTTTACTAAGTTACAATTAAAAAGTTGGACTCAACATTGAAACTTATTTAAATTATTGGTTTTATCATTAAATCTAAACAACAATCAACGAACATGTCCAACGAACGGAAAACAGAATCATCTCAAACTAATGGTAGTCATGTTCAAGCTTTTAGTCATAGCGCCAGACAATTAACGGAAGAAGAAGTGAACAAACTAATCAGTGATTCATCACTTGTTTCTCAATTTAGACAAAATAAATTAGAAAAAGAGGCAAAGAAGAATTGGGACCTGTTCTATAAAAGAAATTCGACAAAGTTTTTTCGTGACAGGCACTGGACTAAAAGAGAATTTGAAGAATTAATTGACTCGAACTTTGAAGCTGAACAAGAAGTGTCTTTGCTAGAAGTTGGTTGTGGTGTCGGAAACTTTATTTGGCCTCTAATTGAAGAAAAGACCACTTTTAAGATATATGTCTGCGATTTTTCTCCAGTTGCCATCAACTTAGTTAAAACGAATCCATTATTTGATGAAAATAAATGCTATGCATTTGTTGCAGATATTACTGATGAAAATGGGATTAAAAAACATTTACCAGAAGGAACTCAATTCCATTTAATATCATTAGTCTTTGTGTTGTCTGCGATTCATCCCAGCAAAATGAAAACCGCTTTGAAGAATATTTATGAGGTATTTATGAATAATTTGTTTTATAAATTTCAAGATTAAGTTCGACTCAACTTATTGTTTATGATTTAATGCCATCAATTACTTTATTACCGAAATGTAAGTTTTGTTATTCACTTCAAGTCTAGTCTTGATTCCAGACTCGTTCAATCAAAGCTAAAACAACGAAACAATAATTAGATATGAGTTTCATTTTGATCATCAGTTGTTTCAATAGATTTATTGATTTGTGGTTTCGAAGCAAAATCTAATTTTGACGTTACTTAAAGTCATAACTTTTAGAGCGAATCATTATTTTCGTTGAATTATATAATTATTACGCAACTTATTATTGATTTATTAAAGATTTATGATATTCAAAAGTATTTTTAAATAAATTATGATTCATTTCATGAACTTAAATATTAGTTCGTGAATAATGAATGTAAAATTGACGTATTATTCTAAAAGTTGGCATACGTTTGAATATTGATTGAATCATAGATTATGTCAAACTTGATAAGAGTTGCAAAATTGGGCTCAGCAGATATGGTTTCTGCAAAGTTGTTCCAAACACAACTTTCCTTAAGGAAACTCACAAACCTTACTATTGTTGTCATATCTAACTTTTGACATGAACATTCCTTTAGTTTAGTTGATTATGAATGAGCTTCATTTTCTTAAGTCATAGAATACTTTAATAATAATTTTGTGGTATTCTGTAAGTGAAAACATATGGAATTGATTAGCACTTTTCTAATAAATATTAATTCTAATAGAAATGTTGTACTATTGAACAAGTTTGAACATTTACATAATTAACTAAACGATGAAAAGAAAAATTGGCCAAACTGGTTAATAGGTGAAGAAAAAGTGATTTGTCATTTGACCCAATTTACATACAAATGTACAGTCACCCGCAACGTTTTCTGTTGAAACGTTTTCGCGCTTCAAAAATATAGGGATCACTAACACATTTAACAAAACTGCAATCAAATTTGAATCAATAATGAGTAATATACTTAAGCTATTTTTTCCACTGATAGTCATTAAGTCTGGAAAGGGGATTAAACTATTGTATGAAAAGAGTAGGGTTACAGGTTTCATTTTAAAAATTCTATGATTTAAAAGTAGATCTAAATTTTGTCCAGAGTTGAACAATTGTTTAGTCACCCTTTTTTGCTACACATTTCGTTTTTAATCCCTTTCCAGACTTCACGACGACTATCAGTGGAAGAAATAGCTTAAGTATAACGTAACCTTATAATGAATAAGAACTTTATTTCATCGTTTTAATTGACAATAGCTGCATTTTGAGAAAAACTTTTGTTAATGTTTCTAACACTGCTAAAGTTGAATGAAGCTGTTTTGTAATATGATAGTCATAGTTTTATTTTAATGAGTTTAATTAGTAAGACTACTTTATCATAAAAATTTTGACTTGAGTGCTTTATTATACTCCTCCCTAGGCTTTGCCGGACAACCTAACTTATTTTTAAGGCACAAATCTCAGCGAATAATTTTGCGGGTGACTGTACCTATTTATAAAAATATTTGTTCCCTATAAGCAAACCTAATTGTCATAACTATTTTATGCTCATAACTTGGCAGAAAATTATTAAAAACGTAAGATCTATTGCTTTATAATGAAGTGTCAGTAATATGTAGAGTAATTCAATTAATAATATGACTTTAAGGAAGTGTTAGTGTTCTCGGCCTATTGTTGGTAGATTGTAGAGAAGAGAACTCAAAATTTTTTGCTTCTATTCCCGTCCCAATCCCATCCAAAGCTTGAAACTTGTTTCCATTCCCATAAAAGATGGGATTGGGATTCAGATTCTCATCTCTAGTGGGTTGCAGTACATTTTCTGTTCTGCAGAGCAGTGCTGTAACCAACAATCAAGTAGGAACAGAATTCAATATTTGAACAAAATCTCACAAAATTCGAGTTTAAATTAGGACATTTTTATTATTTATATTATTTTTAAGTTAATTCATCTCTGTATAGACTTAAAATAACTACGTAAATTTTAAGATTTTTTTTGCAAACGCTCAGATTTTTGTATGCTTCGAAAATATTGAGTAGCTCTTTTCTCCTAAATTAAGTACCCGTTGCTGTAGAATCGAAATTTGATTTGACGGAATACGCAATTTATATTTCTCGATACAAAAAACTTATAGATGGATTCAACTGTTTTTAAACTAGGGAAAATGGCATTCAGCGAAACAGCACATAATCGAAGAAAAGCAAGGTTTAGGAAAATAGGAGAGCTGCTTTTAAGGATAACTTTTTCCAAATGTCGTGCTTTAAGTACAGCATCGTATTCAATGCTAATGTATTTTAAAATTTGCTTTTCTAATGCAATAAATTGCCTACTTATTTTTCTACTCCGAAAGTTAGACTTATTTGGTTTAAAATTGAATTTGCCATCATTATAGTATTGAAAGTTGGCCTTCAATTTGTTTTCAAAGAGCTGATTTAGTTATAGTTCTTGTAATTTGATTGCTATTCAATTAGCGAATCATACATTTTCTCTTCAAATGACGCATTTAAATAGACATCTTTTCAATTATTCAATACACTGAGCGTTTGGGAGATATATTATGGCTCTTTAAATTGATCAATGATCTAGTCAATGCTCAAAATACTGTAATTTAGTCAAATAAAAATAGTGCTGATCCAAGATTTAATCGTAATTAACATTATTAAGTAGTTTATTGCAAATTTGTTGCCTTTATTTTAAAAGTAACACAAATAGAAATGGTTAAAATGACCTAATGTGCTGGCCATGGTCTTTCTAATTGTTTCACAGAACTTACTATCTATAGTAAGTTATAAAAAACAAGTTTTGTATTAACTTAACGTCAAAAGTATTTCTAATTTGAACACAGAAATTGAATTTGTTCTTAAAGGGATCGCAAAGTAATGGTCTCCATTGATTAACTTAAAGAAGAATTGTAGTAAATTTTAGTATCTTTGATTGTCTACTATCTTTAGTGTTAATGTATTGAAGAATCGATTTATAATTAAAGTTGATTGTGGCTAAAGCTCTAATTGTTATGCTGTATATATTTGTGGTTTAGAATAGTGAGCGAAAATAAAAGCCATAGCAACGAAAAACAAGTATTGAAAAACTATCTTATTCTTTTGAAGCTTTAAATTCTGAAATTTTCACCTGCTTTGGTTTCTAGAACGTACAGGCAATGAGTCTTCTATTTGATAAATTATGGAAATAGGAAGTCGCAAAACAATCCGTCATTACAATGACAGATCTAAAGAGCGTCCTAAAATAATTCGTATTATTTACATGTGAAAATCATTTTTCAATAGCCTCTATTGCGATCAAACAATAGATAAATGCGGTGCAACTATTTTCGTTCTATTGTTTCACTATGGGCTCTAAAGTAAACTTTATTTCTATGATTTCTGTTTTTAGTTAAATTGAGTATTTCTTGACACCATTCCATAAGACTTACTGCTAAAGTCTCCCAATGGACTTGAAACAGTCGACTTTAGAGAATTGCACGAGTCAATAGTAAGAACTGGTGAAAAGATTAGTAAAACAGTTAAAATATTAGATTACATTTACAAAATGCATTTGTGTATTTCATAATAGATTGGTTATGCAATGAAAGCAAAATGAACTTTGCTTTGGTGTTTAGTTACTACCACGACTTGAAGCTTCTATTTACCATTAACTGAATTGCTTTAATTAGATAATTAATGCTAATTTTCGCTCATTCATTATGATTGAGTGCTCATCAATGCCCCTATTTTTTATTTAGAAACTGCTGCACATTTTTACATTCAGTTTCGTTTAAACAAATGGTAATTAGATGGCAAATAATAGGAGATATTGAGTGACGAAAACCTATTTAAAATTTCAATTTTTAGAAAACACATTGAATTTGCATTAATTAGCGCACAAACTCGAAGTAATTATCTTTGAAATGCTTAAATGAATGTGTGAGCGATAAACATGTGAATAAACGTAAAGTGTATGAGTAAAGTGAACGCTCTAATAATATTTTGCTCATCTTTTCCAAAAGTAGTAATTTGTTAGCTATAATCTGATGACATAAATAAATGACTAAAACATAGTTCTTCTATACTTGATTAGGTCTTACGTCCCGACGGTTTGCTGCTGTTTCGTGACTATGGCCTCTACGATCACGCGATGCTAAGATTTAGTACTGGACATAAGTTAGACGATAACTTTTATGTAAGACAAGACGGGACTCGAGCCTATTATTTTTCATTAGGTCTGTTCATATCAGTCAAATCCCATAAAGAGTTTGTTCCACAAAAACTTCCTAATGATTGAATCAATATTTTGGGCAGAATTTATGGACACTTTGGTAACTGAATGTGGATTTAAATTGATTAGTAATGATTATGTCAGAAGGGAGACCGTTAATCATAAGGAAGGGTTGTCTGTTCCGCGTATTTTTGTTCAGGGAAAGTATAAAAAGGTTTTGAACACTTTATGACATAATACATTCGACGATTCACTCATAAATATCTCATATTTGCCTATTAAAGGTAATAATTTATTATTATTACTAAGATTACTTTTGTTGGCAAGTCAATTTCCCTAATGATCACAAATTGATAAAATGTTTGGTCCTTTTAGAAAATATTTTCAAGCATTCGAGCCTTTTATTGATGATTTGAGGAAACCTACTGTCAGGTAAATAACTAAAATAAGCTTTCTATTTGCTTTTTGTTAGTTTGCATTTTCATCAGATATCCAGTCTCATTCGGTACATTAATCTAATTGTTGTTGATTAATGTGGCGACTCAATGTTTTTATACTGTTTTGTGCTCTATTTTCTATATTTGTCTTATTCCTATTTGATTGTATTTCATTTATATTAAGAATGAATAATGATTTTTATGGTATTCTATACAAAGCTCGTAGAGAGCATTACACATAAAATGCTATTAAATAATAAAATTGGACGCATAGACTCATAATACACATGTATTTATTTGCATAATAGTCGATGCATTTGTAGCTGTGCTTCAGTTCAATTTTATCAAAATTTTACCTATCCTACAACTGCTTCCAAAATATCGTCAGTTCTGCAAACCTACAAATGCTAATCAATGTAAATATAGTAAAAATATTAATTTCAATTTATATATTGATTGAAGAACTGGTGATACAGTTGATTAATACAACTACGTAACACTACACTTAATTGATGAATATATTTCGTGCGAGTATAACAATTGTCATTAAAATGATAGGTAATTACTTTATTTTCACAGTAGGCAAGTGTTTAAAACCAGTGAATGACTTATCCAGTTTATAGCACCGTAATGTTGAGTTAGATCAAAATATCAGTAACTTGACAGCAATACTATATAAGTTTCGAGTTAGGAACATTGTGCGATGCCTTTGTTACAAATAGTAGTCTAAAGTGTAGCACTACTAGTTCTCAATCTATTATTAGTTCATTGGACCACTTTTTAGCTCAACTTTCAATCACCAATATTTAATGTGCTGCTAATTGCAATCTAACGTTTGTTTGCCACCAAACAATTAAGTGCTTTTGCGAGTATTTAGAGAAAAATATTTTCAACAATGTTTGAAGTAAGTAACGTCAGTATCTTCATAATAATCATAATTACGAAAGTTGGTTTTTTATTGCAAAATTCTTTTTTTCAAATGTGTCCTTCATTATTAATGTTTATCCTTTAAGATCTATGATTACAATACGAATATTATCTCGTAATGACATTTGCCATTTACAGTTTCCTTGTGGGAATTGACGATCTGACCGCAATTCCAACCATAATACTAAACGCATTTGCTTTCAATGTAAAAGTTAAGCGCAAGAAATGAGAGTTTCACGAGAATCAAAGGAAAGCAAATTATAGGCTTTATTACTAGTTTGCACTAATCTTTACTTAAGTTACTCAAAGTATCGCTCAAAGTGTGAGCATCTAATAATAGTGATCGTATCTTCAATCTTATCCATCGGTCGATGTTGTAATAATCGTAATTAGCTTTTAAACCAAAGTTTAAACCAACATTTTCAGATTTATCTTAGTTGCATTTGGTTGTTTTCAACGACCAAACATTTGATTTTTGCTGTTTGCCGACCAAATTTAGACTGATCTGCAACTGATGAAACTTTCTTAAGAAGCAAAAGAAGTAAGTTACCTAAACTTAATTTGTAAGAATGGGTCAAGTTGCAATTGAACCTATTTTGCGCTCTAATGATTGTGCTCATCATTATGTACGTTTCGCTAACTTATGTTTGACTGCAAAGCCTTTTTTCAAAGCAATATTAAATGATGACATTATTCTTTGTGAGTTTGTTCTTATATCGTTAACTGACTGCTGGTAACTTAAAACGCAATATAGAGTAGTCAAGATTGAATAAATTTCTACTCTTAATGATATTTCTGTCTCGACTTTTATCGAAATAAATATGATGGTTTCGATTTCCTTTTGATACAACCAATGGATTCTCTCCTATTTCTCGTATGAGTTTCTGTTTCCATGAATTATTTGTCGAGCAATTGCTGTCTAGAATTTCTTTTCATATGCTTACGACTTAGTTATTCACATTGTTATACAGTTGTGGATCAGCACATCGCTTAGTTATGTACTCGTTCATGATTATTGTATTGGCATTATTGCTGTATTTCCAAATGTTTGTGATTTATACTCACAAAAGAGAACTACTGTTGGAATGAGTTGCACAGACTCGCACTTAAAGCTAAACCATAGTATAAAACTCTAAGCCATTCATTCTTTACTCTAACTTTATTGCTGAGATGCCAATAATGAGTTTGAGTTATAATAACACCATTTCCATCATGTGTTCAATTAAATGAAGTTTTATTTGTGATTTTTTGCAAAGTAATCAATTGTCGATTATACTAGATTCGGGTGTTTTACGCATTGCTCAAAGTGATCACCCAAAGTAAGTTACTTTCAATGCATGTTATGTTAAATTCCTTGCTTATTTTTAACTCTATTTTATCAACAATCATAACGAAAGACAAGTTTAATTATAAAATAGGACGCCTTATCACCAGTATTTAGTAAACAATTAGTTGAAAAAATGTTTTAAACCTTCATACTTTTGAAAATATTTTTTCAATTTTTTAATTTACTTGATAAAAATCTGTACTTGAAAATTTTCAAAATAATGTCAATTTGAGGTCAATCGTTAACTTATTAAATATCTTTCGTAGTTGTAATATTTGAAAGTAATGCTCTGTAAGATACATGCATTTGGCGAGAATCGATATCTAGAAAACCTGTATATGCGAAAGTCTAGCAAAACACATGTTTTTCTTGTCTGGAAAAGCGTTCAGTTTTCGATCCCAATTTAGTCAATAAGTTAGTGTTTCTCAGTAAAAATGATAAACACTTTAATAAATAATGGTTTTATTAATAAGCATATCATACTATTTTTATGGCATTCGAAGAATAAATAAAAATTTGATGATTGAATGTTTATTTATTTGCACAGTATAAAAAAATTGTCGAGTCTCCACTCTTGAAAAAATCATCCTCTAGTCTCAATAAAATTGATCATAAGTTTGAAAACTATTCCTTAACCTTCACGTCAATTCTGTCGCTTCTTGTCTTATAAAATTTGAATTTTCAATCGATAGATAGAATTAGTTCTTATTAAGATTAGACTCAAGTATTGAGCCGAGACCACCATTTCTTTTGACTAATACCATTTGGCTTTCAAAAAGAGTTTATGCTTTAGTAGAATTGATAGGTAGTTTTGCAGAAATATCTAAACATAATTTTTTGGATCGAAGTAATTTGATTTTGCTCATTCTTGAACAAAAATCAATTTTCTCTGAAAGAAAATACTTTAATTGAATTGAAGAAATCTGAATCGAATGTTGTAATTAAGTATATTTTAAAAATATGATATGTAAGGACTAGACCTGAAACTTGTATCTTTCGACTGATTATTTTAAACTTTAGAAAGCATTGCTTTTCCAAGTTACGAACTGAAAATGCCTCCACTTTTCTCAGTAGTTCTATTATTAAAGTGAAAGTCAGTTTATCAAAGTACTCTTTTATGTGTACCACTAATGCTTAATTCCTTCCGGAACTGAAACATTTGTATACATGTATTCGTAAAATCAATAAAGATTTGCAAGAATTACTTTTGTTTTCAATCAAAGTAATGACGTCGAAATTTATATTCTCGTAATTACAGAATACTCTATTTTGTTGTACAGTAAAAATGTTTAAATCAATAATTTTTATCAAACAAAATGCAATCAACAACTGCTTCGAAAAGTTGAGACAATTTTGTTTCTGAATTTCTAAAATAGATGTGAACTCTGTCACAAAATATTACAGTTTGTGCTTAAATGTTGCACAAAAGGAACGCAAAAATATACGCAAGTAATATAATGGATAATATTATTATTACTTTTTAGACTAATACGTTAAGTTAGCATTTGTAACCTTGTGTTTCAAATATAAAAACTATAAGGGTACTGCTTAACGTAGCATACGATTTAGAAATCTCGATTTAGTCTGTTCTGATTAACAACTAATTAGTAGGCTTTCAATCGACTGAGCATAAAAAGTGATCGCAAGTGTTCTTATTTTTCCATTTTTAAGTAACTTCTCTACTATTGACACCAAACTCAAATTTTTGTTTTATTCGAATGAATAATTTGGAGATCTTTTCAATCTTAAAATAGTTTGAAAGTCTTTTTTACTGGTGCGTGAGTCGAATAAGTATTCAAATCTTGAAAATGAACCATATTTTCAGAATCTAAATGATATAACTATTTGCAAGTTGAGTTTATTTGAGTCCTAATTTAGCAATCCAATTAGTCATCTCCGGTTAATGTTTTTCTCGATATTGTATCTAGATTCATTTTTATGTCAAACGCACTATACTATAAGACATACATTTTGGGAGATTTAAATAAATCATCAGTGAGCTCCATATTTTTGAAAGTTTTTAACGATTTGACCACAACTTTCGTATTTATTCATATGTGGAGTTCTCCCAAGAAGTGACACGCGAGCAAAAGCATCCAACTGACAAAAATGCTCTCTAAGTATCGCTTAACTCAAATTAATAAATTGATTTTAATTTATTATTATTGAAGATATTAATTAGGAAAGTTAAAGGGCATTTTAAATATGACTTATTAACATATGAATTGACTTAACTGAAGTCATATATTTAATTTAATTTTTATAAGACATGAAATATATATAAACTAAAACTTATTCTCGTAGACCTAACGCTAAGTATTGGCAGTTAACACAGTTTTGTGACGCTTGCGCTCAAAACTTGAAGCCCAATTCATTGATTACTATGAAAATAACTACTCAATTAGAAGTTAATTAACATTTATTTTTCCTATTGGATTACATGTTGAAACATTGACAAGTTATTATATAAGTTGAGTTTTTTAAAATGAAAATTTGGAAAATTGTTTTAACCCGCTAAAAACTGCTTCTTTGGAGAATTCATATGTTGGCTCATTTTAATTTACACAAAGAGTAGTCAAAATCCCAAGCAGTGGCAAAGCAGGAAATTTCAAGTGAGACGCACACATTCAATTTGACCAAATATACACGTTTCCTATTAAAATACATTGTATAATTGTTTTCAAATTTAATTGCAATGCGTTTTTATTTTTATTCTGTAGCAATTATTAACGACAGAATTTGAAAAAGATATTCATCTTTTTATGCTAGGCCAGTTTCATATTTAAATTGGGCTACCTGTCCAGCCTCGGCCCTTCTGGATTCGCCACTGACCACAACAAGTAGCTTAAAGTACTAAATTGACTACAAGTACCAACAATATTTTGATAAGAATTTAGCAAAGCTTAAGTAATACTGGTGAAGCGCACAAGATTCGATTATTGAATCTTTAGAAAAGTATTTTGAGTTGGTTTGAGCTATTTAGATTTCTTTATTCATATTTACTTTGGTAAATAAGTTTTCTCAATGCAACTCACACTATAAGCAGATATTGCAGTTCTAACTTATTTACAGTTTTTTGAATGAAAATATAGTGTTGTTGCAAATGATGCTTTTGCAAGGTTTCAAAGTTTCTAGTGTGAAAGTATAAAATATATTGTTTAACGTGATTTACACTTAACCTAACCTAACTTGACGTTACTGTTCACTAGTATAGAGTCTTATTCAATAGTAAAGCAATGAAACGCGATAGCTATCACATTGCAACGACAGTCACACAGAATTCATGAGAGAAAGTCACTACTGGGAACATAAACATTTTGGTTCAAATTCAATTCTAAGCATACATTTCTTATTGAACTGATTGAAATCTTCAGAGGAAACACAAATATTTCCTTCCACAGAGAAAAACCTTTGAATCCGTTAATACATACTGAAATAGATTTGTCGATCATAACTTTTTATCGCTATCCGTCGACTTTCATTGAAATTTATTTAATTTCGCAGCTATTTAGAAAAATAATCATTTTTTAGTCTAGTCCTAAAACAGCTAATGTAAGCATTTGAAAGAAATCCAAATTTTGTAATAAGACTTTACTCTGTGAAGACGAAGTTAATGATTATGAGTGCAATAAATTAGGACTTAATACTAAGAGTAATAATGCAATGTTTCTCTCAGTAAGGATTTGTTAGGCGCAAAAAAGTTTTGGTTACAAAAAAAGTTTCTCAAGTTTACATTGAAGAATATCCGATACTAAATGACTGCACAGATTTTTCATATTACTCTAGTATTGTTTGTTCCTCTATTTTCCTAAACAATTCAACTGTTATTCGACTTACAAAAGAGCCTATTTGTTAATTCCATTGATTCCTAGCAACTGTTTAAAGCAAATTTAATGCCACCATTTTTTGTCTCAAGTTATGCTTCAGTGGAGCATTTATTCAGTCTCAAAAGTTTAATATCAGATTTAGATTAAGACTACTCTACGAGAGAACTCTCTTTACTATTGAAACAATTCTTAATCCAGAGCTCGAGGAATCCAAAGTTGTGATATAGAAGTATAGTGAGAGACAAACAGCAGAATATAGCGTGTAAGATGACAACCTTGAATACTAGGGATTGCGTGATATATTCAAATTTTGCTTATACTAGTATTTCTCTCTCTCTCTCTCTCTCTCTCTCTCTCTCTCTCTCTCTCTCTCTCTCTCTATGTTAATAAACATTAACTTTCAATTGAATTTTATTTTTATCGTAAACTATAGAGATAAAACCGAACGACACAAACTATAAGCCATAAAAGTTTGATTTAACGTATGGCTACTCTTATCTCATAAATGAGACAGTATATATATTATTCATTATCCCGATCGCAGGTCATGTCATGTATCTGAACGCTCTATTTGTTGCATACATTCAATAATATTGACAAAAGACAGCACCTGTTGTGATGAAATTTCTGTAAAATTGAGCTGAACTTTATGTGAACTATTGGCTTTGGATATGTACAAATGGACCATTCGTGGCATATCGTGGCACTTCTTAGTCAAAAACCGAAAATTATCTTACTTCGCTACTCTTGTACTCATGATATTTTTGTTAGCAGCTTATTTACAACAAAATCCTATGTAAGTCTAACTCTACTTTTAAGCATTTTATTATTTCAAACTTTAAATCATCTCATTCTTCAGGGAATTCAGGCAAAGCTTTTTATTACCAAAAGATATTGATTTTTAAGCAAATTTTAAAAACTTGAATGTCTTTATAAATACTTGATCTTATCTTTTCTTTATTATATAATAATTTCATAAATAAATTAAATTAAATAAATGTCGATGGGCTTAATATAAGTAAAAGTAAGAATTGAAGCACTTTTATGACAAAGTTTTAGTTTTCGAGACAGAACTTTGCAAAATTCTAGGCGAAAAATAATTTACGTGCAATTACAAGTTTCCTATATTTATGAGCTAAAAACCAGTCAAAACAATAGGGATAGACATTTATTACAGAACTGATTGCTTAGAAACCCACACATTTAGAGAGCAAAAAAATTTCATATAGAAGTAAATAAAAGTGCAAAATAAGATACCATTAGCTAAAAATACTTAGAGAGGAGCACTACTTTCTCTTCCAAACTATATTTACTGAAAAAAGCAATAAAACAAATGACGATATAGTTTTTTGTCGCATACTTTAGTCAAGAATACTCTCGCTATAATTGGCTACAATCAGGAAATCGAGAGCTTCTGAGTCTACAGAACAGTGCGGCTAATTATAAACAGAGCTCATCTTTGTCTACTCCATCGATCGATCCATTAAATAAAAGCAAAGAGGAACTAACACCAAAATCATGTACACCGAAATACAATATAGTATTTCTGAAGACCCACAAATGCGCCTCATCAACTATACAAAACATATTCATGAGAAACGGCTTTATGAACAACAAAGTGTTTGTACTACCGGCTAAAGCTAACTATTTAGGACATCCGACACCGTTCTATCGCAATCTGGTTCCCGACCCGAAAGCATTTAACCATGAGTACAATATTTTGACGCATCATTCGCGTCTCAATTATGAGTCTATGAGTTCACTGATGCCAAACGGGACACTTTTCATAACAATAGTTCGCGATCCTGTGGATCTTTTTGAGTCTATGTTTCATTACTATCGATTGGACAGGTTTTGGAACGTTTCATTTGATATGTTCAACGATGAAAGCATTAGAATACCAAATAAGATCCATAGACAGAGATATCTAGGCAAAATAGGCATCAATCAAATGATGTTTGACTTAGGGATGAATATTTCAGACTTCACTAAACCCTATACTGTCAGAGAATATATCGATAGATTAGACTCTATTTTTGATCTCGTAATGCTTTCAGAAAGAATGGACGAATCATTAGTGTTACTCAAACATCTATTATGTTGGACCACGGACGATGTAGTTGCATTCAAGGTTTTTATTTTCATTAGATATAAAATGAATACAAGAACGAATCTAATGTTTTTTATATTTGTTTTGCTATTTTACTTAAGCTGAATGCACGTCATCACAACGCTAAAAGTAATTTAACAGAAGTCGCCAGCTCTAGAATCAAATCGCTCAATTGGGCAGACTATCAGCTATATAAACATTTTCGCAGAAAGTTTTCGCTCATGGTTAAAGCATTCGGAAGCAAAAAAATGAGCCAAGAAGTTATTGAACTCAAGAATAGGACTAATGAGTGGTATGACTATTGCGTAGGAAATAGCGAGGACTCGAGTAACTCGACTAAAGCTAAGAAATCAATCATAATTCGTCTGGTGAATAAACAACGAAACAACTCGACGTGTTGGCTTCTAACAGCTCAAGAGATGGACTTCACTAAGTTTCTGAGGATGCGACAAATTAAACAATTTCCTGGTTCCGTACATTTGGCACCTAATAGGCCACCGAAACATAAGTCTCTCAGCAAAGAAGAGCTATACCAACAATTTATTAAATCGAAATTATTTTTGACTGACCTTAAATATGGTGGTATTCGATGCAGAAACTGTTTGAGTACGTCACATATCACGCAAACCACAACTATCGATCCCGCATATGAATTAGCGGCTGCCTTAAAAGATGTTAATAATAAACGATCATGAGTGATATCTCTATCTTGCTTCATATCATCAAAGTATACACCTATTTCTCATATTGATTCTTTCCAAACGATGCAAGGTCTACTCCAAATCGACTTTTTAAATAATCTAAATATTTTGTAAACTCATTTTTGAGTTACCGCTCTCTTAGCCTCCAAATACATACATATTCTAATCTCAATCATAACGAATTTTTCAAATTATTTATTTATTTAACTCTAACTGCTATAGGTTCAAAAATGGTAGAATTGGTATCAACTTTAAAATTACGAATTTGTGCTTTGAGATTAAGTTTTAGTACAACTTTGAAGCTACTTCTCTGTATAGCTCTAAGTTTCTACTATTTTTATAAAGTTTACAATTGATTATTGATTCTACAAAGCCTAGAACGCTAAAACTATTAGTTTTACTGAATGTGTTTGACCACAAATATTACCTAGGTTTAACAGAAATGGTCAGTGATAGACTTTGAAATCCTATAGCCATATCTTAAGCGGTGGCTCATTTTTAGCAAAAGTAACAATTAAATGTAAGTTTCAACTGTATTGTAGATAAATTGTTGTAGAAATAATGTTTAATGATTTTTGAAATAAAATATTTTATAACTGTTTAACTTAAAACCTATTTACTTGAATTTCTGGTTCAAAGGTATCATAATTATCTGACCAATATCTTTGATAATCTTATAAATTTTTGAGACAAACTTTTCATAAGAAAGACTTGAAGGAAATGGCACTCTCATAACTATTTTAATAGATCAAATTTAACAGGAAAAATCATCTTTTTAGAGTAGAGACGACATTTGGAAACTTAAGAATGGAAGTTCCCTGTACTTTAGTGACTTACTGCATCTTAATGGGATATACTTCGTTGATTGAGGTTTCAAATTAGACTTAATAGTCTATTTTATATTATTGTTCAATAATTTGCTAGCAGAAAGTTTAATAAATTCATACGACAATTCTATCATTCTTTTATGTTAATACGAAATTATGTTGACACTCTAGAGAAACTTAATTGAAAATAAATTTAACGAATGTTTGAAGTGAAAATACAATTTAATAAAACTTTTCAATATGGAAGAGCGCATAGATTGATGTATTTAATTGGATACGGGTACTCAGCATATAACGCGTAACGCATGTAATATTTTAAGCACACATATTTAATAAATTCATTTGTTTGATATCTTTTTCAAGTAAATAGAACTATCTGCGTACAAGTCCTCTCTGTGAGAATCGATTTTTCAATTTTCAAAACTTCTTTATAATGTTGGCACTTAGAATATTATCAACAAACCATAATCCCACAAATCAATACAACTGATATGAATTTTAAAAATATTTTAGAGTTTGAAAATATTTGTTTACTTAGTTGACCACTTTCAAGCTATATTATATTGAAGAGGAAAGCTAAATCTCCTGAACATTTACATCTAACCTATACTGGTATTAGTGCAAATGCGAATGTCAGAAATAGTAAATTATACTTGAATAGCATTTACTCAACTGAAAATGTAATAAGTGTTTCTTCAGTTACGATTAGGCTTGATTTTAGCGCATATTTGATAAACGTTAGGAAGCTGTCAACGTTAACACATTAGTTCAAAGCGTATGAATTAGAGTTTATTTTAATATTAAGAAAATAGACTGAACTTATTTTAAGAAAAAGTTGTTGAGAGGCAAATACAAACCTAATCATAACTGAAAAAACACTGTATAACTTGTTTCGTTGGTGTTTCACAGTAAATTTGACTCTTGTTTACTATTCATTCGTCTAAGTAATGATGACTCAGCTAACTGTCAATAATTAATAATGAATTGATGATTTACTAATGCTATAAAAGTTGAGAGCAGTGCTGAACACACGCTTTTTGTTGAGTTAGAAGATAAAACAATTCTAATATAATTAAAGTCAATTGATTAAATTGGATATAAGGATCGACAGTGTCGATTAGCTCAGTTCTATACAAAACTGTTTCCCTACTAAGTTGTGAGCGAAAAAACTTATGCCAAAGTTCATAAACAAGACAAATTAATGTTGGCTCCAAAACTTGCAGCACTTCAAGGACTATAGGGTTCTAAAACAAGCCCGAGAAATTGGTCTGATTGTAATTTTTCGGCTCAAGTCACTTGACGCTATTGTTGAAAAAGTTCTTAACTAATAGTTTGTAATTGAATGATTCAATAGTATTATTAATAGAACGAAAGTCAATGCACGGAAGTGAACAACGTTTTTTCATATCACATTTGTCTTCGAGTTATCGCCAACTCATTCGTAAAACTCAATGCATCAAAGTTACAATGAATTTTAGGGTTCAATTATTATAAATTAGAGAACTATTTCCTATTTATATAACTTTAAATTTGACCAATGCTCGAAATATTTAATAAGCAATACATGCAGTAAAATAATTGGCGATCGTTTGACTCATGTTTTTTATCAAAATTGTACTCAAATCTGTGAGGCACATCCAAAGCACATGCGAGGTAAAAGTTATGTTTGCATTGTTTAGAATGCATAACAGTTGCTCTGATAAAAATAAAACTCATATAAATACCAAACCTTATCTTTATTCAAGTTGAATGTATTGAAACTCATGCAAATCTTATCATACTGTATGAATGCTTCCACTGATCAAAAAGTTTCATTATTTTCAACGGAAACAATCCATTATATTTGGCACTTCAGTACTGAATAGACGCTTCATTTCTATAGACTTCAATGACTGCTTTGAGAAACATAACAAAAATGTTAAACAATTAAACCGATTGTAAAGCAATCTGAAAGTGCAAAGAATTACAATCTATGAAGTCTTTGATTGTTTCTGTCTAGCAGTCAAAAAAGTTTTAAGTAATCACCGAAACAAATCATGAGTTCACGCAAATAGATAATCAATGATTTGCAAAATGACTTCAGACTCATTAACGAGCTTGAAGCGCAAATCGAATGCATATCGAAAGTAATTTAAACTAAGTAAATTTGAACAATCTATTCAATTAAATAGTATATGCGCAAGAAATTGATTTGATTCGCTATAACTTTGCCTTCAATGCTACTCAGAGTTGCATGAATAGAACTACTAATTAGTCATAATTCAAAGGTGTTATCAGTCAAACAGTTAATAAGACTATAATTGATTAATTTGCATATTTCTCATAGCATTCCAGGGCTATTAAGTAGTTTCGACCAATGTTTCAATGAGTAATTTGTCAAAAATTGTTCGAGCTGTTTAACAACTAATCCATCAGTTTGGTTTGAATATGTTTGAATCAGATGTTGATCGTAGTTGTGAGAATCTTTTAAACCATAATTGCTGGAAACACTGTAGTAACTGAATTAATTTCAAAACCGAAAAGTCCATGAAATTTATTTGACTAACATTTGTGTAAATTTACCAAAAACAATAGCAAAATATATAATCCTTCCACCGGCAATAAGTACCGAACATTAACAGGTCTTAAGGCACTTAATTACATGCTTATATTAATTATAAAAATTGATTAGTTTGTACTACAAATAGCTGTCGAGATTCTTGTAAACTTGGAGAGATTATAAAGTGTTCAAAAATAAATAAGACTTAATACTAAACCAAATAAGTAATATTTGATTACAAAGTAGGCACTCGATTATAAGTTGGTCTACTGTTGTGGTTAAATATTGGACGGTTTTGTTTCTTGTAATCCATTGTACAGACAATAAGAAGTGCGCTCACGATTGCAAAGAACTGTATGAATGCCACCACAATCGAAGTCAGACCAACAATATGTAAGTTATTTAGAATAAAGTACCGAATCTTGTTATAACACCCGTGACGTCGGTATCGAGATATGTCTATATCTGGGTTCTGTCCACACTCTTCCTCGTCTTCGATTTCATACTCAGTTTCGTTACGACTCAAAGGAATGCAACATGAGCTCGGGACCCAATTCTTTGTGGGCCAAGCAGACACCTGATGCCAATCCGTGTAGTTGTTGACACCACAACAGTTGAAATTTATCTGAATTTGATCCCAAGTGGTTCTGATACCATTGCTATCGTCTAAGAGGTAGCGGTCTTGTATGCCGTCGAGCAGTTCTTGTCTTAAAGTATGTGTCAATTGTTTACGGAAAGCAAAACTAAGTGTTCCAATGGTGATCTCAAGTATCATTAATATAACGATTGAAATTAAGTAAGTACTGAGTAAACACTTGCTCTGAAACCATGCGCCGCAACAGCCACAAAACGCGATTAAGAAAGTCAAGCAACCGATAATTATTGCCATATTATCAGCTGATAATACATGATATGATGGAAGGATTCGCGCGTATGTATCATAAGAAATGGTCAGCCAAACACCAACTCCTAATATACATGAGCCTAATATCTAATACAAATCACAATAACAGACATTCGGATGAAATAATAACAACTGAACAAAATTGGATTTAAGAGAAATTAAAATGAAATGAAATGAAATTATAATAATTAAAATCATACCCAAAATAATAAATTAATGAAGCACAAGAAATGTCTTATACATGTATATCCCGTGGCCATGACTGAGATACTCATTGGAATTGGTTATATGTAATTGGATACTTCTCGTTATCAATAAATAATATTTATATTAAATGATTGAGTCAAATATTATTTCATTTCCTCTTAAAACCCAACGTTAAATAAAGTGCTTATCAATTATTCACTTCAATCCAATCTAACCGAAGACACAGTTATTCTTAGAGTAAAAATCGTATAAATTTATAATTCATTCAATGTTTACATATTTATTGAATTGAATAACACTTTATTTATTTATACGTTTTGTTATTCAATATTTATATTTTTGAGCACATATTCAACTCTAAGGCACACAAACACAAACCTATCATAAGCTGAACGCTGAACGCATATAAATATTATTATTATTTTGCTGTCAATGCACTCAAATCGAATGCACTTAAAGCTTATTCCCAATGTAAGACAACCACAAATGTTTTGACTGTTCTGCCAATTACTTGTTGTGCACAAACTATAATACTGTTGACTTCTCTGTTTCAAACTAATAAACAATTTAAAAAACTTGTTGGTCTGGTGTTTACCAAACAAAATGATGACAATTCAACTTTTCAAGTTGCTTCAATGGCTCCAGTATCATACAAGTTTAGACCGAGTATATCACTTTAACGCTCTTCTAAAACATTACTTTATAAACTTGATCATTACATTCTCTATATTTTCTGTACATATTGTGAGAAACTTCTCATTTTTATTTCTCAATTTTATAACCAAAGGCTATATTTTTGAAGCAATTGACTCGGAAAATTCACTCATTAAGGAGTTCTCAAGTGAAAAAAGTGAAATTCGTATAACTCATTTTACTAGTCGGTTTGCAAAATATCTCATTAGCAGCAGAAAATTTCTATCATTTTCATGCCTTTTAAAGAGAACTTTAGTGGGCTTGTGTAATACGAGTCATGTTATCTTTAAAGCTTTGTATATTTTTGTATTGATCTGAATGACATTTCTGATTAGTACCATAATAGTTTTATTCATTAGGTCTTAAATATAATCTAACCTCTACCTGACATTCTTTGATATTTACAGAAAGATTATAAGGATCAGATATGCGAACCTGATTGACGTAACTTTGCGAATTTGTAAATCAATACAAAAACTAATCACTTAACTTCTCGTTTGCGATAACTTCAATAGTGATTTAGACTTTATGTGAGTCTTGTTGCAAGTCATACTCATGTTTGGGTTAAGTTTAGGTTAAAGTTGGATTGTAGCATTTAATTCATAGTTTGCAATTAGAAAGAGTGACACAACAATACTGTCACTCTTTACTCAACTCATAACTTCAGCTCAATTTTACAAATTAATTGTCATTTCAACGATTTCCCTAAAATATGCTTTTTAGAAAATTTTCAAATTTTTTATTTTAATTTGGAATAATTGAATACAACGAGCGAATAAGCTAACATATTTTTTTAGAAATAATTTTTTATAGAAAACAATCGATGAAAAAGATAGCGATTAATTATTTAAGTATTTTACACTTCGTTAAAACCTATTTCAACGTTATTTAAGGTATCATTAGCTGAGATATGAGGCATTGAAAAGTTGTCGATGGGAGTGATGACAGGTCCGTCGTGATCTTCACTAACCACACAGTTAATGTGTTGATCACATACTTTGACGAATTCGGCCACAAACTCGTTATAAGTCGCGCGGTCTGTTCATCAAATTATTTTTAATTATTATTCAATTTAAACTAAATAGCTGCTTAAGTTATTACCGAATTTGTCGCTCATTTCTTGTGGAAATTGAGTGAAATCATGACATTGGAATTGACTGCGACTTAAGACTATACCATAGGCCTCCATCAGGCAATTGGGTACCAATTGGGTCATCAACTAATTGTTCAAAAATTTGATCAATCATTTAATTAATCTTTATTTGAATGAGAACAATAATAAAATAAATTGAATTACCGGTTGGGTAAACAATAATTGTACGAATTGGTCATCAGTTGTTTTAATAGTAGCTCTTTTGCCGTCATTCTCAACCTGTTGTTAATTGAAAATGTCAATTCATTATTAACAATTAGATTTTAATCATTTCAAAAACCAATACCTTAATGACATCTCCCACAAGAGTAACTGGTTTTTGGACGTAAGACGCCATCAAAGCACCCGTTATTCTCATCTTAGGCTGCCCTTCGAGTCCTGCCATTTATTACAAACTAGTTGATTTGTTACCTCAAATTTAATAACTAATTAATCGCTAATGTAGTTAGCAAAATAAAACAATGATCTCAACTTAGATTGTTTGTATTGTATGCTATGATTTGTGCGCCAAATATTATATGACGAAAACCATGATAAACTATACTTGAGCCATCTATTAGATCGATATATAAGCTACCATTACTACGATAGAACCTAACTTTCAGATAGAATATACTGTAGTTCTTATAATAAATATCATATTTTTCTACTTATTTAATCTTAAATTAATGAATAACTCGACAAATTTTTCTAAAACTCAGTAATGTTGCATTTTGAGTATTTTTTTCTTATTTGCCAACTTTACGAGTGAAAAGTTCCGAAGGATTCAAAAGTTGGAACTTTAAAACTTCAAAACTTCTAAATAGCAAATTTTACTCGCAACTCGTATTTCCAGTTATCGGGTTCAACTGATTTAACCTAAAATACTGCCAAATCCAGTGATGAATAATCTGGTTAAAACGGTTACAGTTGGTTAATAAAATTGTTGACAAGGCATGCAAGCGAAAAAGGTTATCCACAATTTTCCAAAAGTTTAAAAGAGATATCAATGTTTTTGTGCATTTTGAGGCTAATTGCAAAAGTTTTAGTCAATTCTGTAAAAATTGATGAGAAAATGTTACTTTCAAACCGACTCCAGCCTTTTCATAAATTTTAGAAGATTTAAAATTCTAACCTCGGATAAAATGATTTCCCCCATTAGAACTGCTCATAAAGAAAATTTAATTAAATTGAATTCTAGTGATCTGGTTCATAACTGATTTAATACAATTGAAAATTTTCCAATTGATTCGTGAGCTGAATTTGCAGAAATGCTCAAACGATTGAGAGCTTATGACTCACTTGAAGATTAAGTTCAATAGGTCATAGTTAAATACATGAGTTGATGGGAATTGACGAGTTTACTACAACCACTTAGAACTTACTGATTCATCTGCAATAATTAGTGGGAAAAGCCTTCTATAAATTTGCCTTCTTTTCTTACCAATAGTAAACTCTCATAAGTGAAAGACTTGACTCAATAGTTAATAAATAAATCTAATTGCCTTAAGATAATGAGAACGTTTTTACTGGAAAAATTAAGACTTGAAACTTGTAAAAATTTTAAGTTATAATTACATTATAAAAAATTTCAAGTGATTACAACTGAGTAAAAGTTTGAGAAATGCATTTGTAATTTATAATACAGTATATACTAATTTGATCATTAGAGAGCCTTCCAAACATTGAGATAATTTCGATATTCAGTGATGAGTGATTTCGGAATCTCTAGGGAATCGAAATCGTAAGTATCTTGTACTTTGTCGAACAATTCTTGAAAACATCTTTCTTTAAGAGAATATAAACCATTCGATATATTAACGATTTGAATACTATCTGGACTTGAAGGCTTGGCCAGAAATACATCAACTAATGAGCCTTTATGGTTGCATTCATTGTTATCGTTATTATTACTATTATTGTTTCTATTAAGATAAAGAGCATTTTTGTCAACAGCGAATAGTCTGTCTCTTCTGTTGTGTTCCCTAAAAATCCAGGGATGAGTCAAATATGTTCTAATCCTAAAGTATTGCTTGGGTTTTAAAGTAATATATTTCTTCTCAGCTCCTTTGTAATCGATCCAAATAATGTCAACATCTCTTGCGGTTCTGTTGACAAAACAAACCCAACACGAGCTGGAGTCATTCTGCGATCGCAATTGTTTCATATCTCTCGATTCTTCCATATTGTTATTGATTTTCAATGTTACTAATTAATCGTTAAATTGATCGAATTGAGAAGCTCGACCAAAATACCAATTGATGTCAAAGTTATGGTAGCTTAAAGTCGATCCAAAATACGAGTACAACAAATAATAAGGCAAATAAAGACAAATAACTGAACAATTATATAAGAATCTAATTAGATATTAAAAATAGGAACTAAATGGAAAAGTTTTTGATAAGGTAGAATACTTTCTAAAAGTTAAACAAATCTTAAGAATTAGATCGATGTTTGTTGGGCTATTATGTTTACTAATACAAAGTCACGTATACCTAAGATTATCCATAAATATTGTTATAGTGAATGTCAAAATTGAACAATTTAATTACTTTATTGCTCTTAATAATTAGATAAAATAACAGTATTTCCATAAAACTAATTTATTAATCTTAAAAATGTCTTAACAATTTCTAGATCAATCTTTTTGACCGAACTATGTTGAGGTAAAGAAGTGATAAAAGCCGTCATTTAGTGTCGTACCTCAAAGAGATATAGGCGGAGCAATAAGATAGAGATCGGACCAGTTATAGTGCACTGGATGACGAAATTTGTGCAGTTGTAGTACTCGTACAACATTGAAATGCTGGCAAAGGAGACCAAACAGCGATCAACTGATTGGGCGCAACATTAATGCCAAAACTACTATTACTTTACAATTAATTGTGTTTTTTACTGAATGTGCGCAAATACACTATCAATATATTAGTGAGTGTTTTGTTAGTCTTCATTACAATCAACAGTTTGTTTTACTCTTGTCTTAACACTTCTATTTAATTCTTGTCACCCTTTCATCAACTCTTAACTGACTTATTCTTAATAACTGTTAAACAAATTGGATTTAATGATGCCTTTCGATTATGTCAGTAATACGGATAATGTAAGTATGAATTAGTTATTCAATACTTAAGTCTAAGAGTTACACAAACGTATAGAAATACTGTATTTGCTTCACTATTATAACTTTGATGGAATCAATGGTAAATTACATAAGGGAACACCTGTTGTGAGCGCTTTCTATGAAAACTAAACTATGTATATAATTAATACTTGTATACGAGCATTGCCATTGCCATTGCCATTTAAGAGTTTTCACCTTTCTGTTTGAAAATATGTAAAATAATTTAGAATAATAGTAGCTTAGAAATGATGATTGAGTTTTAATTGGTCTCGAAGTCTCTCTGGCAAGCATATTTGAAGCGGAGTTATAAAACTCATATCTATTATTATGTTTGATATATTGGCAGTGAATGCAATTGTACCGCTTTTGATGTGTTCTCGGTAAAGCATCGGATCCCAGCGAAGCTCTAGATATGTATTTTTAGTTGATATCTTTTCAATTGCCTTCAGGTATGCTTTGATAAGTCAGACCTATGAAGCCTATTGTGCATTAGCTGGTCTCTAAGCAAAAGCACTTAAGCAATAAAATAAGATAATTTTGTAAGACTCTCGCTATTTATTTTCTTTTTCTCTATGATTACTTAGTTTTTATACTTTGGTGTTCAACAAACATAAAAAGTATTAGCAATACAAATTAAGGTTTGTGTTGAGATTTTCAAATCAGTGTGTCATATGCCTTTATGAAAAGGATTGTTTGATTTGGTAATACAAACACGTATAGAATATTGTATTACATTGGTAGGTAAGTCAAGTGAGAATAATAGTAACAAATACATAGTAAGCCATTACTTGCAGGGCTACTCTATCAGATAGTAGAGCAGAAACTTGAAAAATAGTTACCGAAACAGTTGGGACAAACTATGAAGACAAACCGGTCCTTCCAGTTTATGCTAATTTTATGTTTCTCAGGCTCAACAATGTTTTGACTTGATTTGTTTGCAGATTATATACCCCTATTGTTACCCCCTCTTAAAACTTCTTAATTCGTATTTGACCCCTTGTTTCACCCGTAAGAACAAGTAAAGGTAACAAAAAACGTCTTTAGGGGATCACAAAAAACTTCTTTAGGGGATCACAATTTTTTCAAAACACCTGAAGCCAAAGAAAAAAGCGTAACGCTATAAATGTAATGAAAATACGTAAGAACTGATTTTTTGGGACACAAGTTGAGGGCAATAGACAGGGGAATGAATAATAGAAAAAATGCTTTTTTCTTCTACTAGAAGTCTTACAATTGTTATTAAAGTTGTTTTAGTAAGCATTAGAAACGCTAATAGAAACCATGCGAAAAATATAGAGATTCATATATATCCAACATTGAGCTATTATTTTGCCATAAATTGAACCAATGCACGAAATAAATGGCAAAACAAGATAATAGAAATGAAACCAACTACTAATTGTTAGCATGTTTTGCTTTATAAGAGTTGAGTTGACACCCAATTCTATTATGATTTTTCATGCTTAACATCGCGTATATTTTATTCATATAAAGGGGAGTCTAGTAATACTTTCTTATAATTTCTTATTTTTCGATTATTTCAGTTGGTATTTAAGTTGGTATCAAAGTTTCAGATGCTCACTGCGTGTCCCAAAAATGCTAGCGCAAAGGCTTGTTTTTCGAGTTGATGTGACTTTTTAGTGCATAGTCAGAGAAATAAGTGTTTTAATTATTATTAGTGGCAAAGTTGCAAAAAACAAGTTATCATTAGTGCATGGATGGCAATAATTCCCATGGCAAGCATCGCCAGAATGTCGCCTCATATCAAATATTAATCAACTATCATATATGTAACTTGTCTTGCGTTTGTCTTATGTAATCCAAGATCATGTGAGTCAATACAAAGAATTGCACTCGAGTACACTGCTTGCGCTGCTCTACAGGTATACCTGTTGGCTGTTAAGGCATATATTGGCAATAATAATGATAACAAGCATTACCACTTACTGTATAGTGCCATCATTGGCATGATTGCCATCATGGACATGTAGGCTCTAAGGCAGAAATTGGTTGATGGCCTTGAATGATCAGATTATAGTGTTAACGTCTAGCGCTATCTCCAAATGCCAGTTATTGCATTCACAGGAATTCTGCCTCTAAGCTATTCCTCTGACTGCCCCTAACTTTTTTCTTTACTGTAACTTCTTCTCTGATTTTTGCTGCTCTTTGCGCCATTCATTACGATAATATAATTTAATCCCGAATCTTAAGTTGCTCTTTAAGGGTTGGGTGTGTCTCTTCGTGCCGATCAGTTAGTAACTAAACTTTAAACTTATTTCAGACTTATTTTAAAAGCGCTAAACTTCTACTACCGATAGAACTCCTCTAAAAATTAGTCTTTGTTTTATACTATTGTATCTAATGATGGACTAAACGTTAATTCAAGTCAATAGAATAGACTCACGACTTCTCATTTATGTATTTATGTTTATTGATCATGAAATTTATATGATTTTGTTTTGTCAAACCCTCTATAGAGCTCACAAATCGTCCCTTCACCCAGTCATAGCTCAGTTCTCAGTCCAATTAGTCCTGTAACTAACTGGTCTGATGAAGATCTTGTCCTTTTGGCTCCAAATAAAGTAATCAAACAAGAAGCACAAGACATGCTGGACATAGCCTTTGCACAGAATTACAATCTGAGCGGTAGTGGTAATCGCTACAATAACTACAATACTAACGAAATAAGTTTACCCAATAGTCGGGTAACTAATAATAATGGAAGTCAGACAAATGCCCGCAATGTTCACAGCGGGGGCTCAAACATGCCTTTCTCGGGATCTGTTTATATGGATCCCGCAGATCATAATCCTTTGTGGTGGTGTCGCGTTAAGCGAGAAAATGAAGAGCTAGATTATGGCTGTAATAGCGGTTCGCCAAATACTGTTCCCATGTTGCCGACACGTATAAAACAAGAACCAGAAAACAATTATGGCTCATGTACTTCAACCACAAATGAGTGCTACACTAATTCAGTAATTACAAGCAGTACAGCTAACAATGTTAATACGAATGGAGCTTTCGCATTAACTCAAATACAGAACCTGGCACTAAAGGAATGTACGAAAGAGATTGACGTGGCCTGTGAAGCATTAGGCATTTCTGCCGGTAAGACAATTAACAGTTTCTATTATAGACAAGACAGTTTTCGAGCATTAGTGACAACTTTTCTAAACATTTCAAATTCTAGAAGTGTAGCTGCACTTGTTTTCTTAAGAGGTGGTATTTGGGTCACTGTTTTGTTTATTTGTTGTGATCTTTTTATTTTGAATCGTTCAGGGGAATCGACCTGAATGCGAGTCTAACTTATGGGTCAATTCCATCGCACTTCATATATAACTATGAACTTAGCATTTGTTTTGAGCCTTACTTTCGTATCAGTGTTATTGTCACCTGAATTTGTTCTCATTTTCTCTCCTTTCTTTCCAAAGCATGAAACCGATTGTCTTTTGCGGTCTTAATATAAAAATATTAACAAAATATTTCCACAAAAGATTCAATCATTTAATAAATGATAAAAATTTTAAATCATAAACAATAGATCCATTCAATTGGAGCGTTGCAGACGTGCAAAGTTGGCTCTTATGGACACAAAGACAATTCAATCTTCAGCCGTTTCCACTCGATTACTTTGCGATGGACGGTATGACTCTTTGCTCACTAAATGAATCTGATTTCAAGCAAAGAGCACCACATTGTGGTGAGATATTACACGCACGACTGGACATCTGGAAGACTGGTATGTTTTATTTAGAAAAAATCAAAATAAATTATTGATTTGGAGCAAAAAAAACTATTTTTCGGACGCTTTTGCTATTTGTTCGTGTTTTGGGTGCTTTCTTTTGCTTATATATTGCCTTTTGTTTAGCCGTGGAATTCCGCCCTGAGGAAAGCATTTTTGAGTTCAGTTCAATACTTAACAGTTGGTCGTCATCACCGCCACCGTCATCTCCACAGTCACAGGCCGGTGTTGTCCCTTCAGGACCATTGAGCGCAACAGATCTCAATACATCGTGTTTGTCTCCAGTATCACCACCGATGTGCCCATCACCGATCATAAGCGGTGCCACAAGTGGTGCACTCCATTCTCCAAAGCCGAGTCTGGCGAGTAGTAACGAGAGCGTGATCGTTACGAGTGATTATGGTAGCGAAGGAACACAAAGTGATGGTATGTTCTCTAATGTAATATTGAACAGGTTTTTGCTTGTGTTATGCTTTGCTCTGCTGTTATGCTATGTTAAGCCATTGGCATTAAGGCCTCACCCATTGGTAAGGCTTCGCTTGACTGGAAACTCAGCGATGCGTTCCTTTATCATTATTAACAGTAGCACTCATTGCTGTGGGCTATGTCTTCAAAAATCTTTTTTTTATGCTTTAACTTGTTTGACGGACGGCAAATATTTTCGACATTACAGTTCTGTCTGCCTTTTTTGTTCTCTCTTGTTTTGACCCCTTTTTTATCTTTTGAAACACTTGAGAAACGTTGCTTTTCGTTGGAAACACCAACGATTGCAAACTAATTGTCTAATAATTCATTGACTTCAGTCTTACTTTAATAAAATGGATCATATGTAACTAATTTTATTTACATAACTGTTGATTACAACTCTATAGATTGCAATGAAAAACAAATTTGTTAATAGAGTTGAGGCTTGAAAAGTTTGTTTAGCACTTTGTTTGGAGCACTGCTAACAATTGAATCATTTAAATGACATTCCAATACATTGTTTACCTGTCACTCCAGCCTATAGTATACAACTTGATTTGTTTAATTTATAGATGACATAAGTGATGATGGCTGTGACCTGCCGACCAGCACAAACATTGAACAGTCAAATGCGACAAGCCCTACAACTGGTGGTCGAAGTGGTTCGGGTTCACATATCCACTTATGGCAATTCCTTAAAGAACTGCTATCACAACCACAAAGCTATGGTAGTTGTATTCGGTGGTTGGATCGCCCGAAAGGAATTTTCAAGATTGAGGACTCAGTACGCGTGGCACGGCTCTGGGGCAAACGCAAGAACAGGCCCGCAATGAATTATGACAAATTGAGCCGCTCTATCCGCCAATATTACAAGAAGGGGATTATGAAGAAGACGGAGAGATCTCAGCGTCTCGTCTATCAATTCTGTCATCCTTACTGTCTTTAAATGAGATTTTAAAAACAGATTAATATATAATATATATAAAATGGCTACAGCCCCGAATTTGGCTGACACATTGGACATGTTGAGTCGAATTCGAGGTATTTCTGAGGAGCGATAATCGTAAACGTAATCACGCTCTACAGAAAGCCTTAAACATGACGCGGAAGGTATTATTCCCGTCCCATTAATTATCACATCACATATCTCATTAAAGGTTAAGCTTAATCTACAGTTTTGAGAAGAAAAACGCTGAGCGCTCTCCGCACATTCCTCACAAATAAACAACCCTTGAAAAAGGGTTTCTTCATTCCTCACAAATAAGGAACTGTTGAAGAGTTTCTTGAATTTAAAGTTTATCAAATGGCCGGTAATGTTGAGTGCCTTGAGCTGATCAGATGGAATGATCCGCTGGATGATTCCACTGAATCGTGTTCGGCATTTTAGTTAGCAGTCATTTTGATGAAATTGGTACCATATATCTATGATATATCAATTTGTATGTTCTGTGAACATCATCTTAATTATTTTAAACTCTTATTGTTTTGAAAAAGTTCAGTCGCGCTCATGTGAGGCACTGAATGAAATCTTAGTTTAAGTATTATATATTTATAATGAATATTATTATTGAGTATATTATATTAATTATTGCTTTATCAGTACTACTTGTACACGAGTTGTGCTTTACTTTATTCTATAGTTATTATTAGTACTAGTATTTAGAAGTTCTTAGTCACTTTTACATATAACTATTACTCTACTGCGGAAGCATTTTATTATTACATCAATTTGTTTCATTCAAGGTTCAGTCTGTGGCTTTATATTAAATGTTCTCATTTGTGGTAATTTTATATCTATTTAATTATTTTTCCATTGAATTTTAATGTATAAACAAAGTTAAAATCCCAACATATATCTTTATATTTTCCTAAATATGGAGTTTGTACTTAACTACAGTTCTGTATTAACTGTAGAAATATTTTATTTTGTCAATAAAAGTTTACTAAAAACTCAACCATAGTTCATCAAATCTAATTGTGACTAAGTTTGCATGTTTCTCAATCGTATTCATCAAATCCTGATGTTTTGTTGACTAAAAGCTGAGTTTGTGGTCAAATATGAACAAATGACGAGGAAACTGATACAATCAAAGTATATGCAGCTGCTTATAGAGCAGAGCCCATAGACTGCTTAATGACAATAAACTTCCCCTGATATATAAAAACCTATGAAAAAGTGGTCACAGATATTGCTGAATTATTGTAGCGAAGGAAACAGACGCCCCGGTGTTTCACTGTGTAATTAAGACAGTGGTGTGAACACGATCTAATACATTTCATGCAAAATATATATCTATTATTTCTATTGTAATACAATTGTAGATCTCATGGACAAGATTCGAGAGTCAAGTCATCTAAATCACATAGTTCTCATCTTTGCAAATCCGTTTAATTGAGAAATTTATGGGAAATATGAGCAAATGTTATAAAAGTGTATTATCTAATCATTTAAAGGCTTAAACATTATCAGCAAGCCTTGAATTTGTTTTGTTGCAACTTATCTTTATCAGAAAACTATTGTTGAGATAGGAGAGTCTTAAATAAAAGATTAGTAATAAACATATTTTATTACGAAATAAAAACTTATGGTCACTAAATTATTGAGTATATCAAAATTTGAATAAGTTTGCCAATACTGTCAATTATGAAATATAATTTAAGCGCTGATGTCATCCACAACAATAGACTATTAAGAAAAACTTGTTTCAAGTCCCAAACTTGTTGTGTCATTAGTTTAATAGGGATTCCCAGCAAATTAGATACTAGAAAATGGAGAATAAGACAGCTCTGAAAAAAAAGATTCACCTAAAAAATGATTGCTTCAATAGTATTAATACTTTTTGATTTGAAATTAAGTACAAACGTCATGTGAAACACGATAAAAATTCATGTGTAACTCGTGTACCCTTCAACATGATTTCTTAATACTTTTTGAGGACGAATGTACGCATTTCTATAAATTAATATTCAATAAAGAAATTTAATCTTTTCAATTAAATATTAAATAACATATCAAAAATCAGTCTTTGTAATAGTGCAATAAATTTGAATCATTCTTTCTTATCATTAGTATTCTCTCTCTCTCTCTCTCTCTCTCTCTCTCTCTCTCTCTCTCTAATTATGTAATTAAAAAATAACAACTTAGCCAAGAAGAAACAGACACAAACCAAATTTTCTAGTTAGTTCCATAGTTGAAGCAATAACTTAATAACTTAATCCCTGGTATCTTTATTAATCGTGATTACGACTAACGAAGGAGTTAATTTTTGCTTGTCTACAGATACAACTTAAGCGAACTTGTCATCTTGACCATGAACTTTGCTTTCTGTTTTACCATATTATAATGATTGTGTTTATTTATTTTTAATCTTTATTTGAATGAGCAGAAACCCCGGGTTCTTACTAGTCTATCAATCATTATTATTCAATAAATTTTATTGATAATGTGTCTTTGGCTTTCTAATTCATTGTTAATACTAGTTTACAACTCGAAACTTAAGCTCATTCCGTTCAGTAGGTGCTATAAGTCTTATTTTCAAATCAAATAATATTATAGATAGCATTTTATAACTATAACTCGACGATGTGAACAAGTGTCCCATAGCTAGAGCTTGAGTCAACTCGAGCTCAGAACTGAAAAACATAAGTGCATAGTAGGCAATCAAATATCATTGTTGGCTTGAAATAATATATTTTAAATTGAGAAATGAGAGCTTAAAGTTTGATGGAAAATGCTATATATCTGGTATTTTTAACAATGCTTAAAATAAGAGTTTGATTAATGACTGAATTATAAAATCGTGAAGTTATGCGTTCAGTATTGTTGCTCTGCAACTAACTTGAAATACAATCATTTTAGATGATATCATAATTTGATTTTGAAAACGTTTGTGTATATTGCGTCAAATAAATCCTGGAATAAATTAATTTGTTTGAAAGTATACAATCTAAATCTTAATTCGATAAAAGGCTTAAAACAAATTAGTGTGATATGAGCCAAGTAATAGGATGTAATAGGAATAGGATGTGCCGAGACAAGATTATGTCTCCAAATTTATTAAGTTTACATAATTCATTCTTACTTTATCTAACCACCAGATTTTCTATAACTTTTATTGTTAGTCTTGTTGATTTTTGTTACTTTTGTTAGTTTCTAAATATAGCTTGTTTTTTATTTTCTCTATTTGAAAGTCACGCTAAAAGTCAAATCATCCTTTCAGAGAAGTGATACATGATTTTCAGATTGAAAAAGCCGCTAAAGAGTCGACACATTAAGTATAGCCTACGTTTCTGTTTAAACAATAATTAGTTTGTCACAAACGGCTGTACGTATAAAACGCTTAATCGTATTTCCCAGAATTAGATTGCGATAAACAATATTTATAAAGAATAAAACCTATATTGGTTAGCATGACTTTTATATGACATTAACATTTTCAATGCTACATCAATCAAACTACAAATTCAATTAGTTACGTAATTGAGTGTTGCATAACGTTAGAATACGTTATAAACAGTTACATTATATAATCAATAATAAATATTCATTGAATATCTTATGGATCGTTGGTCAGGTAGAGTTGTGCTAGTCACTGGCGCCTCCGCTGGAATCGGTAAAGCTATTTGTTTTTCTTTGGTTCAATATGGACTCAATGTTGTTGGTTGCGCTACAAATATAGATAAGGTATACTCAATTCTCTACTATCTTTACGTTTAGTCTATCCGCATAACTAACACATTGAATCGCACTTTCCCAATCAACTGCTTCCAGATTATCAATTACGAATGATCCCAATAAGTTTGTTAAACTTGTTCAAATTTGTTTCCTAGTCTATTACGCAAAAAAGGCAACAAAACAGTCTTATCAGAAGTAAACAAAGACAAAGCTAAGCATTAGTCAGCTTTAGTTGACTGAAGACTAAACTGAAGTACTACAATTGTTGTCGAGTCACAACTATTCAATTTGCTACAAAACAAATATAAAATAGTATTCAACTCTATTTACCGATTGATTGACTAAACAAGAAAGACAAGCTTAAGAAATATTCAAATCGCTAGAATAGGGTTTAGTAAAACGCAAGCATTCGTGAAAGTGATCTTTAAGTGGATGTGATTCGTGCGAAAAAAAAGATTAAATTATACCAATAAAGGCAGAGGCAGACTAGAAATAAGAGTTCGCCAAATGATACCCTTTTAAACAATTTCTAACTGAACCGAATCAACTCATCTCTGATTAGATTTGAAAAAAATCAAGTTTCCTTTAATCATATGCCCGAAAGTTGTTATTATATCTCTAATTCTCTTATAATTCAATGTTTAGACTCATAGACATATTCATTAAATGCATATTACTCTGAACTGATAATCTTTTTCAAAATAAAGCTCAACGAAATAGCTTCAGAACTATCAAAGCTGAGTCACTCTGGAACCTTCAAACCAATCAAATGTGATTTAAGAAACGAATCAGACATAAAGCAATTATTCAACGAAATCAGATCACAATTCGGTAGAATTGATATTTGCATTAATAATGCTGGACTCGCAAAAGACGCACCACTTATTGGTGGCGATACTGCGTCCTGGAAACAAATGCTTGACGTTAATGTTATGGCTCTATCTATCTGTACTCGAGAAGCAGTTGGATTGATGCTTGAGAACAATATAAATGATGGTCATATAATACAGCTGAGCAGCATGTCTGCACATCGAGTCGTCAACAGCTCTGCCACTCATTTCTATAGTGCCACTAAGTTTGCAGTTCGAGCACTCGCTGAAGGTCTCAGGCAAGAACTAAGAGCATTGAAAAGTGGCATTAGAGTAACACTTGTCAGTCCTGGACTGGTCGAAACCGAATTCGCTCAAAGATTGCATGGAAGCGAGGAAAAAGCAGCCCAAACTTATTCGTCGATCCCATGCATACAAGCTGAAGATATTGCACAAATCGTTGTCGACATCCTAAAATTGCCGACTCACGTCGAAATCAATGATGTTCTGGTACGACCGACACATCAAGAGTTCTAATTTTTTCACATACATAATAGATTCGGAATTACAGCGCATTTTCAATTGATGCCAATTACTAAATATAAATTTATATATACTTTATTTTTTAATTTCTCTCATGATTTTGCAAAACAACAATAAAATTCATATAAACTGATATGCAATGTAAAAAATTGACTTAATTTTCTATTTCCTAAGTTTTTTTCTTTCTAGAGCTTTTCTTCTTTTCTCTTCTTCTTCAAGTCTCATGTCTTCTAAATCTTCCTGAATTCCAATTTTTAAACTACGAGATTCTTCTTTCATGCATTGGGCAAAGTTTGCTTCTTCTATGTCGTCGTCGTCGTCATCAATATTACGATATTTTCGTTTGTCATAACCGAATATTTCTCTAATGGCTCGCGAATAGTCTTCTTCTTCAGGTTTTTCCTCAGGTCCGTCGTCAATAAAGTCAGACATATCGTCATCTTCTTCTTCGTCATAGTCGTCGTCAACATATTGAGCCACATCTTCATACATACCACGACGATATGTATTACCAATCGGCGGAAGAGAGACAGGCCTTCGCGGAGGCGATGGTGCTCTCGCTCTTTGATTAACGCTTTTAGTTTGGTATCTATAATCACTATTCGGTTTAGAATCTCGTGGTGTTTGCTTGTCTAAATTAGATGAGTATCTCTCAGAGGCTTTAATCTGTTGATCTCTTGCATTCATTCTACTATCCATTTTCTTAATGATCGCTGATTTATTAGATTCGAAGCTTGAACCTTGAATTGGTCTTTTCAGATCTGATCTATTTTGTTGTACTCTTTCGCGGTTATTCAATGATCGGTCAACAGGTCTCTGATTAGGAACATTATTTTTCATTCTATTAATACTATCATTATTTTTCGGAAGTTGATTCTGAGTTTGTTTCGTTTGGATTGGCTTAGTTTGAATTGGCTTAGCTTGAATTGGCTTAGTCTGAATTGGTTTAGTCTGAACTGGATTTTTAGGCAAAACTGATTTCGATGTAGACGTAGATGTAGATGATGTAGATGAATTGCCATTACTTAGATTCGATTTACTACTAGTGGCAACTTTGCTCAAATCTCTTCTATTTTCTTGTGGTTTCATATTCTTCTTCATCTCATTTGGATTAGGGAGTCGTGCCAGACCTTTATTGGCTCTTTGTTTGTAAAATAGTTCTTCTTTGAGCGCATCCTTCTCTTTCTGAGTCATTGGCCGAGTTTGTTTACGAGTTTCCATTTCTGTCATCAATTCATCGCTTAATGACATTTTCTCAGTCTTCGACTTTTCAGACGCCAAATTCAAGAGTTGTTCGTAGCTCATAGCGGGCTTATCGGGACGAGATTTCAGTTTATTTTCACTATTCTTCTCACTATTCTTCTTATCACTAAGTTTTTCACTAATTCTTTCATTAATTTTAGTCTTAATTTGTTTATAATTACTGTTATTACTAATACTCTGCTCGGGTATAGAACTGTCATTTCTACTCTTCTGCCTTTTCTTATGAAATCTAGATTCTTCTTCTTCTAAATCAATTCTAGTCTTCATTCTTTCGCAAACGTCTGTAATTCCTTTGCGTTTTAGTTTTTCTTCGACACGTCTCTGTTCTTCGATTTGCTCTTCAGTCAACACAATTCTGGAGAAGTCATTGTCCTTAGTTCTAGTTTTCATCATCTGGGCCTTCCTCATGGACTTGGAGTTTTGGGCCCTCAACGTCAATAATCTATGCTTCTCTCTTTGAGCTTCAACTCTCTTTTCAATTTGTTCTCGAAGTTTTCGAGCCTTAAACGCTTCGATGACTGCCTTATCAGGTCCTGAGGAGTAGGAGCCATGAGTTGCTTTTTTCTTCACATTAAAACTATTGATGGTATCATTCATTTCTTGTTTTCTCTCAGCCAACGATAACAATGACTTATAATCCATTATTAAATTGTTATTATGTTTAAAAAGACTACTAAATGAAATTTGATTTGTATTTATTTATATATCATCTGATGTCTATTACTAAGTATTTTCTTCTGAACTAATTTTTAGTTTCAGTTCAGTCCCTATAAAATCATTTCAATTTGAAAATCTTTTCGTTCACTCTTAAACCTTATTCAAACTATATTTTGGCCATTTTCATTATTTTTGTCCAATTTTCATAACTAAACATATGCCTTGTTGTCAAAAATGAATAAACAGATATAAATACTTTTGTGTCTAGTATTGGAAAAATACTGTATTTGTTTCCATGACATAGATTTTTAAACGTCTCTTACATTTAAATGTATTGCTATCTGAGCGCAACATTTGAAACACATTCAGTTTGTAAACATTTTAAAAAGTTTTTAATAAATTCAATTTAAGAATATAAATCAATATTAAACTCGAAAAAATATAAACAATAAGTTGAAAAGTTTTCAAATAAGACGAGGAAATAAAATTTAAAGCTTAGAATGGAAAATACGGAAGTCTTTTATTGAAAGTAGAGCTAATCCTTTTGAGATTAACTTCACTCGAAAGACTTTGAATTTTGTTTGATCTAAAAGTTTAATCTTAAGCTCATATTTTTAGATAAGATTATGCTCAAATTTCAGGTTGGATTCAATGAATTTATCAGAATAAACATTGAATTGAAGTGACTTCCTTGAATTTTTGGATTAGAAGTTGCCTTTTGACAATAAAATGATAGATATAGCGACTGCCATAGCCAGATTTTAGCCTAAGAGGAGTCAAAAGTCCGAGTAGTACCAGGGCTGAAACGAAATACTCAAATTTGGGATTGCAAGCGCTAATCAACATTCAAATATTTGTTAATTCGTCACCAAATCTTTCATTAATGTTTAATAATAAGCAACCAATTGACGCATCAAACAAATAAAGTTTCAAAGTTTTTTAAACACTCTTAATTGTACAGACCTACAGTTGAATTTTGACAAATTTCTAGGGGTTATACTAATAGCCTTCTTAGCCTTCTCGTTGGCTGCCACTACGAGTGTGGCCTCAAAAATACAATATTATTATTTAATTCGTTGAATGCATCAAAGTTTTATACTCAAATAAAAGACTATTAAAAGATTATGTAAGAAACGAGGAAAACAAATTTAATTCATTATTAGTTTAAATGAATCAATGATGTATCGAATAAGAAATAAATTGATACAAAACAGTTAACAAATTTTAATTTTACATTAAGAAAATTGTTAGCTGTCTACTTTTATAACTGTTGAATTGCCAGCTGTAGTTGGATAACTCGAAATGGTAGTAGTTCATATTTTCATAGATTCTCAATTCTACTCTGTTTTCAGATTTTTATTTGCTATTCCACTCAATGCTTCAATAGTTAAACCACTAGAAAGGATGTAATTAATCTAGATCGATTTCAAATTAGGACCACTTTCGATGGGATGCATAAAATAGAAGTCATTCATTTTGTTTGCGTTCTTAGTTATTCTTGAAGGTTTGAGCTTTAGCTAAATTTCTTAATGCTTCAACTGTTAACTCTTTGTTACAGAATAGCCTAAACTGTCTCAAACTTTCAATGAAGTGAATGTCCCGAAGTGTTGATCTTTGAACCCATTGACGCGTAAATACTTGCAACTTTTAAAACGATTCGAAGTCTCAGCTTTTCTCATTTTCCATAAACATTCGACCTAGTGCTGAGCAGGTCCGGGTCCTGGAGGTCTTTCTGAAAGACCTGAACGTGGACCTGGACCTATGTTTGAAGGCCTAGACCTGGACCTCTCATAAAATTGCAAACCTGAACCTCAACTGTATTTTGTTTATTTGAATAAAAAGTATCATATTGTAGAACAACAGTTTCTATGAATTATTTTGCTCATATAATGTAATAAATGAAATCATTTTCTGTTGCGTTTATTGAATGCTAACTCAATTCAGATTAAAATATTAATTAAAATGAGTCCGGCTTTTATCATACTAGACTCAGATATAAGTGAGAATGTTCTAAATGAAGTAGAGTGTTCGTTTTATAAGATAGGAGCATTTTATGAAGATATAAGTAAAAAAATTGAAGTGCAAGTATTGCAATACAAACATTCATTTCAACCATTAATATTAGTATTTCAAGAGGTCTTCACTCAGAGGTCTTTTCTAAAGACCAGGACCGGACCTGAGCCATTTTATTAGGACTCGAGCCTGAACCTTAACTGATATTAAGAACCAGGACCCGGACCTGAACCTCAAAAGACCTCAGGTCCGGAGGTTCTAGAAGACCTCAGGTCTTTTATGCTCAGCTCTAATTCGACCAATGACTCGATCGAAGTGAAGGGTTTTCCAAATTATCGAAATTAACTAAAACTTTGAATAAGTCTTCTACGGATCCACAATTATATCCACCAACAGTCTACTGTTTAAAATTTCACAATTATTTTGCCATTTATTATGCAACAATTGTATTCTAAATTCATTTATAATTGTTTAAGACTCTCAAACCGTGACAATTGTTTCGATGCCTAGTAGATTCATACTTTATTCAATTCAATACCAGTTTTCTTAATTTTTTCAATACTTCTAAGCAAATAGTTTCCAAATAATCACATCATTTGCAACTTAATCTTCGATTTCTTTCAACCAATGCAAATTTGGTTGGATAAAAGCCTTTAAATGACGTTTTGATCCAATACTTTTGAGATAAATTATCATTGATTACATTCTGAGACCAAATTCCATATAAAATTCACTGATGATTAGACTGAATCCAGCGAGATTTCTGTCAGTATTAAGTTCTCGTAGATGCTTCAAATGAACGATAATTAGTTAAGACAATCTTTGTCCAAATTACTTATAGACCAACTTCTAATGCATTTGAACTTTTTGAGTAAACTTTCGAATAAACACTTACGAGTATCTCAAAAGTCTAGTTTTTTGATCATGTGGGTGATTAGGCAAAGATCGAAACTATTCATGAAAACTTTCTGTTTATCTTATATGAATAGTGGCAAACGCTTTCGTAACCAAACTTATCTTCAATTGTCAGATAATTTATCAACAGTTCGCATAAATCGTTTCTAAATTATCCAAAGAGCTTTTACTATTGTGTCTATCAATTAAACCGTTTCGTTAATAGCTTTTCTTCCACTCAATTTCCTGTCCATTTTCCTTAAAATTAAAATTTTATTAGTTAGTAAAAAATCAAACATTTATTTGATTGAAAAGAAATTCAAAAACTCACTCAATATCGAGGTATCCGTTAATCCATTTAAATACCAATTTATTTATAATTAAAAGTTTTTGTAATAAAAAATTAGTTGAAATAAAAGAAATTGAAAACAATGAACGAATACTTGAAGCAGAACAAGTGATAAGTAAAAGATGACAAAAAGTAAGTCATAGTAGACGGATCGTGTGTTTGCAAAGTCCACGGATAAGGAAAACAGTTTCTCATTATCACTCGCGTCTTCTCTACTAACGATGCGAATTAGAGACAAAAGTTGCAATTTTTAACTAATTATTACATAGAAAATGAATTAGTCTGTCTTCATTTAAAGTAGAGGACACGCCAACAACAGTGTAAAACTCTTTTCCTTATCTATAAACTCGCTGGACACTACATCAGAGAGCCCTAGAAATAGATACTTATATGTAAATGATCGATTAACAAACTAAGGATATCATAGGTGTATTTGTAATATTGTAAAAAAAACCTTTGTTTATCGATTTAGTAATTTAGAGGAAACTTTATTTATAAATTCAATGCAAAATTAATGTCAATTTTTCAATTAACAGTCAATAGTATGAAAATTTTGTATCACTATTAGATATATAGAAGTAGAACTATTATCAATAAAGTCTTCTATATGAGTGATATGGTATTATATTCTTACTTTGTTTAGAAAAACTATAAAAATAATTATAAAGTATACTAGACTAATTATTCAATTCACGCCTAAGAAGAAGTTATTAAATTTAGTTCAAATTTTCATTCTTAGACTCAATTAGAGTAGACTCACATTTTATTAGTTGAGTTCATAGCTGATCTGTAAGCTGAGCATAGCTTACTATCAATGGAAACTCTGCGCCTATAGTATTTAAAACAAATATTCATTATAATTATTTAGTTTAATTCAACAATTGTTAACTCATTTTGACCAGAAGTGGACTTTTAAGGGTTAAAAATGATACCAAAACGATCTAGTTCGATGCATCGACTCTATCGTCTAAATCTGTTAACGTGATATTCACAATTGAATACAAAATTAAAGTTAAGGCAAAGTTATTGGTCAACAAATTGAAATTTTACACAGAAGACTAGTCTCAGATAATTATTTACGTTCATTATTCATTTTAATAGCCTGTTACTAAAGATGCAACGATTTTCGTTTGTTTCTTACAAAATTGACCAAATTAGCGTTTTTAAAGATAAATGTGATTCAGCTCTAATTTATGACTTGAGAGGCAGACACGCCAATACCCGAATCATTAGATTCTAAGCTTAACAACAATCATTACGCGCAGTTTGTATCGTTTGAAGGACTCATTTAACAAGTTTTATGCATCAGTTCATTTCACAAACTACAATAATTTGAATCAAAATAAATAAAATCAACAAAATGTTTCTCATCAATAAGAGCTTAAAGTAGAGAAAAATAGTTTGCGAGCAGACAAACGAGAAATTTTTACTGATTCGATTGCTCAAAACTTATATTTAGGTCATTGATAGGCTCTATATCTTGTAACTTCTTTCCATTTGCTTGATGTTTGTTTTAGCTTTTAGGATTTCAAATACCAATCATACTAATTCTAGTTTAAAACTTCGTAACAAATAATCGAGAATGGCATCGGAAACAGAATATGAAGAATGCGGGTGAGAGAGAGAGAGAGAGAGAGAGAGAGTCTAAAGTAGTATCCTGATGAATAAAAGAAAAGCAAGTATTTTGAAGTTAATTTATTTTGTTCTAAAATCGAATCACAGTAAATAAGTTACATGATAGCATTAAAGATAAAAACGTTCAGCAGATATTAGGCAGTGATAGAGTTGACAAACCCATTAATCCATATCTGAATGATTTTACAAAGCTTTTGATTATCTGGACCACCCGAACAGTTGTGACTGTCTTAATAGTTTGGTCAAATATTTTTCGCTATAACAAAACAATACGAGAACTTAGTTTTGTCACAACTTTCGATAATCAATAATTGATTCATTTTGCAAATTAACTGCATCTTTCTCTTGTTTCTGCCATCTCACAACTGTATATCAAAGTGGAAGTCGAACATTGTGCAATAAATGAATTCTTGTGACTCATTTAGGCTCGAAATGAATTTTCATTATAAAAAGTTATGTAAGTGTGAAATCGAAATGGAAATAAAAATTGTAAAAATTATTTTGTAAATTGAGTTACTTTTAATAATATATATATATTGGATGTTCAATTAAAATAGTTAATTATAAGAAAATTATAATAAACAAAAAAGATGATAAAACATATCACAACATAGTTTCATGAAATCAATTATATTACTAATTGATTGATAGAATAAACTGCAACTTATTCAATAAGTTGCCTTCCATTTAATTACATAATAATTGCACTGACAAACAAATTTTAGTCTTCTGTTAGCCTTTCTTCAGAGTGAGAATCAGTCATTTACAAGATTGAGGTGCAAAATGAATTAAATATTGATTGGAGTGGTCTTCAGAATACGCCTTACGTTAGTTACAAATATTAATAGATAGCGAAGTGTGTTTTAACATTCAATTTGAATCTTATGGCACTTATTAGCTAATGGAATAAGACGAGAGCACAAGAGTTTTTGTTTGTTATGCATATATGACATAAATATGTAAATAATACAAGCGGCTGAATAAAATGAATATAAAATAACAAGTAATTGATGAAAAAAGTCAGTTACGGTGAAATGGCTAATAAGCGATCGAGGCTTCCTTATACTCAGAGCCTTCAAGTGTGAAAAAGTCTTCCAGTTTCCATTGAAGTGTTTCGAAGGTCGGCCTTTTGAAGGGATCCTTATGCCAACTCTCAAGCATTATCTCGTACAGAGCCTGAGGACATCCTATTCGCAAAAAATCAAATTTCAGTGTGGATTTAAGTAAGCCTTAAATTATCAATTACTATATAAGAGTTAAAGCTAAATGTCGCTTAGGAAAAAATGTACGTCCATTGACGCAGAACTAATTATGCATGAGTAATGAGTTCGCAAAATAAAAGTCAATTTATAAACGAGAGCCGACTCGACAAACAAATAATATGACACAATATGAAATACGAAATAGATTATGAAAGATTAAAGCAAATAGCAATTTTTCACAAATGTATATACCTGGAGGACATGGCATTCTATATCCATGCTCTACTTGGTGTAATACTTCTGCGTTAGTCATCCCCGGGTATGGAATGCGACCATAGGTAACCAACTCTGTTAATAGTATACCAAAACTCCAAACATCAGACTTAATACTAAATTTGCTATAATTGGCTGCTTCAGGAGCTGTCCATTTGATAGGAAATCGGGCACCAACTCTAGCCTCATATTCATCTTCTTTGATAAGTCTAGCGAGACCAAAGTCAGCAATTTTGACAATATTATTTTCTCCAACCAGTATATTTCTGGCTGCTAAATCCCTATGAATATAGTTTTGTGACTCTAAGTATGCCATTCCAGCTGCAATTTGCGCTGCCATATCGATGAGTTGCGGCAATTTCAAAGCTCTACCCTTTCCTTGTAAAAACTCGAGAAGGGAGCCGTGTTTCATCAGTTCAGTTATTATGTAAATTGGTTCTTCTAGAGTACACACTGCATATAGTTGCACCAGTTTTGGATGCCTTAATTTCTTCATGATTTGAGCCTCAGCTAAGAAGTCTTTGGGGTCCATTGTACCTAAATTTGCATTAAATTGCAGAACAGATATCAAATATAATGTTACTCTCACAAAACACTTACTAAAGTCATTGATATTCAATATTGAAGTTAACAGTTATCTAGGAAAAGATGTAAACATATAATTACCGGGTTTTAGTGTTTTGATAGCTACGGGTGTCGTATTATTCCACATGCCTTCCCAAACTTCGCCGAACTGTCCCTGACCTAATTTACGGACAAACTTAAGAGAAGATCTATCGATTTCCCATTGATCTCTGGTATTATGCGATAAACCACTAGTTGTTGGTTTTTCTATTTGGATACATGCTTTGCGCAAATTAACGCAAAGACCGTCAGCATCTTTACTATAATGATCGACCAATTCTTGTAAAGTCCTAAATGGTGTTCTCCTAGCAATGAAGAATCCTCCCTCGTCGAGTTGTCTAATACGGTAATGTTTAACAGTGTCTCCATCACGAACTGACAGAGAATAATCATTGCGTCTGCTCTCGCTGTCTCTTATCAGAAAAGCACCATGCTCGTTCTCTGGCAATAATAACTTCTTCTCTGCTTCAACTCTCTTTATCTTACCAAAATACCACCTAAAAAACAATTGAATCTATAATTAATTTGAAGTTTTTCTTCCAAAAAGTAATAACACTATATAAATACTAATAAATCAAAAGCTATGTCATCTAAAGGCAGTTAAGCTCATTTATAATCAACAATAAGATGCATCGAAGGGTTGAAAGCAGTACAAAAAGGGTTTCTCAAAAGTTAGATTGGTTTTAAAGAAAAAAAGTTGAGTAATATTGAATAAAAGAGTGAAGAGATTGTTTTGAGAAACCCTCGATTTGAAAGCAGTGAATGGATTGCATGATTGTTCGAGTCAATTGTAAACTTATAAAACGTTTTCAATGCAACTATTAAATGTAACAATACATTGGATGTGCATAACTGATAAATGACAATCAAAATTATCAATCAATCAAAATAAGACCAACTCGTGCTTCAAATAAACATTTTGGCGTAACTACAAACAAGAGTTGAATTTTGCACTAAAAAACGATTCGTTTCTCATAGAAAACAGAAATTGAACTAAAAAATAGTAAATCGTAATAAACAATGACTGGCAGAAGAACTAAAAGAAGAATAATTAGAATTTACGCATAATTTTCAGGTCGCAATGATGAGGCACTTGAAGAAATAGCAGTCGACGAATTTCTCTTCAATATACAGTCTAACGTTCGTATCCAACTGTTTGAATTAGTATTATTAGTACAAAATGAATGATTATTATGACTAGTGCTACTGATATCATGCATTTGCACAAGCTTTTAGTTCAATTTACAAACTATTTCAAACTTATCCAAACTTATTCCAAAACTGATCCAAACTTTATTTAATCTTATTTCAAACTTAAACTATACTAAACACAAACAAGCCCATAGAAGACGTGACAGCTCTTAAGATATATACATTCACTATAAATAATGAGTACTAATTTTGCAAAACAAAAGTAAAGTAGAATTAGTCAAAAGAGTAGACAAGATTGAAAAGTAGCAAAATGTGCAAAACTAATACCTATTGTAAAACGATGAGATTTGTGTTAGAGTTTTGAAAGGACAACAAGTGGGGTAGAACTAGACTTAATTGTAATCAACAGAGCATACAATTACTTGTTTTTAGAGAAATATTAGCACAAACGAGAGAGTACCAAAATATATATCAACTTATTTCTTTAGATACCTTACTGTAACACCTCTATTCACAAGTTAACCCATAGTTCAAATAACAATAGGCCCCACAAGTGAGAAAAAAATTAGAGAAAAAACATAAGTAAAGGCCAGAAAACAATTTACTTTTATGTCAGTCTCACAACTACGGAAGTGTATCAATTGCATTAACTAATGGGAAAGTGGGTATCTGCTCCTTAGGAGAAACTACCACTCAATAGCAATTATGTTACGATAACCTTTGACCATTCTGTCGAGTCATACATATATGCGCTTAATTTCAATTCATTTGTTCTTATTATAGTTAATGACTGGCTGTAAGCATTTTAAAAACCGACCACAAGCTCTGAATCGACTAGTTTGCAAGTATGTAAAACCAAATAAATTTCAGTACAAACTTTGATCGATAATTGAAGCATTTTAGACTATCGTTTGACAAACCATGCAATAAGATTTGATCACGAAATAAGTTAAAGCCGTTAGGGGAATGCTAACGGAAATAGTTTTTCTTCTTTTTTAGAAATATTTATTGCTGTATCATATCACATAATTAAGCTCTGAACTACACTAGTATTTCGATAATAAAACTTATAAAACGAATCAAGCATTAGATATGTGGTGCAGGAACATTCAAAAATACATACCTATGTCAGGGCATTACGAACATATTTACAACTCATTCATTTGCCAATATATTCAAATTTAATGTAAAACTCAACTCATAGCTTATAGTGAATTTGAAAAAGGTCATCAAGATTTGAATGGTTACTTTATTAGCGAACAAGTCTAGTTAATATTGGAATCAGCTCTAATTAAAGTGAATTGAACTTCACGAACAAATAATTGATTGAAGTATGTCAAATTAGGTTTCACTGCGTCTCTCTGTAAGGCACATACTTTCGGCTCAATTATATAGGTTTCACACAGTATTACAGTTCAGTTTGATTATAATGAGAAAAAATAGTTTTAATCGTGAAAGTTGAAACTGAAACTGAATATTAAGTATAATAATTAACTCGATTTACATAGAAATTAAAATGTTTTTCATGTTATGATTGAATCGATTTGAAAATCGATATTACTTTGGGCACAAACAGTTAGACAAAAAAATGAGTTAATATAAGTTTAATGTTCTTTGAAGCAAGTATTACTAAATAAAAGTGAGTATTTGAATGTAAGATTTAACAAATATCTAGTATTATAGATAAATGAGCAGAAAGCTATAAATTGTAATATAATAAATTGAAGTAAGAGATTAACAAAGAATGCCATGAGCGACTCAAGTCTAAATAGCAAGTGTTACAAAAACTTACACTTGTTACTTTTATTATTTCATACCAAATCATATCACGTCTAGTATCAGTAATCTAACTTTTATTGCTGACAGCTTAACAATAACCGAGAAGTTAACGCAACTCCTTCAAAATATACTTGAGATGAGAAAAACAGTAGAAAATCATGTAAAATGTGTCCAATTGAATAAAAATGCAACAAATAAGGAACAATTCAACTTTCATTGTATGATTGACACTAATTGTAAAGACTGAGCATTTTAAAACATTTTCAAAATTGCCAGAGAGTCAATCAAATTGATTCATAAATTAAAGCTAAATAAGAAATATTTTCAATTAACTTATTCGTTTTCCTCGAATCAGCTCATTCAGAATCATGTAATCATCAGCTAGGTTCAATTTCTACAAAAGTAGGTTCTCGACTATGTACTTTGGTTTTTATTTTTATTTTTCTGAATCAAGTCTGCTTCAGATCAAGTTGTTTAGAATTAAAACACGATCTAATTGAAGAGAAGGATTAAAATCGGGATACAAGTTGCATTGAGCAAATAGGAAGAATCAGTCCATCAAATTGAAAGACATATTTGGCAATTGATTAATTATGTGACTAAAAGTTGATTTCTCATTTAGTTGGATCAGTTTTGAAATGAGCTGCAGATAAAAAGTAGCAACAAATGCTAGACTTCCTCAATTGCAACCATTTGATTCAAGTCTTATGTGTTATTTAAAAATGTAGTAATAAGAATGCTATTCAAATACTTTTTGCTCAAAGAAGGAGTGTCTAATGTTTAATAAGTTATGATATCTTAATACTTGAATAATTATTTAAACTTCAACTCGAATGCCACACTAAGAGTGATTCAATTAGTTGAAAGTAGTGGTCGTGGTTTCAAATCAGATGGCCATAAATAGTAAAATCTTAATCAACTCTATATAACAGTTACTGTAACTAACTGAGATATTTACTTTTAAATGTTGCTTTTTTGAATCTATCAGTTTTTAACATAAAAGTTGCCGACATTTGTATTTTTGTTAATAAGAAAGTTATTCATAATCAATGTAATCTTAGGCAGGCATCAAATAAACTTAATTGATTGAGAAATGAGTTCTAGAGTTTATTGAACATAAAGGCAACAACATTTGACTAACGAATTGATTATTTCTTTCCATTTACGATAATTCATTCGAATGAGTTGACATGAAAATAATTAAATAAAAATACAAATTAAACCGTTAATCGAATTAATATATAAGTGATTAATAGGTCGTCAACTGGATTTTAGGCTAAGCTCCTTTGAATAGCAATTGCAACTAGCACAAGCTTGTTGATAACTATATTTAAGTAAAGTCTGGACGAGAACATATCAACACTAACGAGATATTTTATCGCTTTCTGCAATTATGAGTCATATTTTGTGTAGCTAACATCTAACAATAATCTAACATCTAATAATAATTACTTCTTCTAACAATGCTATATCTATTCTAACAATCGCTAATTATACTCATTCACTATTTTTTTTTTTAATTACTTCATAACTTGTTTTAGTGACAAATTAATATATCAAATAGTAATCATTGTTACTCAAGCAGCTTTTCTTCAAAATGCAAATTCAACTTAGGTTAAAAATTGTTACAAACTTGTATATTACTTCACATCTTAAAGCATTTTAATGGCATTCAATTGTATCGATTGTATGACAGTTTAAAAATCAGATTGCAAAAGAGAGCAAACATTTCTCTCAAGACATAAAAATAATATGCATTTCTTTTTATAAAAATCGATATCAAGTAAGATAAAAAATAAGAATAATAAAATATAATGACTCGAGGCCATAGAAGGCATTGAAACTATTGACAAAATAATGATTAAGAGTCTAATGAACGCAAAAACGGAACACAATTAGCAAAATAACTGAAATAGCAGTAAAACTGAACCAAAATCCAGACTAATTAAAATGCAACTAATCTTAAAACGTAGTTCAGCCATGATAACTGATAACAATTGGACGATCGATAAAACTTAACCAATTAAAACGATGAAAAAAACAATCGATAGATAATTGAAACAATTTCAAGTCTACTTACGGTTCGGCTTCAATTGATTTTAGTTTGGCGACATAATTTGATGGGATATAACCTTCCAATTTGGTGGTCTTCGATCGTGCGAACCACCAATCGCCCTGAGTGTCGTTTATTATCTCCAAATGTTCGCCCTTCTTGAAACTCAAGTCTTCATCAGTTCTGGCGTCATAATCATAAAGAGCGACAAACACTTTGGCGTTGGCTGCATTGCAATTGTTGGCATTGATAGCACCTGATCCACAATTGTCTCCAATCAGATCAGTTGATGGCACGACTGGCAATACATTCGAACCATTTATTTGATTGACTCCACAATTAGGTCTGAGATCATTGGGCACCGGAGGAGCGCTTATCACTTCTATCGGGTGTGACAGTGACGAAGGACCTAATGCTGGTCGGAGAACATCAGCACCCGATGGCAAACCGTTCAGTTGTTGACCACTTCGGGACTTGTCTCGAATACAACAATTTCCCATTTTTTAAAATTATTGTCTTTTACCATAAAAAATTGAATTAATATCACATTATTTTTATTAACTTAAAATTCACTTTATTAAAGATTAATTAATTAATTAGTTATTTATTTATAAAACTATTATCAAAATGAATGGACTATAATGTTGAATGAGTTCATACTATGATCTGACGGCCATTTAGTTGAGAAATACTTTTGAAAACCATTAGCAAACAATGTCTTTCAATGTTTTGACTACTTCTAGCCTCCATTCAGTTCTCACCATAGATGACGTTCGGTTTATAGTTTAGAATTTAAATCTATTATTCACTTATTTATTTGTTTAATAATAAGAAAATTTGAACTAAACAAAATTAAAGAACACAATATGAATGTGATATTATGAATTTGAACAATTGTTCCATAACTTGTTGAAAAATGAATTAAATAAAATTTGAAGCGAAGCATAGTTGAATAGGAATAGTTGACGTTGATTGCGGAAATATAGCTTCACTCCTAAATCGATAATCTTCTTTTTCATTGCAAAAACTTATTCAAACTAAACGTCAGGTAATTATCTGAGAAACAATTCCCCAACCGTTGACTTTAATACAACTTAACGATTATTTATCGAGCGTTGTTTTTGAGATATAGACCAATGTGAAAGTTTCGCACATTTTTAGAACTTGATCTGAAAATATTGACGAAAAGTTATCTTCTCGTGAAAGTATAAACTAAATTGACATTAATTTGAATAAAAGTAGAAAGAGTGAAGGTTTTTAGCGAAGTGGTAATCGTATAATAATAACAAATGGAAATGGATTTGACTGACATTCGCAATGATATCTTGGTTCGTATTCTCAGCCTCATTTAGTTCACAATTAATTTCAATTCTTCTCAACAGAAATGGATTAACCAATCGCTAATATCTCAAGACGCCAAGTCACTCATTGATATTTGCGATATCAAGAAGTATGAAAATAAATATTCTTTGGATAACGACATCAAACAAGTGGTGGACACAGCTTTCAAACAGAAACTACAAGAGTTTACTAAAGTATGACTTATTACCAAATAGTCTTGAATAAGAAGTTGAATTGATTGATCTTATTGTCAATTTCAATTGACGGCTTAATTAGGAAGAAGATCTTCAATACGATAATTATGAAAATTTGCTAAATCTGTCCATTTTGGCGGCAAAGCATGAGACCTGTTCTGGTAATTTACCGGTTATGCTACTGAGTGATATATTCGATTGTCGGACTTTAGCCGAATGCGAACAGCTCTTCGTACTGGTTGAGAATAAGGTCGACATCTGGAAAGAGGACACGTTTTTCAAGAACGTGAAAAATCAAATGTTGCGTTCGTGCAATGATCTTCTCCGACGGCTGTCTCGTTCGCAAAACACTGTATTTTGTGGACGTATTCTAGTATTTCTAGCGAGATTTTTCCCACTGTTTGAGAGATCTGGACTTAATTTGATATCAGAGTTCAATCAGGAAAATGCGACCACTTTCTCAGTACAAGAAGATGGGGTACTGACTGAGACTATGATGAACGATGCGTTAGAAGAAGGAGAAATGAAAGAAAGCGATAAAATACAAGTTGATTATAATTTTTATCGCAAGTTCTGGCAATTGCAAGAATTTTTCCGGAATCCAGTTATCTGTTATAATCGCGCAAGTTGGAAACAACTCCAGTCCTATTGTAGTGATGTTCTGTCAGCTTTCAATAGTTTCAAATTAGATCCGACTTCTTGTACTAATTTTCAGGGATTAGGAACTGAAGATCACGAGAACCAATATTTTGCTAAATACCTGACAAATCAAAAGCTGTTAGAATTGCAATTAAGCGATTCTAACTTTAGACGCTTTATTCTGATTCAATTCTTAATACTATTCCAATACTTGACAAGTAATGTTAGATTCAAGCAAGAAAGTCATCAATTGAGTGATGAACAAAATTCGTGGGTTAAAGAGACAACAGAAAAAGTCAATACACTTATCGAAGAAACGCCACCGAACGGACAAGAGGTTCGCAAATGTATTGAACTTATTTTAAAGCGCGAAGAATTTTGGAGCAATTGGAAGAATGATGGATGCCCTGAACTTAAAGAAATCACAGACAATGAAACAGAGATGAAAAAAACTGAGGCCAACATCAAGGCGACTTATAGTCGAAAGCGTAAATTAGGCGATGAATTGAGAGTCGCGGCTGCCAACAATAGAATATTGATTGGGAATGCAGAGCTGAATAGGATTTGGAACTTATATCCCGACAATTGGGAGGCGTGTAAGTCAAAGAAACGACTTTTCACCCCAAGTGTGGAAAAGTTTTTCGAGAATGTACTTAAAGCAGGGCCTGAACAAAGGCAAAAACTGTGTTCTGACAGTAATTTTTGTTGGAGAGCTTTGCGTTTATTGAGTAAAAAGAGTCCACATTTTTTCACTCCAAGCAATCAAGTGGTCAAAGCTGTGAACAGCTATCTAGAAGGAGTTGTTGAGAAGCTGTCGAAGGAATTCGCTTCAGGTTCTCAGAAGAATACAAACGATATTTCGATTGATGACACCGAAGATATAAGTGACGATGAATTGCTCAAAAACGTTGACGAACAGAATATCCCAAGTGCGTCGACGACTCCACTAATTAATCATGATTTTGGTGGCGAGACTCCAAATGGGGTCGAAACAGGACTCTCTCCAGCGACTATACTAGAAGTGGCTGAAAAAATTAAAGGTCATTGGGAAAAGATTTCGCCGCATTTTGGATTCAAAGTAACATATTCATTGATCTTGAAATCCTGTATAATTTGATGACTAATTGTAATGACTTATTTGTATTGACAGGAAGATGAACTTAAATACATTGACGATACATATTCAGATCAATTTGATAAAGTTAAGAATTTGCTCACATTTTGGACTGAACAACAAGACGCCGAAGATGTAACTCTAACAAACTTACAACTGATTTTGGATAAGGCAGAACTTGGGATTACCATAGCTTGAATAGTTTTATAAAAACTCGAATGTTACGAGTGTCGAATCGCTACGAGTGACAAATTTTTATTAACTAAAACATTAAGTGTACAGACAAACATACCATCACTAAAATTCATTCATTATTCAAATTTTCAAGCTTTTATGTAAATTTCAACATTTGCTGTCGAATAAACATTGAAATAATAAGCATTAACTTTAATAATACCATAAATTTATTTCTCACTGCAAACATATCATCAAAACTAAACTCATAATAAACCTTCTGAATGAGAATCACGTTTGGGTTAATTGGGTACGAAAAAAATGAAAACTTTCGGATTCCTTGAAATTGTTTAATTAGCAAATATTTTGTTTAAAATATAGTCTCATGCTGTAGAACTTAATCCCTAATTATATATTGAGTTATTGTTGTAAAAATGAGCCATAATTTAATATTTGATCGCAGCTTATAGCAGGCATAGATCGTATAGCTATTTGTACTGCTGATTACAAATGCAAGAAACATAAGACATTAAAGTAAAAAATCGGCAGAAATAAGTCACAAAGCCCTAATTCGATCATTAGCGAAGTGAAAATAAGACTAAAAATTGAAAGAAGGAATAGTCAATACTTATGATTAGAGTAGTGTTTATTAGAACAAAAGAGAGAAAGAATCGAAGTGAATGTGTTTTATGTGAAGCTTATGCTAATGTGCTCGCTCCTATTGGAGAGAATGGGCTGTTAAGTAATGTTATTTATAGTTGGCATCGAAATACTCACTCAATCTTATCAATTCTCTACTAATGACTAATGATCAAAGAAAACATAATTTATATATTTATTCACCCGAATATATAATTAATGAGAATTTTGTCTAAAATCAGAAACTCTTAGGAGAAAACGAAGCGAACATTTTGAATATTTTTAAGATTGTAGTCTAGCTTTTGAATAATTTATTAGCAAACTTTTAGAGCTTCAGTTAGCCTCAAAACAAGCTATAATTTATAGGCTTATCAAACAATACTTTAGCAAAAATTAATTCAATTTAAAGTGAAAATATTGAAATATTTTGTTGCAAAATTCAAATTTAGTTATATTTTTCATTATTGTATCACATTTTGCAGACACTTGTTATTCAAACACAAGACTGTCGTGAGAGTCATCGTAAGTTATTTTAATAGACAATACAATTAATCTAAATAATTGCACGACTCGATGCATCTTAACGACAGATGTCTTCTAGTTCTGTATTTAAACAAGATTCCAGTTATCTTCAGGGATGAATATATCATTGAAAGACAAAATCTTAAGCTCACTGAGCAAACATCGTGAGAACTAACTAATGCTAACTTTTTCAGAAGGCATTCATTTATTACAAGATATGTCTTATGAATATTTGTTACGTTTAGTGATAGAGCAATAAAGCAAAAATCAAATGAAAAAATCAAAGTTAAACTTGAAAATAGTAATACTTAACATAGTTGAAAACAATCTAAACTTGATTTATGTCAGTGAGATTTTCAATAATTATAGGCGTGGAATATGAATAAGCTCTAGATTTTTTCTCTTTTCAACATCTACTGACCTAAAAACTGATTCAATTTTTAGGATATTACTATTGAATAGTGAGAAGAATTACTTATTGACAAAATATCGAACGAGACGTAACATTAAAAATATGAAATAATCAAATCTGCATTAAATTGTTCCTTTTTCAAATCACGGTTTTCACGGTTGTCCATATTTCCAAGACAATCTAACATCAATTTCAATGTAGTTTTCAATAGTTGACTGAATTTGATAATGATTTTTTAGTTTGGGTTTTCCATGCCAATTTTCTTTAAGCAATACAGTAATCTCATTTCGAGTATTGTAAAGTTGAAAGCCTTTCTCGCAGTCACATAAATATAGATTTCGAGCAATGTAAAGACTATTGAGGCCTCAAAATTCTATTCAACACTATACGCAAATGAAACATACTAATCAACACCTGAGCATAGTTTGAAAGATCTTTTATGACAAACTGCGCAAATGTTCAACGATTGGTATTGACTAGAATTGAATCTAATATAAAACTTTTAGATTTTTGAATATAGTGATAATAGTTTGAAAGGAAGTTTATGCGTTTGGAAAGTTTGCTACAATTTAGAATGCACGCATTGTTGCAATTATTTTCTAACCATTTCTAGGAAATTGAAGTTACAATCAATTTTCTGAGAACCTTATCGCTAAAACTTTAAAGTACTTGAAACACCCTAATCAAATGGGTTTCAGATACATATACTTTAATTCTAATAAACTATTACAAATCACTTCTAACGCCGTATCGCCCTCTAAGTAATGTTATAATCGATTATTACGTCCAAATGAGACCAATGTCTACCATTTGCATTAGTCAAAGCACTTATATGTTCGAACTTCAAGCTGGATCAATATTCAGCAGTACTAATACTTTCTAGTAAAGAAACCAAATTCCAAGACATGTCATCGAGACGACTGAATCTGCCAATCATTTTAGTCTTCTCAAAAACTTTAAGCTAAAGACAGAAGCACTTAAATGGTTACAAGAATTTGATTATGAATTTTAAAATATTGCAATGTATTCTTTAAAGTGATAAGCATTTTAGAAAAGATTTGCATTTCTAAAACTATGAGTGACAAACAAATATATTTGATTTAAATGAGGAAATCAACTGATTAAACATTGAATGAGATTTTCATCAACGTTTACAACTCTCAATAGAGAGATTCGACTCAAGTTTCTCAAAGTTTGCCGAAATGTCTGATCGATTGGCGCGATATCGAACCTAAATTGAACCTCTTGTTTTTGTTGACTTGACTTGAATAGAATGAGTTTTATTTTCCTACTTACGATCATTTGATCGCTTGAACCGTCTCAATATTCTCGATAAACATCCAAATTTCCTGAAAGTGTTATCCTTTTTTATCCCCTTCTAAATTGATTTGATTATCAAACCTTTTTTCTTTAAGAGCCGAATCATGTTTTCGGTGTTTATGCTAAAGCTGTCAAAACTCGAAAATTGACCCAAAAATTTTGTCGATTCGTATTTACACGAATTGTTAAGCATTTGTGTCTAGCGAGTAGTCCATTGACACAATTATTGAATTGTTGTGAAATTCGACTCAACTCTACTTTTCTTTTAGCTTTGAGATAGGATAATACTGAACTAAAACTTTCTCTTTCGCTACTCGAGATTCTGTATCAATCAATTTGTTTTCAAGTTCACCCCTTATTTCTAATAATTTTTGATAACGTAATTTTCATCTACTTCTGTCTGATAATTTCCCTTTTATCTAATACAAAAAACTAACCATTTTAGTAAAAGCCGTCAACCGAATAACGCATTTAATTTCCTTAATATCAATACAAATCAATATTTAATTTGCAAGCATTGTTAGAGAATGAACCAAAAAATTCAGTTAGGAAATAGATTAGAAATTCATCCTTAGATATAACTAAATGGTAAGAAGCTATTATACTTTATAGAAGAGCCAAAACTATAAAGTTTATTGAGTCTGATGATTGAAATATTTTACTATAACTCCTCTGCAAGAATCACGAACCAGTTCAAAGACTTTCGGAGTAGGCTATTGTTGAGACGCACTCATCGGAGGAAAACACTTTGAATCGAGTCTTTATTTTTTATCTAGATTTATTTGTTTGACAAAAGTTTCATTTTGACAATAGAAGCAACAAACAGTTGACTTTAGTGATGTTAGTTTTGTTATTGCGAATACTACACAAATTTGAATTTCATACAGTTAAGGACAGACCTAATCTAATTGAAACTAGCAAGTATTATTAGTGAGTCTCATTTGCAACAATGCTTGAAAGGAAGCAACTAAAGACCAAAAGTTAACCTTATTTAATGAATCAAGTGTTTAGTAAGATATTTATTACTTAAATGTTTGAGTTGAGAAGATCTCTGTTCTAGTGAAAATGGAGCATATTATTAATATCGATATTGAGATGAAACTTGAAAACATGAAATTTGGCCTAAAAACGTGACCAGTTTTTATATTTACCAAGTCCAATATTACAAGTTTTGAATTATAGATTTAGTAATCCTAACGGGATTATCTTCTCAAAAGGTGGAGTTCGCAAGTGGTTTTCATAGTAAAGATCAACTTTAAAGCAGAAACACATTTATTGAAACACATTTATTCCTTCATTATGATTTAATATCTGAAAATGAGATTTAAAGGTATAGAAACTTAAAAACATTGAAAGTTAGATAAGAAGAGAAAAGAGCACAGCGATAGGCTGTTTAGAGTTTTCGTTAGTCTCCAATTGATAGCATCGAAATGGACTGCTCCGAAAGGTTTGCCAATAAACGCATAAATAGTATTGAAACAGAAACGCATAACAAGCCAGTCAATGGTAATACACATGTGTTTGAGCATTACGTTTGGTTCATTAATCTTTATTGTTGTCTCTTTGGTATAATATCTGGGATTGAGCCGAATATAACCTAGTGTAAGATCACTGCAAACGCCCATCATTTGTATTGCCTGGAAATCATTGATAAGATAACGAACTAATCATTCATTTTAGAAGAGATAAAATACATTGAAAGTGGTTTAGTCTCTGTAACGGTCATTTACAATACAATCGTTGCCGTCATTAGAATTGTTGACAGCCATTGAAATTTGTCAAAAGCGTTATCAACACAAAGACACAAATAATGCTTAATTTGGGCGAAACGTTTCCTAACTTGACAGCACAGTCGACTTGCGGTTCAATCGATTTGTACGAATATCTAGGCGATAATTGGGGCCTTTTATTTTCTCATCCGAAGGACTTCACTCCTGTTTGCACAACAGAAATCGGGCGACTTTCACAATTGACCAAAGAGTTTGAGAGACGTAACGTCAAAGTATTGCTTATTAGTTGCGATTCAGTGGAGGATCATAACTCATGGTTGAAAGACGTGACACATTACTCAGGCTGTAAAGTACCGTTTCCAGTGATCGGGGACGAAAATGGACAAATAGCTAACAAGATAGGAATGCTTGATATGGTCTCTAGCTGTTATCTGATGATTTAAATTCAGTCTTTCTATTCATATTCTGCTAGTTACATAACCATTAAATTGAGTGCTATAATAAGTATTACACAAAACATCTCTTATTCAAATTTATTTATTGTGTACCATTTCATATCCTTTTACAGGATTTTATTTCTTAAATCTTTTCAAGTCATTTCTATTGATGATTTGCATATATTTTGTTATGTCTCATAAATATAAATACCTATTATTCTTAGGGTTTACGAGTTTTGATTTTAATACAACATATGGTTGTCATGAGTGACACTTTCGTTAGTTGTAGTGGCAAACATTACACAATAGTTATTGATTTGAAATACATTTACATATTTAGGCAAATTTCAGTGTTTTATAGGGGTGTCGGGTTTTCTTTATATTTAATACTTGTATTTTTCTTATGAAAGGGTGCGGACAAGACGGTCACAGTGCGGGCAGTCTTCGTGATTGGACCTGACAAGAAAGTGAAGGGTATAATTAGTTATCCGGCTTCCACTGGTCGCAATATGGATGAGATTCTGCGACTAATCGATTCGCTCCAATTGACTGCAAGTCGCGGAAACATTGTCACTCCTGTTGACTGGAAAGTTGGTGGCGATGTTCTTGTCAAACCTGGCAATGAAATTGAAGGATCTGTTGCTGTGGAGTTGCCGTCGGGAAAGAATTACTTGAAAGTTGTTAAATTAGAATAAATGCATTTTTCATTGATCGATATTTTTATAATTAATCAAAACTATCTTAAAAATGGTTATCGTATTTATATTGGCACTTATCGAACTTAAAGTTGAGAATCGAAGTAAATTTTGTTATTATTTGTAATGAAAACTAATAAAATATATGAATCAGGAAACAGTATTTGGTTAAGGAATAAATAATCGTTAATTTACATATAATTACTAAATATGAATGAAAGGATGGCCATTCATTGAGATTAGTGGGCATTGACGTAATATTGATGTAACGCTATCTTCTAAGGAAGAATGACAGGAAAAGAATAATCTGATTGCTTGACAGTAGTTGATTATAAGCAAAACATGTCTGATTTAATGGCACGTATGCCATACATATAAACTCTTTACTTGACTCACTTTCTCACAGTATCCTTGTAGATTTGATTTTAGCTAAGTTTCGATGCGTGATATCAGGTCTATTACGATCTTTTGCTTATATTAAGAGGAAAACAGATAAGAAACAGATATAATGTGTCCTTTATTGATTTATTTATTGTGCATCACATTCAGATTTAAATTTTGACAAAAAAGATAACGCTTAGTAAGTAGTGATTACTTCATTAGTAACTTATGACACAATTGGGTTTCTTCTGACTAGAGGTAAATAAAATAATAATTAGTGATAAATGCAAAATACAATAATATCTATATAAGCAGCATTTGTCATTGAAACAATTTCTTCTGTTTGAAACAACCATTTCTTTATACCTTCAATGGTATAACCAGTCTTAAGTTAACATTAAAGGGAATGCTGTGTAATAAGACTATAATATGAATTATAAAAGATAAACATAAGAGTCAAATTATAATTATCTATTGAGTAAAATTAAATTAAAATAATATATACTAATAGAGTGCGTTTTGAACTATTAAATATAACTGTTCTTTAGTAACATTAACTGAATGACAAAAGAGATTAGTTATCAAACACGAAAATCGGTCAAGTCTTGAACGTGTTAAGTGCTAGAACTAATCAAATATTAAGCTAATCACTAGATTCAACTTTAGGTGAGATCGGAGTGGTATTAGTTTGAGACTGTGTTTGTTGTGGTTGAGTCTGTTGTTGCGGTTGTGTCTGCTGCTGAGATTCAGGTATGTTAGGGACGAACTTGAACTCGTCTAACTTAGTATTTGTTGCAGTTTCATAACTGGGTGGTGCATGACTCTTTGTCGCTTCTTCGTAATCAGGAGGTGCCATATGTGGTGGCGGAACCATTAGAGGGGGGATCAACTGTTTAACAAAGTAAATTCATATTAATTTTATAAAGATCTTGTTGAAAAACGTTAGAAAAAAGCACTGTTGGGTATAGTTCCTGACCAAGGTTGAAATATTTAGAAATCTTTTCAATTGATTAAACAATTATTGTTTGCCTAAACTGAAACTTCATTAAATAATTGAGTCATGTTTTAACTATTTTTGAAATAATAAGAAAAATTTGAAAATGTTTTTAATACAAAGGTGTATTGAACAGAGTTATGAAAAATGTTCATAGCGATAATTGACGAAAATATTTGGCATAACAGAAGAAACGAAATAAGAGCATTAGGAAAAGAATGAGAAGTAAGCAAATAACAAAAACGAGACTTATGGCAATGGGTTACTAAGCATATCTGGCTATTATTAAGAGAATAATAATTGAAGATCCATTGACTAGCGAACGTAAAGAAGATTATTTAGTAACCAAAGCCATGTTTATGTATGTCTGCAAAAAACATTATCCAATTTTGATGTCTGCCTAATGAATGCCAGTTCCGGACATAGATTCTCATATAGTATATATAATTGTCATTATTTTGTGACCACTCTTTCACACGCATTACTATCATTATTAATGCTCAACAAATGTTTTTCGTTCAATTTTAAAAGCATTTCTCAGTTAATAGCATTGAATATCTCATTAATTTTGTTGTTTACTTTATTTAATGACATTTTGTAAAGTAAAAAAATGATTTATTTATGTAATTCATTAGTAGAACGTTTGATGTCTATGTGAAACAAGTTTCACATAGATTAAGTTATAGCCAAATCACTTTCTACTTTCTAAAAACCACTTTATGCCTCACAGGGACTTCATTCAAGGCTTAGATCTTATGTCCACAATTGTTTAATTTAATAATTAAGCAGTTCATTAAGAAGACCTAAAAACTTTAATTTCTGCTTAATGCAAATGAATCGAGTGTTAAGGCTTGAAATTATGATTTTCTACAGCTGTCTATAAAAATGTTCTCAATGTCAAACGGTATCTATTGAGATATTACATGAATGGTTTCAATAATTGTTTATAACATAAAACAGCTTTAAAATCACAATAATGTTTGACATTCACTTTAATGCCATCGTAAAGCTAAGTAACGATTGACGCAAAAAATGATTTATTGATCTTTTTTTCGACGCGATCCGGAACTGAATCCATTATAACTTACTTTGAATAAAACCCGACGAACTATACAAACAAGGCTTTGGTCAAGAAGTCAATTAGCATAATTGGAAAGATACGAGCGTCAGAAAAGGATCAAATAGATAGAAATAGAGGTTAAGATGGGATAAAAAAATCATAAGTGATAATTGATTTCTTACATCACTGGGAATATTGTGATGATATGGTAATTGTAAGGGCAAAACCATTTCCTTCATGCGAAGATAACGATAACATTTCCAGACCACACACAGAAAATAGCTCTTAAACAGTACAATAAGCGTAGTGAACAACAGAGAACTAGTGTACAGATTGTTGGGACTGGCGTTGGGCCAAATGTGTCTCATGTCCAGAAAGGTATTGCTTCTTCGTGTTTCCCAATTGTTGTAACTGACAGGTTGGGAATAGAGCGATGTGAGAAATTGTGGTAAAGTAAACAAGAAGTCGATGAATTGGATGCCGAAGAAAGGTAAGATATAAGTGGGTCTTGATTTGAGTACTCCGTAGAGAAGCATAGCTGAGACTAATGACAATAACATATAAATAACAATGGTCAAACTTGTTGTCGTCGAGCGTTGAGCCTCTGTCATCGAATTCCATTGCGAATTGTCTCCGTATGACAACACCGCCAATGTGACGATTGCACAGATGAGTGAACCACCCTGAAATCAATTCATAGATAAACAATCAATCAGTGGTTCAATCGATTCACAGATCAATCAATTAGTTGCTCCATGTCCAATCACTTACCAGATTGACTAACGCCACAAATATGGTCGCAGGTCTAACGTGAAGACACAGACAATATGCATGTCTTTCAATACTGTTTGTACTTTCTTCGATATTCATTTTGGTTATGACTTATTCTTCAGATGCCGATTGAGATTCAATGGAGTTTCTATTTGTTGCTTTGCTTTCCTATCTACAGATCTAATGCTTTTGATCTCAATTCCTGTTTTATCTATAATTTAAATTAAGTTTAAAACAAATAAACGTCAAACCATTTATTGTTTTTTGTCGAACGACGCAGTAAATTGATTGTAGTTTTGTTTAGATCTCAAAATCATAGCCCAATATGGCGTTTAGAAAAACCGTTACAAATCTTACCGACCAATAAATTACGTCTTTTACCTCGTTCAACATGTTTTGCCTTTAATTTAGTTTGGCTAAGATTTAATTTGATTTATTTTAATTGAGACAACTTCTAAGTAATTAAACTGATTTCTCATGTTCTCATTAAACATTTGTTTAGTGCTGTTCATACAATTATAAGTAGATCTCTTACTTTATTAATCTAAAAGGATTCTATTACTAATAAATGTTAAGCAACGAAACCGTGTTTTGCACAAAAGTACTCTTTTGGGGTATTAGACTAATAATTCACTTAAATCAAATTAAATAAGTTCTGATAGAATTGAGAGGAGAAGAAAATGGTTCAATCGATCCTATCTGTTTACTCTTACTTGATTTTACCTTAAGTGTTAGTAGTTGCAACACATGTGTAAAATTACTAGATTTAAAAAACAAACCAAATCATTGGTAACATTTGTTGAAATATTTATATGACAGAAATTAGTATCTCAAAATTATCTTCATAGACTTCTCTTATTTAATAATTAAACCTTATAAACAACTCGAGATATAGGAACGTTTAGCAATTTATTCAAATCTGTAGCCTATTTGTCAGACATCTATTATCTATAGGCTTAGTACTCTTAAGTTGAGAGTGAGACTCATTAGAAATACTTACTTGACAGAATTGTTGCTTATTCCATGTAATTCAGGATAAAATGAATCAATAATAGAAACGTTTACTCCAAACAAGCACAAATTGTTTACAAATCTGGAATAACAACCACTAGACCAAGTTTATTTATATTAAAAATTCTTAATAAATCATTATCTTATATGTTGTAACATATGTTGAGAATTTCTCATGAGCCAACTTTAAGATCGATTGAATCGTTAACTATATTTATTTGTGAAAAGTGAGAGAGTGTGCCTAGAGTACTATATATATAGATAACTTTTGAATTTGTACAACTCTTCAGTTCTAGGAGTCTATGAATGTTTAGAAAATCGATTATTTGTCCTAATCTTCGTATATAATCTCATTTTTGTCCCAATTCTCTATACATTTACCCAATGGATAGTATAAAGCTGTATTAGAGTTCTAAATGAGTTTAAACTTATGAAGAAAGGTCAATAATAATGATGTGATTGCAACAATAGGTCATCATCTTTTTGCAAGGCATACAATTAGTAGAACAATAACCAACATTAGTGGGACCATTAATCTTAATATTGAATAATTTGTGTTAAGCTATTAAGCGTTCATTATTTAGATTGCATTTTGAAACTATCTTTTGTAACTGTAAAACGATTTCAAAGTCAAGGCCATATTGAGCAGTATTTGAAAAACTGGTGTTAATCGACAACATTAAAAGACCAAAAGTCATGCTAACGATTGCAGTGGCGCGAGAAAGGTTTTGAACGATGTGTAACATCTTGTCTTGTTGTGAGGTCAACAAATTCTAGACCGTTTCTCTGTTATATGTTAGACATATCTGACGTTAGAGATCCCTTTGAGCTCGAGTATACTTATGAAAATGTTTGACAAAATATCGGAAAATTGCATTTCACTTACCAGTTAAGCATATATTCCCAAACTAGAAAAGGATAATCGAATAAACTATTTTCTCATCTCTTGACCAGCATGAAGCACTGGTACAGTATATCTAGTGTTATGTTCTAACTTTGGAAACCTCAAAATGATATACTCCAGGCTATATCTACACACAAATTGAGCTCAAATTCATTCTTTTTTCCTCTAATTCTGAGTTCAAATAATTTACGGTTAGACAATCATCGGTTTTTCGTGCTTCTTTGGATCGAAACTTATAAGAAGGACTCTTCAGTTTTTTACAAGCTTTAAGATCAAAAATATTGCCATTGCACACGGAGAGGTCAGGCAGGGCTGGACTCCCCTAGAAGAATCTAAAAATCATAAGTTCTTACCTCTGAAATGACCTCTATGAAAAATTCATTCAATTGTTTAAAATTGCAGAATTTCAAAAATTGAGTGATAAGTTTTGATTTTCGCCATTATTTTAAAGTTGATTTAAGTTTAAATGAAAGTAAACGGCCTGAGATAAAGTTTTATTTAAAAAGTTTGACCAAGAATTTTCAAATTTTAAACAGACAAAATTTTTGTGAAGAAACTGTAAAAAAATTGAACTTGAGAAAAGATAGTCGCTAAGACTTGATGAGATTTTGATCTCTCCGCCGAGAATTCTTAAATTCTGAAGGTCTGACTCAGTTAGAGAATCAGACTTTATGATTCTGTAATCAAAATCTAATCAAAATTTTAAAGACTCATTTGTATCAGTAGTACATTTAAGAGACCAACCAACAAGTTTGTGGGCCAAATGGATTATTTTTGGTATCTGAATCTGAAACTAATTTAGAGTTAGTGTAAATCTTTGCGAAAGCTAGACACGAAGTAATAAGTTAGTCCAGTATGAGACATAATAACTTCAATACAATCTGATCGACTTTCATTCTGTCAAAAGTAAATTTAATTTGACTCAGAAGTCAGAAGTATAGTAGAGATAAACTTGATATTGTTATCACAATGAATTGCAATTCTTATATTGTGCTACAAGAAGATAAATCAATAAATGGTAAAAACTAGTTTTTCCAAGGCTTAACACTTATTTATTATATCGTGTACTTATTTGTATTGAAATATTTGGAATAATAATCACTATATTTTTTTGCTGAAATAAAATCAATAGATCTTGTGGTGAAGTCTTCAACGAAAACATAGAATTGGGCATAACTTCTTGACAATAACTAAAGTCGGAAAATGTACTTATTTTAGTTTTATTTATTTTATAACTGAAACCTTATATGCTTTCAAAGTAAATTTCTTATGAAATTGAAGAAAATTTTCAAGAATTGTATTGCATTTGATATAATTAAGCTTGGAATAGATTTATATGAAGTTGAGTTGAATTGGATGGATTGTTGTTAGCTTAGATTGTGGGTTCAACGTTTTGAGTTGAAGTGAAAAAGAAAATTAAAAAACGCACTTCAGTCTTTGTTGAAAATAAGTTTTTTCCGCTATCTTTTTAGTATGTTTTCAAGTATGTCAATCAAAAACACTTAGTATAAAAAGAGAAACTCTTCTTATCAATATTAAAGAAAAGAAAGTATTATCTGATTAACTGGTAGTAAAATTTATGTGTCACTCAAAATGTTGATATTTCTATTAGATGAGTGAAATGGAGAAAAGACTATTCATTGGTTGGCATTGGTTTAGATTATGAAGCACATTGACATAAAGTGATCTCGTAAGAATAATCATAGAATATTGACGTTAAAATAAAGTGCACAAACAGGTTATATATCCAAAAAGATTATTTGTGACAAAATTTCCATATTTATAATAGTCAGGCTGTAGTAGCTAATAGTTTAGTGCTTAGGGAATTCCTTCAATTCTATAACTTAATTCAAAATTTGAAATCCAATTTACTTCAATTCTTACAGTGAAAGACAACAAAAGCATTAACATTGTTGAAGCTATTGTTTTGTAGTAATTGATTTGTCCGCTTGTCTAACAATAAAATAAGTTAGGTTGATTCTGGAAACAGCGCACAAGTGAAAGATTTAAGTATTTAAATTTGAAATCAAGTTTTTTCCAACACTAAAAACGGATTGAGTGACTGAGAAACAATTGGTAATGAATTTTAAAACGAGAAAAATTTCGAAAGCTGAGAAAAGAGAGGATTTTGAAGGAATGATTAACTAAATAGAGATGAGAAGAAGAGATAATTAAGTAGTCTCAGGGTAACAAATTTGTTTAATGTTTCAGTTTACTTAAGAGAAGACTAATAACAAAGAAAAGCTTACTCTTCAAAACTAATTACTAATGTCTTATCATCTTATATGGTGTGATTTGCGGTGGAATTATTACAGTCATTGAATAGATCTGAACCAAATATTTATTTAATAGTTTTGATGTGATAGTAATGAAAAACTTAGTGATGTATTGGAACTGTTGACGTCATTTATGAGTAAAAGTTGTGTACAATACTCTAGTCTGGCTCTAGTATTGATTACGAGTGTGTCGCTAAAGATATCATTCTTTATTGTGTGCTACACTTTACTAGCAGTCACTATCATTGATCACTTCTTGAAGAATCATTCTTCCATGTGGAAGGAAATCCTATGCCTCTATTGAAAAAAGGTCTAAATCCTCGCGACCAAAGGAAAGATATCTCATATAGAGTAACATAACATAGAAATATAATACAATCTATTAAAACCGGTAGTAAAAGTAAGAAGGTTATTTGCAAACCAAATTCACATACTCAAAGGATTCAATATAGACAGAAAAGTTTATAGAAACCAGTTCTCTCTCTTTTGTAAACCTAGATAATAGTAAATTTTACACTACATTGAATATTCGTCATGTCATTCCAGGTGAAAGCCGTGTTATATGAAAATATTTCAACAGTTTTTTGTCTGTTATCTCTCTCTCTCTCTCTCTCTCTCTCTCTCTCTCTCTCTCTCTCTCTCTTCCTATATTCCTTTGTACGTTTCTTGCTACTGAAAGTATGAGGACTTTTAGTGAAAACAGATCGCTCAGTAAAAGCGTAGCAGAATCAATGTTTCACATTCACATTCCTGTGTAGATCAAATTCATGAAAAAAGTTACCAGAATGTCAATACTGGGTTTCGAGCGGCTGTACTTTATTGTGTCAATCATTGCATTCACAATAAAGGCATACAAAAAATTGATCCTTTTTGTGCGTGAGAGTGATGAGAGAGAACCAGAAAAAACAGAACGACCTCCTAATTGAAAGTCCCCATAATTGTGATGTTTGTAAAAAATATATAGGATGGAAACCACATAAGTTATCTAAATATTTAATGTAACTTTTAAGAAGTCTAACACCCGAATAAGAGTGAGTTTGAGTCATAAACTAAAATTGAACTTTCTTATTAAAGCTTTTGTTCACAATTGACTTGATGATAACTATCGATTTCCTAAAAATTGAGACCTAAAAAATCAATCTTGTCTTAAGACTATTTAGAACATAGTGATGGACTTGGTGAGTTTGGAAATAAATATACTTGTTTCAAAAGGTAATACGACGATTTGTTTGGTTGACTCAAATTGAATTAATTTATCTGTTCTAGGCAGAAAATAAAACTAAACATTAATTTTGGTTCACTGCATATTTCAAAGACAGAGAGCAAATAATAGAGACGCCTTTTTTCAGGTTTTAGCTTTTGTCAAAATGCTGCCAATTATTATTTCAACGACGATATAATTTGTATTATTGGGATTGAACTTTTATATTCGACAAAAATGCTAGAAAAATGATCGATCTATCACTTTATTGTAAGTCATGCAGTAGTGAATGGATACAATATATGTTTACAAATGTTCACTATGACAAAAGGTCGCTTCAAAAGCTAAAAGTTTCTCAATTGAAATTATATACAGTGTAAGAAAATTGCAAATTCCCATATTTTCTGCTCTGTAATAATTGGGCTGAAAAATATTGTTAAGCCTTACATTTATCTTGCGCTCAAAAAAACCATTTAGGATATAACGGATGGTGTGAGCCATGAAAAGCTATGAAAGTCAAAGAGTAGGAGTAAAGAGAAGCACCAAAATAAAAGTGAAAATAGAGTCTAGATATTAATGCATTCTCCATCAGCTCTGACTTTACTTTCGATTCTTACTGAATTGATTTTTTGTGAGTAGACAATTTTTCCGAAAATTATGCCGGAAAAGTGAGGATAGCAGTGATTTAAAATTAGTTTTGTTCACAATTAGAGTCATGGATAAAGTTGGATAATTACAAACTAGAGTATTTTGGGGATTATCGAGTAGTTTACTCAATCATTTTATGCCTGACAAAGTTGAGGGTTGTTTCGTAAATTTTCTTAATCTTTTTAAACCCAGACTTGCAAAATATCAGAATTAAACTGCCTAGAATGAGGTAAGATTATAAAGTAGGCAATTGTTTGGGTTTTAAATAAAAACAAATGTTCAAAAGAACTATTTTCAAGATTAACACTTATTTCAAATAAAAAGATGTCAGTGACTGTCACTATTGGTATAATGGATGAGAAATTTGCAATTATCCTTATATTCTTGTAGCCTTTATATTAATTGACAAAAAAATTGTTCAATAATTTATTCAAATTGGTTATACACGAAATTAAACACATTTTTGTAGCATCATAAGTGATTCCATTATAATAATTTCTCTGCTTGATTCGCTAAACATTCAATCGTTTCATCAATAATAAGACTCTACTGTTATAAAAGCCCATTCCATCAAAGCCACAGCTGCTAAACCCTGATTATGTGCAATCTTTTAGAAGAATATTTTCATCGAATAGGTTTGAATTTTATATATTAAATTTTGATTTCATTAGCTCTAGTGCTCGATCAATATTACTAGAATATTGATGATTTCAAAAAATGATCAAAACTAAATTTCTATTTTTATCGGTTGCGAAACCAGGATTTGGTTCTTTGGATGATTGTCTTTAAGGATTGAAAATTTACTATCTTGTAAGGGATTTAAGAAGAATTTTGAATATACAGCGCAGATAGATTTCCCAAAAGAGTTGGTGGAAATTTTTCAAATATTACTATTATAAGTGGAAAATAGAGAATGTTTTTATTCAAAATAAAAAATGTTTTCTCTGTATTCCTGAGAACATTGGTATTCATGCTTTATAATAAAAAACTGAATTAATTTGGAGAGATATGAGACAAGCTTGCAAAGTTACCAAGCCTAACTAATGGAAATTTGACTCTCAGTCATTTAAATAAGCCACTAAATTGATATTCAGACTAATTTCATGAATAATCATATTTTATAGAGAAATCGATTTCCAGTATTTTTAAGCGTATTGAGTTGAGTGAAAAAATGTTTCATAAAATTAGTTTTAGCGCATAGAGAGTGAGATGCTTTGCAAATCAAAATCATAATTCATAGCTTTTAGGCACCAAACAGACGGAGAGACAGATTTGTCAAATCTGTAAGTTGATTGTTATTACAAGAACACGAACTAATAAAAAGGAAAAGCGAACCACTTAAAAGTTGCCGCAAAAATGATCGAACTTTCGCTTAAAAAGAGACTAAGTGAATGAGAGTTTGGAAAGGAAGGTATAAATAAAAAATAAGAAAAAGCAAAAATGCAGGGCTAGCACGTCAAAAAATTGATTGCAAACCAGTCATATATGGGATTAATGCACGGAAAACTTACTTAATGATGTTAGTCTTTTCATAGTTACAGTCGACTCAAAAAGTGTGGGCAACGTTTTTTTCATAATATGCTTGTAAACCTTTTTTCTATCCTATAGAACATCGGTCTCCAGACTAGGTTTGGTGGATCACAAGTGGCCCGTCAGAGATTACTTTTAGCATTATGGCCTATGGCAACAATCTGATTGATACAACTGTGGTGATCTGCAAGGCCAAAAGGTTTGGGAAACAATGGTATAGAATGCAATAAATGGTGTAGGCAAAGTACATATCTTAGATTTTTTGCTACACTTTTTGGAATCAACTGTACATGTCGGTATTTCTATTAGTGGTTTGTATCGCCCTTCTTATTATTACTCTAAAGTATGCTCTTCTAATACACTTATTCATTGTAAATAACTCTGAACATTGCCCCAAAGTATTGGAAGTGGATATTTGCATAAAAAAGCGAACGAATATACCTTTATAGAATGTTTGGTATTAGAAATACAAATGAATGGCAATAGAGTCAAAATGAATACGTAGTATGTGGCTGCATATGATTTGCATGACTGAATTAGCATTTATTTCTTAATTCAATAATCAGTATGAAAATTGAGATAACTGTGAAATAAAAGAGTTGAAACAAATTTGGGTGAAGTTAGTTTTTGGAGATGGTTGTGTTTTATGTTGATCGTTCTTTTTGTTATATTGATCACTCTCTTTTATATTGATCATTCCTTTTTATATTGATCATCCTCTTTTATTATTCAGTGCATTTACAATATAAAGTTAAAACACAGTTAATAAAAACAGTTTTTCAATTAAAAGCTTTTTTCTTTTAACAATAATTGTGTGAACGTTTTTTGGCAATACAGAGAATTTCATCTTTTAGACTATACTCTTTTCGTAACAATTAGAATTCATTACAATTCCACTATTATTTGTCATCGAGCTTGCAGGATTTCATTTTAGAGAACAACAATTCTTTAGACATAACACCTTCACTTATTAGAGATTCATCTGGTAATGTCCCCCAAGGCTGAGAACGTTTTTTCTCTTTTCATGAATATTAGTTTGGGAGCTTAACAGTACAACTCGATTAATTTGATTGGAGATAGATAGCAATTGAGGAAAGGATAAGGGGAGAGCAAATAACGATCAAATAGTTTGCCCATACCAGCTATGACTATGGTTTATTGTAAAGCTCACTTCACTGCCAATTTAACTTTTTTACGCTTATAAGTAAAGACCAAATGCGAGGAATGTCATAAGTTGAAGGCAAGTATTCCTATCTATTGAATTGCTATAAGAATTTCGTTCATTACTTGGATGAGGCATTCATTATTGGAAAAATAACTTGGGAATAACTGGCTCTTTTAAACAACAACATTAGTGCCTTTTGCTATATATATATATTATGCGAATGGAAGCTCATATCATAATCTTTGGGCTCGTTGAGCACATAGTCAGTCACTACAGATCAGGTTATGGCAGCATGTTTTAACTTATTACTAATAACTTATATCAACTGGTCCTAAGTAGGTGCAAAAGAAAGCTTATGATTTTCTAGATTTTCATTCCCTACTTTCAACAGTGATTCTTATCAATAATTAGAAATAAGTTTGAACACACTTGTATTACCCCGTCTGTACAGTAATGAAAACTCCTGAGTATCTTTATATAGTGCAGCAATACTGGTATCATAAACGCCAACTCAATTTCAATATGCTTTTTAAACGCTATGCTATTATTTAAAGAGTAGCTCAAACTTTGTAATAACATGAGCATCTCTTTGAAGAAGGAACAAAGTAATAATTTGATATTTCTATGGTAACAATAAATGAGGATCTTCCTATACTATTTCGTATATTAAGTACATATTCAATGAATATTCCATGTTAGACGTGGGTTATTTTGCGTGGATCTCTTAACGTTTGAACATTTCCTAAATATTATATCATCACTCAGTACTTAGCAATATGTGCACCTCAAATCATCACGAATTGTGTGTTCTGCCAGATTTTGCCCCTTTTTAGCAATTTTTTAGGAACTCATTACTGTTCAGCTGAACTGCATTTGATGTGCATTTACTGATAGCTAGCTCTGATGTGCGATCCTTTTAAAGAGTTTTTTTGTGCTTCGTTTCTGCTAGACTGTGTACTTTGACTGCTTTCAGATAATAATTTCACGTTAACCGATAATACGCTAATGTTATGAAAGAATAGTATGTCTCAATCAGTGAGAAGAATTTGCGCCTGAAGTAGGTTGGCTGACTTGACTATAAAGTTAAACCTATTCGTTAGCGTAGCATGAATTTTATCAAATAAGTTCTATATAGTGTGTAGCGCTCTCCAAAAGTATTATATTTCTCTTCTTTCTAACTATACGCTAGTGTACAACTTTTATCGTAATTTTTCATTAATAAATAATTGCTTCTGATATATGAACAAAAGCGCTTCTGTTTTAAGTATTTATCAGTCTTTTTTCAAGTCAGAAATTTTTATGTTAATAATATTTAATTTTATCAGCTTTGGAGCAATGGGTGGAAGATTTTTAAAAAGTGTGCCTATCATGAGATCATTTGTTGGACTTATTGGAATATCATAAGATTATATGAAAAACTTTTTCATCTGACAAGGTTGCCAATAAGTTTAAGTGCTCACTTTTTGGTCATAATAATAACGCATCTGATATGACAATTTATGAAAGATCACTTGAATCTTTTGGGAGATAAAGCATCTTTAGTCAATACTACTTGAAGTCGCCATAGAGGTCATAGAAAGTCAACATTTGATATAAAAATGGTGCAATTAGGTAACTAAATTTATTCTGTATTTAGAGAGGGATTCTAGTAGAGTTAGAATATGAACATTTCATGTTAATTGACTTTCGTATTTTTTCGCTGTAAACATGAAAATTTAAAATTGTAGCAAACCGGTAAAACACGCAAAATTTTCACTCTAATTTCTCTTTAATTAAATTATGAACTTTATCGATAAAACGGGAGAATGACGTACTCTTTACAATGAAACAATTAGGAACAAGCAAAAGAAAAACTAAGAGAATGCCTCTACGTTGTCTAAAGAATCTAAAAATGTGTTCCAGAAGATAAAATGAGGTTTACTTTGGATGGTTGAAATCAGGCTTACATAAGAATAAGGAACTTTATAATGTTTGATAAGATTTGAATTATTTTAGGTATATTATCTTATGAGATGCGTCAGTATTAAGACTATGCGTCTTATGTATGAAGATTATATATGAAGAAGTGAGCACTTATCGGGAGTGCCGTGATGTTAAAAATTGTTTCATACAATCTTATATTAAAACAAAATTGAACTCTCCAGCGATTAACGTAGAAGTAGAGAAAAATTGATAGAACTATAAAAATAGAGCTAAAAATAATAACGTTAGCATATCATTATTAATACAATAGTTTCGGATATGTTAATTGAATGACTGCTCACACATGTGAAACAGGCAACAATGTCTCATTAGTATTGGCAGCACAGTTGCGACTTGAATTATATCATTTTTTAGGTTCTACTGTATTATTTCTTGAACGGTATGCCATTGAGAAGACATAATGGGGTGGAATAGGATAAAAGGGCAATTTTCATAGACAGTATTAGTATGCGATTCTTGACTGGTTAGTGATACAAGGCAAAAAGAAAGAGAGAATAACATATTAAATTAGTTTGGCGTATATCATACTAGACATTAGCTGACTATAAAACAAATGCAAATGCTTAACTATTTTTCAATCGTCTATTTTTTGCTCAACTCTGTTCACGTAACTTATCATTATTATCATCATTGATTCACTTTTTTGTGCATTTATAATACAATACATAAATATTGGCCGAATTTATGTAAGCAGGTATCCACTGGAAACCACTATTTCATTGCATACGTGGTTTGAGCCTATATAACATTTATATTTTATATAATATTTATGGTTTTCGTAAGTTAGCTTTGAATGAAATAACAAAATAGTCTGAAATAGGGTCAAATAAGACTTTCTAACTTTTGTCTAGTTAACAGTATTATTATTGATAACAATAAACTTAAATCATTGTTTCAATATATAGCATAAGTGTTATATGTTTCACATAAATTATGCGAAATCCGATCAAATTTACGCCCAAAAATTTAGTTTTTGCTCCATTTGAAGAATCATAACTCAGTGGATGCTAAAACTGTTGGTATACTTTCATCTTTCATATCAATCATATTCTTATCCCCAGAATAAGCAGCAAAAAAGTAAGACATTTATTACTTTTGTGTTGCTTAATCTCGTTAAGAGAGTTGATAGGATTAAATTAATATTAATAATAGAAACATAACAAAATTAATAATTATAGTGCAACCCTTGGTTAGTATGAATATAGTTTGAGGCAAATTCTGCTGCTAACAAGTTAGTAAAGGTTAGTTTGTCGTAAAGGATAGTTTATGATAATAGATATTTGAGAATAGATTGTTGAGAATAGATTTTTGAGCGTGGATTAGAGATCGTTTTTCAGTATTGTGCACATGAGCTATTAGTTAGTTTGAAAGAAAACCAGTTAAACTAAATTAGATCTATAGATGGTATAAATAGCTAAAAGAAGAAGAAGAAGAAGAAGAAGAAGAAGTAGAAGAAAAAAAAACTAAAATTCACATAATACAACATATTTAGAGTGGTTAGTGATTAAAAGGAAGAGGCAGTGGTTTAAAGTGGTATTAAAATTTGATAAGTATTGTTAGTTAATAGTAAAGCGTCACTTATTTTTGATTGCCTGCAATAACTCGACTGCACTGATGATAGTTTAGGCACAATATAAAGATACCTTGTAAGTAAAGTACAAATTAATAACATGTGTGTTTTGAGTAATAAACAATTTCTTGTAACGGACGGCAATAGCTATCAAAAAGCTTATTTCACATAATTTCCCTCACAATGTCATATAATTAATTAGTGATAATAATGATGGTAAATGAATAAATAGACAAAATAAACAAAATAGATAACCACAAATACAAAACTGAGTTATACTTTTTTAGATGAACATGTTTTATATAACGACGAGATGAGATGCTCAGGATTGACAAGTTTCCAATTGAAATCAGTTAGTGTAAATCAGTTAGTCTAAATCAGTTAGTCTAAATCAGTTAGTCTAAATCAGTTAGTCTTAGAGCTATCTGGTATTAGGTAGCACAGAACCATTTCCAAGAGCTCCTTGCCTTAAGAGAGGGAAGCGTTTATCAATACTAACTGTCGATGTTAGAGTTGTTGAACTATCAGTCAGTGGACCACTGGTGGCACTCACTATTGAGGTACTGAGCGTTGAATTTAAAAGAAGAGGTGTTGTTAGATCACTAGTTTGATGATCATATGAACTATGGTCCACATAAGAACTATGAACATTAACATAGTTTCTACAATATTGATGCGTTTTTTGACTGAACAACATATCATCACTACTTGAAGAGGAAGCCGATGACGATAAGCCATCGCTTTCCATTGATGCTAATAGTTTTGGCCTTCGAGGTTGCGTTTCACTTCTAGTCTGTTGCTTATATTGTTGACTATGCCTTTGTTGTAAAAGATATTCCTGATGTTCCACTATGGCAACAGTAATTGGGGGGTCATTATCCTCGAGATACAGTTCAAGTGACATCGAATGAGTTGGCGAACCAGAACAAGAACAACGTGAAGACCGCCATTTGGAAGGAACAACCAATGAACAGCCTTCAGGATCGCTCAATTCGGTCTCTTGTGGCGACGGCAAACCGAAATATGTTGTCTCAATATTTGGACTCAATAGATGACTGGTCCCACTTGAAGGAGATGTGATACACTGATCTGCAATTGAATACCTTCGCCTATGTTTGCTTACCTGCTGTGAATGATAACCCCCAACACCACTACCACCACTTGTAACACCATAACCGCCAATAGCTTTCGATGATTTGGGCGCTGTATAGCCGAGTATTGGTTCTCCTTCATTAAACATTGTCTCTTGAATAGTCTCATGAATTCTACCGCTTTTTGATGTTGTGCTCATTGGATGATTAGAATCTGATATAGTCGCTAATGGAAGTGTTAATGAACTTGCTATTGCTCGACCTTTGCCTCCAGTCGAGTCCGATGTAATCGATGACAGTTTCCTATTGGCAGAAGTTGTCGCGATAGCGGTGGCACTTCCGCCCAGAGTGGCAGTCGCTTCGGGTCGAACCGGTGCCACTTTGACTCCAAGAGTATCACGAACTTCAAAGGTGAGCACACAGGCGGCCACAATCACTATGCCGCCCAACCCCATGATAACAGGTCCGACATAAGTCAAGTTATGTAAATGCGCTTTAGTGTCGGGATCTATTGTAGGCACTACTGTTCCATTATCTAATTTAATATAATCAATGGCTAATGGCTCGGCTAGAAAGCCGACGACGGACATGATAGTACCCAATAGCAGAAGAACAATTCCGCCACTAAGTGCTTTGAGCGCAACACAGAAGCAGTGCCACGTACACCGTAATCGTGGCTCTTCGTCCTTCTTATCTTTGTCTCCTTTCTCTTTGTCTGCGTTTTCTCTATGAGCGGGATGGGGATAGAATTCATGGGGGTGTTGAGCGAATTGGGCGAACTTCTTGTCGGCGTCAGGCCCTAAATTAGTTAAAGAAGGCGGTGCTGGTGAGTATGGTCTGCCCGCTTGGAGCCCAGGTATATGTGAAGGAGTTCTCGGTCTACCTTTGAACGGCTGTGGGGGTACTAATGGTCCAGACACTCGTCCTGTTGTCTGTTGTTGTCGAAGTTGTCGTCCTATAACTGCCGCACTGTTCATAATAATGAATGATAATAACAAGAGTGTGATAATAACATGAAATATTGTCGGCACTGACTTTCATAGGCAAGCATTTTATTGTTTGTTATCATCTCTTTAAATAAACTTTACTGTACTTTTAGTAATCATAATACGAGCATCAAATTGATCATCAAATTGATCATTTAAATCATGAGCAATGATCATGATCATCATCCACTAATAAGTTGTCATTACGTGCTCTGATTTCGAATATAACACTACGTTATTAGAAGTTGAATCGCATAAATGGCAAATCTGTCATTCAAGTTATTGGACAATCAAATCATCCCGGCATTCATTTTCAAATCAATTTAACATGATTATTGATCTAAATATGAATAATCATCACAACTGTCATGGCATCTCAACTACGAATTGTTTCCGATTCTAATGTAATTGTTATAAAGTAATTAATTGATTAGAATGAATATATACTGATAATTAAAGTTTATAATTCAAGTGCAATTAACGTGCTTCTATTGGTTGATTACAACTACAGTTACTGTATTTCTAGCAGCAATCAATCTGTAAGTGAGAAGTACGTGAAATCTAAAATGGAAATTATTATAAAAAATTGGTGCACTCATATGTTTTATTAACAATTTCATAACAGTATTGGGTGGCTTTATCTCAATCTACCTCATAGTGGCTTGCAATTACTTGTTGTAAGACTTGCACAACGCTTTGTCGGTTAAGTCAAAGTTAAATAAGAGCATTTCATTCTGCTCTAAATCTGGTTCTGGTTCAAAAGCACTGATTTTACTCCTGGTTTTGTGCAATCTTTCTAGTTGTGGAATTAACTGTGAACTTCTTAAGTCACATCCTTTTCGGCCGCATCTGTATTAACAAAATTGATTTAAATAATTATCATTCTATGTAATTGCTATTATAGGGGAGTAATAGGAGATACAAGTGTCTGCAATAGTAAGTTAAACATTAAATGTAAGTGATTGGTGCTCATCACTACGTTTGTGTTTCTTGTCTAGTTCAACCATTTCATTGATATTACTGTTGATTAGTGGCAAATAACTGGTAGAAGATCAACAATTACACTGAAGCAGAATTTCACACTTATTCAAATGTTGCAAGTTGAAGTCTATGGGAACAAAGTCTATGGAAATAGCAGAGATTGACAGGACCGGAAGTTTAAGGATCAATTAATCTACAACTATACATCTTACCTTTGATTGTGCGGCATTTCATACTTATTTGCAAGTGGGACAAGCGCGACGAATTATCCTTATTGCAGGTGAAGGCATGAGGTATACATGTCAACAAATTCAATTAATTTCATCATACACAGTCCGAGAGTCTATCCAGCCACTAATACTTTAACCAAACAAAGTATCAAAAATTTCATTTGAGCACTTAGTTAAACAAGTATTAGTCCTTTCGTCAAATTGAACCCTTTCTCGCAAATATGGCTAACAGGTTATTAAATACAATACAGACTACTGATCAGCCAAGAAGACCAGTAACTATACAATTGAAGGGATGGAATTGGAAGGCAAGAGAAATGGTGTTCCATCTATTTGGACAAGTGCTGCGAGTTTGTGTTTGTTGTTAGTTGAGGCAAAGCACTAGCTCTGACTATCAGACATGCTCAACAATGTCGAGCATACGAGAACCGATCGATTTTGACGCATTAATTGTGATCAGGAGCTCAGACTCAGTCAGGACATGCTAGAAGCACATAACCCACTATTGAACCGCTCTTACTATTTTTCTCTCCAACCAACTCTCTCTCTCTCTCTCTCCCTCTCTCACTCGCTCACTCTCTACCACTCTCTCCCATGCCTTGCCCTCTGTTTTTGGTTGTATCTCTCTCTATCTCTCTCTCTCTCTCTCTCTCTCTCTCTCTCTCTCTCTCTCTCCATCTCTCATTGCTTCTACTTCTCACATGTTATGCCTACAGCTGTGCTTCTTTAATATTTGGGTACTTCTTTGTTGGTGTCATTTATTCCTTATTCTATCATTTATGTTAGCAGCGAAGGCACACTTCACTCTTACTTCACTGAAATAGTAATGACACATTAACGCTGATCTCATCCCAAATCATCTTGTATTCTATCAGTAATAATAATAATTAGGAGATTTCGTTTTTCCCTATTGTTAAGGATTTGTTATAACCCAACGGAAACAGACCGTCCACCGAATCACTATCAATCCAATTCTGTTCGATAAAAGCCTTGCTCCATCGCAAACTTTACGAATATTTCATTTTTATCAGCATTTTTCCGCCTCTAAAACTATTTTTCTTATATCGACCATAACTCATAAGTCTTTCTTATTGGAATTAGCCGTTCATAAGTCACAAGTTTTTGCACTTTATATGCCTTTCAAGTAGCAATTCAAACAAATAACCTAATGTTACATTGAGGAAACAAAAACAACTAATACAAGAGATTAATAACTTTTCAGTTTCAGTTTTGTTGCCATTGTCTCCCGTTCCTTAATGCCATCAATGAGAATGAGCTTATATTTTGATCGAAATCAAGCCGCGCCCAGACTGACACAGGCATAACCTTTTCCTCCAGCTCAAATTCATACAGTGATACCTCCATATAGTGAACAACTGGACACCGATAATCCATGTTGATTATAGTGAGGTTTCACTATGAACAGTTTATTTTGCATTAGTTCATGTGTGTCGGCAACAGATCATTGCCTCAACCATAACCAGGACTCACTGTAAGGAAGTTCACTATATGGAGATATTACTGTATAGAGAAAAGTTTTTTCTATATGAAAGGGATATTTTCTTAGAGGATATTTAGGATGAGCTATATGTACAAAAGGGCTTCCATCAAAAGACACCATTAAATTCTCACATTGATCTAAAATCAGGATGATTCAAAATAACAAAAAAATGTTCGTACATTAAATCGCAATCAGTCACGCAAACTATTTTATTAAAAAGTCATGTTGAAAATAGCATCAAATTTTATAGTCACGAAACTTGGGTCATATCTTGTACAATAAACTTGTCTTAAAGATGTATTAACTTATATTTTGATATAAGCATTTATCCGACTGAATATCTGTCATAACTCGACGTCGCGAATGTCTATGTGTTGATGTGTTCTCCTATTAAACTAATTGATTCATTGACCTGATTTCGATAGGAAACATCAATACTCTGTTTGTTGAACGGAATAACTCATGAATTAATGAATACAACGTTGAATAAGTAATAGGAAAGCGCAAAAATTTTATTTAACAAACTGTAACACATATTACAAGTTATATTTGATATCACAATAAATTAAAGAAGTTAGAGGAGGGATAGCAAAGTGTTTTCAAACGAAATACTTAAGTCCAGCGACAACCATGAATTTCTCAATAAATAATTCTGAGTCAAGAACTGCTATATGAGCGGCCCGACCAATCAGTGCATTAGCGTTACTCGAAAGAGAGTGATGCACATCATAACGAATTAATTTAATACTAGATTTACTCATTAGTGGATGTAATAAATTGTTGACCATTTCTCGATAGGCAATACCTAAAAAACGATAGATCAAAATGAAACTCCATTTGAGAGCAAGACAATAAAGTAAACAAAACAAGAGACTATTCATTTTAATTATAAGGTGAAGAAGTGCTGCATTTGTCCATTAGAGTCAGAACAGCATATAGAAATATAGGCTAACTGGTAACTTAATTGTATTTAACTGTGGATATCCAGTTGTTTTTACTTGCCATTTACTGAAGAATCGTTGAGCGCTGAGTTGCACAGCTCGATATGCGCTGAATGAATGGGAACGTAGTGATCCTGTGACGATCCGCATAGCAAAATATTTCGGAAATACTCTAGACCTGGCTCTAAGCTTAATCGATACAAATAAGTTTGACGCGGATCTGATGCGTCTCTCATTGCCAACTGTAGTAGTGATCCTGATTTCTTCCATTTCTGCATGAACCACAACCCTAGATATTGTATTGTACATAAACACTAATACTGAGTATTCATATGTAAGTCTCACGATATATGTATTGAATCTATCAAGTATGAAAGTAAGACTATAAGTTAAAGCTATACAAATCTTTATAGACTCAAAATGTACCAACTGTTTAATAGACTTATTTTATGCCTAATAAGAAATCTCATTATCCAAAACGTAATAATAACTTTACTGTTAGTACTCTATTAGGTTTTCGGTTAAATTTGCATTCATTTGCCAGGTTTTTGGGTATATATAGAAACCTAAAGTAAGTTGTTGAATATTCTATTGATTTTTATTAAGATAATTAATGGGAATTTAATATATTTGGTATAAAGCTAGCAGTGACTACTGACACAAAGACCAGAAACGGTTGCAACACTCATACAATTATCAAGAAATTACACAGAAGAAGATTTATATAAGAAGTTTGATGCAATTTCAATGATTTAGTTGAGGGACGAAAAAGGGAACATTTAGAAATGAAATGCTTTTCAATATTACTGAATAGCGCAAGACCAGTATACATATTATTGATTTAATTTAACTTTTGTCACTTTGCCTAGTAATAACAGTAATCATAACTAATTCGTAACATTCAATTGAATTAATGTTTTCCAAAGAGAAAGTCTAATTTAGGCAAAAAATTGTGCCATTTATTGCTTCAAACAACTTAAACAAAGTAATAGGAAGAGAAGTAATTAACAAAAGCGATTAAGTAGTAGGAGAACTAGTAGTGAAAGTTGTGCGATAAATTGCAAATATAAAACTAATTAAAGGATTGATTATAAAGAGATCGTACCCATATTTACGAGTCCACTGCTGTTGTAAGCCAGCCCCAAGTGAGGTCCGCTCAATGATAGAAAAGTGTACAGTTTGTCTTTCCACCGGTCAACAAATTCGTGTTTCCTCGCCAGAACTGCTCGGATTATTATGTTTCCCAACGAATGGCCGATAAAGCTATAAACATAGAGATCGATAGTTCGAAGTTTAGTCTAAAAATCACAACTATATAAGGGATGTTTAGCCTTAGGAACAGTTGTTTTATAAAAGCTTACATCAATAAGAAGGCAAATAAAAAGCTTTAACTTTAGAGTTAACTTAAAAATGTAGAAACAATTGAAGCGAAAAGTAAATAATAATTATTAGAGTTTATACTAAACATCGTCAATTGGACGAGCAAGACAGATAAGGACAGTAGAAAAAGTTAAGCAATTTCGATTAATGTTTGTAGTATTTGTTTGATTGTATCAGAAATACATTGGATGATAGTGAAAGATGGTAAAGAAGCTGAGAAAGGAAAGATGTTCAGAAGTAATCCATAGTGCTTAGAGAGGAAAGAGCATGCCTGACAATAGAGTAGAGCTGTTGGAAATACTCTCTGGCAAATCTCGATTACCATTCTAAAGTTATTACCATTGTTGTCAATACTGACTAACTAGATATGACAAATCTACCCAACTTATAGACTAATATAAAGAGATTACTCCTATATCTACTCTTTTGTGAACTACTTAACTAAGTATAACAATTAATAAGTAGTCATCCGAGTCTTTGTTATTTTGATTTACTTTCAATAGTAATAATAATACTAAATAAGATCCTTTAGTAATAAAAGTATTTTATTCACTCTTTTTTCGGGTAATAAACATTTTTTAGAGTAAATTTTAATGAGATTCAAGTAGAAGTGGTAGAAATGACTGGTTTTGATATTTTAGTTTAAAAGCAATTATTAAAATTAAAAGCAATTCGTACTGTATGTCATCATAATATTACCATATTTATTAGCGGCTCAGCGAGCAATATAAGTACACATTACGGTAAAGTATCCATTTGTTCAGTTTTGTCAGACTAATAAAAACTAGTGTTGGAGGAAATCGGTTAGAATTGAAACTCTGAAAAACCGAGAGTCAACCAGTTGGTTTTATTCAATAGAGACGTGAACTATTTTGAATTTTTCAATTTATTCTCTACTGAAATGGATTGAAGTGTTGCACTTGAGATGCAGAGTACTTGCAGCAATGCTTCCACTTTACTTGACATAAACGCAGAAAATGCTTTTCATAAAACTCTATTGTAGTGAAAATATTACTTCAGTAATCCTTGCAAAGAGAAACCCGTATTGAGATTATAAGTAAAAATTGGGTTCAATCAACATTTTTCAACATTTTTCAAAAACAGAATCAAATTCGAACTCAAGTTTATTTGAAAGTATGAATAGAAATTCACTCAGAAAGCATTTATGCCATTTGTGCACATATGGAAAAAACGATTAATCATTGAAACACGAAAATATTTTGTTAATACATATAGATTTTTGTTGGTTTAGAATTTGCTCCAATTACAAACAGAACAACAATAAGAATAAGAATAAGAATAAGAATAGGAAACGAAACCAATCTGTTTGAGATTGAGCTTAAAGCTGTGATGGAAAATGAGCAAATACATTTGAAAGCTTAAAAACAAATTTTCAAATCAATATGAAAACAGCTTGATTAATTTGGTCAATTTCATTTGACTACTTTGCTGTAAGTATTGAAGCCGAGAAGTAGAATTAACACTGATTGAAAATTGCTTTATTGAACGTTTAAAGCTAGAGTACAAGTATTAAATCTTTCTTAATCATTACGTATTACTAGACATGAGTTGAAGAACAAGATATCCTTCAGACAGTTTTATGGGTCCAAATAAATAATATAAGGCTATAAAAGTAAAGTATTAAAAATAATTCAAATTAATAATAAGGTATAGCATTAGTGACACTATATATAAGCGATGTCGTTGTACTAAACACTCTGTTACTTCATCCAAATAATACCCAAATGCCCTAAAATGAGACATTCAAATCATTTTTGTTCTTATCGATTCAGTCAAAACAAGTAGCATTAAGTGAAAAAATATATACCACTTGCAATCGAATGAAAAAGGGCAGAATGAAGAAGAGATTGAAGAGCAGCTGATGCTGTGGACCAATAGCGATTCCAGCAACAGATAATGCCTAGTGAAGCATGAATGGGAGTACAATGCATGCAAAATTCAAATACGTGGAAAATCGAATCATGCACAAAATACTGTCGCTAGTCTATATAGCATGTTATTAATAACAAATATATCGACAACTAGCTTTTTTCATCTTCAAATATATCCATTCACTTGTTTTTCACTAGTTTTTATTTTTTTTTTTCATTCACTTATTCTTCAGATGAGAAACTGCTTAAATTTAAGATTCATTCAATATTTGTTGAACTAGTTTTTTCGGAAAATGAGCCAACTAAAATTGAAAATTAATCAAATATATATGCAAGCAGCCTAGTGAGAAAGTGAACCGCTAAAATTCAAGATTAATCAAATAATAGAGTTGAATTGTTTGGCATTAAGGCTAGCCCAACATTAAAGTGTCTGATAAACATTGAGTTTTTCGCTCAAATAAATAACTTATAAAGTGACTGCATAAGTGATACATATAAAATAAATTAGAGTCACAAATATTGACACAGTATATTTATCATGAGCATAGCAGGGGAGCTCTGAATAAGTTATTTTACAATAAGCAATCATTAACATGGAATAACGCTCTTCAAAAGCTTAATCACAGACCTCAACAACAGCTTCAAAGTGCTCAACCAGTTTTTGAGTCCATCTTATTGCAGGACTCCCGAAGCTAGCAATTGGTTGATAAATATGCAATTTCTTCTGCTCAATATTGTCAGCTTTAGCTTTTACGCCTGTCCGCACTTGTTGTCTTTTTTGAACAAAGCAGCCTTTATTATATGACAAGCCAATTTTTTCTTTGTTCACAAGTATTATTGTGAAAAATTAGCATTAGATCCTACATTTTAACTCTAAAATTTCCACCAACTTCTTCCCTATACTCCCCATCATTCTGTTTGAAATTTGCTCCGAAAAACTCAATTCCAACTTGGAGTTTTCGTGACATTTCTAGTTTAGGACTTTTGATATATAGACCATATTTATTGATCCAATAAGAAATCGAGTCTAATTTATCGGTCAGATTTAGTTGGCTTCAAAAAAAAGTAAGCTTTCGCAATTGTATCGTTTTAAAACCCTACAATCCTACAATTCCACAATCATGAAACCAAAACTTAATCTCGACAACCTTTCAAGAACTCTTTCAGAAACGCTTTTCGATTACGTAACAATTTCAGTGGAAGTAACCTCAGTCTGATTTGTTAAAATAAAGTTAAGTAAGAATTTTAGAGTTGTAAATACGTCCCTTATGGATTTTTCTAATAATGAATTTTGGAGAAAAGGTTTTATGCTTTCAATTTATTCTTTACACTTAATGACGAGAATCGTTACTTCAAAGATATACCAATCGATTAATTTTAAAGCATATGCTTAAAGCCAGTATTATAATGGAGTGTGTGACAATTTTACACGTCGAAAAAACATATTTAACATTATCGCACGCACAGCATTTTTGACAGTTGATTACAGGTGAATAATGTCTGAACTTAGTTGGAAAACGGGCAAATTTTATTGAGCATTACTAAGTATTTAAAGGCAACCGTTCGGATAACATAAGCTAGGGCTTATAAATTATTGTTAGTCAAAATGATTTACAACAATCACGGGTGACAACAACACATAAGCCATGCTTGAAATTCTCTTAAATTCATTTCATTTTCTCAAATGGATATTTCGAAAATAAGATTTATTTAGATGATAGTGAGCTCTGCCATAAATTACATAAAATGATCGTCAAAGTCAACTCAAAGGCTATGTATTCTCATGAAAGTAGAGTGTAATGAATGATTACCTCAATCAACAAATCCTAACCGAGTCGAAAGAATTCAAATTGAAAGAAGAATAATTACATGTATTGATTAGAGAATTATAAAATAGATTCAAATGGAATCAATTTAAGCAAAGTGTCAGAAGTTAGATTGAGTTGAATGCAAAAGTTAAATGTAGTTATGATTGATTTTGCAAGTTGAGTGATCCTCAAGTTTTTTTAAACCTGAAATTTTGCTGCCCGAGCATCCTTTTGGGATTTAATCCTTAAACATAATTTATCACCATATATATATATATATATATATATATATATATAAACATCCTGTGGCTTATGGATGGCTTGTGTACAGTCGTTGAAACATTGTTTAAAACTGTCAAGACTCCACGTTTAAATGGATGAAACGGATAAAAAACATTGTTTAACAACAATATCAAATATTTTGCTATTTTTTTATGTTTATTCCCAGTCTAAACTTAAAGGTCTTATTATCTCAATTTTTATAGCGGTAAAATCAACAGTTTTTCCATCAATTCATTTTATTTGCTTCTCCTGTAAATCATAACTTATAAGAAATTTTACAGCTTTGAGAAAAATTCGCTTTTTTAATCCCTGTATAGTCTGAAAATGTGATCTATGTTTTCAGCCTCAATAGTCATTCTGGTAACACATCAAAAGTTTGAGAGAAAAAAATTGTCAAAACCAAAAGATAGCATTTTTAATGACTATAGAGTTTAAAAAAGCATAGATTTTGTGAGAACAGGAGTTTGACAAATATATTCTTAATTTGGAGGAAAACATATAGGACTAAAACGTATAGGACTCAAATATGAAAGAATAACATTTTAGGGACCATCGTAATAATTATGACAATCATTAGACTAAAAAACGTCTAATCTTTTACTAAACCCTTAGCGGAATTGATTGTTGCTGTAACATCGATCGAGAAACAGCATCTTACGTTCATCATTAGCATTGGCATTCGTTCTCCTATTAAATCTCTTGGGAAGTAAAGTTAGAAACCAACATATGGATAGAAAGCATCAAATATTTCATTAAATAGTGAGATAATTAGTGCGCGAGTTGTTAATTGTTAGAAAATCTTGTGAGCAATAATTGAAGCAAAACAGCAATAGGAAACAAGACTATTAGATAGCCTTATGATTAAAATATTGATCATATCTTATAGGTTTCGAGATTTGATGAACGATTCCCAAAAGGAAATCGTATTGAGACGAGAAAAGATGCATTTAACAAAATTATGGCTTGCCTTATTCTGGTTGGATTCAGACCATATACTTCGATGTGATAATTTATTTCTTGAACCAATCTGTCGGTTAAAGTTTCCAAGCTATCGAATGTTTCGCCTTGATTTCGTTGAGACATCAAAAACTCAAAATTGGTTGTCGGTAGACCTAACTCCAAATAGGTCTTCACCAGTCGTAGGTCAGCACTGTTACCATCCAAACCATGAACACATATTATGAGATGTAAGCCATCCTTTTGAGCACTAAAGACAAGATTAATAATTATAAGTCCTAATGAAGGTACTTACAGTTGAAGTCAAGTATTATATGACAATAGCACGTAATGTAATTCCATTAGAGAAGATGTTCACTTATATAACATGCAATCAATGCTCTCAACAATAAACTACTTCATTGTTATGCGAGGTGAAAAATTGTGCTAAACTTTCATATATTTTGTCAACAAATCATCTCTTAAAATATGCATTGACCCAAAGCTGAAATAAGAACATTTTCAAAGCAATCAATATTTAAATCTCCATTTTCTCAACTAAGGAATGAATCTCAAAAATATCGACCGTTTACATCAAATCATTTGTCATATCTAAACATAGATTAATGAAATCAGAGCATAAAGTCTGAAATATTGGTACAAAGCAAAATAATATCGATTTGAATATAAACATATTCGTCAAATGAAGATAATTGAGAAGCTGATCCCCTGTAAAAGATACTTGCCATTAGTACACAGAAGCACTACACAGAAGCACTACTAAGTCTACAGTATTGTAGAGTAATTGTATATTTTAATACAAATAAGGCTTTGATGATAAGAACAAATTTGCGTGCAATTAAGCTGAAAATGAAGAATATCCGATTAACAAGTGAGCGCTCCAATAAAAGTGTCACTCACAGAAGTTGCAAGTGTCTAATTTTCTATTAGACAACTTTCATTCAGCTCTCTTATAAGCATTTTAAGTGTTCGATCATCTTATGATTTATACACAGAATAACAACTCATAGATCATTCACTAAGTCTGAATGAATCGATAAAAATTCGTGCTTACAGTCAAAGTAGCAGACTATATTCTGATGCCAACACGATTGGCCGGGAATCATCTCTATTATGCATATCCTTAAGGCTCTGCAAAATTTATAAAACTTAAGCTTATTCATAAGATCTGAATTTACTTTTGTAAGGTTTCAAACTTTTTTTTGCTTATCTCATGAAATATGGAAATAGTTTTAGTCATATTTGACTCGAACCAAGCTTAATACGCATTTTTATGTGTGACTTTTGCTCGTTTTATCAAATGACTCAGCACTATGTCGAGCACGATTTTATTGAAAGATAAAAATACTTTAGATATCGATTGATAAAATTGAATAATTTGAGTCATCCATGCGTAATGTTAATTTCAAGTATTGTATGAACAACATATCAGACCTTATTTCAGCTAAGATTTTGTCTCTTAATTAAATTTTTTCTCTCCAATTCATTAATTTTGTTTCAACATAAAACTCAATAAAAAATTGTCATAATTTGATTGAGTTCTTATGGATAAAAGTATTGGGAAAACGGGATACAGGAATTGCTCCACTTTTGCTTCAATACAATGAGGCGTATTATTGTTGTAAAACCTATTTTCAAACTGTGAACGAAAAGGAAGATTTCTCTTATAAAATGAGATTTATATCCGTTTTTTATATAAAAAATTTATTTAAAGTATTTTTTCGAACTTTTCGGCCAAGTCAATAGAATAGGACTTGTTTGAAAGAGTCGAGCTATAGATTAGTTATACGCCTAAAGTATGACAAAATAAAGCGCAGTTATTCAACGAAATACCCTATAATTTTGAAGACATTAACTGAACAAATTATAGTTAATCTTTTATAAAGGGAAACATCACTGATTAGAATTACAAAAACAATGGAATCAATGATCCGTTTGCTGTCTATAATCAATAAAACGATATATATATGTAAATGATAAAACACTTTTAGGAGCAATTATTCATTTAGTCCCAAATATTTTGATTTAGTAAACTACTAGTTAGAAACGGTATATAATTTGGGTAATTACAGAGTATTTCATCTATATTTTAATGACTATGTTTTGTTTTTCTATTGGACTAATTGATGGAAAAGTGACTAAATGCTTGCTTGTTTATAGTGGCCCCTAATCTCATAATCAGATCAATTTTTAATCGAATAGCAGTGCTCCGAGTGAAAAGTTAGTTCAATTTGAAATCTGTTTCTAAGCTATCTTCTCATTTTGATTCATTATTAATTGTAATCTTTGTAATAGAGCCGAATAGGCTATTAGTTGAATAGAAAAAGTTTCAGATAAATTGAAGCAAATGTCAAATCTGATTATAAAAGGAATCGATGCGCTTCCTGTCCGCAAAAGTTTTGCCTTAAGGTATAAGTTTGAAAAGTAGCCCTGTCTTTGTCAGAATAGCTTTTCATTAGATTTGTAAAAGAAGTTGAACGAAATAAATCGACTCAAAAGATTTAGGATTTTGTATACATCGATATATTGTTTATGTTAAAGACAGACTCGGTCAATAGGATTCGAGCTGAAGAAATCCGATAATAAATTTTGCAATAACGATAAATAAATTCAATATGAAAACCTTTCCCTACAACCTAGCGTATCGCAAACAATCGGCAAATAAGAACTAAAGATACTTTAAGAAGTTATTTCTTAGCCGATAAATTTTGAAAGTTTTAAATGAAATCAGATTTAGAAAGAAGCAGTTTGAGGAATGAATAATTTAAATAGAATTGATATTATTTTTCGGATTGGACTGGTTGTTAGAATAAGTTATGGAAGATGTTTAGTTGACTTCAGTTGACGTATTAATTATTCATAAAGCTACCAAATTCTATAACAATAAGCATTTTATATTCTCACAGAGTTATATTGTTTCAGATAACATTATAGAGTCTCTCAATTGATTATTAATATGCTTTTTACGTTAATGTTAAAATAAACAATTGATTGGCTCTAATCAAAAGCAATGCATTTGTTTTGATTGTTCGCCCTAAAAGTGACTAAAAGTGTTGAGCCTGAGAACAAAGCATTGATTTAGTCAGAATCTCGCGCTCACAACAACATTATTGCAGACAAAATGAGAAATAAATTGACAGCAATATTAGTGATTGACATTTTGAAAAGTCGTAAACGCCGCGTAGAAAAAGTAGATTAACAAGCAATTTCTCTAAAGATGTTTCGCTGATTTGCCTTCGAAAATAATTGCAATTAAGTCCATTCTAGTACATTACTTAACTATCTTCTGAGAAAAACAATCAAACAAATATTTGTCTAATTCTCAGAACAACAACAGATTAGTAGAACTAAAACTACTCTCAAACTGAAATAAGTTATAGCTTCACATGTTTCAACAATTTGATCGATTAGGCTCAGATCAACTGACTTATGCAGAATTTAATATAGAGCAATACATAGATTTTATTTATTCATCAAAAGTTAATTTTGTGTTAGGTCTAACTGGCAAGGATGCGAATGTTGACCAAAATTGAATCAACTAATTGAATTTGGCAAATATAGCTGCTACACTACTGATACTTCTTTTAGTTGTCTACAAATTTGAATTAATTACGTTACACTGAACAATGCCGAACAAATATATGAACTTCAAATTACTGTCACAATTCAATCTAATTTATTACTAAATCAGCGAAAATTTCAAAGGGTAACACTTGCAAGCTAACAGTACTCTTAACAGACATGAGACTTTAAGCCAATCATTCATTCTTATCATTAAAACTAGTTTTATGGATTCGCCAACTTTCGATCGATTCAATAAGAATTAAAGACTAGCAAAGCTCAAAGTAATATTCACTAATCCTTTTATTGGTCCTAAACTTTGGATTCAAAATATTTTTAAAGCTAAAATACGCTCTTAAAGTATTATTTTCAGTAAAATCAATGCCTTTCCAAGACTGATCGGATCGAATATTTGACCTTTTAGCCTAAGTTTATATCGTGTTTTGCTATCGTATGAGTTATGAATTCATAAAAAAATAACTTATATGCTTCAAAGCTTAAGTTTCATTCATTTGAATTTTGCTGAACTCGCACTCCTCGAAATTGTTATTTTTTTGAAAAAGTATGCATTCTTAAACGAATATATAGAATAAAAATATGAGTTGAGAAGAAATTGCTAGTTTTTCTTATTACCCAATTACTGACTTAAAGACCTAAAATTATGATGTCTGCTTATTAGCTACAAGTAAAATACATGGTTCAGATGACAAGCAGTTAAATCTCAAATTATCTTATTACTTTAGAATTCATCTTAATATGACTGATTAGGGCTAGAAACCAAGCTAAAAATAAACTTAATTGAAGCAGATGAAAATGAGTTAGAAAATGGTAGAAAATCAATTGTGATGTAAAGCTTAACGTAACGTAAAAATGAATTGAACTGATACCTGAATGCGCGAAAGTCAGCATCGCATTGAAAATAAGGTATACGTGATGCCAAACTTGGGAAATCACTATAAATGAGCCATCCTTTGGATTTCGAGGCAATTAGTTGCCTAAAATCTTCTTTGGCTTTCACAAACGACACTAGATCTGAGCCAATAGCAGAGACACGTCTCAAACCGGGTAAGTCATCGTTATCATCGCTACACTGACAACTTAAATCACCACAAATTAGGCATTTATTAGACTTTAAGAGTTCTGCTAAAGTGCACTCATCTTTGGTACTGCAATTTTGGGCAATTTGTTTATGTTGCAACCTAGAATTTATTGCTAAAACTTGATTACTAGAATATTTGGTCCCGTTAAGGATTTCTTTATGTGCTTGAGAGTTATCATCTTCAGGTTCATCACTTTCATCGATTGTGAACTGTTTCGGTGGTTTTGGGAAATACATTGTTCCGCGAAATTCTTCGTAAACTTTCTTATCTTTATTATCATTATCTCTGAATTGTTCAGGAGGTTTGACCGTATGATTGGTTAGCTTCTCATTCGTTCCAGTAATTGACTTACGAGTTTTCATAACCACTGCTTTACTCGTTGACGACGAAAGTTGTTTTTTAAGGTTTAGTAAAACCTCATTTGTACTTAAATCAGGTAATGATTCACTACTAACCATTCGTCTACCATTTTGTGATTGAATATTATGAAGAGAATATGAGGGAGGGATAGTTAAATCAGATAGGAGCGCGTTCGAGACATCATTAGATCGAGTGTCTTTAGGAGTGACTGAATTTTCGAAGCTTCGATAACCAACTAACGTAACTGATTCCTTGTTTTCAGATAAGTTGGTCATTGAGTTCTTAATAGATAAAGAACTAGTGGTTTTTTCGATTCGAGTTAGATTTGTTGTCGAGGCTCTGATAGCTGTTGGACTGTACTCTTCTTTGAGCTTTCCATAGCTCCCAAAATTAAGTCGCGATAAATTATTGAGAATTTTTTCTCTCATATTGCGCTTTATTGTAGACGACGACTCATTATATTGCAATAAATTTACAAAATTTTCTTCCAGACAAATGTCATTGACTGAGGCAGAGGTTGAATCATAGGGGGCTTCGGAATCAAATTTTTCTTCGTAAATAATGGGAAGTGTGGTTGAATCGCCATCGAGTGCCACACATTCCACATCACAAGGAGGTAAGAGTGTTAAATAAGGAGACTTTCGTATTGATTCACTAACTTCGTTGAAAATACTTGTGCTGTTATCACAAATTGAATGCAAATGTCGTTTTTGTTTTTCGATGCAGAAAAATGCTTCAGAAAATCGTTTAATTCTTTGCATGTGATGTACTTTTGACAAATGCTGGTTAATGCGATCTGAACTGAAGACTACATTGAGAAACTGCTGCCATTGAACAATAGCTAACCCACACAGATATGCCATATCGCTCTCAACTGTAGTTATGAAGTCTTCGGGTTTAGTCACGTCATTCATGCTGAAGATGTCATTTTGAAATGATATAAAATTATTCGAGTGGTTTGATTCATTTAATAAAACAGATTTGTAGCATTGTTGGGCTAATTGACTTAAATTTTCAGTCGAGGGGTTGATAGGTGTATTGAGACACCTGGCCTGTTGCCAGGGAGGGAGTATTTGATAATATTCTTCTAATTTTCGTTTTAAGCTCTGAATTGCTGCCATTAGTATTGAAGTGAGTTGCCAATGAATGAGTTGAGCTCTTCGAAAACGTAACGTCAAAATATCGTCTGTGCCAGTTTTTGCGTTAGCGGAACCACCGAAGAGAAGCGAGTCGTAACCATGAGTACAACTGCTGATGGGTGTGGCGTGAACTGAATTACCGAATTTTTTATCTCCTTTACTGTTTCCGCGATGATTGAGGTATGGCTGACATAGAGTTATTAGAGATCCATGTATTGATAGTGTTAGCGCTGACAAATGAAAATAATCAAACATAACTGGAAGATAATAGTGTAAACCACGACATATGTCTATGTGTAAATGCAACTGACGCGAAGACACGCATTCGATTGAGTTGTGCTGATCAGGACCGAAATCCTGATCCGTAAACCAGAGCTCGACTTCTAACACGAAATTTGTTTTTCGGACTTGTTTCACGCAGTCATTAGCGTCAACAATAATATTCGCCTTGAATGATACGTAATCGTTGAGTATTACTTCTTCGTTCTTGTATAATATCTGAAATGTTTTACTGACAGCTGAACCATTCACTATGCATTGCGGGAACACTATATTTGACTGATTGCTATTGCATTCGTTTGATGAGTTAATGGATGAGCAAGAGGATGAAGAGGACGATTGACTGGTTCTGTCATTAATACTGACTTCGACTTTATGCGTTAGTTTGCAATTTGGTAGCTTAAGTGATACTCGAATTTGATAGTACCTAATGGTCAAGTATAAAAACAGCATTATTTATAATTGTCTTCATTATTGACACAAGACAAACTCATAAAGTAATTATGCTACCAATCGATTTAATAAGACTTACCCTCTTTGAAAGAGATCAACGTTAATGAACTTATTTAGTTGGACTGAGAATTCGATGATAGCTTGCAATTCTGACATTATGTTGCTAGAAATTAAGAAGCAAGCTAGAATTTAGGAGCAAGCTACAATTTAGGAGCAAGCTACAATTCTGAAGCAACTTAGAAATTTAAATCAAGTTAAAAAAAATTATATTAAATACACTCATTAAACACTCTGGCATATTGTGTTTTGCCAACCGAGATAATTAGTGATGTTTCAGTTCTATACATGTAGTCATGTATGGCTTTAACATCTAGGTTAGTAATAGTGGATAGAATTCATTATATAATTGATTTCAATACAAATCGCTCATTCTAATGCAGGTATTATTATATGAATTGTGCCTCTTTCAAAGTAGATCTATCTAATAGACCTGCGCATTCAACTACTCATACTCTTAATAATATGTCAGTCTCTCAATGTGAGGCACGACTGGCACGATTCGCAATAACTTTCAGGGTTTATAGACTAAAACTTCTGTTTTTAGGTCAAAAACAACTCGATTCCATGCAGATATTCACTTTTGCCTACTTTATCAACTTTTACCTTGCCAGTACCCATTTAAATAGAACAGTCATTTGTTTTTTAAGCTTTTCTACTAAAAATATTTGAACCTAAAAATTGATCCAAACTTGACCTAAACTTTAAGTTATTGGATTGTCGTTTGAGCACTAGTTTTCAAGATCAGCACAGTCTAAAACTAATTTCATACTTGAGTTACTATATGCTAATTTGATCATTAAATTGTAGAAAAGTTTGGAAAAAGTTCGATGATTTAGCGAATTATTTATTAAGTATGCTAAAGAAAAATGTCTTATATAGCGACTTGTTTTTATTCAGATTTAACTAATCAAAATTTACAGATTAATGGGTTTATGTTTTAGAATATTGTGACAATTCAGACGTATAATACCCGTATATTTTCGAATATTACCTTACTTGTAAACATTCATATTTTGCTTATATCTTCGACATCTGGTTGAAACTCACGATGAACTAATAATTGATCATAGCTGAAAAATTTGTCTGTTAAGAAAGTCTGTAGATTTTCTTGTCGTCAGAATGAATAAGCGAATAAAATTCATTTTTCACTTTCTAAGGTATTTGATATCTAATCTATTATGAATCAATCGAAACTGTTCAAAATAATTAGCTGTCTTTTTTAGAAATTTTTTAAATTGATTGGCTTTTAATTGAACATTAAGCAAATGCAGGTTAACAATCCTTGATTACGATCACACCCTATTCAACAGCGAATAATAGGATATAATAGTGACCTAAAACGCATAAACTTGAAAATATTTATTATTTTCTTAACGTTGTTTCGTGTCACATACTCATACTGTATTAAAAAATTATAAAACACCTTACAACGTTTAAGCTTCAAAAATGCTAGTCATTAAGCAATCAGCTCTATCCCCTTAACTCCTTTCAACCAAAATTTAGACGATCACTTTCAATGCCTAAACCAACCCAATTGTTTTTGTCAAACCAACTGTTCAACAATTCGATTAACTAAGCTATGAAACAACTTTAATAAACTCTTTTATATCTAAGTTATCTCTGAATAATAACTTTTTTAGAGCTTTAAATCTAACAGCCTTTCATTGATTATCTGAGTTTTGGCTCGAACACAATGAAAGCCCAATATTTGCATCAGAATTATATTGTCTATTATTAAATGAATATTTGATCCTCATATTGGTTCATTTTTGCGCCTAACATGTATTACTCGGAACAATAAGTGCATAAATAATGAATGAAATGCATAAATTGATGAAATTGACAATAGAGTTGTGGCCGCATTGACAAAGTTGACAGTTGGCTTAGAAATATATTTTGTTTCTCTAATAATAAAAGAGTAAATTTGTTATTCAGCTAAATCGTTTTTCATATAATATCAGTATAATAACAGAAAAAGCATATAATAGGCAACAATTCTCATATTTCACTCTTATAAGAATACAATCATTTTGAACATTGTATGCCATTCACGTAAGGTTATAGTTGAGTTAAAATAAATGTTCAAATTGGCCATAAAGAGTGCGGTTGCCTGCGGTCTAGTCGTAAAAGCAGAAAATCAAATGCTTTATCTGGCATTTGGAAGACTTTCTAACTATAGTTTTTTGGGCACTAAAGTGAAGAAGTGTTTTAGTGAATTTAATAAGCAGCAACGTTTTAACTGAATGCTGGAAAAATATCCATATGCCTCCAAAATAGAAACTACATATTACAAAACGTTAGTGGCAATCGTCACAGCTATTCGTCTATCAAATCAACTACATAGTGCGTGGCAAAAGACCATCTCTCTTTTCCATTATAGTGAACCTATGTTAATACTGCTTCCGAAACATCTGCCCTTTTCGAGTCTTTTCATATTTTTTTCATCTCTATTTTCCGATTCATGCCTGTTGGCTGAGTATTAGTCAAATTTGAATAGTTCTTTGAATAGATCTCTTTTTTGCAGTTGAACTCGTTCTCAATTGAGTTTAGTTTAGTCTCAAGTTTATGGAGTTTTGGTATGATTTTTTCACACAATATAAGAACACATATATTCCATTTCCTCGTTTGAAAATTGATTAATTTTAGCATTAGCAAATTAGTGGAAATGCCATTCCTATCACTCCAGTAACACATTTAAGCAAAGCTAATCAAATCCCACTCAACGTTTTTCTTGCATTTCTCACTACTTTTATGCGAGAAACTAAACTTTTATGGGTCTTTCAAATTATCTTATCAATTTAGATTTTACAACTTTTAGGTTTCACATTCCAAAATTAATGTAAACAATCCCACAACAAATATTAAGAGAATTAATGAATCTAAGAATCAAACCAAACTATTCTTAATTAAGATATCTAATGAGATCACTGATAAGTACGAATACAGCAAATTTGTGGTTTTTACACATATTATAAACTATTATTCTGGTCATATAAGACAGTAAACTTGGAACAATTGTAACACAAGTGGGAGATAACACCTACTTTAAGAAAGTATAAAACCAAAACTGAATCATTAATTCAGTATATATTTAATCATACTATAATTTGTTAGATTTAGTTAGATAAATGTGCGATCCTATCATTTTTGAGAAATGTCAACTAAAAGTCAATATCGAAAGTAGAACTTATTGAGCATATTTGAGCAATTAGTAATTAGCTAATCTGTAACCATATTAGTACACTCGTAAACTTGATAACCCCCAATAACAACAAGAAAAACACTTTTCAAACTCTCTGTGTTGCGCATTAATTTGTTGCCAAATTTAAATTGTAATTTGTTATCTAATATCCCCTATATTATATATGATGCATGCTGTTCAAACGCATCACTTCTGGTTGCTATCAACGATTTTCAGTACTTTCCAGTGAACACTTAGAGGCAGAACTTTAGCTTATTAATTGCTTGATCTTAAACTTGATGATAAGCGTTTCAAGATTAGAAGTAGTTTTCTAATGTTTACAAAAGCAGATAATACCTATTCTTGAAAGTTGACAGTGTCCATAGCTGAACAAAGGCATGTTTTATTATATTTAACCTTTTAAACCTTCTCATCTCTCATTTCTAAACTGTCAAAATCGAAAGCCATCCATATTTGCGTTTGTCAAGTGCACATTTATTTAAATTTGTTTTGTGTTCCTGAACAGACGATTTTCTCACTCCAATCAATCACTTTAGCTTTCAATTTGTTTGTAAATATTAGTATTGATGTTAGGTATCTATTTATATTAGTCTGAAAATTGACAATAAATCACAAGTTTCAATGAGTTGTTGTGGAGACAAAAATTATTGAAAAGAAAGCTCTATCTTTCAAGTGCACAATTGAACTGTTCAGCTAAATTGAAATGCAAAATAACTTATTCGCAAACGTAAATTACTTTTCGGATTCAATTTCCCCTTCAACAGTTATTCTTTTCAAAAAAAATTTCAATTTTTTTTCTTTCTATTATTAAATTATTATTAAAATGTTTCGAAAGTGAATCTATTTTTCCTCAAAGTAGAAAACTTTGTCACAAGTTCTATATTTAAGATCTGCGTAACTTTGAATGTGTTACAGAAAAAAATGATCACAAGATAAGGATATGAGTACTAATTGAATTAGGATTAAAGTGTAAGATATTTGGTTCCGTAATTCGATAGAAGCTTAGATACAAGTAAGTGAATAAATTAGATAACTTACAAAGTGCATAAAAAATTATGAAATCATTCAAATGCTAAGGCTATCATTACTTTGTCTCCAATGGCAATAGAAAACTGTTAAGATGTGTATTCGTCACTCTATAAGAGCAATACCTTAAAAGAGTCTCTTGAGGTGTCCGCCCAAAGGGACACTGTTATAAGTTGATTCCCGTGGGAAATAACTCAGTTTGCCTCTCAGGATCCATGCGAGAATATCAACTCTTCCTAAGCATTTATGAGCTTCCAATGCTTGATTAACTTGAAATATTTATATCATTTACTTAGCTCTTGTCCAATACTAGTACTACGATCTTTAATTGATTGAGATCTGCTCCAGATAACTTCTTATACTATACATTGCAAACTAATTTGACTCTTTCCTGCAGAGGTAAACACAATGGCCTTTATTGTCATATCATTACATGAGTAAATAATATTTTCATAACTTACCAAAATACTTTTAGAATAATAAAATTCTTATAAAATTTAATTCTAAAATAGTATGAAAATCAATCAGTTTCAAATTGACATTATTAATACCTCCAGATTGATAATAATTTTGAAATAACTTTCCAAGAACAATGTCTACAATTCTATGACTTTCTTTTTCTTATTAATAACTGATATCCAAAATGTGGCCAAAGCAATATTCGTTAAATTAATTGACAATACAATACACGACAGAATTGTTGTCACAATAGTTTTATTTTTGTCATTAGGAGTGCGACCGGCTTCTAATGCTTCGAATCTGTCTACAGACTCATTATTTGTGCCGACCTCACAATCAAAGTATCTCTAAACAGAGAACTGAGTATTAAACAAATAATACAAATTCTGCTTATTTTTAAAACTGAATAAAAGTGAAAATTTCTTAAAATTAAATCTAAACCTTATTCGATTGTTTTCCATATTATCAGGTGACTCATTCTTATTAAATAATATATTAGTTCCAGACATGAATCCTTTCAGAATGTTAGCCAGCTCAGAATTTTTACTCAGTTTTGTTCACCTCAGACCGACGGCAAAGATGTCGACAAGACTGCTATACAACGCATTCTCCGATACCATAAATAATTTGATTTTTTTAGGTAAGAAAACAATTCCATTGATATTATCCAAACTGGAACTATTGAAATAACACTCACTTACATCACCCTTTGGCTTAAGACCCCACAGAATTGTAGTGTCATTTGATAGTGGACTAAACTTTTCATTTGTGTAACGAAACACTTTATAACTGTTTTAGAAGAAAGTGAAAATTAAATCTTTGAATTCATTAAATTTTTGTTGGCTGCGTTTGAAGTTAAGCCCAAATCCAGAGCGAAACAGAGGAACCCCTGTCAATAAAATAAACACAAGTTTTAGTAATGTTTAGTTTTAATTTGAATCGGTTAGTAATGGTTTGAATCCGCAAACACTTCGTCCACATTTGAACTTTGACCGATTTGTATCAATTTATTTTGTTTAATATTGAATCGCCAAATGAGCCATAACTGAATGCCATTAACTTCTTTTCAACTGTGGGTCAAAACAGTTTTGTCATAATTGAAAACTCCTTTGAGAAGTTTTCTTTTGACAAATGATTACCACAAATATAAAAATAAAAAAATGAAGATTTGTGAGAAAATCATTTTGAAAACACTATGTTTTATCCTAAATATGAATTGTTTGGCCAACCCAAAACTTTTGTTAAATTTTGATAATAAGAAGTTTCAAATTTTGAAAAAAACCAAATGATAGTTAAATGAATTAATTGTTGACTTTTCGTGCACTTAAATATTTGGCCTAATTATGCTTTTGATTCAATTAAAACTTTGATAGGGCTCACGCTCTACTCAATCATGTAATCAAGTTAATCAGCGATGTGTGTATATATTTGCCTCTATCCTAAATTGACTTTCAAATTATAAGTTTGATTACTTGAAGCTGATTTGAGATTTTAATAAATTACTATTTCAGATTTTCGGAGACTATAAGAGAAACTATAAGGACTTCATTTTTTTCTGCAAAACTTGAATTTATTTGGAAAAAAATTTGAGTTACAATAGTTTGTTTTATATAGTTATATTTTTATCTTTTGCCGAGATCAGATTGTATAACACTAAAGAATATGATACGTAGTGATCATTTTGTTTGGACTATTTAATTTACCTGCATATACCTGCCAGACAATGAAACCTAGGGCTTTGATTTCGTTCGAAAATGTATATTTGTCTACAAATAAATCAATCATTATTATGCATCTTACATAATAAAAAGCCAAATATTCTACCGAAACGATTAGTAATCTGTTATTATTCAAATATTTCTTACGAAAGGAAAAGATTAGTATTTTATTAGTCTTTGGTGAATTATGCATTGAATCTTGATTCAAAATCAATAAAGTTGAAGGAAAACAGCAAAGTTGTGTTTATTATAATCAATTCAATAGATTGATAGACAAACATTTATACTACAGTAGTTGTAATCGGTAATTGGTAGCTAAGCAGTTCGTTTTATTTGCGTACAGTTTAGGTAATAGGAATCACGTTCTGCACACAAGTTACTATACACAAGTTATTTAAAATACTTGAATTTAGGTCTAAACCTGTATCAGTCTTACTATTTGTTTATATTAGGTTAAGTTGGGTTAAGTTAGAAGAATGGATTAGGCGTAGGTGATTATTGTCGCACTCGCAGGTTAAACATGTTTCTCTAATACCTAAAATCACACGTATATAACGAACTGCAACGCGAACATTTATTGTTGTCATCTAAATTGAGACTTGTCTCAGAGTCAGGCATTACTGAATCTCTGAATTAGATACAAGAAATTCTCACAACTTCAAAGTACACTTCTGATTAATCTGATCAATTAGATCTGATACATAAAGAAGTAATAAACTTTGAATCGTAAAGACAAAAATTAAAATTTGAGTGCTATGTAATAAAATTTGCTGGAATTGGAAACTTTGATTTTGAGTGTGAGCTTAAGTTTGTTTTCGAAGTATAATCGATAAGTGAACTCTTTCTATATCTTTCTTATTAGCTTTACTGATGATTCCTTATCATTTAAATGAATCGATCGAATTTCCGCTTATCTTTAGAAAAGTTATCTGAAGATAAGATAAATCAATATTATTTTCCCAATACAGTCATTAAGATAACAAATACAATTTAAGGCATTATTAAAAACAATAAGAGTGATAGTAATTGGAAAATAAGAACATGAAACGTCATTCTAAAAGTGTCTCAAGAAAACGAATAGACATTTGTAGATTATCTACCGTATACAAAGGATCGGCTTGAGGCTCAGCTTCAGTTTACGAACAATCAAGTATTGAAAGAAAGCTCTAAGAATGGCAAACCGTGACACTACCCTCATGCTTAAGAATATGTTCGTGGTATGAGTCGTACCCTTAAGTGCCAGCTCAGTCCCAAAATAGTTGGTGTTCGGCAATTTACTCGACACATGTATTCGCATACGACAGTATGTGTCAAATTTTCTGCCAACGACTTCAACGAATTCATTGTAAATAATAAATTTGTATTTGTGAAAATTTGTCACATTTAAACTCTCATCGCTTTCCATTTATTTTTGACTTATTTCAAATTTATGCAAATTTTTGCTGCGCGAACATTTTTTATTTAATTTGAAGCTAACTCTGGAATATCGCTTAACGTATAGAACGTCGTATTTAACGACATTTCTGATTTCTATTCTTTAAAAATGATCTTTAAATGTCAAACGTGTCTTTGCATGACTTCTGACAAAATAATTGATGTTCTCTATATTCTCAATCAGTATCGATCCATTTGGAATGGCAAATCTAAAGTTTACACGTAGTATAAGTTATATTTTGTTGGCAAACCACATCTTAATATTACTTTTTATGACACTTTTCAGTTTTGCAAAACTCCTAAATTTTTGTCCAGCATTTATTGCTTTGATGATTATTTCAAAGTAATAAACGTAAATTGAGTTAGGAAAATTATTTATAATTCTAGAATGTCATTAAACGTTTCTAGTTAGACATTTAACATTTGAAGACTTCCATATTCCATAAACGTACAATTCAAAGAAGATTCAAGCCAAACATGACGAAAACTTGATTGCTTATCGATTGAAATTTTAGAGCTAGGTCAATACGAAGCTAGCAATCTAAATGAAAAAACGCAATAAAATGATCAAATGAAATCCATTTATTGTAATTGAAAGAGCTATTTTTCACTGAACACTTTTAATAACAGACTATTTTCACTGTTTGGCTTTTAAAGAATGGTTTATATTTTTGATGCAATATTTTGCAGCTCTAACATTTTATGTTCGATATCGATTTTAGGCCAATCATTATAGAAGCCCTGCAGCGGTTTATGTGGACATAACAACGATAGCTAAAAAACAAAGTCAACCTTTCATATAATGCAGAAAACCTTCACCAGAGCTGATCCCCACTGCGTATACCAAAGTCATGAAAGCTATGATTGATCTTATTATAAAATTGCTCTGAAAATTTGAAGATTCTTTTTTAGACCACATGTTATTAGAGAATGAACCAAATTTTCATTAGAAAGTATAATCAAAATAATGAATATCACAATAAAACCTATAATTTTCTAGCGTTTCAAACGGGGACTCTTCGGGTTGCGAAGAATATGTTTTGTTGTCGAAAACACAAGTCAAGGCAAACTTTTTAAGTGGTTCTGTTGGTCTCAACGGACAGATTGAATTTTCACTTTAGTTCCATTAAAAAAGAGATCGCTAAAGATAAATCATTTGAACTTCTGTGCCATATCTCCAAAAAATTCTCTTATCCTACAATCTAATAAAACATCACTTATTTGTGTTGTTTTTTTCAGAAAAATAGCAGTTTTTAAAGAAGCAACATTAATAGAAAACTCAATATAAACTATTTATGAATATTAATTGAGGAAAATATGTCTAAAAATATTCTCATCAAACTCTTATTTACATGCAAATTGCAAATGAATGATTCAAATTTTTAAATCGCTAATTCTTGTTTTTGCGTGACTATTTCAAGTTATGTTTGCACTATTTAAAGAAATAAAAAATAAAAACAATTTCCGCAAATTCAATCTAATCTGAATGCATGAACTTTAAATGTTTATCACTTTTGGATAGCTATAAAGATTGAATGGTTTGAAATTTACTGCTGTTTCATCTGTTTAGAGTTGAACCAAATTGAATAAATCACTGAAAATTCCTCAAAGGACTACAAAAGAGTAGAATTGATTTGAGTGGACGAGTGAAGTGTATTTTCAGGTACAGGATTTCAGTGCTTTATTTAAAAGCTTTTTCCTTATTCACTAAATCACTGTGAAAATCATAAACTTAAACAAGTTTTCAGACAAATCATCAAATTAAATGTCGATTTGCTATTGCGATCAAGAATATGGTTTAGGAGCAGTATTAACCGCACTTCAACTTATTTGTGCTATTTTTACAAATGATGCATTAAATTGTGATACAAGAAGAAGAATATGAAAGAGAATTTATTCTATTCTTACTGATGACAAGCTCGGCTTTTGTTAAAAGCATCGTTAAAAATATTCTATCGATGTGTAACATGTCATATACAACAAATATATCTACATCTTACTCAATCTTAAAGAGTACGGATTAATTAGTAATTCATATAAATGCGTGTTCAAAGTATAATACGACAAATATTTGATCATTTACTAAAATGTTCATTCCACACTTTCAACATTCATTCATATAAGTTATTACTAATAAGTTGAAACACACTTCTATTAACCTGACTGTACATTAGAATGAGTTAGAAAAATAAAATGCGCAAATTTTGCAATCAATTTAAGCAACTGTTAGTTCATTCACTTTACTTCTGAACTTTAGCACTAGTCGAAAAGCTTTGGTTCAATATTTGATCAATTTATTTGAGTATTTTTTGTTATTCATGCTAAATCAATATGAATAGATCAATGGCTATAGCTAGAAAGCCAGCGATCAATCCATATTATCATTCATAAGTTGTCATTTTATTGTCAAAATAAATATTCTTAAATCAACTTTCTCAAACTTAACACATTCACTCTTCAGTTTTAGCTTGTCTTAAGTGTTAGCAACTCAATGAAGAAATTGTCTATTTTTAGTTTATGATTCGTTTTGCAGCTAATTCGAGTACTTAGTTTAGGACTCATCTCTTTAGCTGTTTTCTATCTTTCACAGATCTCAAGTAAAAAGGATTGATTTTTTTAGTGAGAAGACGAGGCAAGAAAGCGAATTCGACTGCACGAGATAGGGATGAGTGGTGCGAATGAGAATTTTCTTGCTGCTATTCGACAACGCCTATAATTGTAATGACATTTGCTATTAGTTAAATCTGGTTCATCGAAGATTCAACTTCTTTATGCTTTCAGAGATAGTTCTATTGCGTTAAAGACATAAATCACAAGTTCGAGAACTGTGTATAACTATGTATTATAGTAGAAACGCTTTTTTAAATAGTTTTCAAGTCTTACAAAGTATTCAATGAGCCAGATTTTTCACTAAAAGCTTATAAATGTTGAAAATATTCATTTTTTATAACCAATCAGAGCCATATTCGGATAAATTTGATGTAACAAACTATGAAATATGAACTTATGATTCTTTCTCGCCTTTGTCGCAAATAAAAAGCATTTTGTACGTAAAATGGATTTTTAAAATAGAGGGCTTGTGTTTCACGGAGAGAGTGGCTTTTAAAGGCTCAGAAGGTTTCCTTTATTTTATCATTGAGTTGGCTATCATTTACTTGACTAAAGTTTGATGGATTTCTTATGATCAGAAAGTTTTTCATATAGGATTTCATACCCTTTATATCTAGCACTGTATAATCCGAACGGTTATAAAGTATTGAGTACGCTTTCAAACATTGAACCAATAATTTAATGTGTTAAGTGATAAATAGGCCAAACTTTAATCTCTAAAAATTTATAACTGCTTTATGTCTCAATGGATAAATTATGTTTTACTGGAAGAAAAGAATTCCAAGAAGTTGACTTCCAATGAGGAAAAGTAGCCATAAAAGATATATTTGAATTGTGGCCCATCTTTAATGAGTATTTTAGTAGAAATACTGGATTTTGTGACTTCAGAATAATTGTTATGTTTAAAAAATGAAGTTTCAACATTAAACTTACAAAAGATTGTAAGATTTTATGAGGAGAAAGCATACATTAGAGCCTGAAAATTGATTGGAAACATATTTTAAAACAAGTTGACCCAAGAGTTAGTTGAGTGAAGAAAGCAAACCAGTAAGAAAATCACTGTAACAGTTATTGTAAGGCCTCTATTGAAGGTCATCAGTTGAAACCCATTCCAGTCAATATAAGAAGTATAACAAGAACTACTTGTTTGCCTCTTTCATCCTTGCATTTCTCGAAATAATAACCAACGAGAGTTTTATCTTTCAATAGAAACTACTAAACTTATTCGATGTCAAAAATTGGTTTAGTTTACTTCATGTAAAGTTTATAAATCATACATATCTTCATAAAATCAATCAAATTTGAAAGCTTAAAACTGGCCTATCATTTGTATACCAGTATTGATAACCAGTAGATTGTTTTTCAAACCTAAAAGCACACAAAAACTCATGTCTCAAACAAATTACCGAATGCAAAATCAATAGAGGATTAAATATTGAAAGTTTAAACTTGAAGTTAATCTTTAAAAATCCAACGAATTTGAGCGATAAGCACTTTTCAGTGACGTGTTTCAAATGAGAAAAGCTTGAGATGGTGTTCAACTGATGGTTAAACTAGCAAAAAATTGAAGCTTCAAAATTGGATGTTAAACGATAATGTCTTGTTTGCAATGTCTGCTCACAAGTGATGATTGGAAATTCAAAATTTTCACATCACTTTATTTTGTAAGTTTAGTGCCATTTAGGAATATAGTTGCACATTGTTTCAGAAATTAAAAAGCTTATGCAATCGAAACTGTCGTTTAATGGAATAATGAATCTAAAGATTAATGACATCGCTTTGTTATTGATATCAGATAACTATGAAACCGATAATTCAAAGTCAAAAAGAAACAATATAATAAGGGTCTCAATCAAAATATTATCTTTAAATTGTACCTAAAGCTTAGAAAATATCGAAAATCATTATAAAACTAGGCATAGAAAAAATAGATATTTGACTACTGAAATAAAGTTGACAGAAATAGTGCAGTAGCTTAAAAGCAGTTTTATAAAGAACATATAGTCTTCCATTTATAATAAATAGAACTGAAGTCATGTTTAGCTATTAATGTAATTATTATTCAGATATATCTCAGAGGCATGTTTTGTTTGTTGGACAAAAAACTTAGTTATTTACTATAACAAATGTAGAAGTGGTTCATTTAAATGATAAGTTACAGCTAACATTACTTTAATAGAGAAATTTCATGCCCTAGAACAGTCAATTTAATAATGTATATACCATTCCATCAAATGGTCACATATTGCTACACAATATACTACTGGAATTCACAATCTTTTGTTACAATCATTAATTTATTCTATTTCACGATCTGTTATAATCATTAATTCATTCTTTTCCGCAATTTGTTTGCTCAGAGCTATTGTCTGCAGAAAAATTTGAACTAAAGCTTAGCGCTCTGTACATAATCAACACTCTCTTGCTTTTGAGCTACAAAATTAGTTGGACTTTTCGCAAACTTGGACTTGTTATTAACAGTTGGAGTGAATGCAATGTTCAAATCTAATTCAGATGCATTTTATGTATAACGAACCAAACATATCATATTTTGTCTAATGACTCATAAAACATAACATATGCTAATGTAGTTCAAGTCATGGTTAATAATGATTGCATTGAAAACCTCCTAATACTGATTGCATTAACCTCTAGGCTAAAGATGTTAAGCAAGTTTTTATTCTGTGACTCTTATTCAATTCATTTGTTTCACTGTTGGGGGAAAGCATTTAAAACAACTAAACGTATCGACGACTACACCTTTTTGTATATTGGAGAGAAATTATTGGGCATAAGGTGCAATAGCACAGCGTGTTATGCCATATTTCTTATTTTATCATTTAGCCAAAAATGTTGCGCATTAGTAATTGTTGCCGTTATCGCAATCAGGTTATACAACAAAAGTGCACCACTTTTTCAATACGCCAACAGTAATCCAATAGTTATGCGACTTGTTCTGCGTGTTTTTACTGTTGCTCACCAACTCGCTAGACAGTGAGCGTTCTGGCGAAAATATGAATATTTGTTTATAGTCGACAACTAGAAACTAAAGGTATATCAGCGAAGTCACCACTTCTATGGTAAAAGTTTAGTTCACGGATCACGTTTTTGCGAGTAGTGATTGGCTAACCGTTTCCATGGACAACATTCTCATAGATGCAACTGTAGACTCAATGCAACCTGTATTGTCCTACCAAACACTAAATACGTTCAGCTATCTCTACAAAAAATACCACTCTCTTAACAAATCTCTACATTTTACAGCCATTTTCATTTCAAAATAAATCACTCAATATCTTAACTTTAAACCAATCAAACATTTTTCAATTGACACATAATTAGTAACTCGAAAATTATGTCTTATTCTCATAAACATAGTTATGGAAATTGTCACTTCTTTTAGCCTGAAGGTGAAATTATTTATAATTAGCAAATACAGGCATTACTAATGAGTTAGTTAACAATCAAGAAACTTATTCTCAATATCTAACTACTACTAGTAACACTAATTTTCAAGTGAATAAGCAATAAATTTAATGTGAGAAAGTAGTATGCTAAAATAAATTTTCTATACTTGTTTAATCTCACACAAATTCTATCATTAATCCTTCTAGGATATTCAAAGTGGGCAATTTTTACATAATCGAAAATTCTGGTCGTTTTTAATATTTGAAAATCTTATAATAAATTGTTGTTATTTATTCAAATAACAAAACTACTGAGTGATCATCAAATTCAATTAAGTTTATAGAAGAAACAAATGAATCCCCTAAATAAAAAAGTAAACGTAAATTATGTATGACATTAGATAGCAATTGTGTGCTGTTTGCAAAACGAGAGGCATGTCATGAGAGAGGAGAAGCCAAAACAGTGCTGCAGTTGATATTTGGCAGTGAGAGCGCCAGTAATAACATTAAATACAAGTTTTGACTTTGCGTTCAATTGTTATACGACGACTATTTGAAAATGTGATTCAAAAAGTTATCAAATTAAGCAATTAAGACAGTTATATTGAAGAAAACTAATTAAACAACTAATTATGAAGTGTTTAGAAGACTTTTAAAGTGTTTAATGTTTAATAATACGTGGTTTGACCTGAAAAAAGTAATTTTAAGCAAAAGCGCTTCAACTATAGAGTGAGTCGTGAAGTCGTTGATAAGGTTGAACTAAGCATTCGTTTGTAAGGTTTGCTTTGATCGCATACCTGTTTAGGACGAGCTCGATAGCTATGGTGGTAAGTGTGCAACTTTGCTATCCCTGTTAGGCCTCTGTTCAATCAAGTGCCACCAATAGGCTCTTTCTCTCTAACCTTAAGCTTATAACTGCTTATACTTTAAAAATTTATATTCATTTTTTCAGTTCAGCTTTCAGGTACTTTTCAGGTATTGGGGGACGAAACAGATATGTAGCTGATAGGGCTTGTAGTTAGTGCTAGTCTGGTCGCGATCGCTTCCTGCTCTTTACATACCTCCAACTTTACTGAAATACCTCACCAGTGAAAAACTTTTTAATTACACATTCTTTTCTGAAAGGGGTCCTACCATTTGCAAATATCCCTTCGTATCTCTGATAACAACTTTAATCTTCTGTCTCGGTTTATCGGTTTATAAACAAAACCAAATTTCAGTTATTTAGCGTTATTTGTCTGAACGGTTCCCAAACAAATATGAAAAACAACTTATTGTCAGTTTCTATAATTTGAAAATGGCATTCACTCCTATTGGTGAACAGATTGTGATATTTAATTGTGTTTTTTCGGTTCATATCTATCTTGTGTTTGTTGTATTGTGAACAGTTTATCTATTTTTGTCTGCTTTATATCTCATGAGAGTATTGTTTAGCGACTTCCTCTCAGATGTAATATCTATTAAAGTTTTTCAGAGGAGTCCATCGTTATTACTGACTCTTTTGTTGTTTCGATCAAATGACTTGTTTTCATATTGTCTTATAAGTTATTACATAATTACAATGCTATCCTAACTATGTTATTATTATATGGTATCACATCTTATCTTATCTAAAACACGGTTCCTATCGATTGGTGAGTTCTTTAAACTTTTTGTCTCTATTTTTTGTTATTAGCCTTTTGTTATTGTTAAATAGAAAAATAAATAGCAAAAATGTGTGACTTGTAGAACAACATTCCTTATGCGTGTTAATTAAGCAAATAGTATGCCTGTCCTGTCAATTGTGCTAATTCTCACCAATATTTCTCTCTCTCTCTCCTCACCTGCAACTTATGTACAAACTATACAATAAGAATCAAATTGAACGACAAGTTGACGAATAAAGAAAATTTGATTTATTTGTAATCAGTTTGGAATGTATTGAGTTAGGCTTCTCGGAATTATTTAGACTTACTTAACATCTGCCTTCAAGCTAACTCTGACTATGTCTCACATGTTTTTCCCTATCCTCTACATTTTTCAATTATAATTTCTTTATTTCCTCTTAAATAGCAAACAAAAATAACAATTTCGTTGTAAGACTTTTAATCATGAACTAATGATGTTAAGGAGTCTTTTTGTGTTTGATAAGTCAGTTGAAAATAATTTCTGTGAACTAAGACTTCTTCTGTTGCGTTAGTAATAAACTTAATTATTTCTCCTGAATGTTCATCAGTTCGTAAATATTACTTTTAAATCAGGCTATTATTGAATGAATGCCAAAAAATAAAATCAAAGTAACTTACCATGAAGTACACTAAATACCGTATAGCAAATGAACAGATGTTTTACTTTTATCAAACTAAGCTTAAATCTCGGACTCCCTTAATATGAAGCGCTTATCCCAATAACATATTAAATAATTGTTTCGCTAGACTTAGAGCTTATGTTCACTTTGTCAGATGATTACCTTAAACAATAAAATACCTGAACTTTTCACTCGACACAAGTAAATAGATTGGTAAAAATAGAAATTTAAGCCACGCATCACATACTGACACAGACATGCAATTGACGTAAATTAATAATCATAGAAAGTCAGTTTTGATATAAATATTGATTTCATTAGAATGTGATTACTATCGAAATGACTGCCAGTTTTCTAGCCTCGACTGTAGTTGAGTAATGAACTCAATTTCTAATCAATATTAACGTTTAGCTTATCATTTGTGCAATAAGTTACGCAATACTTTCATCCTAACACTACATAGAAGTTTCACTACTAATAGTAATAATGATAATAATATAACTGACATAAGTATATCATATATAAGCCAGTTGTAAGCGTCATTAAAATTTACTTTTTTACGTTTCAGTTTCGAGTCTTGATAGAGGTTGCAGTACTAGTAGTAGAAAAGACCAAAAGACCAAACGACAAAAATAATAGGATATCACTAGTGCTTCCAATACTGAAACCGATACCATTTATGTGTTCCGATAATAAGAAAATGTTTGTTCAAGTTATCTATGAATGGAGGTTTCGGTCATATATATGTTTCGTACATACATTGACCGGTTTCAAAGGACTGCTTAAGAGCTAGAATGTAAGACACTTGGTTACACACTTCTTGGAATTTCATATTAGTTGGGTCTCAAGTTTCTAGCTTCAAACTAGGCATAAAGATAAACTTGAACATTGAGTTGAGAATTTTGATTGCATCGCGTACGAGAATTAGTTTTGTGAGACACCAGTTCTGCTGATAGTCTGTGAGACACTTCTCTCAATCCAGTTCTCTTGATAGTCGCATAACAATATTTCTATTTGTTCAGTACAAGTAAAGGGTGTCATAATATGATTACTATTGGTATGAGAGCTAGAAATTCAATGTTAAAAATTGATCTTTTTTGCAACTTGAGTAAGACTGAAACAACCTTTAGCAGTGATTAGTAAGTTGAGTAAATACAATCGAATTGTTTCGTTGTGCCCATGCCTTGTAACCATCTCTTGTAACCATCTCTTGTAACCATCTCTTGTCTCATTTCTCTTCTTCTTAAATGAAAATTGCTCTCCAATTGCTCCCATTTTACTCAACTGTAAGCAATGGTGTGCATTATTTTAGGGCGTTATTGGCGCTTCTCAGTGCTTCAGGGCTGGCATTAATGAACATTTTGCAGTGTTTTCACTCCAATAAATGGTGAGTTGTGTACTTAAGACTTATATTGAGTTGAGATCGTGATCGTGATCGTGATCGTGATCGTGATCAACAGACGCATTGAGCGTGAGCTAAAGCAATATTGCATCTGAGCTGGTTATCTCGAAATAGTAGCCATCGGTAGCTATCTTGAAGTGGTATTCAAATTTTGCAAAAACACTATTGAAGCACTTGTTTTAATTGCACAAAAAGAGAACACCAGACAGCTATCGATTCATTTTCACAGATGTGTTTTGCTTTTTTCCTTCTGATCGAATCCCAGCCAGAAATACATTTTTCTGTCACAAGTTGTCGTTTTCTAGCCTTAAGTTGGCATTTGGCATACCTTTAGCTGAAGTAAAGTAGTATGCGATTGGACCAAAAATTGTTTAATACTCACCAGTGATCTCTGGCATAAATATGGTTTGGAAATGGTTTATTTGTTTCTTTTTCGTGTTATTCTCAAACATTAATTTGTTCGTACACTTGTGGCAGTTATTCTCTGAGAAAAGTTTTTCCATTTATTCTCGATCAAAATCTTATCCATATATCAAATGATAGATCCATAGATCTTATTTTCTATACTCACAATTTTACTCTTATATATCAAAGTGTGTTTGAAAGGCTTTACGCAATTTTTGTTTTCTAATGATTTCATTGATAAAATGATACAATTGTTTGACTCAATTTTTATTGGATTGTTTGAATTTGATTTAAGAGCTACATTTGCGACAAACAAAACGTATTTTAGTTGACTATTGTTTTGTTAATAGATAAAGATGCTAGGAAAAATTGAGAAAATAAGTTTAAACCTAAAAGCGACATTACGTAGAATTAACGTCACTAAAGCCCTTTTCTACGATCGGGTCTATTTAAGTAACATTTCAAACTCTACTTATTTAGCTCCCTTTTAGATTTGATTTCTCTTAAAACAAATATTTGTCACACAACATCATAAATTTTGCTCATTCGCTTCACAACAAATTATTAAAATTAGATGCTCTCGATATGATTAGGTTCAGTGATTTTAGTAATTCAAGTTGAGGACAACGTGACAAGCCTTCTATTGAGTGGCTTACTCTTACCATATCTCTTAGCAAAAGTTTTGCCAATAACATTGAATTATTGATCTGGTGAACCTTTGTATTTGTGCCCATATCTGTCCATTGTACCAATCATTTTTTCATTTTGCTTCCACACAATATTATGTCTCTAATTGAAGTCTGAAAGATTGAAATTATAATTGCGTAAAATCAACATAATATATGCTTTTGAGGCACTGTTATTTATGCTTTTGTTCAGTTTTTGCTTTTATCACTAAAAATAGGAAACAATCCATAGTTTTGGAGAGCTGTATATAAAAAAGTGCTGCAATAGCTCTTAATTATAAACGAATCCACTCATTCGTAGTCACTTTCGAATAATTTCCTAATGTAACGAACATTAAATATTCAACTGAATAAGCATTTGAATAAATTTTTTAGCACATAAGCTCTCCTAACATTCGTGGAATATTTAAGTAATTCAAATAAAAGTGATACGAATCATAATTTTAATAAGTAATTACACGAGACATCGAAGGATATAAGTCTAAAATGAATATGAATTAGTATTATCTCTCTCTCTCTCTCTCTCTCTCTCTCTCTCTCTCTCTCTCTCCCTCACCTTAATCTAAAAGTTGAACTATTTGCATGTTCAACTTTGTCCACATTTATTGCTTGATGTTAGTACAGTCTCTCAAATTGTCTTATTCGGAATGTATGTTTGACATATCTGTATTCGGAATCTTCAAATGTTCATGAAATGATAGAGCGATCAAATATTTGATTTGATTCGATTATTCATACAGCATGTTATATATAGAGTACGTTATATTGAGTATATTATATATATGGTGTGTTTAGTTATATACAGTATATTTATGTACTATACGTAAAAACGCAAATCTCAAAAATTCTTTAGTCAAGGAATGTTCAATTGTTTGCTTCGCTTCTTTATACTTATTGATTGTTTATAGTAACATCTCCTTTATTTCTACAACATTTTTACCTTGTCTTTAAGCACAGATATTTTAAAATTGATTGTTAGCACTCTGCTAAGCATAATCTTTTGGAATTGCATATGATTGCGCAGCAAATCCAAGAATCAATTGAATTGCTTTCACAAAATGTAGTGCTTATATGAGGTGAATGAAAGGACAAAATTAATAGAAGTTACTCGCAACACAAGTGCTGTTTACACAAAGTTTATATTAGAAATATTTAAAAACTAACATAAAGTTTTATATACTTGAATGAGAATAGTATTTCTATTGGACTCTGAGAGTAAATAAACTTTTGAGTGTAATAGTTATTTTGAAAGGAGGGAATACATCTGAAGTAAAGTGAAAGTTTGCGATACCCAATAACTTACTATAATGCCTAATGTTTTCCCAAAATCTAAAAAATAACACAAACTCTTTCTATGAGCCTGTTTTCTAGTCTTTTAAATCGAAAGAGCGTGAAATACGAAAACACTGCAAACATTGCACTATAAAACGTAATCTATACTTATTTTGTGCATGGATTAAAGTGCAACTATGGGGAAATATGGGATGCATTCCATTGCTTTGTCTTTTTGTGTAATGCACACTATCGTACAGAGTCAGTCAGTCAATGGCATTTTTCGAGTTAGCTTCACTTCAACTATAAAAACCAAGTCATTCAATACAACATCGAGTGAAAGACCAAAATGTCATTCAGACAAATATCACTTTACGTCGCTTTTTTACGTACTTACACTTTTCACAATCAATTATTTCTCAGCTAAAAATCATTAATTTTGAGCCATTTCACGTCCTTGAGACTTTTGGAAATTTAGCTGTTGCGAAATTGTAATATGATTTGGACTATACTCTAAATAATACGCTTATGTAAATTGAAATTGTCTAGAGTTTGAGAAGGTTTTAGTAGAACATATTTTTCATAAGAGCTTAATGCATTATATGACTGGTACATTATTAGATATCTATTGAATAATGATAAGAAAATTTCACTAACGCTAATGTCTTAAAAAAGAAACAGCAATGATAAAAGTGTTATTATAGTATTAATATTTAATCCAGTTTGCTTTATTTTACGTAGTTAGCAAATGACATGTTGGGTCAACAGCAGCAACAATCATCATCAGTACACCATCAGCTACAACATCAGCTACAACCAAGTGTTTCACCAAATACATGTTTAACTTCATCATCTTCCCCATCATCTCAAGCCATGGCAAGTGAACACATGAGTTTGTATGAGTTGCGCGAATTGGCGACACGTCAACAGGAAAGAATCGAAACGACTCAAAGATTAATTATGAACAGAGAGCAGAAACTTAAATACCTAAAACATGACACTCTATTAAACCATTCGATTAGTGAATACGACAAAAGTGTGCAGTGTCTCAAAGAATCAGTTTCTACTCAGGAAATCAAATTAAGACAACTAAGAGCTTTAAAAGGACAGGTCCAGAAGCAAAGGTGCACTAATTCCAATTTATGTAAGTCTAAATTGATTATCTAATACTTGTTTAGCTATAATAGATTTAAATATTTTCGTTTCAATTAATTATGTCAGTGAAAGGCAAACTATATGTGAATTTATATGTGAATTGAGTCAATTATTATAGAAAATAATTGGCGGATATGTGCAGACAAGACAAGGACATAAACTTTAATGTTTATCAATTGTATAGCTTCGCAAATTTCATGTCATGTAATGCAATTAAATTAGAAAGCCTTCGAGGGATAAAATTACTGCAAAACTATTTTATTCATATATCAAGTTAACTGAACTTAAGTTTAAAGTCACACTGTTTCTCGTTAACTTTTTGGTTCTCACTCTCACTTACCTTTGGCTTTCACTTTGACTCAGTTTTCACTTTGGTTTTCACTTTAGACTTGACTTTAGTCAGGCGCTAATTACTTAGATGTGGGAGAATGTGAGACAATTTGAAAGTTATAATAGTATTTAATGGGAGTTACAGGTGACTATTAAGGATTATTTGGTGCGCTTTAGAAACTTCAGTTGGATTACTAGTGGAAGCATGCAACGTAACAATGAGAAAGAGAATGAGTATGATTTTTTGCCAACAGCAAATATTTGCTAATGTCAAAAAACAGAATCTGCTCTAATATTTTTTATATATTTACTTAGTATTCTGTCTTATGATTCGTTTTATATTCTCTCAAGTGATCTATCAGAATAACTTGTGCTACTTTCATAGACTCTTTAAATAGGCTTTTCTTGTTGCTCAGCATTAACTTATGATATATAATATAATAGTACATCATTTAAGTACGACCAAAGATACAACGTCAGACTTATGTAATCATAGCGTGCATTAGCTTAACTGTCATATAATTTTTACGCGCACACTACTAACTAACGTTCTATTCAGACTTTGGTTCTTTTCTATCCCTACTTTATTATACTTAAGATGTAGGTTTTTATGCGACAAAATGCTCGATTCAGGATATCATACATAAGAGAAATAAGATGAGACGTCATTTAACCGAATGCTAGATTTTTATGTATACCCGAAGCGTGGCACCAAAATTGAATAGCTATAAAAGTACACGATTTCTCGAAATGTATTTTCGCGTTATCTGTCTCTTCAAAAATGTTCATTTATACTAAAATGAGTTCCGCAGCGTCTTAACGAGCCCTCATTGTTCTTCTGCATAACATACTATTTAGGCCCTTTCATAACATAACGTCTTAATTTGAATTAGTTTGCGCGATAAATACTTGATATTTTGAGTGAAAAACTAATGGGAAAGGATGTGTTCTGGATATTGTCAGTGTAAGTATGACAAGGACTGAGCATTTAGCACAATCAACACTAATTGCGCCCTTACTCAATGACATTCCAGCCTCATTGATCTCTTATACCACATAGTCACCCAAAATGATGATAAACTATCTTTATATCCAACAAGCGGTGAAATTCAGGAAAGAAAATATGTTAACTCTATCATTAATTATAGCACCGCTTAATGACGTTTCTTTTCTTAAAACCATTTAAAAGTGGCAACGAATCAATGCAAAACTTCATATCTAACTTGGGCTTTGATTCATTATATGAAATTTAATTTGAGTTGAATTCTAAAGAATAATTGAAAGCATAAATGGGTACGAAGGAACATATGCAAGGGACGTGTGCAAGGGATATGTGTATGTTTTTCTCAATGATCATGCATGGAATGCATATATGTTTAGTTTGACTTAAAATTACACTCTAATGCGACAAACAATGAAATCATTTGAATGCAACTCTATGTAATCAGCTTATAAACGTATTCACGTAATATAACTTGACTTATAACAAAAATGTAACTTCGTTTATTCACTTCTTCAGGGCTTTTACATTACAGTTATAAATAATGATGTTCTTTTATCCATATCTCGAGTGTATTTTCGTGCATAGTCCCAGTTCTGTTTCATATGTTTGGTACAATTTTTAAATATCAAAATATATGTGATTATGGTTGACTTAAAAAGCGAATAGACGAGATTATCATTTTCTAGTCCACACAAGTTTATGATGCAACTGTTGCAACCATTCTGGTGAAGGATAATATACTGAGCAAAATTAATTTGCCCATTTCACTATAAATTCTTATAAATTAGTCTAATAAAAGGCGCTCTATTGTTATTTATGGAGCCATCAACTTAGTTCATGCAAATATGCTATACATCTGTTATATTTCTCCATCCCATCAAAAATGACACTCTCTTTCAGATGTTGAGCGTCAAAATTGAGCCCTATTTGCAATTGTTTCGAGTCACTAATTCAATAATTTGACTTTAAAGTTGATTTTAGAATTTTTACATTATTAATATACTTGACTAAAGCATTAAAAGTGGAAACACATGCATTTGCGATTAAGTTTAGTTACACGTGAGCAGAAGTCAGACTCATTTCGGTAATGCGATTACTTTTAACGGTAATAGAGTTTGAGCTACACGTGAACAAAGATAGATTATGTTTCAGCTTAATGTCCCATTGAGTCAGATCTCGTTTATAATGTGGTTGATCGTTGATGAGACGAAATAATTTAGAAATATTTGACGCACTCCAGCAACTATTCACTTAATTTTAATGTCCTTTTTTGCATTTGCAGGTTCTGAGCTCGAATCTATTCGTACCTTATTTAACGAGAAAGAGAAAGAGCTCTCTGTGGCACTCACTAAAGTTGATGCACTTACCCGACAATTGGAAGAGCTAAGAAAAGGAAATACTACTAATAGCTATCATATTAACGGTATTTCTAATGGCAAACATGCTATCGAATTGGAAAAGTTGAGACAAGAACTACTGGTAAGGAAACAAGTTTGAAGAAAAAAACTAATTAAACTGGAATAAAATTAATGAAGCGTTAACCAGTACTGTTAACCTTTTTTCACATAAAAACTATTTTCATTCTCACCCCAAACACTTCCCCAATTTAGTTGGCTTTGAAAAGTTTAAAAATCTTACTTAAATCGCTTTTTTACTCTATGTTTTCTCTTCTGAAAATGATTTTCCAAATATATCTCATATCTATGTGACTATATAGCAAAATAGTACTGAATAATATAGAATATTCTACCGATATTCTAAACCAGTTAACTTCTGCTTCCTTCTGCTTAACTTCTCTTTCGATGCTATATCTTGAGTCGAAGAATAGGATAAAAGACATTAAAAATTCGATAAATTCAATTTCAAACTGATTGATTTTTTGCTTGATATCTTTTTACAGTTGTCTAACTTTAACAGAGGATTTTAGCGATAGTTTATAAATAGTTTTGCAATTTTTCATATGTAATCTTATATATGTTTTGAGAGATACTAATGAAAAAACCAAATTCAGTAATATTTGCCGAATTAACAAATTAGTTATGTAATAACGCTATGATATTTTATCAAAAATATTTATTTATTCAAAAAACAGTTTCGTGATCTGTTTGCAAAATACTTTAATCAAATTCTTATGCGATAATGAAAACTTGATAATAGAATGGTAGCACTTCTCATGAATATCGAAATAGAGCGTGAATCAAATTTGACGCATCCAATTAATAATAGAAAATAATAGAATAATACTTGCAATATATTTGTGGAAATTGCGTAAAGTCAAATATGAGTAATGCAAAGTTGAAAAATGGTCTCAGCATAAAATCTATTGGATTTGCCACTTGACTGAATGCGAATCGGCTCTGAGCCAGATTTTGACTGAAAAGTAGTTTTTTTGGTTAATAGTATATTTTTTACTTCATTAAGCAATGAATGTTCAATTTTTTCATGTGGCCAACTCATATGAAAGTTTAATATTCGATAAATGACTTTCCTAATTGAAATGAATTTGCAAAAACTTGTAAGATTAATACAATTTGAGACAAATTTGATGGATGTTAGGTTTGATTGAATAATTGGACGAGTAATTCAGAGTTAGATTAAGTAATAAAAGTGATTTTGATTCAATTGCATAGCAGTTTATTAGGACTGGCGTAAGTTTAGGGTTAGATCTAAAGCAGTTTTTCTATTCAATTTGACAGTAAATGATTATGACCGCTAACAAAGATTGCATTTGATTCTCTCAAACGTTAGTATCGAACCAAATTAAGTGAACAACAGAGCCAAGAGTTGATGCATAAAAAGGCTTTACTAACTGAGCGACAATCAGAGATGGTTTCGGTCGATAAGCGTATTAGCGAATTGCAGCAAAGATTAGCGCGAAAAAGACAGCTTAATCAACAATTATCATCTCAAATGCATTCGAACTTAAGTCGAGCGCATGGCGTAGGATTAGGTGCAAGTGGTCTGCATAGTAGCAACTCTATACTTAGAAGCTCTGTTGGTCATCCTGGTCATGGGCATAAGATAAGCGATATGCGACCTTTAAGTGCCAATATTGCTGCTGTCGAACCACTTCAAAGAGAACAAAATAGAATTAGTGAGGTATGAGTTATATGGTGTTGGACTCCAACTTATTGCTATAGCACGGAATAATGTGCCATTTGTTTCAGTGGTAAACTATATATATTTTTTCTTCTCCCTCCATAAGATTGATCAACACATTAATGCCAATAAAGACTTTATGGGTTGCAAACAAGATCCTAAATATCAGACTTTGCCATATAATACCAAGTTTGGTGTTAGACAACATCAGCCACAGTATAAGATGTCAGCTGGCAATCACTTAAGTGTCTCAACATCAGAAAATGATAAGAATGATTATGAGTTGACAAATGATAAAATGAATAATGTTCACAATAATAACAACACAAACATAACTATGATTATAAATAATAATAGTAATGCGAAACTCATCAACACTAAGAGCTCTTTCTTGGAAGAGAGACCGTCACCATCAGGAAGTAGTGGTTCATCAGATAGAGCTTCCATTCAGAACCATAATGGAATCGTTCTTAAAATGCAACAAATGCAGAATAGTGTGAGTGGTGCTCATACACAAAACTATCATCACCAAAACCAGAAAATGATTGGAATGCCTTTAGTTGATAATGGAAATAATGTGAAACAATTGAAATCAATGAATTCACATAACAATACTAATAGCAACCAAAATCTACAGAATACAAACCAAAGTGTCAGTCAAACCAATTATAGTGTGCCAACAACTACAAGCCAAACACAGTCACAATTTACTAGTAATCAGTCGTCGAAAGTGCCACTAATTACTAAACCTAAACCAACGTTACCACCGAAGCCATCAGTACCAGTGAAACCAATACCACCTCCACGCCAGACACCGGATCGTTCGTATAGTGCTCAAATTTATAGCGACCCAGTGGATAACGCAATCTCAATGTCAAGAATGAATGCTAACTTTGATAGAAAAGCATCTAATTTATTAACCAGTAGTAGTAATACACCATCCACTTCATCTATCAGTTATAGGCAAGTAATCCATTATCAATTATTTACGAATACCAACGTTCTATTCATAAAACCAAACTCTTTTCTCCCTAACACTAACTATTACTATTTTCATTATTAGCAAATAATCCACGTCAAACTTTTTGTCAAAGACCATCTATAGAATGAGTTTTGCTTATTTTTACCCATATAGATATCTTTTTCATTATGAATGAACGTATCTTTTCATACACCATTCGCTTTAATTAACCGTTTTATGAGAATTGATAAGAATTGATATCTACTTCTATCTATATAGACTTATAAACAAGTTTAATAAATGTTAAAGAGTTGTAAAGGTCACAAAACTCATTCGTTATGAATGTTAGAGGAAGACATTAAAGTAATTTACGAATCTTTTAAACCTTTTCACTTTACAAACACTTGACTTGTTGTATACTAGTATTAAAGCAAATACCGGTCACATGCAACTGGCCGGTCAAGTGAGCTGATTATCCTAAGAAATTGTTGATGCCCGCAAAATTGAGCGATTCATTTGAAAATCTGTATTGGTGATTTGCTAGTTTTACAAGAAAAATGCCCGTAGAGTCAAACTTATGTCACAGCAGTAAAAGTGAGTTAAGTTAGGCATCAATTTTTCATCGATATTCCTTAGCTGATATGGTAGCACGAGTTCTATTGCATGCTATCCATAATGTTATTTGAATTAGAGGTAACACTTTATAGAACTAAGCCGACGATATAAGTTTTATAGCAATTCAGTTGCATTAATGTTTTGTATGACATAGAAAGTGATATATAGATTTATAAGCTTTAGTTATGATTTTGTATCTCACTTGAAAAATTGGCTTTTGGTTGGTCTCAAGTTTTTCGCTGCAAAACTAATCTGCAAATGATTTACGATTTTGTATTGGAGTAAATCTCACAACTTATAACTGTTTCTTTTGCTATTAGGTTTCCACTTACATCTATGGGCATTCAAAGAGCATATAATGTTATCAACAGCAAGACTGGATTAATGGTTCAACAGCTGCCTCACCATTCCCAGCATCAGCAACAGCAGCAATTGATCCATCATTCCTATGAGGATAAAACGCCGTCTCATTTGAACCGAAACGCAGAGTCATTAAATCCATTATCAATTGTAAATGCAAATGAAACTACAGATGGTTCCCACTTGAATGGACAGTCTCTGATCGGCACTGATTTAACATCATCAACATCTTCACTTTCATCTTCGCTGTGTTCGCAAAACAATGCCAACTGTGACAACAAATCGATGGCTAGCATTAGCAGCACAAGTACTACCAATACTGATAATAATAGTTGCAATAATTCTAATTCAGTGCTACATAAGAACGATAATTATAACGATAATAATAATGACAATAATAATTATAGTAGCTTGAAGATTAGTAGTAATAATGTCTCTGGAGTCACGACTAGTAGTAATAATAATAACAATAGTTTGTCGAACGATTGGCATAAAGTGAAGCGTCGTCCTGTAGTGGCTAATAATGAAATAGAACAAGAGCTAGCTATGCAAATATCAGTTCCAAATAACAAAACAGTTCACACTAACCAAAACATTTCAGGTCTATCGCAACTGCCCGACCTCAAGAGTCAACAGTCCAGTGGCAACAATAACAAACTTGAATCGAGTTCAGCCATTCAGGAAAGACAGACAAATCAAAGCGATATAATGCAAGCTAAAGAGGACAAAAGTGTCGAGAAAGACAATGATAGTGAGATTAATCTAATCAAGGAGCAACAGAGAGAACAGAGTCTGGAGGGATATAACTCTAATTTGATTGAGAACTACAAAGAGAACAATTGCAATGAGGAGCAAACTGAAGACAATCTTTTGTCACAGCATAAACAGTCTAAAAGAACTAAAGGAAACTTGAAAAGTCAACAGTTGACAAATAAAAGTTCCAGTTCGTGCCCACTCGCCGTTAGCAGAAGAGTCAGCTTTGATCCTTTGGCTCTTCTCTTGGACGCTGCTCTTGAAGGGGAGCTCGAGCTCGTCAAGAAAACTGCCAATGAAGTCAGTTCCAAACTTTCTTAACTCTGTATTAGCTACAATTTTTAGAGTTTAGATTGAGCGGCTTGTTTCTGTTGAGACTCAGCACATCTTCGGAATAAAATTGCACTCAGAAAGTCCATATATATAGACCTTTTAACACAATTCTATTGACTTTTTCACGTCCGTAAGGACTTATCTAATGCTTTTATTATGAATAAGTTTTTCTGTATAATACGCTATAATGTGCTGCATTGAGATGAGTCCTTCAATCAAAAAACTACACAGCCTTAAATGCAGGATAGTTTAGTGAATTGAACCAATTGAATTAACTGGTTGATTAAGTCGAGTCAATTAAACAAAATTAACTGTGTGATTATTTCAGGTGCCAAATCCTAGTGCTGCTAATGATGAAGGCATTACAGCCCTGCATAACGCCATTTGTGCCGGTCATTTTGATATTGTTAAATATCTAGTAGAGAGTGGATGCGATGTCAATGCGCAGGATAGTGATGGATGGTATGTAACAAAATACAATTAACTTTGCTTTTTTAGTGTCCAATTTCTTGTTTCTTTAATTAGTTCCTATAATTAATTATTTATCTAATAGGGTAGAGCCTTTTTGCAGACTTTGTTCGTTGCCATACATTTATTTTTTTTAATGAGTTCAAAATCAGCTAAATTTAGTGAAATTTAAAGCTATAAATCAGGAGTGAATAATGCTTTGAAATAACTTAGGACTGTGTAAAGCGATGCTTATTAAACGACTGACAAATTGCAACCATCTGAAGCTCTACTCTCACACAACAATAAACAATTTGTTCATTCAAACCCTTCTAATTTATGTGTATTGCAGTGCGAGTGGCTTTTAAATAGTAGAAATCTTTCAAGTTTATAATGAGCTGAAAGCTTAGCTTTTGTATTGTGTACTTTCTCTATTCCAAGTTTTTCACAATAATAATTTAAGAACTTGTGCCAAATTTGTTTAAATAAACTAGATGGCTATTATCGAGCTCAGTAAAGCTTTCACTGCATTCTTAAAGGAAGTCTATGGTTTGACTGGCAATTAAGAGCGATTACGAATATCAAAAATCGATTCGATCACTATTGAGCATAATTTATTATTTGTTTGAAAAGTTTAAGTGAAATATTAGAACTCGCAAATAGATTTTTATGAAAGAGCCAGGAGTTAGTTGTCGTTTATTAGAGAATTATAAGCTTTAGTATAAGTTATTATGCTTTCGTATATTAATCATATTATAATTATTGACTTGAGAATTGATGATAAACTTAATTAGTCTAAAGAAAAATAGTTAATTAATGCATAATTAATGTATTGAATAATTAGGACACCATTGCACTGTGCGGCGTCATGTAATAATCTGGCGATGGTCAAGTTTTTAGTAAAGAACGGCGCCTGTATTTTTGCCACTACCCTATCAGATCAGGAAACAGCCGCAGAAAAATGCGAAGAGGATGAAGAAGGATTTGACGGATGCTCGCAATATCTTTACGGTACGTGATTGTGGCTAAAACTTAAGTCTTCCTTTTTATCACCCTAGGGTTCAAACTGTCGACATTCTATTATTCTTTTCCAATATATTACTCATACACTTTTCTAACTTACAGGAGTCCAGGAAAAACTTGGAATAATGAACGGCAATACTGTCTATGCTGTCTATGACTATGAGTCTCAGAACGCCGATGAGCTCAGTTTTAAAGAGGGAGATGTAATAATTGTTGTGCGAAGAGGCGATGAACAAGAGCGTGAGTGGTGGTGGGCCAAAATCCAAGATCGTGAAGGATATATCCCCAGAAATCTAATTGGAGTAAGTTATCGGTTCTCTCACGTAGCTCTTATTCACAGCAGCTAGAGAATAGGCTTTCACAGCATAGAGATACTGATTCACTTCTGCCGTACATATGTTTTGTATATTTTTAGTCAAAAGTATATTTGGGTTTACTTTCGGTGCAATAATTTGATGATTTGAACATTCTGTGGTGGAAGTAGTTGTATAAAATTGAACCAAGATGATCTATTGTTGAATTAATTAAAATGTGTTGTACAGCCAGAATATAGAGATGTTTAATGTTAGCTATGAAAAGGAAAGCCTATTTTGCAGTTGTGCTCTTATCGCCTATATTTGAAACATACAATAATCCTTATTTTTGTGCTTTTCAGTTGTTTCCAAGAGTTAAACCTAACAAAGAGCTTCAAACCATAACTGAGGAACAAAGCGAATGACTTTTCAATTGCGTTACTAGAAGTAATTCCGTCCTAATACCTGTGATTAGGCTATCGTATTAATAAATAGTATTAATTAATTGAAAGATTCTCAAACAGTGCCTTTTATTATAATGTTTGACGTTTTGCGCCTTTAGAGCGCTATATCATTATGTTTTAATCAATATTATATATTATACTTTTACAGTAAAACCTGTCTAACTCAAACGTGCAGTTAAGGGCTTCTTAAAACACAATATTATAGTTCCATAGAAAAGCATGGCTTAATTTTCATTCATTTTTTAAAACACTTAACTACATATTGAAGTTAGACAGGTTATACCGTAATTAAATTGTGTTATATGTTAAATCAATTTTTTACATAATTCATTCCATTTATTTTATTATACATAATGTGTCACAACATATCATTATATTGTCAATTGATGTCCACTAAATGTTTTTTGAATTATTTAGAGTTGAAAAATGAATGCAAACAATAAATTCAAATTTGATTAACTTCCAAAGTTGTTGTAGTTTCTCAACAGTGTTTTAACTTCTAAGCATCTCTTCTAATTTCGTTCAATATTGATTGCATTTCATCGACTCAGTTCTAATTTATTGAACCAACCGCTTCCGTGTTTCAGATATCTTTCTAGTTATTTGATAGCTTATGCAAAATTTTTAATCAGCTAAAACTTGCCTCGTGTGCTATGATTCCTATAATTCAATAATATATAAGAAAACTGACACATGTTTGCACAATTGCGCAAACAGTTCAGCTCAAGATTAAATTCAACTTTAAATATGTCAATAATGTTATCATTTAAAACAGTCATTCTTATTTAACTTTCACTCTTCACCTGCTCTTATGGGTCTATCGATTTTTATATGCGTCTCGATTCTAGCAGTTTTCCGATAATATCAACCTTTTTAGGTCACATCTTTTAATATTTTATGCTAAAATTATTCTGTTTCGCCTATTAATTTAACCAATAGGCCAACTTAACATTCTTAAAAATTTTTTAGACATTAATCTTCCGAACTTTATCGCGAGAGAACAGTTTGATATTTGGCAATTTCTTCTTTTGGTAAAACTTCAAGTTAAAAGTAGCTTTACGCTGAAATTTTATGGATATAAAAATATTTTTATTTTAACCTGCGCAAATAATTTAGTCAAAACTTTGGATTTTTAGTTTTTCGTAATGTTGTCCCATAAGGATTAGTTTATCATTTTAGCCAAATTTACTTTAGACGATATTGTTTTCTAGGAAAATCAAACTAGTCCTTTCAGAACAACATGTATAAACCAACTTTGAGAGTTTTATCTTTATAACTTCTTTAGTCATCAAACATTTATGATAATATTTTTTTCTTTATATACTTCTATTTATACATCAAGTTTTAGTAAAAATAACCTTCCTAATATCTCTAACGGGTTTATGTAATAAAAATTTGAAAATTTGAGCTTTCTGGAATATTTGTAGCGTTTATACACGCCGAATCTGAAGGCCATAAGTATAAGCATATTACTTTTTAGTGTACTTTTCATACAAAGAATTTCATAGAAATCGGTATTTTAGGAGAATTTTCAATGAGGACATTGAATTAAGTTACTGCAGATAAGGCACAATAATTGAAAAACAGAATTTTTATTGTTGCGCAAACAATTCCCTCTTTGCTGACTTAGAGAATATCTAATTTGAGATACTAGCATAAGTTCTCATGCAATCATTAAAGATGAATAATTATGCTTTTCAGAAGAAAAGCATAACTTTGAAGAAAATCAAAAGCGTAATCCCTACAGTGTTCAAATACACTAATAGTCTAAATCGGCTGATCATATGTCTGAGACTTTCAAAGTTATTGCTTTCGTCTTAATACTATTCCTAAAGAAAGGTTTTGCCTTCAACGTGTTCACTGAGAATGACTGATACTTGCACTGATAAATCGATTTATTCAAGATATATTAAAATGATGTTTATGATATGGGATCTAAATATTGTGAAATAGTTAATACTTAATAGATATAAAGAATAAATTTATTCTGTGTCTGATAGAAAAGAGTTTTTGATCGAAAGACAAATGTGATCATAATATATTTAGTAACTATACCCTTGAGAGGACTATTCTTTGATGAGGATACGTTGCGTGCTATAGAAAAGGCCTGTCTTCTTGGCCTTTTAATGATAGTCAGGCCATTAAGTTGAAAATAGTTGAATTCATACTAAATTATATCTTATGATAGTTTCGATAGTTCAATACATGAATTGCACTCGAAGTACACTGATATAGCTATCTTATGGGGTTAGCCGCATTTTTCATTCGCCTGGTTCGTGTTATTCTACTTACCAGTACTGATCAAAATATGAATTATATATTACAAAAGAGTTGTAGAAGAGATTTTTATGTCAAATGACTCAGTCAAAAGAAATATCAAGAATTCACTCCAAACTTGAAGATTCAGCAATAATTTATAACTGGTATCTATTAACAATTTCTAATCCTAATAAAGCAGGAGTCAAATAAATATCAAATCAACAGAGGAGTCAGAGTTTAACATCAGAGTTAATCTAAACTACTTAAAATTTAATAGAATTGCTAGTTTACGAATGGATCCGAATGGCGAAAGTTCATAATTTAGGTTGTGTATGTTAAAGTTGACTGATATAAGCTAAAATTCATATAAAATTAATGTATTGATCGTATTTGTGAGAATTCTTGAATATGCCATATAGATGTATGTTTTATTTAAATTGAAATAAATTCATACTATTCTTACCGAGTAAGAAGATTAGCTTATTTGCGCTCATTCCATTCCAAGTCAGGTTTTTCAATCGCTTTCTTCTTCAAACTCAATCCTCAAATAGAATTCAGTTATAATCCTAAAAGAAATAGTTATAATCCTTTAAAAAAATGTTAGTACAATCATTGCAGTCTGTTGGCTAGGCTTTCAATCGATTTCTAAAATATAGATCGATGTTGTCATATAAAACCCAAATTAATTTCTGTCCGCAGAGTAGCAGCTAAATATTGGTTTATTTACAGCTATAGACTTATTAATGCTCGATAACAACTAGAGTAAAGTGATGCCGAAAGATGTATACAACGAGTTGTTCATATATTTATAAAAGTACATTTAATAAGAAAGGCACATTATGTACATATAACAATACCTAACAATGTATATCGGAAAACGTGCCCTAAAAGCATAGGAGCTAGCTCTCCATTCCGCTATCCGTACCTATCGCCGATTATTAAGTTTTAGGGTATATTGCACATAAACTCATAATAAAAGCTGTGAACAAAATTCAGCTAAAATTGCATGCAATCAAGAGTAAAAATCTTACTCTTTCTCGTTTTTCGTCTAGTGTATACTTATGTTTGAATCTTTCTTGACTGAGTTATTCAACAATTTTTCTCAAAGAGAGTTAATGGAAGCTTAAACCTTAAGCAACAGTAAAACCTTTCTAACTGTCACATGCAGTTAAATGTTTTAAAAAGAGACCAAATGAATCCATAAAAAATGAAAGTTTATTTTATTTTTTAAACTATTCAGCTACGCGTTCAACTTAGATAGGTTTGGCTGTATTAGCTATGCAAAATAACATATTTTTCAATATCCTCATGTAAACATTCAGTCAAACTTTTTTTTTATTAATATCTTACTGATTTGCGTGGTTTAACTTATTTGTTATAATAAATTTTAAATTTACAGTTAGGCAGATATTATTTAAACAAAATGAGCCAATTTAATCATAAATAGAATGAAGTTTTCCGTAAATAAGTTGCATTTGTTTCTACTGAGAACTTTCAGCTTAAACTCACACTAAAGAGAACTTTTCATTACAATAAGTAGAAGTTAATTATTGTTGCGAATCACGATTTCGTCCAATTTGCTAAATGCAATATATAGTAAACATAACGGTTTTCCAATTACGGTAATTCTTAACAATTCTATACTCTCGTGAATGATTGGCTTCATTCAAATTCAAAACCAATCATTAAATTGTTCTATTGATAATAGCTTTAAAGTTTAAGGTCTGTGCACACACTAGAGTTTGTTATGAAAGTCTACTTTGAAACAAATTTCAAAAAGCCGTTAATTAGTCAAGTTTGATCATTAAGTTCTATCAATTCAATTCAATTAGAGAGTAAATATTGTAAGTTTTTCAGTCAGTTCTCGACTGCGAAAAAGTAAATATTCACCTTCAAGTGGATCTTTCAATTCGAAAAGAAAAAGCACGAGAGGAAAACGCACAAAAGGAGGAAAGGAGGTGATTCATTCAGAGCTACCAAGCAGAAGACAATTATTCAATTAGTGATTGTTGGCATCGCTCTTGTGGGTATCTTTGCACTTTATAAACATTTCCATTAAATTAGAGATTTCTACGAACAGAAAGAAGTTGCTAGTCTCCAGAGTCTGCCCAACAATTAGAAAATAATTTCTTTGTCATTACTATTCAAAATAAAATTTTGATTTTATATAAAATAAACCTCTTTCAAAGTGAAAAGGTTGTTTTAAATTATCTACTCTAATGAACTACAATAGAGATGTGCCCATCAGGGGAATAATCAAAAATAACTTCAAATGCTTCACAATTAGATCTATAATAGTATGAGTAATTCGATACTAGATTCATCAGGAACTAAACATTATCTTCAACTAGAATTTTCTTCAAAGTTTAAAAGTTCAATTATAGATTTTAGATTGGTAATTTTGAAATAATATGTTGAATCATGTGTCAAATCAATAATAACGTGATCATTGAGCAAATTGTTTTATACAATTACTGATAAATATACGAAAATATCATTGAATTATACATGAGTTACTGTCAGTTTGAACATATCTATTATATTGTTGACCAAATATGTTGTAAGCATTGGTATAGAGAAAACTAAATATTGGCAAGTATTTTAGTATAATGAAAATGAGAGCATTTTGCTAATACCCGTTCATTTTATGTTAATCCAAGTTTATTCTTCTGTATTAAGCGAAGAGTTATTTAAGAAAACAACACAAATACTACTGATAAACAAGGCATGCAATTCTGCTCGTTCTAAATACAATAATACCTCGATGTAGTGAATCGCTAGAATCGATAACTAACCTTGTCTATTACAAGGTTTTATCACAAAGAGGTTATTTAGTATTAGTTGGTATGCGTTTGGAACAAACAATTGTTTTCACTATAACGAGACTTTACTAAAAGGAGGTCACTATATCGAAGTACTACTGTATTTTCTCTCTAGTGTTGCTGTCATATAGATAAGGCTTGTTATGTTAAAACAAAAGTCATATTTCAGTTTTATTTCTCCCATAAAAATACGATTATTCGGATAACTTGACCAAAATTAGGCAATTATATTGTAAGAGAACGTTTGAAGAACAAAATCAAATTGGAAACACTCAGTAAAACAAATATATCAAATGCTATGATAGTGTGAACTTAGTTTAGGTTTGACTTCAATTGAGTGAAAGCTTGCGAATACTTAAGTTTATAGGAATATATGATAGTCATGAATTATTAAAATTATGAGTCCAGTAAGCTTTTGGTGCACTATCTCTTTCTCACTAAAGCATTAGAATTTCCAATTTCTCTCTATATAAACGATTTTTGATCGTAAAAATTTGTTATTTTCAGTTTTCAATTCAAGAATTATGCCCAACAAAAATATCTTATGGCAAGAAAGTTACTTTGCTTTAGAATCAAGTGTTTGAATTGGCTTCAAATCATAAAGCTTATACTCTGTAAAGGTATCTCGAAATAAGAGCAAAGATAACTTTATATGCCAGACAGCTCTGTAGATCGAGCACATAATAAAATGGTTCTACTATAGAATACTGTTATTATAACTGCATCAATGTTGCAGAGAGCGCGAGCCCTATCAAAGTTTTAATTCAATCAAAAGCATAATTAGGCCAAATATTTAAGTGCACGAAAAATCAACAATTAATTCATTTAACTATTCATTTGGTTTTTTCAAAATTCGAAATCTGCTCTCATTATCAAAATCTAATAAAAGCTTTTCATTTGTCAAAGATTCCATATATAGGATTAAGCGAAGTGTTCCGAAAATGATTTTCTCACAAATGTTCATTTGTTTTATTTTGATATTTGTTGTAACGATTTGTGGCGAACAGTTTTGTCAAAAAAATCGAAAACTACTTCTTGGGGGAATTTTCAATTATGACAAAACTGTTTTGGCCTACAGTTGGAAAGAAGTTAATGGCATTCAGTTATGGCTCATTTGGCGATTCAATATTAAACAAAATAAATTGATACAAATCGGTCAAAGTTCAAATGTGGACGAAGTGTTTGCGGGTTCAAACCATTACTAACCGATTCAAATTAAAACTAAACATTACTAAAACTCGTATTTATTTTGTTGACAGGGGTTCCTCTGTTTCGCACTGGATTTGGGCTTAATTTGAAATGCAGTCAACAAAAGTGTAATGAATTCAAAGATTTGATATTTATTTTCTTCCAAAACAGTTATAAAGTGTTTCGTTACACAAATGAAAAGTTTAGTCCACTATCAAATGACACTACAATTCCGTGGGGTCTTAAGCCAAAGGGTGATGTAAGCGAGTGGTATTTCAATAATTCTAATTTGGATAATATCAATGGAATTGTTTTCTTACCTGAAAAAATGAAATTATTTATGGTATCAAAGAATACATTGTATAGCAGTCATGTCGATGTCTCGGCCGTGGGTCTGAAGTGGACAAAACTGAGTGAAAATTCTGAGCTGACTAACATTTTGGGAGGATTCGTATCTGGAACTGATATCTTATTTAATAAGAACGAGTCGCCTGATAATATTCTAATCAAATACAACCAAAACGGAGAACAATTTGATAAGGTTCAAATTAAATTTAAGAAATTTTAGAAATTTTCACTTTTCACAGTCTTAAGAATAACAAGAATTTGTATTATTTGTTTAATATTCAGATTTCTGTTTGGAAGTACTTTAATTGTGAGATCGGCACAAATGATAGATCTATAGATGAATTCGAATCACTAGAAGCCGGTCGCACTCCTAATGACAAAAATAAAACTATTGTGACAACACTTCTGTCGTGTATTGTATTGTCAATTGTCTCAACAAATATTATTGCGGCCACATTTTGGATATCAGTTATCAATAAGAAAAAGAAACCCATTGAATCCTAGATGTTATTCTTGAGAAAATATTTCAAAATTAATATTAATTTGGAGGTATTATTAGCAATTTCAATTTCAAACTCATTTGCTTTTCATGTTATTATCAAATTGAATTTTATGCAAGTATTTTATAAATAAAATTTTACTATTCTGTCTATACTTTATATAATAACAATAAGTTTGTAAATATATATACAAATTAAGCATTCATTTGAATATTAAAGCACTTCGTACAATATTTTTAATCATAATTCGAGAGTTCGAACTAGTCTAGCTTTACCTGTTGAACAAATGTTATTAGTCCTTTCTATATTTATACTTATCAATAGTGGATATGCGCCAAAGTACAGGGCATGCAGAGATTATTTACGCGCAGTGCAGAGAAAAAATAATAGATACAGAAAAATAGATTTCAAACATGGACGTTATAATAGTTAAAAGTACCTAAAATTTTTAAAAATACATCAAAATGGATTCTTTCAAAGATCTGTGTGTCCTTCATTCATATATTTTATAGCCTTAAAGCGAATAATTTAATTAGAATTATCAAAATAAGTCAACATTAAGTTCAAAATAGTCAAAACGCAAATCAAATACATATTCAATGCGATAGTAATATCAGTACAAAACTAAAATTTAGTACAAAAACAACATTGAATTATTTTTCAAAATTTTATTTTCATCTTCAATGTGTTTTTGAATGAAGAATTCAAATTTAAAGTACTTTCTTCTTCATCATTTGATTTTTGCAGACAACGCATAAACCATTCCCAAATACCCTGTATGTATTTTTTCAATTCTAATTCAGATTCAAATTGAGTTTGCTGTATACGTTACTGAAAAAACATTAAAATTTGCATATTACTAGTAAAAAGAAAACTTCAGTCTTATTAATCAAAATTTGACCTGATTAAAATCTATGGAGAATATTCTGTCTTAAATCGGAAAATTCTATCTAATATAGTATGTATCGTATAAAAGGTCTTCAAATGCTTTAAACAGAGAATATTCTCAATATTTTAACATCAAAGTTTTTGAGTAGAAACTGATAGAAAATGATATTTTTCGAATGTCATACCTCTTGATAGTTAGAAAAAGTGCATCATATTAAATATTAAGGTGATTAACAGTATGTATTTTCAATTATCTTTATTTCTCTAGTGGTTCTATACTTTGATGTTAACCAACATAAGAGATTGTACAGCAGAGAATAAACTGCTTACTACTTACTCGTTAGAGCTCGAACTCATGCTAGCTTTGAGAATAGCTAAAGCTATAAATTTTCAGAAGCAAAGATCTGAATAGGTTTATTAACTTTTCAGGCGAGAAACAAAAGTTTATTTAAATTGCATAGACTCCAGTGGCGAAGACAGCTATCAAGGCTGGTCTCCGATCCATTACTTATAAATAACATGGAGAGAAACGCAATTTAGATCAAATTAAGCTTTGGTCATACTTTAAATATAGAACATTTTCTGCTTCGTATTCTCGTATTTGCCTTTCACGAATAGATTTAGGGTATACTAAAAGGACATCGAATACAAAAATATCATACGACAAAATTTCTTACTGCACAATATCGTATAAAATCATGTCACAGATAACTTTTTTATACAACTTATAAAATGATTTGACAAACTCTATATCTAAGAGTGTGATGTTTTTCAAATATCTTTATTCCTATTTTTATGCTGTAAAATTTAGTTTTCACATGATCGTCTGATATATAGAGAGAGAGAACTAAGTAGAGTTAAGCTAAGTTAGTCAAGGTTAGGTTGTGTCATATTAGGTTAGGTCAGGTAGATCTTAAGCTGTTAGCTGGGGTGCTTGAACGAAAATTTTTGTTTAGTTTAGTTATCAATTCAATAATATTATATATCGATCATGAGACATTTTTCGCATGAAACTATGTCCTGCGAGGTTTATATATGTGATATTTTGTCTGAGAACTTAGGTTTAAATTTCAATCTAGAATCTTTTGTCCAAATCTAAGTCGTTCGTAGGAAAATTCTCGTATTTTTTAATAGAATTCCGTAGACTATTATTATTGTAGTTCATGTTCAGCAAAAAATGAGAATTCGAGGAATGCTTTTTGTGAGTAGAAAATATCTCAACAATAAGCTTCTATTGAAAATTCAGAAAATTTATGCTGAATCAACATTGAGTTCAATATTTCAAAAATCCCAACTATTTTACTCCAACTAGAAGTTTGACCGAATTTGAACTTTATTTAATGATATAACTCTCAAGACATTTCCAACTTAATCGCTGCAAAGTTTTGGATTTAATATCTCACACACTAGTTGTGTAGATTGCTATAAGAATAATCTTAACGCTTATAGAAGTTCAAATTTTATAAAATACTATTGAATTTGGATTAACGAAAGGTAATAATCATCTGGTGATTGAAAAGTTTTCAGGTTAGGAGAAACTAAGCAAAAAATAAATAAATAAATGCGAACTCCGAAAATCAATGAAATCTTAATAAATAGGCGTATTCTGTGAAGAATATTCCATACCTGTATTGTAGAATATTTAAGCTGCTATTTATGTCAAACTTAGGCTCTGTTGCGTTTGAATAGAAGCATAGACATAATTGCTGTGAGCCCCGTAACATATAAATAAGAGGGAGTTATAGAAGCACAACTCAATGGAAACTATAATTTATTTAATTTACTAATAATTCATATGTTTAATTAACTGAACATAATTTATATTAATTTATTAATGAATCAAATTATATAAAAATAAAATGCAAGTGAAATGTTCGATAATTGGTTCAGAACAAAAGTCAACAGAAGCGAAAATTGACAAATAATCAGTTGAGAGTAACATCAATTAATAGTAATTATAACAATTATTCAAAGCAATGAATAGCTTGAACGCCAGTTCAACAAATTCGAAGTCAATGTATAGCGAATGGTCTCCAATAAGAGCTGTCGAGATATGCGAATCCTCGCGAATCAGTGTTTTGCACAAATTGCCACAACTTAATGGTCCAGTTCTGGTCAATTCATGCGTCAAACCATTGGCTGCAATGCTTAACAGCTCTACTAATGCAACGGCAAATACTTCAAATGCTATTCATTACGAGTCGAGTGATTATCTTCAGAACGATAGAGATGTCTTATGGATAATGGAGGTGATTTGTTATGGTTTGAGTCTTCCACTCACGAGCGCAGAACAACATGAAGCAGTTCGCGATTGTGTTCACGTCTATTGCGAGTGGATTCAGGCTTTGACTCCACAAAAGGCTAAATACAGATCAATTCCGTTTCCCATCAGAGACGATCCAAACCTTTATTGTCGTAAAATTATTGAACATATTTATAATATTTTTATACCAAGAAATTTTAGTGGCACTGAAGCCAACTTATTGGATGTAATTTCGCGTCAGGCCGTCTTATGTCATAGACTTCTGCGAACTATTGAGTGCATAGCACACGATGAAAACAACCTTATGGATAGACAGACCTGGGATTCATTACTGATATTCTTGTTAGCCATTAATGACACCCTGTTGTCCCCTCCGGTCGAGAACAATGATGTTGGGACTCAGTTGTGCGAACGTATAGTCAGTGTCTTATTCGAGATATGGCTCATCGCTTGTATTCGTTGTTTTCCATCGCCTTCATATTGGAAAACATTCCAACAATTGTGCATAAGTTGGAGACACAGACCAGCTCTTATTGACCAGTGGAACAGAATTAATTATGCGTTAACTTTAAGACTAGTACAGCATATGTCGCCTTCTATTTATGATATCAACGCCAATAGTCCATCACTTCAAAAAACCTTTTTGAATGCGATTTTAGATGAGATGAATGAAGAAACACTTAAACAGAGTTGGTACCGATTCCTGCATACAATCGGGAACCCGGTTGATTTGTGTTCTCCAGAAATAATAAGCAAGACTGATAAGTTCTATCACAGCGCGTGTGCATCTGAGAATGTGGTGGACCCTCGACAACATCCATGTCTTAACAACTTGCCGTATATTTTCCATAAAGCGATGAAAGGAATTTCAATACTTGTCGATACCTTTCTGGGAATTCCTGTAACTGTAGATGAAATTGATTTAGATGTTTATAAGTCGACGGCATCCATATCTTTGGCGTCTGGTAGTGTTGGTCCACCAGCGACTCCACCAGAAAAAAGAAAGCCTGCCTTCCCGTTGACTATCAACAAAGCCCCGAATAAACAATTGGGACCAACAAAAAGTATTGCTTTAAAAACGGAACCAGTCCCTCATCCATTACCAACAATCACCTTTCCGTCAGCCCCGGAATATATTTTGCCGCCAACTCGACCGAAGTCCACTTCTGTCTTGGATATATTGGGCGATTGGCTGTTCCAGTCGGCTCTATTCGGATCTGATTTGAAAGACCAATTGGAAGCGAGTGGGATGTCTCGATCTAATAGTGCAGCTTCTTTTACGCAAAACGACCTACAGCGTAAGGCTTCCGCAGCTTCTGATCGAATACTTATCGAAACCTCGCCACTTCTCGGTCCCGAAAGCTTTGAGGCCGGGCAGGCTGAGGCCATAGGTGCTCTCTGTCGATTGTTCTGCTTGAAAAGGGCTGACGAAGAAATATCATTACTGCTTAGCAAACAGTCACATCCATCTATGCAGAAGGTTTGACATGCTTTGAATAATATTCTGAAAATTATCTGACTAACACTGAGGTTTTCTGTTCAGGTTAAGCATTATTTGACAAGATTTCATTTGGCTCTACAGTATGGATTGTCTATCAAAGAAGTAAGGCTTTAGTGTTTAGTGATCAAAAGTTTGATTTATTTAATTTCTTTTAAAAGCCATTACGTCGACAAATGTTAGCGAGTATTTTGATAAATTCGGCAAAGATATTCGAAGTCGATCTTCCAGGTGGAAGTCTACTTATTCCACACTTCTTGAAAGCGATGGAAATATATTTGATTCCAAGGGAAAAACCAAAGTAAGATTTTGGCATCTAAATAAGTGATCCTCATTTAGACCATCTTTGACTAAATTTTCCTTCAAATTTAGTGCTAAATCAGAGATTGAAATTCGTCGCGCGTGCATTAAATTACTTTTATCTTTGTTATCATATCCATTACACTTCAATGAACTTCCCATTAAAGGTATTAAAATTGAATTTTCATAAAATTACAACAATATTTGCATATTTAACAATAAAATTATAATTCAGACACATTAAGTGAAACGCCCTCAACAACATTCCAATCACTCCGTCCACGACTCATTAATTTGTTAATACAAGCGCTTTCTGGAGAACCGGATTCAACAAACGTTCAAATGATTTTGGGTAATATCTTAACTCATCTGCAATTTCTGATTATTATTAAGACTATGTTACTCTAAATTCAGGTGGTTTTCTATTGGTTGTCGAAGACGCTGCAATGCATGATAGCTTTTGTCCAATAGATTCTGAAAACAGCACTGAAACCATTCGAAGCAACTCTTTTAGTGGTAAATAATAAATATTTGAAATTAATTTAGTGTTTTGTCTCTGAAAAAGTTGTTCGTTATTAACGTTTATCCCCAATTGAATGCCGATGGATAGAACCCTTAAGAGCCGAATCACCAGGACTTCAATTCTCTCCTCATTTCACATTTGGTCCAACAAGTTGTGACTCAAGTCTGGCTTCAACTGATATTCCATTTTCAGACGATGGCAAAGGAATTCCTGGTATAAGAGTTTGTTAAGGCTCACATACATCTATTGACTTGAATGGCTTTTGGCATGGCTTTAGACAATTCTATAATTTTCTTGATTTGACTCTTTATTTATTTAGTTTAGTTTTTGTGTTTAGTTTCAGTTAGTTAGTCGATTTCTTCATTAAGTTGATTATAATCTAATTTCAATTTTAGATACTGCCAAAGGATTGTTTGGACGTTCTCTTTTCCATGTTGGACAAGTTCTCAACAAATGCCGCGATAAAAACCAATACGATTCGCACGTTTCATTGGCAGCTCTTGAAGTTTTATCAGCTATCGGTCGAATTCATTTATCAAATGGATCGAAAAGTCCATTACATTCAAGTTGTTTTATCGAATGCAAAGACAGCATAAAGCAGATCTTCTCATTCATAGAGAGCCAGTGTGACAAACCGGCGCCATTCCATTCAAAGGACATGCATTCCACAATTGTTGCCGCTTATCAATGCCTCGCTGTTTGGTTTCACGAACACCCGCACCTCCTCAAAGATAGAGATTGCATTTCAATGCTTCTCGAAGTTATCGAACTTGGAATTTCCGGCTCCAAGTCAAAGAAGAACGGCTTTGTTTTCAAGGCTGACAAACAACTAAAACCTGCCTCAATGAGAGTTCGGGAGGCAGCCGAATCATTGCTTACTTTATTGATGAATCATTTTGGGTTTTGCCCGCCATCTCCGTGTCCACCTGAGACCATAATCGGTTCGTGCCTTTTAGATGAATCAAGCCTTTTGAAGTATATGTCTCTTGGGAGTAACCTGGCGTTAGAATCCGCTTGTGATCGGTTTAAATATTTTGTTAACGACAATCTAATAATGTTAGCCATTCTGGATCACCCCAACGATAGAGAAACTGTTTGTATAATACGTTCTCCTTTTGGAAAATATTGCTGGTCTTTCAAGTTTCAACATTTGCCTAGAAAACATAATTTCAAAACGTTACCAGAACCAGTAGCTCGTCCATTTCCTAAAAGTGAGACCGCATCAAATCCTTCTGTCGCTCAAATTCGTCATTTTCCCGAATCGTTAGACAAAATAAGATTAACTAAATTGTGAGTTTCACAATGAAAGATATATATAAAAATGTTATCAACTTTTTTGTTTGTATTTTAGTGATACAATAGTCCCATCTTTGACGACAATGATCGCTGAATCTCCTGAATTCAAATCAGACAACGAAATAATGCTTAACATTATAGATAGAGTAGAGAATCATATGAGATATGAAAAACAGAGACTTCACAAAACTTCAATTGGTAGAAGTAGTGAATGTAAAGAGCCTTCAGCTTCAACCGATTTCGAGGCCGCCAGACTTATACTGTCACACTTTAGCTTTTTGACATTCGAAACATTACAGGTATTAAGAGTAAAACATTTATTAGCATATATTAAGATTGATTAATATTCAATATACTTGATTCTAAATTGAAAGGACGCTCCAATGGGCCAAATGATACCGTCACTGATTGCTCTAAATCACAAAAGCTCAGAATTCGCATCAAATCTAAAAATTCTGGACTCCATTTCAAATCGAACGAGTGATACTGTATTTGTATATTATGTGCGTAAAGGAGTCAAAAGTGCGGACGACATACTCGCCAGTAATAAGCAGCAAACTCTATCAAACTCTCAATTCAGAGAATTCGTACTCTCTCTCGGATGCATTGTTGATGTTAAGAGTCATTCCGGATGGACTGGACATGTGTCCACTGCCTGGAAGATCGTTGAGGAAGAAAATTTTAGACAAGTGACTGAAGAAGAAAATAATTTGACATTTGATGGACGCAGGCATGTTCTCTATTGGGCTGACGTCAGCCATGAACTAGTTTTTATGCTTCCATCTGGTCCTATACCAGAAGAAGGAGACAATACTTCACTCGATGGCGATTGTAAGTTGAGGGCTGCCAGTGATTCACATTCGGATGCCAGATCTGTATCAAGCATGAGTGATGACGGAAATACTGGCAATCATTCGAGGAATATATCGGAAAACGAATCCACGAGAAGTAGTTTAAGGCGTAAGTTTAGAAACCCATTGCTACACAACATTGGCTGTGATGTTAAAGTACTTATTCTATGGATGGAAAGTATGGACGACCACTTTTCACTTCCAATTAGTAAGTCTTTCAATCTTTTATCATAGCTCTGGTTGAGTAACTATCAAATCAACTTATATTTTACTTGTAATTCACTATTTTTTAGGCACTTTACTTTTAACAACGGGTACAGGTGTTGAATTTAATTTAAGTTTATGGAAAGATTATATATTGATTTTAATCCATCCGTTGAAGAACGGACTTTTCCGAATTACAATCCAAGGATCCGCTGGACGGTTAGTTCTATATGATTGCTTTTAGTTTCATGTTCTGATTTAATATAATTTAAAAATCGATACAAATAGGACTCCAATCGCATTACCACTTATTGATGGAATGGTAGTGAGTAAACACGTTTTGGGTACGGTTGTCAGACTGACTACTCTTAACATTTGTAGAAGACGTCGTCTCGATACTGAGAGGTATCATTTGTAGCAAAAGTTTTTATTTAGTTATCTTAACTAAAGCTAAATTGAATTGTTCAATAGTTTCCAACCACCTCACGTCAAACGAAGACTGAAAATTCAAGAAATCGTTAATAAATATCGTCTACTGTTACCTGAGTCTGAATTTTACAATTCGTTATTCACTTCGAAATAGTTTATTGAATGTTAAATGATTGAATGAGACATCAGATCATGTATTCAAATTAATTTAAATATAAATATATAATCGTTATACACATTTTGAGATAAAACCTTGTGCAATTAATATAAAAATCGATCAAAACTTTTACAAATAAAATGCTTAAATTCTTAAATAAAGACGCTTGATGGAACCAGTCATTCATTTACTTTTGGTTTTGTCCATAACGGACTTATCGAACTATCACCAGAATCTTTGACGCTTTCGATTGTCTCTTTGACGATATTAAATAGTTCCTTTTGCAGTTCGTCGATCGGTTTGTCCGCACAAATCACCTAAAAAATAAAGTCAATCAAAATCAAAGTTAGTCATAGAAGAAACTTAAAGATAAGCGAATATTTGAATAAAAGTACAAAATATATTATTACTTTCCAGTTGTCTTCAATGAGTAGATCATAATTATGTCTAACTTTCTGTTGAAATTCAAACTTCTCGTACTTTTCATCTCCAAAACCATTTCTTGTGGTGACGACATCGAAGGGAGCCTTCAAGTAGATCACTGAATCAGGTTTAGGGAGTCCGATATCAGGGGCTCTACACCACTCGAAGTCCATTCCCTCCTTGGCTGCAGAATAGGCGACGCCAGAATACGCGTAACGATCTACAATAACATTCGTACCGGAAGTCAACAAACTTTTGATACGGGACGTATGTTCCCAGCGATTGGCCGAAAACAGCAGATGAATCACGTGATCGTCTAGCTGCTTGTCTCCTCTCAAGTACTGGTCAATCAGTTGCCCGATTGTTGTCGACCGATCTGGAAATCGGATCAATTGAGTTGGAAGTGATTGAGACTGAAGTGATTGACACAGACGTAGAGCTTGTGTCGATTTGCCGACTCTGTCCGAGCCCTCAATCGCTATGAGTACACCTCTTTTTAACATTTGTTTGCATTCATTCATCGACTAAACTGTTGGTTTTGATCTTCAACTGATATCAATTATTAAATAGTTACTAGTAAGCAATTTTAATCTAACTACTGCTGTTGCATCGTTAGTAAATAACTGACTGGCGCCAAATTATTGCATCGATTGTTATAGTTTTTGAACTAGCGTTTTGAGTGACACGCACGTATCTAAGATCAGTTTTACGTTTTAGTCACTTAAATGCTTTGTTGTTTGTGTCGTTTAGTGCGACATCTACTTTGCCGTATAGTTTCCTAAGTTTTTATTAAAAGTTTGCTAAAGAATAAGATGCATTAATGCATTGTGACTGGACGGAGCCAATTCAATATTTCAAATATCTGTTTATATGGCAAAAATAGAATTAAGACCCCCATGATTCAGATCTTATCGATTCTTTTTGTGAAAGATTAAGTCAAAATAGAACAATAATTACAATTATTATAAATCCTCCAAAAAAGAATCAGTAAGATCTGAATGATGGAGTCTTAACCCTATTTGCCATGTATACATATACTTGAAACTAAAAAATTATTCGATTTTGACTGCCTTTTAGGTATTCAAACACTTAAATTCTTTACTGATATTATTCCCTGATTTTTTTTCGATTTGTTAACCAAATATCAAGATTAACTTCGAGGGGCGGCGTTCAACTAATTTTTTGAATTAAATTATTCATAAAACTTATTATAAAAAATTTTTTAAAGAAAATCATTTCTCCTAAACTACTGGAATTTTACTAAAATATTCTAAGGATATATGCGAGAGGTCAAAGGCTGCTGATTGAAATATTCAATTGGTTCCGCCCATGAACAATGTCTTAATGCCTCTTATTCTTTGAATCGATTCCGCTTCAAAGATCATTCATTTTCATACATCTAAAATATCTAAAAAATACAAAATTTGTATCTAATGAAAATTTTCAAAAGTAGAAAAGGCATATTAGAAACTAATTTATTTAAACTTAATCACCCAAGAGGCTATTATAGCATAAAACTAAACTGGAGTAGAGCCGACCGAAGAGTCATTGTGATTGAGGCTAATCGACTAATCAATAAAATGGTCGCAACATATTTATAGTCAAGAATATAACACATATTTCCATATGTATTATCGACCAATAGATCGCTTAAGACTAAATAGGGTGTCTATTTGGTGTCGAGTATTGTGGAAGAAGACGACAATCGGAGATAAAAATTGGCTCAACTCTTATCTAAGTTGCAAGACATTAATTCTTTGATTTGGATGTATTTCCATGTCTAGAGTCTAGAATCCTCAAGTATTTTATTGCCGATTTAAATAAATGGAAAATTTTGCCATAAAATCCCCAAAATTGACAATATTTAGATCTACTCTTTATCCTCTAGACAGAGGGACGACACCCAAGTAAAAAAAAATTAAAGATTAGCGGAAGATTTAATGTCAGAGTTTTCATAACTAATCAAATCACTACGGATCAGGTCTACACCACATTTCTTGACAATTAGCTATTGATTATGGTTCAAATTTCATAACTACTTAATTGATTGTAACAATAGGCGCGGCCATCACTTCGATCTTCACTTTTGGACCGATCCGAGAAAACCGATCGGAGGTTAGATTCTGCTGACGCCTCGATCTCTAGAATATGATTCAGATGTGTTTGATAAAACCAACAAATCAGTGCCGAATCGCTAGAATCTGACAGTCCAGACCTGCCCGAAAGTGAGACGCTTTTCATGTAACTGGAGGAATCGCTCACTCAAAACTATAATTATTTGTTCGTATATTTATCAATATTAGTTTTAAGAGCTTGATCAAAAATATTTTAAACTTTGTATAAATAATACGTTCTCTAACCTTTTCGTCATATACAATTAACGAAATAATAATCTTTACCTGGTTAAACTCGAATTTCTTTTGACTGGGTTGATCGATTTGAAATCGGTTTTCTGTATTTTATAGCTGGACAATTGCAGATTTTAGAAAATACAGACAATATCTATTATCTCTAATGAAGTGACATAGTAAATTACGGGTCAACCCGGGCTAACGGGTCTAAGAGGGTTCTCAATCCCCTACCCCCAAGTGTGATACATCATTGGATTCAGTTCGTTGAGCTAAACATTTTGATATACTTGATCACTTTCAACCCGAACCTGACCACTTCTGACCGCCCAGACCTAACTCCCCACGAAAATGGATAAACCTGGCTTTACCAAGTTGTAACCTAAACTTAACCTGATTTGAACTAAGTTATATTAAGTTAGTTTGCTTCGCGAATTAACCAATTCTTCTTTAGTTTATATCAGGTTTGTTTTGGTTACGACTCGAGAAATCCAGGCTTATCCATTACAAGGTACTGAATCAAACAAAAATGGATATTTCGAGAACTACTTATGATAAATGATCAAGTGAAGTATTAAAATGCTTAGTTTGATATCTTGAGTCCAATGCTATATCACTTGGCGGGGACAGCCACTCCCGTCGGGAGTTGGCCAGAAGCGGTCAGGTTCGAGTTGGTAGTGGTCAAGTGTGGTATCAAAATGTTTAGCTCAACGAACAGAATCCAATGATGTATCACACTTGGGGGTAGGGGATTGAGAACCCTCTTAGACCCGTTAGCCCGGGTTGACCCGTGATTTACTATGTCACTTCATTAGATAATAGATATTGTCTGTATTTTCTAAAATCTGCAATTGTCCAGCTATAAAATACAGAAAACCGATTTCAAATCGATCAACCCAGTCAAAAGAAATTCGAGTTTAACCAGGTAAAGATTATTATTTCGTTAATTGTATATGTAAAGTTTGTGAATAGAAAAAATGTTTTATTTTCTCTAAAATAGTAGTTTAATGGGTTACACTCTGCTGAGGCTAAAATCTTAATGCCTCAAAATATTTCTAAGACTTCTAAAATAAAACTGAAGGACAATGACAATGTGTATGTGCAATGTTTGTGGTCATAAAATTAAGTAGTGTATGGATTGCTTTAAATAAACAGAAAGACTAATACTGAGAAATCGCTTGATTTCTCAAAATGAATGAAAATTGAAGTTCAATAACTTCAACAGTTTTTACATGTATTAAATTCGAAAGGATTTATTTCTTCAAATAATGGACCAGTTTAATGATTCTGTAATTTGAACATTTGGTCAGTTTCGGGAGATGGGATGAAGGCTATAACTCGAGAACCACTCAATGTTTAATTTAATGTAATGATGTAGAGTTCAATTTCCACAATTAGGTGAAATTCTGGATCTTCTCCGTAAACTGTTGAATGGTAGTGACAACGTCTCAAAAGAGCACAGAAAAAATATTCGTGGATATAACTCAGCTTTGATTTTTGCATCAGTCGGAGACAAAGCTTGATAAATAACTTTCAACAGTAAAGGAAAGTTTTTACATATCGTCTTCAAGGATCTCCCTACCACATGATGGGCTCGTTTCTACCATCCGAAGAGCAATCACCAAGATTTGCACAAATTTATATCCACAATACAAAACACTAAATAGACGATCGTCATAATGTGACTGAGCATTTAAACTACGAAACTCTTATAATTCTTCAGCAAACGATGTATGAATGAAATCCATGCGTTCGGGAATTTAAGCACGCACATCAATATACCGAATCACAACAAATTTATGCTTTAAAGTTCATATTTGTGCCGAACCTGGAGTTGATCGTCGACGATATAATATATCAACATAAGAGATAGCAGAACATTATTGAAGCATTGATTGCAACAGGGCATAGAATTGGAGACTGTGTATTTATTCCAAGAATAACGCTAATTTCATTGGATAGTGGTTTACCTTTCGACTTGGAAAGATGTCAGTTTCCTGTCAGACCAGCTTTGCGATGACTATAAACAAACACAATGGGCAAGTCTTTCACGGGTGCCCTCGCCTGTCCGTCGAGGCAACTTAACCTTTTAAGTCCGAAGTGACTTAAGCACGAAAGTACATAAAGTCCAGCCCAACCTCCACGTTGTATGCACTGGATAAACTAATGGGGCTCTGTCTCCAAATAAATTTTTAAAATTATGCATGGATAAAATAATTTCGATATTACGAGTTAAAGCACGAAAAATTGAATTGAAAAAATCGATATCATTTAATGATTGAATTGCAACAGTTTGAAACTTTGTTTTTACATGAATGTGACCTTCTCGTATGAGTAGTTAATCGTTAATTTAGCCTTATTATCATCTCATCTGAGCTCACTACACTCAGGGGTACTGAAAAAGTCGATAAACTCAATTTAAAGCAGCGCTAGGTGAGTACCCTATGATTTACTATGCTTGAGATGATCAATCTGATTCATCGATATCTTATCTTCATTGAGTCGCAGCGATTTGAAATTTTCAGATAACAAACTTCAGATGATGAACTTTTAACTGACATGAAATTTTTAATTTTTCGACTGCATATACAGGTCAAACTATGGGGGTCCGCGTACCCTCGAATATGGGGTGGGTAGGGGGCGCTTTGGTCGATGAAAATTGTCAAACAAAATGGCAAAGAACGAAGTTAATTATGCAAAAAAACCGCAAGGGAATACGATAAATAGGTTCTGAGTATTGTCGGTTTAAAGTAGTTATCTTTGTTTGAAATGCCCTGTGAATTTTAGTTACATCTTTTAGGTTTCCTAAGTTTTCAGTTACAGTGCATGTAAATTTCCAATTGACTATGTATTATTTACCTAAATCGTAAAGGATACCAATATTTTCCTATCGACCACTGGGCCCAGTCCGATCTTAATGAGTGACATATCATTTGAAAGGTCTTTTGACGCTGAACACAAAAGTCTTTATGGACTTTTTACCAAAATCAATAGTTTTCGAGTTATAAGGGAAAATCGCCTTATGTTAAAAATTAATTTTCAGGGTTTTTAACCACAAAAATATAAAATTTGTGTTGCCCGTTTCCTACCACGGGGAAGTAAACCCGAAGGAAGCATAAAACTAAAACCAAAACTAAAAGCAAACCAAAAGACTATAATATAATTAATCTGGGTCAGTACTATCCGAATAGGTAAAATCTTTGAAAAAATCATCAAATTGCCCACATGGTGATTTGATCTCAGAAAGGTATCTGCCATATCCGAGGTACCAGAGCACTTTCATTGTAGGTGCACAGCATCCCACAGTTCTGAGGCCGTTTTTGCACTGAAACAATACTTGGTTTGCTAGTCATCGCTCTAAGCATGTCTTATCTTTTTTAACCTAGTTGCCTTCCTATAACCCTGTTGAGGCTTGCTCCATGGTACTGATCTAATTCGGTTTTACGAGACCTTTCTAAATATATGAATATTAAAAGGGTTTTAGCTTTAATATGCATAAATTGTTAATTGCCGTTGCGAACCTTTTGGGGCTTATAACTCGGAAACAGAATGAGATAGACTATAAGTTATATATACAGTACATGGAAATATCTAACCATGAAGGTATAACAATCAATAAAATCAAGCATGGTGAATGAATTTGAACCAATTTCAGCAATAAGGTGCATAAACTTCCTCGATTTCTAAATATTCTTGCAAGTTTAATAATTGAGCTAGTTTAAGAAAAATAATCAAATTTTATTGAAAATAAGAGATTTTTATGATAAATAATTAAATATTTATGAGATTAATATTTCGTATGACCACCAGAAGCTTGTCGCACACCCTTCAAACGCCTGGGCATGGATTCCACTAGGTTAATGAAGAACTGCCGCCAAGAAGTCACACATCTTCTGGTGTGCCGACTCCAGAGCTGCCAACAAATCTTCTTTTGATCTTAAGACTAGTCTTTCACTGCGAACCAAATTCTTTATCACTGACCCGACATTTTCATCGGAGTTTAGATCCGGGGAAAGACTGAAATTTTGATTAAATACTATTTTAAAATGAATTCTATCAATACCTCGGGTGTGGAATCACAAAATCTTCAACTGGTCCGATATTTATTGTGATCCAATCTTTAATAAAATTTTATGTATGGAACGGGTGGTTGCCGTGGAGGAGCAGAACATTCCCGTCATCAAAATGGCGCTCAATATAGGGGAGCACCCGTTCCTCCAAAAACTTGGCATAAACCTCTATTATCAACGTTTCATGAACAAAAGTTCACCCAATCCATGAAAACTGAAACTAGGTAGATTTTAAGCAAATCAAAAAGTTAAATAAATCATTCAAGCTAGAAAACTCACAAGAACACAAAAGAGACATTAAAACGGAAAGTCCTGTCCATGTGAGCAATGTTTCGCTCGTCAAAGCGAATGCCATTCTCGCGCCACACCCAAAGCTGACCCTGTCACCACTACTAATCTTGAATTCATCAATAAATATGACCCTGGACCAGTCAATGAATGTCCAATTTATCATTTCGTTGGCATACGATAGGCGCCTCTCCTTATACTACTCCCGGAGTCTTTCCTTAATGGCAGCCCTTCTCCTCACACCTTAAATCAAGAAAATTAATAATTTAACAAAATAATTGAATTATTGAATACCCATATCACTCAATCGCGTTCTTATTGTACGATCAAAAATAGATGAGAGTCTATCGTTTTCCACAAAAGTCTCAGTTTGTCTTAACTGGATGATGTTATCCCAGTTGTTCTCAAGAGCCACTGTTCTCAAGAGCCACTGTTCTCAAAGATTCGTCATCGTTCTCAGTTGTGAGGGGAGGGCGCCCTCCGGGTTTTTTGATTGAGATGAAGAGCTCTTCATTGTCATCAATTCGCGCCAATTCGTCATAAATATTACCACTAATGCCTTCAAATGAAAATTTGGATAATTCTTGTAATTATTAAAAGATTTGTGAATACTCACCGACGTCTCTCATGATTGCTATCTTCTTGCGGTTCTGGGCTCTCATTTTAATGAATTTTCGGAACTTGAGTTCCCGTTCCTCTACAGTAAACGGCATTTCAATTGTTTTAATTAAACAAAATGACAAATGGTTTGCAAATAACTCATCAAAAAATTGCGTTCACTTCAAATACATTATGACTTTTGATTAAAAATTCAGGTTTTTCCTTTTTTCAATTTATCTCGTTAAGTGTTGTTTTTATTTGATCATGCTTTTAACTTGACAATCGGGGGAGTTGCTTGATATTTTGCAGAAAACAGATTTCAAATCACATAGGTAGTTCAAAAGTTATCAAGCAAGATATCTTCATAGTTGGATATTTCCATGTACTGTATATATATATATATATTTGAACTCAGCAAAGTAAGATCTATCCAATGATACTAAAATCAGCGGGGCCCAAAAATATTGGTCTTTTTATACGGTAGATGATGTCTTTTGCGAGCGCATACGTTTGATGATAGATCCTAATAGTACTCGATGTATTAAGTCGAACGATATATTACATGCCCATATTCTATCCATAAATTGCGTAAAAATGAAATATTTAAAAAAAACTCGAAAATAGTTCTATCGCTAGGAATCCCCTCCGAAACGAGATATAAGATAATTCTCAATAAAATAATTATCCATGTACGTGATTTAACCTTAGTGAAAATTGCGTCAGATCGCGAAGCGAGGAACGGGTGTCCTCCACATACATTCGATTCGAATTTGATTCAAACTTTTTTATATTTTAGCCCAATAGTCATTTCACCCAAAATGACAAAATTAAAAGTTCATTTCGATCCAATACCACACTATGAATAATTTTTCATTGACTCCGTGAAGAAACATATACAGTCTGTCCTTTTGACTTCCAAACTAAGACAAAGCAATTAAAGCTTTCTATATTTTCTTATTCTAATCAGGTGTCAAATAAATTACTCATCAATTCAAAATTTAGTACCTTGAAATAAACTTTTAATAATCAAATCGTCTTTACGGACGCATGTAGTTATCAAATACGTTTGCGATCAAAGATTTTCATGGCTTAATTATGAATTGAGTGTTTTACTTTAATTTTAGATCTAATCATTTAATAGTTTTCTGTTTTTACGATTTATATAATTTTTCTATTTAGTCGATTTGTTATGTAATAGCAATTGATAAGAGCTTCAATCTGTACTCTTCTATTAAAACATTGGGTCAAACAAACATAGGGTCTTATTTTCTTTGGGTTAAAATCTCTTGGGTCAAGACAGATTGGGTCTATTAGGGATTGGGTCAGATCAAACTTGGGTCAATCAGGGGTAGACCAAGGAACACGAAGCGTTCTATCTTTAGCTTAGGTTAAATCGGGTTCATGGTGGTTAGGTTAAACGATTCGCCAATAGGCACTTTGAGAGAAGGATGAATGGAGAGTGGGTGTCTAGGGTGGTCAGGTGGGTGCCTGAGGTGGTCGGGTAGGTTCCTGGAAAAATAAAAAATTAGAATTTTCACGTAATTTATGGATAAAACATGGCACATGATACATTGTTAGACTCCTCACATCGAGTGCTACTATGATCGGTCATCAAAAGTATGTGCCCGCAAAAGGCACCTATTACCAATTATACATAATTATTTTGATGTAAACATGATTTTTTCCATTAAGCTAAATATAATAAGCTTAAAACACTAAAAAGAACATAAAAACCGAAGTGATTTCTTATTAATAAGTTTTATTTCGTACTTTGTACTGTAAAGTATGTATGAATACTTTCTTTGTTTTTTAAGTATTAAAGAGTCTCTCTCACTTTGTACTGTATAGTATGCAGGTAAAGCAATAGCGAAGATAATGTAATTGTATTGTTTTATATTTATATTAATAAAAGAAAGTTATTTATTAAAGTAAGTTATGACTTAACCTCCTACTAAAGTTCATTATATCGGACCTACCAGACTCTTTGATAGAATTTTGGTAATAACGGATTAGGATCCTATACTGAGGCACCCGATTTCAATTCGCTCAACTTGAACTCATATATACGAAAGACTCTGCACAAAACATTTAGATTGGGTCTTTCGTATATGGATGATCTCACGTCACAAAAATAAATGACACTATTAAGAGTTATGAAGTGTTTGAAAAATTGGCTAAAAATTAATTTTATTATTAATTGAAAACAACTTTGAAAAGTTTATTTTTTGTGTATTAATTATTATTTAATATATTTAAACATAATTGGAGACAATTCTAGTTTTGAACTAGTCATATAAATTAAATAAGAAGAGGTAGAAAATTCTTAACATTTAAATAGAAATAAAAATTTCAGTTTTCGATCACATAATTGGCTGTTCAATAAAATGGGATTCTTCACTTTTCGTTTTTGTTTAAATTGCACGAATTGTGAAATTTTCAAAATTTTAAATCATTTTTTCAATATTTTAGACAAGTTTCAAGTATAAGTGTGTATTTTCTGAATCCGCTCTTCAAAACGAGTAATTTCATGTATCGCACGGTCGTATCAATATCCACTCATCTCCTAATGGAATAGATCCATGGCGTCATATCAGTCATAGTATCAAAAGATGTGTCTCGTTATGCTGTTTTGAAATATATTTGTTTGCCCGAACTTGTCTTAAGCATGATCTTCGAGCTATAATCTTTCCTGATGGTCACGACTTTTGGCTATCGAACATTTTTCTACTGCTTAATACAAGTTTAGCGATATGTATATGATTTTACTCTGACTTCGGCAACATAGAACTGACATATTGAAAAGTGACTATCCGCCGATCGGTTTCTAATGTTTTCTTCAACTGTTTTAAAACATCAAATTGAGATTCAGTCTAATTAGTTCGTCAAATGATACTGATGAGAAATACATAGGTATGTAATGGCTTTCCTGCTTCTCCAGAAAGTAAAAGCGAACAATCATATCTTCATCTAACCTTATTTTTATGGATCCGAGAGAGAGAGAGAGAGAGAGAGAGAGAGAGAGAGAGAGAGAGGGAGAGAGAGAGAGAGAGAGAGAGATGAGTAGCAAAAAAAAAAGTTAAATGGAATTATGTTTCAATATGAAAAAATGCGTACAATTATACAAAAGTAGAGCACATTATATAGAGTTTAATTAAGTGTCTGGAAATTATTGAAAAATGATTCTAAATAGAGATACAGAGAATGTTTTCTTTGAATAAAACTGAAAAATACAATTGTTCTTGAATCGTGTTATGCGATACGATTTTAATTTGGTGATATGAAGCATACACAGATAAGTAAAAGATAGTAACCACGTATTGGTTTCCATTTTCAATGCATTGGATTATAAAATTATATTCGATTGTAGTATACAACTATCAGACAAAAGACAAATATAGTGAATCAATTCTGTAAAATATTACATTCTGTAGAGTATTTTTGTTAAAAAATTAGATATTGTGATATTATGACGAGTAACAGATTTTCCAACCGACTGAACCAGTATTTCAAAGACAACATCAGAGTATCGTTTGTTGAAAGGAATGTGATACTAGTGGTCACCAAAGAGGACAAAGTCTATGAATTCGAAAAGGATATGTTCAGAAACGCACTCTTCACCACGAGTGACAACAAAGCAGTTGTCGATTCATTCGTAGAAAAATCATTGGCTGAGGAATTGTGCGGTAAAGGAGTCACTGATTTCAGTAGTGGTGATTATCATAAGATTGCGCGCACTGGTGATGGGAAGATTTATTGTTGGGGTCGGAATGAACAGGGAGTACTAGGGAATGGAAGAGTTGATAAAAAAGTTTACAAACCAACATTGAATGAATACTTGAGCAACAAAAACGTCACTAATGTTTGCTGTGTTGACGACCATTCACTTGCTTTGACAATTGATGGAGAGGTTTATGCGTGGGGTGGAAATTATGAGGGACAGATTGGGAATGGAGAGGATGGTGAATGGAAAGTGGAAGTAACGCCATATCGTGTGAGAGGATTCGATGGCGAGAAAGTAACAGCTATTGCTTGTGGTCGTTGGCATTCAATGGTGTTGACAGAGACGGGAAAAGTCTACAGTTGGGGTTCGAATAGTTATGGACAACTTGGGCTTGGAATAAAATACCGGAATTGTAATTCACCTAAACAAATAGAAATGAATGGAATCACTACTAAGAAAATCTGTTGTGGTGCATTTCACGGTATTTTGTTGTCGTGTAATGGACATATTTATATGTTTGGTGAGAATGATTTCGGACAACTGGGAACTGACGTCAATAGTTGGCGACAGTTCACTCCTAAGATGCTGGTTCATTCAAGTAAATTCACTGACATCGCATCACATTGGCGGTGCCACATTTCAGCTGCACAGTCAGAGAATGGTTCGTATTACATTTGGGGTAATTGGGGAGAAAAGATAGTGAAACCGAAGGAAACTACTCTGAAATCATTCGACAACATTTTTGCGCATTTTTTACAAGTGAACTATAAATTAGTTGAGGGAAAAATCATTACATTCTCTGACACTTTCATTCAGAATGGAGAATATAAAAGATGGTTCAATGAGTTGGAAGAACTCGGAGAAGGCTGCTTTGGACGAGTGTTCAAAGTGGAAAGGAATAAAGAATTCTATGCGGTGAAAAAGATAAGGTTCAGCACAGACAAAGAAAAGAAGTTTTTGAAGGAACTAGAGACTTGTGCTATGATTCAGAAATTGAGCGATGTGAGACTTGTGAGGTATCACGAGGTATGGGTTGAAAATTTGATCACTGATGAGTTTAGATTGAAGGATTGCACTCTATATATTCAAATGGAATTATGCGAAAAGAATTTGAGAAGAGTCATCGACGAAATGATAGTAGACTCAAATATCAGCGGCGAAGATTGTTTAACGCCATTAGGTTACTTTGTAGCGAGCAAACTGTTTATTGAAACATTGAAAGGCGTCAAATATTTGCATCAACATAACCTTCCAGTCATTCACAGAGACCTGAAACCAGATAACATACTGTTGAAGATTAGATCGAATAGAAGGCCATTTGTGAAAATTGGAGACTTCGGTTTAGCTGCATTTCATGAATTCGCTCGGCAATCGCATAGCGCATACGGAGGAGCCGCCAAATATGCGGCACCAGAAGTATTGAGTGGGAGAAATTATGATACAAAAGCAGACATTTATAGCTTGGGAGTCGTTGCTGAGGAATTATTCCATTTCGACATAAATATGTAAGAAATTCAGTTTAAAACCTACAAATTGAGAAATTTTCAAAGAAAAAAGCCCAAATCCGCCCTACAATGAGCCCGAGCGCCACCTATATTTTTAGATAACTCTACCCTTGTACTACTCAAGCCTAAAATATTTGACACTAGTGCAAACGCCTAAGCGAGATATAGGACAAAATTTGTTATAGGACAAAGTGTGTAAAATCGCAATTACTTCAATATTTTTTACATTACAATTGTTTATTTTATAGAAATATACTAATATTAAGTATCACACAGGTATAGAGTTTAAAAAATTAAAAACAAAAAAGGATAAATAATATAAATAAAATAAACAAATAAAATAAAATAAAGATAAAATAATTATAATATACCACCCCCCCACCCTGCTCGCTGACAGTGCTATCAGAAGCAAAATCGACATGAAATCCGTCCAGTGAGTTTGCTGATCTTGCTATCTCCGACTCGTACCTGCCGAGTCCGAGATACCACAGAACTACCATTACGTGTGCACAGCACCCGACAGTCCTGAGGCCTGTTTTGCACTGACAGCAATATTCAATAATTGAATCAACTCCCGTTTTGCTAACATCAACTAGAATGTACATTAAGTGTTTAGTTCTGTTAGTAAAACGGGAGTGAATCCGCCCGCGGATTAAAATGGGTTCTTCGGCTTGAATATTGACCGAGGATAACTCCAGAGGCCCAGTGTGCCTGCACACTTGGACCTCAAAACGAAACGACCATCGTTCTCACTATGCTCAGCATAGTAAGAGCTACATAGCCTGCGTTGATAGGGTCCACAGGCTATTATATACATATTTTGCCCTATACCTCGCTTAGGCGTTCGTACTTTTGAAGGATATTTTAGATATAGGTAGTACAAGGAGAGGGGTATCTAAAAATATAGGTGGCGCTCGGGCTCAAAGAGGGCTAAAAGTAAAGGGCTTTGGGTTTTCTTCTTTTCAGGGATTATTCGAACCATTTCGATGGTGTTCCACCAGTTCTTCGGCCCAAGTATGAAGCTATAATGGAATTATCAGTTGAAATGAGACATTTAGTGTTTGGCAACCGACCCGATTGTAGAAATATTGCTAAAAGTAAAAATTCATGGGCTCTGAATGCAAGTGAATTTGATGTCAGACAAGAGCTTGACAACCTTAAAAAATCAACTAAATATAAAAATTCATATATTTTTAAAATCATAAAACATGTTCTATAAAAATATCGATAAAAGTTCACTACAACATAACTTTATGTATCGCAATCTGTTCTCTACAACTACAACATTACTTATATTCAATAGAGTATAAAAAATTAAATTCATGCGCAGTCTCGCAAAAATACAAGTCGTGATTAAACAACTACTATTGGAGTAAAACTTGTGATAAAATCAACTTTGACGTTATACACATGGACCTGATTGAGGCAATGTGTATAACGTCGGAGTTGTCCAAAGCTTTTAAAATGTACAATTGATTTTACTACAATCTTTATTATATCTGAATAAAACAGCTCGGCAACCTAAAGTAACTGCTTCCAACATCGCTACGGTTAACAGCCTCGATTGCTGCATACTACTAGGTCACCTTAACTTCCACCACCTCCACGAAGTATTTCACCATCAATTATCATAACCTTCACGGTAAGTACTCTACTCAACTTTGCATTTTCAGGTTCGAAACTCTCATTAGTTAACTGAAAGTGGTGCAGTCTCCACGCAACCAGTGTCATATTTCTTTCCATAGAGTACTTCTGGTGCTGCATATTTGATGGCTTCTCGGTCTGAACTATGTAATTGTTGTGTGAATTCGTGAAATGCAGCTAAGCCAAAATCTCCAATTATCACAAATGCTCTACTATTTGATTCAATCTTCAACAATATATTGTTTGGCTTCAGGTCTCTGTGAATGACTGGAGGGTTGTGTTGGTGCAAGTATTGGACGCCTTCTAATATTTCGATGAACAGTTTACTCGCCACAAAGTAACCCAAAGGAGTCAAGCAAACATTTCCACTAAGATCAGAGTCTTCTTCCATTTCGTTGACGACTTCTCTCAAACTCGTGTAGCATAACTCCATTATAATATAAAGCATGCAACCCTTGAGTCTGGACTGATCTGTGATCAAATTTTCAACCCACACGTCGTAATACCTCACAAGTCTCACATCGTTCAGACCCTGAATCGTGGCACAAGTCTCCATCTCCTTCAAAAAAACTCCTTTTTTTGTCAGTGATGAATCTTACCTGCTTCACCGCAAAATATGGATCCTTATTTAATTCACTGCTTGCAGACACTTTGAACACTTCTCCATAGCTACCTTCTCCGATTTTCTCCAACTCATTGTAATATTTTTCATATCCACCATTCCAAATGAAAGTGTCATCGAATGGAGTGATTCTCCCCTCAACTGCTTTATAATTGCCTTGCCAATAATGCGGAAAAATGTCATCGAATGATTTGAAAGGAATTTCGTTCGGTTCTCTGATTTCTTTTCCCCAAATATACCACGACCCATTCTCTGACTGTGCAGCAGAAGTACTATACCCCCATTTTGATGCGATGTCAGTGAATTTACTCGAATGAACCAGCTTTGTAGGAGTGAGCCGTTCATTATCGACACTTGTTCCAAGTTGCCCGTATTCATTTCTACCGAACACGTAAATATCTCCATCACATGACAACAAACTGTGCTCTGAACCACAACAGATTTTCTCAACATTGACTTCATTCTTTTCGATTCGTTTCGGAGAGTTCCAATTGCATTTTATTCCAACTCCAAGCTGACCATAATCATTCCGACTCCAACTGAAGACCTCTCCTACCTCTGTCAATGCTATTGAATGCCCCCAAACACAGGCAATAGCTTTCACTTTCTCACCATCGATTTTCTTATATAGTATGGCGTTGATTGACATCGACCATCCTTTCCATTTCCAATCTGTCCATATTCATTGTTACCCTATGCATAGACCTGACCATCAATTATCAAAGCAAGTGAATGTGCGTAACTACAACAAACATGAGTTACGTTTCTGTAGCTCAAGTACTTATTCAATGCTGGTTTATACACTCGTTCATCATCGCTTCCATTCCCTAGTACTCCCTGTCCATTCTGACCCCAACAATAAACCTTGCCATCACCAGTGCGTGCAATTGTATGCAAATCACCACTCCTGAAATCAATGACTCCCTTTCCGCACAGTTCCTCAACCAGTGATTTCTCTACGAATAAATCGACAACTGCTTTGTTGTCACTAGTGATGAAGACTGCGGTTCTGAACACATCCTTTTCGAATTCGTAGATCTTGTTCTCTTTAGCCACCACTAGGATCACATCACTGTTATACCCTGTAATGAATGATAGTCTGATATTGTCTTTGAAATACTGATTCAGTTTATTGAAAAGTTGCTTGTTATCTGTCATTAGTTACAGCTGAGTAGATTTACAAAAGTGCTCTAGAGATTGTTTACACTATTTAGTTGTGATTACTACATTTAGTTGTCTGAAAATTTATTACAGTATCGCACACGATAGTAGTACAGGACCAAATGCACTTAAAATGGAAAAAACGCGTGGTTACCATCTTTTGCTTATTTGAGTCTGCCTCAAGCCACGAAATTTAAATCCAATTAATTATAGAATAATTACAATTGAAGACTACAATTATTCTAAATTAAAATCTAGAGAATGATAATAGCCTTCTATTGTAAATCACTTTATGAATTATAAACATTTGCTGAAATAATTATCATGCATTTGTTTCCTATTTCATTGCAATTCAGTTGACTATCTTTTGTACTACTGGTATCTCTCTGGCTCTATAGTCCTTAAATACGTGATTAGGTATTGAACATCAATTTTCTACTATATCAAGAGAGATAAGATTGTCATAATTTATGCCAAATGATTGTGCTAAACTTTTCTCTTTCTGGCTCTATAGTCTCTACAACTCATATATTTGACATGTCATAGCTGTCTCTTAACTCTCGGTTAAATCAAAAATATGTATTGCAACGAAGGATTTGAACAAAAGGTCAAACAAATATGATTAGTGTTGCAAAACATACCGTATAAAACACAACAAAGCACTAACATTTTTATTTCATTTTTCAAAACGTTTTTGTATTAAAAGCAAAAATTGATCAAATATTTGATAATAGGTTGGCATCAGTTGTACTCGAGGCACTTATTATTTAAATTGAATTTTGTGCACTCATTGACCAAATCCATTGAGATCCTTAAAAGTGCCTAAAATATAGCGAATGCGAACCTGTTTCGAAGATCATGTTCTGTTTGTTCGACGTTTTCTTCTTTTTATACAAATGATCAAAAGAAGTTTCGCCCACATTTCACTCGTTTTCGGCCAAAGTTTAGAATATCGTGATAATTCAAAGACTGTGGCTATGGAGAAGACATTGCTTTACATTATTGCTTGACTCCTAGTCTGTTATAACAAATATGGCGCGCACGCAATCGTTCCAATCAGTCATATAATCACTGATCTTATGGTTCGAAAGTGTCTAAACGTTTGCTAAACAAGGATGAACTTCCGATTAGCGCCCAAGAGATTTTGAGATAAATTGGGTATCATTCGAACTTACTCTTCGAGTGAGTCACAGATATACTAATCTTATTGTGCGCAGATAAGTCCTAGCTGAGATATAGGCTTATGTTGTTGAGATTAAAATTATTGTTTTTATGGTTATTTTGCGCCTGAGTTCAATGACCTTTGACCTCTGGACTTTGACTTTTGGCTGATAACTGATCGAGGACCCTTTCATGTCGACCGATGTTTATGTTCTATTGCCATTTGTTAACTTTTGAACATATTTTTTCAGTTGTTAATTAGTTTTTTCTATTTCGACATGGCGTATAATTTATATCGTTTGGCGAAGGATTTGGAGTCCAAGGAGGATGTAATCCAGTGGTGTCGAGACAAAGGGCTTGTTCCTACAAGCCGTCATTGTGCCCAGTATCGCTGTGATTACCAATTACGGGAGAATGTGGGGTATTTTGGGGTTTTTAGGCGCAGGAAGGGGGTAGGGAGCATGGCGAATCAGTGGCGGCAAATACATGGTTTGAGCAGGGACGATGCGACCCGATCACAGCCATTATTTTGACGTACTGCATCGCACAGGGGCTAGATTTTGAGGTGGCTCGGAGGGAGGCATCTGTGCGGGCCAACGTTAGAGTCTCTACAGAGACTGTGGCCGACAGGTACAGTTTTTGTAGAGAGGTCTGCATGGCTGCCCTCGACGAGCAGTATGAAGCCGAGGACAAATTGGGGCAGGAGAAGGGGTTGTCGTCCGGATTGACGAGGCAGAACTCGGCAAGAGGAAGTACAACCGGGGGAGAATGGTTGAAGGATCGTGGATTCTCGGGATGATTGAAGAAGCTGGGCCAGGGTTTCGTCTTGAAATTTGTCCTGATAATAGTAGGGACGAAGATACCCTGGTCAAGCTTATTCAAAAGCATATCGAGCCCGGGATCACGATCGTTACGGATTTTGGCGAGGGTACGTGAATTTGGAAAGACACGGGTATGAGCATCGGACTGTGAATCATAGTGGAAATTTTGTTGATCCACAGACCGGTGCTCATACCCAAAGGATTGAGTCGAATTGGAGAGTTTTGAAAAACTCTCTAATTCGACGGGGGGATGTTAGAAAGGAAAATTTAGATTTGCACCTCTGCGAAATTCTATGGAGAAGAAACGTCATAAAAAGGGATTTAGACCCCTTTGAGGAACTTCTCTAGGAAATCGTAAAGGTGTATCTGGGGAAAGGGGATTAAATTTATAAATATTTGTAAAAAGTGGAGGCGAGGGCAACCACTTGAAAAAACTTCCCAGAGCAGGTTAGGGTTAGGTTAGGAACGTCTTAGATGCCTCCAAAATGCGTAATTATACATTCTAAAAATTTTACCTTCAAATGACCTCTGCGCACATTTTAACCTTGACCTTTCCACTCCACTTTTAATTTTAAGCTTGTATTTCTAGGTAAGAACGTTCAATCGCTTGGGCGTTATTCGGAAGTTTATCCCTAAACAAATCTGTTTTATAACACAATCAACACTCGTTTACAAATTAATCACAAATTAACACAAAACAAAAATTCATTTAAGGAAAAAACAGTTTCAAGATTTTACACAATCAAAGATTACAAAATCACACTTTCAATAAATGAATCAAAATCAAAGAAAATTCAGTCAGTAGATCGCCAAAACAATAAATGAATTGCTTTTGAGTCCGATTCTGTTTCTGATTTTGAAGTCAACACCAATTGTCTCGATATAGGATTTTGTGCACATTTAACGTGTTGTCCGCAAACCACAACAAACACCATTTAACGATTGGTTTGTCCCACACTTTAGTTATCCATTCGTTTGATTTGAAGAATCGCTAAAAATCAAAATAATTATCAATACATTAATAAAAGAATAACTTTTTTCTTACTATTCGGGATCCATTCATTCGTTCACTTTCTTCTTATTTATTATCTTTTGTTCATTAACTAAATCTAATAATTAAATAATTGATCCTAACTAAAAGTTTATCGAATCTATTTGTAAATTAAAACTTCAGCTCTCTTTTTCTATTTATTAAAAATCAAGTTCTTTATTTTACTAAATTTATTATAGTTTTGCCCATGACCAGTACTCGTAAATTATTAAAATACGAATTTCATTTATATAATTTCAAACTGATTACAAATGAAGTCTAAGATCATCGTTGCACGAGCTTTCACACACATAAAGAATGAAAATGGTATTAACCGATCTTTTCATAATTTACAAATTCAAACAATTTTGAAGTTTGAAAATTATCGTTAACCCATGCTTTAAGGCTGAATCAAACAGGTTTCTGGTATTTAATTTATGAGTTGGAAGAATAAGCATTACTTTTTAAAATGTTAAGCCATTCAATTTATACAATGTTGACATTGATCAGCTTTTCAGATATTATTTCAATGAGTTTGTGTCCTAAATTTCAATTAATCCAACCGTTAGATGAAAAAATAGGCCTCTTATATGCCATAATAACGAACGGAAAATATTTCATTATCACAAATACCAGTGATGAAAGTACTAGAACACTAATTGAACCAACTGGTCATTTGCCGCAAGGATTTGAAGAGCCATTTGGAATAATTGCTTACGATAGCCGTCACTGTTCTCCCCCTAAATATAATCTAATGGCTTATAAGGTTTTTGAAGTCAATATTAATTTTCTTATTTAGAATTTTTTCCAAGAAAATAGCTTTATTTTTACCAAAAATAGTTCGAAGTGGATAGCGATGGCTATCCGTACGACTGGCATATTATATTAGATCTGATAAATTGGAATGCCAGTAGAAAGTGGACAAAGCCAGCAAGAAATTTACCACAATATTTAAATAAGGATGGATTTATTAATTTCTATCCGCTAAACTTTACTTTCTACTGGCATAAAACAAAGAGTATAGTTATTGTTCAATTTCCTGCTTCTGGTGCTCCATCTCATCTTTTCCGCAGATTATATCATACTATCAAAATATCGAATTCTTGCCCACCACAATTTTCTTATCTTGAAGACTCGAACCTCAACATTACTCAAGTTCTTAAGCCTTACAATAACTTTGATTCATGTTTTGTTCACAACAATAGCAAAATATTGTGTGCTGGAAACATGACAATCAGTTCTTATGACATAGATTTTAATAAAACAAAAGTATTTTGATTTATTGAACTAAACTCCATCAATTATTCAAATCAATGCTTTTAATTATTATTGCGTTATTATAGGACGGAGAACTTCGTGTTAACCCAAGCAATACAGTAGAAAAATTACCAGCTATTGAAAAGATAGTAAGAATTTCAATGAATTTTTTAAGATTATTTCAAAACTCTACTGGTTTGAAATCTGAATTCATATATTTTCAGTGCAATTGGTTTTCATCTCAATCTATTTGGACGATTACAAAAACTACAAGCACTACAACCACTGAGGAGCCAACAAGTTTTGTAGAACATTTTGATGAAGAATCCAATTCTGTCTTTTGGATTATAATATCCATAATAGTTGTTTTGATTATAATTATTGTTATCTCTATTCTCATATTCTGGTGTATTGAAAAGAAGAGAAGGAAAATTCAAATAGAAAGTGACTCTCCAGGACTGAGAACAGCTTCAAATGCGTCTGATATCTCTATAAGATCGAACTTCGATAAAGACAAAATGAAAGCAGCTAAAGGTACAACAGAGTTGAACAGCACAGTATCAAATATATCAATCAGGTCTCGAGTTTATGACAACAAAAGAAAAGATCAGTTCAATCATTTAAGCGTTTATGCGAATCAAAGCAGAGTAGGATCACAACTGTCCATCAGATCAGAAGCCAATCATAACAACGAAAATCCTCTAATGGTTTTAGCAACTGATAGTGGTGTAAGTCCAGAGGTTACTACCAGATCACAACTACTGTCAAATAACCCTCAAATGCTAAAAAGTGATTATATTAAAAAGTTAGACAAACACTAAACAACTTAAAAGGTTTCGATTAGGGCTAATATTAATATACAACAAAGATTAGCTTATCCTAAAATTTGTTAGTTTAAAACTTTGTAAAGTAAATTCAATAAGTTGATTGAAGGCAAAAATTGATTTGTAACTTACAAGTTTTATTTCCTCAATAAATTAGTCTTATTTTTCAATATTTTTTAATGGTTTAAAATATAAACTCATTTAAAAAGATTATATATCTTAAAAATAAATTACTAAAGTTTATAGAATTTAGTTCAAAACCACGATCATTTTCTCTTTCGTTTTGTTTTATCGTTGGGATCGTATTTACAAACTAAAAATAAAAGAATGGACAAATTGGTTATCAAAAATATCCAACTCGCGATCCAAACCCATAGCAAACAATTGTAATTTTGAAATTCATAGAGGTATGCCGGTAATAACCACTGCGCCTGGCTTAACAACCATACAACTAATATAACAATCGCTTCTTTTAAGGATAATCTTAAATATGGCCAAATCAAAGGCAAAAGACAGAAATACCAGAGAAAATACTGGGAAGTAATAACTTTGTTAAGCGTAACAAAAGCTGCCGTTTGGGCGAAAATCGCGAAAATTAAGTCTTGATTCTTATGTTTGCGACCAATACAGTAATGAAAGGCTGATGAAATCACAATTAATAATTGAGGAATGAATGCCAAATAAGCAAACATTTTCTGCTTTTGTTCATCGTTAGTGATATGATAGATATAGAAATAAGGGCTGAAGTTGTGTTGAGGATCTTTACGATGGAAGTGATATAACCAGCTCTCGTCCAAATACAACTGACCGTAACGGACATACGACCAATAAGTCGGCAAAACAAACCCAATCGCAGCTAAAGTGAAGAACTTTAGTTTCTTACCATTTGGTCTGAATGCTTTCCAAACTTTATTACTTTTAGTTAGAGCTAAATAAAAAGCCGGTAAATAAATAATGGGATACAGTTTGAAGTGAACTACAAATCCATATAAAAAGCCAGCGACCGGTAACTGTTTTTTGACTAGAAACAGGATGCTCAATAAGACTAAACAAGTGACTACTGATTCAGCGCTACCACGAGTTGATATGATGGCTGGCAATGGATTGTACAACCAAATGACAGCACATAATTTGGCTCTTTTTGTGTCGACATAATTGGTTGCGATGCCATAGATGAGTGCACCGCTCAATACATCCAATAATGAAAACAATATTTTTCCAAACTGTGAGAATAAATAGATATTTGGTAACATTAATATTGCTAGGAATGGTGTGTAACGGTATGTCTCGCGAAGGTACGGCGACATCCCCTTAGACACGTAATGTGCCCCATCGCTGAATATCGTGTAATCGATGTCTGTGTACTTAAGTGTTAGGACTTGATCTTGAAGTTCACTAAATACTATTAACAGCAATCTTATTATTAATGATATCAACAAATGTTGTGATATGTTATATGAATTTATGAATGAATTGACTTTTTTGAACATTTTGTCTTTGCTCACATTTAGTAAAATTAAGTTGAATAATACACAAACATGTGATATGAATTAGTGTTTTAGTATTGCTCTAAAAGGGGTCGCATTCAATTGATTGCAATAGTATTACTAAAGATGTCTCACGTATTGCAGGCATTTGTTTAAATCTAGACTTCAAACCTTTTTTTTGTTAATTGTTTTTTTAAATTGATATTTACATCAGCTATTTATTAACATATTATCTCTTAATTTATCATTGGGCTTAGTGATAAAATGTCCCAAATTAAAGGTATTACACGCCACTTATTTTGGTTTTGATTTTCCTCAAAACATGTGTTTTGTCACAAAACAATTCATTTTAATTTGTTCTTTCAATAGAGATGTCTTTAATTCAAATTGAAAGATATGACATTTGGCTCAATAAGTTGTTTAAGAAATTAGGTTTGATTGATGTCAAAAGTCTTCTATTAGATGATGCATTGGAAGACGAAGATTCGAGTGACGATTACTTGAAATCGTTGGATCCGAAGGACTGGAAAAATCAAGATCACTACAGAATCTTCGGCTTAGGACGTAAACGGTTCTTTACGACCGATGAAGAACTAAAGAAAGCTTGTATTTAAGCAAATATGAAAATGATTTAACGGTGATTTCAATTATGTTTTGATCTACTAATAGATCGCAAGAAAGTGTTAAAACATCATCCTGACAAGAGGTCTCCTGGAATTCAAGTCGATCTCGATATGGATTATTATTCTTGTATTACTAGAGGTTCGACAACCTGTATTTAATTGTTGATCAAATCCAACTATTTCTCAAATTTTTATCTCTTTCAATAGCTTTTGAAATATTAGGCGATCCTATAAAAAGACGGTCTTATGATAGCATTGATCCTACTTTTAATAACGAGATTCCATCTGTTAACGCTTATAATAAGTCGCACTTCTTTGAAGTATTTGATCCTATTTTCAAATTGAACTCTAGGTATTATCTATAACTCAAACTTGATCAATTGTAATCACTTTACTTGTTCCGATAGATGGTCAAACGTTCAACCTGTACCTGAATTAGGAAGTGAGTTTTCAGATAGATCAGTTGTAGAAAACTTTTATAGCTTTTGGTACAATTTCGATTCGTGGAGAGAATACTCTTATTTGGACGAAGAAGAGAAAGAAAAAGGAGAGAATAGAGAAGAGAGGCGTTGGATGGATAAAGAGAACAAAGCAGCTCGTGCTGAGAGGAAGAAAGAAGAAATGCAAAGAATTAGAGAACTTGTTGACAACGCTTATAAATGCGATCCTAGAATTACTAAATTCAAAGAGGAAGAAAAACGCAAAAAAGAAGAACAGAAACTCGCCAAACGACAAGCCATTGAAGCCAAACTTTTGGAAGAGGAACGACTCAAACGTGAAGCTGAAGAGAAACAGAGACTCATTCAACAGCAAAAAGATCAAGAAATTAAAGCTAAAAAAGATGAGGAAAGGAAACAAAAAGAAGCACTAAAGAAGCAGATAAGGAAAGAAAGAAAAAAATTGGAAGTTTTGTTTGAAAAGTTCAACTATTTTGCTAAAGAAGACGCACAAAAAATAGAAAACTTAAAAGAATTCGATAAAATAATTAAAATTTTTACTCTAGAAGAATTAGTTAAATTTAGAGAAGACTTTGAAAGTTTGGACTATGAGGAATCAAAGCGAGATTTTTTCTTCAAAGAAGTTGAAAAATTGAATTCAAAATTAGAGATGGAAAGAAATGAGCACATTTCTCAAAATAATAGTTCCGTTAATGGTCAGGCAAACAAATCTGGCTCTAAAAAAGTTTGGAGCTATGATGACATTCAGATTTTGATCAAAGCAGTCAAACTGTTTCCAGCCGGAACTAAGGATCGTTGGGCTGTAATCGCAAAGTATGTCAATGATAAAAGTACCAGTGGTCTCAGTAGGAATCATAGAGACGTTCTCGAAAAAGCTAAAGAGTTGCAAAATTCAGGTAATATATGTTAGGCCAGCAAGAATCTTAAACTCATTATTGATATGATTGCAAATCAGGTCAATCCCAATCATTGAAAGAAGAAGCAAATAAGAATGCCTACAGAAAACTCGAAGAATCACTACCGAGCAAAACTTGCGAAGAGTCAGCTCCGAGTCAGAGGTTTGACGGTATGTTAGAGCAGTTTTTAAGTATTGAGTTTGGTTTTAATAGCATTTTTGTTATTGATTGTTAGCTCCGAGCACTTATGTAGAACTGAATTCTGAACCTTGGAACAATGAAGAACAACAACTACTAGAACAGGCTATGAAAACATATCCATCTTCGTTAGGAAGTGAACGATGGGATCGTATCTCTGAATGTATACCAAATCGTTCGCGTACCGATTGTATTAAAAGATATAAATATTTAGTAGAGTTAGTGAAATCTAAAAACGCAGCCAAAACTGCAGCTCATAAAACAAAAAAGTAACATAATTTTGATTTAGTAAATCTATTTCATTGGTCAGCAATGGGATTTTCATTAACTAAATTCATTTTAATTCACTATATATTCAATGAATATAAATTGAAACAAATTTAGGCACAATTAAATTGAAGTTTATTTTGAAACTAAAATGCCATTAGATAACTATTACTGAATGCTTATGCGGTTAGTTTATAAAAATATCAATACTTGAAATACTACCAATCCTTCATATTTGTGTATTTATTTTTAAAGCTATGTAATAAAAGCTTTTCAAATAATTATAAATAATGGCTGTTATGAATACTTTTCAGATATAAAGTTTTAGTGACATTTACGCTTAGCTGCAGATGAACTTTGCTCTGCAGCAGCTTTCTGTGTACTTGAAGCTCGAGCTAGCTTACAATTCAAGTTTGAAAAATTACTATATAGTTGCTTGCAATTTGAATCTAAATGATTTACAGATAAGTTCTGTTGAAATTGCGTAAAATGCATTTTAATCATAAATGAGTTTAACTTGAAGTGCGATTGGCAAAAAAATACTTCAAGCTTGCTTTAAAATCGCTATAAAATAGAACTTTTTTCAGCTCAGTTGACATTTAATTCAAACAAGTTGAAGCCATAACTCATTCAAGCTGTAATTGAAGAAGCTCTCACTTAAAGGTATGCAGTATTGATTTCTCAATAAAAATCCACTCATTAATTAGCTAAGATTAGGCTAGATTATGCAGATCTCGTAACTTCAATCAAAATCTCATTATGTGGAAAGTTATCGTTCTTAAAGTCATTAATAGGTTTGAGATTTGCTTATTCTTTCTCATAATATCTTCAAGAGTTGACGAGAAAATAAGGATTAAGTGAATACATAAGTCCATAATAAGTATTAGAAAGAACAGAATCCGATAAGAATTAGTGAAGAATAGTGGGAAGCGAGAATATTGACTAACTCTATCTATTTTAAAGCTTAAGCCAATTGATGGCATTACTCTGTTGGAAAAAAGGTTAGAAGCTTTAAAGAGCAATAGTGATTTATCTGGCCTTTATTATCACATTATAAAAGGGCTTTGAGAATAGGCATATCTGACATCTACTGTGGAACCTTTTAGTGTAGAGTGAGATAGTTCTATTGCATTTTAAGTAAGATTTACTTTAGAATTGCAAATACTAAATATCGTTCTGTTTATACTGACTAATGATCTCATGGTTTGATTTTTATTTTTGATACAATTAATCGCAATCAATATTAAGATAAGATGACATTAATTAAAAGAGTCGTTGGAAATCGAAGAATCACTGAATTGGATGCATTTACTAAAGTTGACCACAATTTCACCAAAACTACAGCAACAGGAGGAACAGGTACGAACATCACATCAGTCCTCATCACTTAAACAATGATTTAATAATTATTTGATTTGAATTTAGTTTCAGTTATCAGCTATATATTGATCGCAATATTATTAGTATTTGAAATTTCATATTACACCAAATCGAGGGTTAAATTCATGTATTCAGTCGACACCGACTTTGACAGGTTCGAAAACTTTCGCAATTAATCATCTAAACATCTGTTGACTAACTTTCAATTATAACATTTAATAATCAGATCATTTCTCGAACTATTTATGCTTGAATGTTAAAAAAGTTAAATTTGAAACAAATGTTAACTAATTAATTATTTGTTCAATAGTAAATTGCAACTGAACGTTGATATAACAGTAGCGATGACGTGTGAAAGTATGCATTAATTCAACCTAAATTACCATCAATTCAATCTAATTTATATCTTGTTTGAATTAAGGCATTGGCGCCGATATAATGGACTCAACTAATCAAAACAATGCCTACACTTATGGCCGTTTGGTTGAAGAACCCACTTATTTCGACTTAACTCCTGGGCAGTTGTCTCAATGGAATGTAATCAGAGAAGTAAACAACTATTTACGTAATGAACACCATCTGCTTCAAGAGTTCTTATGGAAAACCGACGTTTTAACTCAAAAGAAATTCGGTCGTGATTTGCCTCCAAGAGAAATAGCACCAAAAGGTCCGCCCGATGCCTGTCGTCTTTATGGAACACTTGTTGTGAATAAAGTGTCGGGAAATTTTCACATAACAGTTGGTAAACATTTACCCATGCCTATCGGTCACGCGCACATCTCTTTGTTCACCAGCGAAAGAGGTTTATATCATCAATTCATTGTTGACAAATATTTTAAACTTTTCAAACTTATTGAATCATTTTTTGCTCAAATCTTGTAGATTATAACTTTACTCATCGCATCGAAAGATTTTCTTTTGGTGAATACTTACCCAGTGTTATAAATCCGTTAGAAGGAGAAGAAAAAATAACTCATTCGAGTAAAGCTTTTAGAAATGATCCGAAAAATTCAAATGATATAATCTTTTCTTTTGTGTCACACAACAGAAACTCATTTATACCAATACTATCTGAAAGTAGTTTCAACTGATGTTCAAACATCTGCGCTAAAACTGAAAACCTATCAATACACAACATCAGAGAGAGATAGAGTTATAGACCATTCATCAGGCAGTCATGGAATGCCTGGTATTTATTTCAAGTACGACATCGACGCCATTTGTGTCAAAGTGGTTGATGACAACGTTCCTCTTTGGAAGTTTCTGATACGTTTGTGTGCTATAGTTGGTGGCATTTTCGCCACTTCTGGTATTATCAACACAATAGCTAATGCAATTGTAGATGTGGTCACGTGTAAATACATACAAAGACTCAGTCAAGGCACCAGTTCGTCGGGCAATATGGACACTTCTGGCTTCCAAACGGTTCAAGACTTTTCCGTTCCGAGTGATAACATTTCTCTTCTCTATTCCGCACAACAGAATGGGAAACACTGATATTTAGTTATTTTTATTAATTTAATTATAATAAATATTTATTATTATTTGTAAATCGAGCTGTAATTTAAGTCAAATAAACTCAGTCAAGACAATGATTTTCTAATGATTTTCTAATGATTTTTTGATAACTTTTGGTAATCAAAAATGTATTTATGAGAAAATGCACATTTCACAACACTCTAATAGCCATTCTCAGTTTCGCTGATCTACTTCTTGGGTTTACGAGCACTTCTTCCTCAGTTGGAAGCATAACATGTTTATTTATTAGTTTCCACTTTTTAGTCATAACTTTATTCATTTCTTTTTCCGATGGGATTTCAAGAGAACTGTAGTGCTTTTGACCAAAAGCTTGATTGACTGGATCGTCAATATCCATACCGGTTAAATGCTTTTTTACAATTTTATCTTCAAGTGAGTGAAATGAGATGACAGCAATGACTCCACCATCAATTTTAGACAAATCTAATGTCTCGCTTTTCAACAGATCAGCATTTGTGCAACGCTTCAAATAATAGCGAACTTTTTCGAGACCATAATTGAGTTCATTGAGCTCGTTGTTGACAAATATTCTCAAAGCTTGAAATACTTTAGTAGCCGAATGCTGAGGCCGCCCTAGTTTGTCAAATGAAGGATTGTTGGCACTGATATTCGCGATCAAATTTGCCAATTCAGTGGTTGACGAAAGACTTTTCATCATAAAACGAGAATCAACAATAGCTTGGGCAAATTTTTGAGAATATCGTTCTTCGCCGTAAATTTTGAATATTTTGGCCAGATGCTCGGCGCTCAAAGTGTTGACTACATCTGCAGCCGTCGGCATCTCATCAAATCGTTGCCCATCCATTCGCATATCGAGAGGTCCATCACTACTAAGTGCAAAACCTCTTCGGCTATCATCAAATTGCATGGAAGACGCGCCCAAATCAAAGATCACACCATCGATGGACTGATAATCGATGTTATTCTTAGCCATCAGAGTCGGAAATTCACTGAATCGACCCAGAAGTGGTATAACTTTCTGTTTATTAGCCAAAAGTAATTTACTTTCAGACAAAATAACAGCATTTTGGTAAGCAATCGGATCCCTGTCTAAGGCATAGACTGTTATCTTCTTATTGGTAGCCAACAGATGTTTTGTGTGTCCACCCGAACCAAACGTCATATCAATAAATGTTTGGCCGTCTTTTGGTCGCAAAGCATTCAGTATTTCTCTGGCCATTACCGGAGTATGACTTAAATGAAGTGACTTGTCAACTGATTGTTTACTCACATTTTCGTTAATTGAACTAAAGTGACGCAACAATTGGTTCAATTGTGTTTTATTTGATTTAAATAATTGTCTACAAAAAGCCATCAAATAATTGAATGAAAGCATTTCGTCATAACACAGAATCACATGTTAGAATGTTTACATCTATTCAATAGGTGTTCTAAACAAAACATGTTTTCTTTGCAGTTGATCGCGAAGCTCAATTCATAAATTTATATTTTCTCAGTACATCACAATTATTTCAATTAAATTATTTTTTATTTAATGAACTTAACTCATTTGAAATGCTATTTCAAAAGTATATTATTTAATGTTTTGTCATTATCTGAACTGAAATATATTTTGGTTTGGATTGTGAATGCTTGAAAAATGTTCAAAAGAGTAATGCTTTTTCTAAACATTTTAATGTTATTTGATCTTAATTCATTTTTTTCTTAATCTCAATCAAAAACAGGTCAAGTTTCAGTTTCAATGGATCGCAAACAATTGTCTTTTGATGAAAACGAGAAAATTTTCAGAAAAGGTACTTGTTCTTGATTGACCCATGTTTTGATTGAGTACAAACTGAACGCTGACTATATTCAAAAGCCAATTGATCGTAAGTCCCGAGGACTACCCACAAAGTTTCCGATAGCGGGCGTCAAGAATGTGATTGTGGTCGCATCAGGAAAAGGAGGTGTTGGCAAGTCTTCAACGGCTGTCAATTTAGGATTCGCTTTAAAACACATAAATCAAGTATTAATTGAATCGAAATTAAAACTTTTGTATATTTAATGAACTTATTGTTAAAGAGTCACGAAATTGGCATTCTTGATGCTGACGTTTACGGGCCATCAATACCGCGAATGATGGCATTGACAGGTCAACCAGAGCTCAATAAACGTATGGTATGAATCATTACTTCGAGTCATTTATATTTATTTTATTCCTTTCTCTCAATCTATTAATTGCTCAGAGAATTTAATGAAACCACTAACAAACTATGGCATAAAATGTATGTCAATGGGATTTCTTGTTGATGAACAGTCAGCCATTGTGTGGAGAGGCCTTATGGTAATGTCTGCTATCGAAAAACTTCTTCGTCAAGTTTCATGGGGTCCATTAGACTATCTGGTGATAGACATGCCTCCGGGCACAGGTGATACTCAACTCTCAATTGCCCAAAATATACCAATAAACGGTGCGATAATAGTGACCACACCACAAGATATCGCGTTATTAGATGCGAGAAGAGGTGCTACTATGTTCCAGAAGACTAATGTTCCCGTTTTGGGTATTGTTCAGAATATGAGTGTTTTCGTTTGTGATAAATGTGGACATGAGTCGCATATATTTGGCAAGGATGGTGCCAAATCTCTAGCAGAAGAACTGAATATTGAAGTTTTAGGAGACATTCCGCTTGACATCAATATAAGAGAATGTTGTGATAGCGGACAACCTGTTGTTTTAACTCGTCCTCAAAGCAAATCTTCTCAAACTTATATAGAAATCGCTCGAAAAACTGTTGAAAAACTTGCAAAACATGAACAAAATAGAAACACAGTTTGAAATAATAATTTGAATTTGGATACAGAATTAAAAGTCAATTTATTGGACGAAAAACGGTTTTAAAAATTACAATAAAAGGAATGTTACATATTTAACATAGCATTTAGTGGATTAAAATAGTATAATATATCCCCTGATCACCAAATCCCGAACTCCGGGTTAAATATTTTATGTATAAATACATATCTCTTTAGAATCTAGAACTACAATAAAGAAAAAATTGCATTCGTTGCTGACATTAATCTCCTAATAGAGAAAATGTACTCAATTATTATTAAATTATCTTAATATTAATATAAATTATTAATAGTTTATCTGAAACGAATTTAATAAATATCGCACACACGCACAAAGAACACCATCAACTTTGTCAGAATCGGAAATAGCGATTGACTTGTTTGTAAATTTGAAATATAATTTATTTTATTCAACAACAGAAGTCAATCCGAAAAAATCAATTCAATTATATAATAAAAACTAGACTAGAATTTAGGCACTAATATCTGCTCGTGTACTCGTGATGCCAACGATTAAAATCAACATTATATATAATTAATTTTCCGTTTTCGAGACCAACCAATAAATACTTAAAATCAGCCAAAGCTAAAGATTTTATGCGATTCTGTTCTCCCTGAAAAGCAGTCGCTAGTTCTGTGGTGTTGAGCGCGTATAATGGCGTCAAATCAAAAGTACGCAATATTTTAACTACATTTGCATTTTCTGTCATTATTATGTATTCGCCGTCGCGTGTTGTCAGCAAAAGAGTAGAGTCTCTGTCTTTCGAGAACGAAAGATTGCCAATTTGTACGCACTTCATTAGTTTTCCGCGTAAGTTATATGAAAAAAGTAATCCATTCTGATTAAGTTGTCGGTCAGGCTTCGAGCCTCTCTTCTGGGCTGATCCTGGCTTAGAATCGCTATCGCTATCCTCACTATGTGGTATCGCTATTCCAACTATAAAACCCAATTCTCTACACATAACCAAATTATTGATAAGGTAGTCAGTCTCATCATAAGCTGAACAATAGTCAGTTGAAATATCACCAGATGCTAGACTTGATGTCTCGCATTTGGTCTCGCTCTTTGTTTCAGTTATCTGCCTTTTTATACTTTTCGATCCATCTTTTCCCAACATAGACGCCTCTAAGTTGGCTTCTAAACCAAGAAAAATTAAATGTTAAATCAAACTTCCCAATCCCAGCACAAAAAACATACCATTTATATCACCATTCGGCGCACTATCTGTTTGTTCGTCAGCTGCTTTTGATTCTGGATAACTCATGCTTCTCAATGTATTGATAGCACCTCTTCTTCTAATATCTATTTCTGTAATACATTCACCATGACTTGTAGTGTGTATAAGAATAGTATTGCGACTCGCACTAACTATGAGTCCCAACTCAGCGCTAATTAATAACGAAATAATAGTGGACTCGTGTCCCCAAAGAGTTAGTTTGGGCAATGGATTCGATAGGGTTGAGGCGCCATTACCTTCGATTTGTGCATATTTAGCATTCCAGGTCCACAAAAGTACAGAACAGTCTTGACTACCGCTGGCAACGTAGAAATCTGCGGCAACATTGCATTCACTGCGAGCCAAACAGCTAACCATTCCTCTGTGTCCATATATTATTTGAGTGAGTTTTCCAGTCTCGGTTGAATAGACACGGAATGAATTGTCATAAAAGGGACACATTATAATATGTTTAGCATCAAGTGTAACGATATAATGACATTGTAATGAGCTGCACAAATTGGTTGTGTCTAACAGTTGGCGCTTCATACTAGAAGTCGGGGACACGAGTGCCACATCCATTGTGAATGGAGAAGTCGACTCTTTTGTGTTCCATTTATGGAGCGAATACTGTTGATGTGAATTAATCGTAACTATTGATGAAGCAGTGTTTGGTGTTGCGTTATGTGATGCACACGAAGCGATGTGAGTGACTGCTGCGTTGAACGGGAACTTGACAGACATACAGACTTCATCCATGACCGGTGAGAACATCAGTGGCGACACGTGCAATGCACTACTCCTTGGTGGGTGTGGTTCTGAGCTTAATTGACATGGAGTTTGACCAAAATGACGGATCTGTGATTCGATGGCTTCGCGTAGAGCTGGATCGGTCACACTGGACAGGTCTGTATTACCCTCATACGTCAGATAATAAACACATTCACAGCTCTGACAGCTTCAGGTCCTCTCTGTTTATAACCAAATATCAGATCAATCCATTGATGTAACTGACACGAAACCAAATCCGACTCCAACGCCATTCGATGCAATCGGATGAAATGTTCGGGTGATTCAGCCCATGGTGGCAGTTCGATGTCGTCCAAATTATGACTTCCATTCAAGATTTCAGGTAAATAGAAAAATTCAGGAATCAATTCTTTAACATTTTGCTGTCCACCCATTAGTGATGCGACCCATGAATCACGAATTGATGTGAAAAGTCGTGTCTCATCTTCAAGTCTGCCATCTTGTAACGCCATATATGTTGAATAGAAGGGCTGAAGTCTAATGAGCCATCCGAGTGTGAACGCAGCAGTTGAATAGTGAGTTCCATAATGAAAGGCTGGTACCAAATTGTTATCCCAAGTGTTATATCTTTCAATAAATTCTGCTCTTCTGTCACTATTAAGAGCACCGATGGGTTTAGATAAGTCTCGAAAGTTTGTTGGTTGAGCCAAATCGAGTTCACTACTTTCATAATTGGTTAGAATCCATGGAAACACTGGATATTGATTCAAATCTTGATACGTTCTGCCGGCGATTGTGTTCAAAAACATCAAGTACTCAAAATTACTGATTTCACGTTTTTGCCATTTCTGAGTCATATTCGAGGCCGCAAACAACTGCTTAGGAGACATAAGCGATGCTCTTCGGGATTGTGGAATTCCATACTTGACTCCAACACCAACAGGAGGCAAATATTTGATAACTTTCTTAACAGTTTCGAAATCGCTAAATGCAAACATGATTGAAGTTCTTTGAGCCAAAAATATTTCGATTGCATTTTGTTGCAACAAAAATCTTCGCGTAAATATCGCACGAATTTCATTGAGTGAAATCTTGCCGTTATATGTCAATAGATCGCAGTATCGCAGAACCATTAGATCTAAATCCTTAAACCCCTTGAATCCTTTAGATCCGATTCCACTCAATCCTTTCATAATGTTGTCTCCGCTATCACTTTTTCCTGATTTCTTCTCATTTTTGACGGAAGCACTCGATTCAATTTCACTACTGTGAGCTTCAAAAAACAGCTCATTCGCCGTTATTTGTAAAATGCCTTCGATTGCATATATGCCCCAAATTAGTGAACAGTCAATAGTGAACAAAACAGAACCACTGAATTCAGCGTTAGTTTCGGTTTCTTGAGTCGACTCCTCGCTCTCCCATAAAAACAATTCATTTTCGTCGTCTTCGTTTCGTTGCGAAGTATTGAGCGTTTGTTTTGGCAAAATTAATGGATTCGCCATCACCTCTTCGTTGCTCTTATCTTTAGGACTTACGTCTTTATCTGATTGTTCGCTAGGCTTTGATGAGCTCATTGTATTTCCATCAACTGCTACAGAAGATGAAGATCTCTTTACAATTTGAGAGTCATCTTTCCATTGATCCACACCAAAAGGATCACAAACGAATCGACGTTTCCTTCTGGCATCGTCTTCCCACGTGTCCAATTTGTAATACTTTTTGTACCCACGCTTCAAATTCTCTTTAAATCTGGTGTAGACCATCCAATCGCGTCTCTTTGCAGACAAGATAAGAGAATTAATAAGTGTTTCTTCATGTGTACGACTGGCATGAGTGTCACTACACGATTGAGTGAATGTTTCATGTTTTGAAACATCATCTGCTCTCAAACGATTCAAAATGAATTCTGCCTCCATTGCAACTCTAACAATATGGTCTTTCATTGCATGAGATAGAAGTCTTCCTTCGTTTATCAATTCAATGAAAGCCAATCCAGCATTCTTTTGAAGTGTGTTTTGCCACTCTTGAGAGCACAACAGCATAACTAACTCAACAGGACTTGCATTTGATCGACGGAAAGTGCGAACCGCTTCTTTACTCACTAGGTCTTGTCCATGAGAACCGAGAAGAGTCTTAGAGAGGAAAGTCGCGAAATCGCACATTATTTCTCTGAGAAGTGGGCAAACGCTTGAAAGTGTTGTTTCCAATTTCGACGTCAATTTTTCTCCAATATTCGAGTCGACATGTGTTTTGGGCAGTTCTATTGGTTTGATGATTTCCGATGGGTCTAAACTTCCGGCGTCCATGCTTTGATCGGTTGGAGACTGAACGCTATCGCTAGAAGTTTGAGAACTACGTCGACTCCCTTTTTGCATTTGAGAGGAATTTTTCGGCTCAATTATATCACGATATTTGGAAACCATCAGAACCGAAATGAAGTAAAGAGTGGCCAATGCCAGAAACTGTGATTGACGAGTGTCTGCGTCAGCATCTCTATAAATACACGCTCGCAATCGATTGACATCCATCTCTTGTAATAAACGTGTCGGATCTTTGATTGGCAAAGGTTGAAGTGGGATGAATGTGGAAACAGATTCTGAATCCGAACCGTCGGTCTTATAATTAGTGACTAAGTCACTGGAATCTGAAGAAAAATCAATACCAAACAGTTCAGCGGCCGCTGCAATACTTGTTCCAACGTTAAAGTTGTCCTTCAAATCAATCGATTCTGGATCATTTTCGTTCAATAGACCACTTTCAATATGTTTTTGAACAGTTAAACAGTTCTTGACGGCTACCGTACAGACCAGTCTCAAGCATTGTCTTAATATACCTCCTGCTGACATATTCTTTTCTGCTTCTAGTTCGCCAAAATTGATGTGAGTCGCAGCAAAACATAAAATATCGACCAAATTGACAAGTCTATAAAGCAATGAATTGGCCTGAGTTGCAGATAATCCTTCACCACCTGAAGCGACTGTTGTGGCGGCACCACTGCCTCCAGTGGCAGCTGCCAAAAGAGGAAGAAGTCCTCCCGCAGCTATTATTATATTATCGCTCAACTGAGAAACTAAGTGAATAGCATTAACGATATAAATCTGATTTTCTGAATGCTGCAGAATTTGATCCAATTGTGTAGTGCGTTGAGTACCGGACTCTGTCTTGTATTCTGAGCTTTGACTTCTCCACGCTTGAAGATCACATTCAACTGAGAAAAGCAAATCATTCAATAATTTCAAATGCAATTGACTCCAACGGAATTCAGGAATTCGAAAGGCAGGCGTTGCGGACACTTTTGGAGTTGGTTTTTGACCTAATATTAGCGAAGAATAAAACTCTTTCTGGGGATTACTTCGCCTATATCTTCGCGTCGGTGCGATATCAGGAACTTCAGTGGACAAATTGGGCTCAGTGTTGGGCAACTTTGATTCAGTATCATATGAACTAATAGTGCTGATGACGGCTTCTTGTCTTTCAGTGTTTTCGCCATCTTCTTCTTTATTATCTTCTGTAACATTATTGCTTTCATCAACTTTAGTAACTCCTTCGCCATCAACTTCTTTGGCACTATTATCACTAACAGAAGTTTCGCTAATTTTCAATCTATTACTATCGGATGGATGCGTTGCGATGGGCGGGTCTGCGCTTGATTCGCGGTCATCTTCGGGACGGGGATCATCTTCCGGACGGCCATCTTCTTCGTCATTATCTACTTGCTTAGTGACTTTCACTTCAGGTAATTTATTTTCTGAGGTTTGACTATTCGATAGCGAAACCTTTCGATTCGCTGAATAGTCCTCATTCGATTGTCCATTAAGTTCAGTCTTTTCGATCGACTCTTCTTTTATAGAATAGATTCCAGTGTTGGAGTCGCCGGACGTTTTTCTTTCAGCTTTGGATTCGTTGGTTTTAGTCTTATCTCTACCGAACTGTGCCATAAACTCATCGAGACTGACTTTGGCGTGAATGATGGCCAGAGTGTCGATCCATACTCTCCAACCTCCGTATTCATATTTAATAGCGTGATAGAGAAGTATACGAAAAATGGCCAATATTTGATCTCTAGTCACTTGATTCTTATCGTCAATCAAATTGATTAACCAGTGCTGCCAAACAGACATCTGCAAAACAAGTCGTCTATTTTCACGATTATTAACTAAAAGTTTCCATAAGTCACTAATAAATAGCCGCTTAATATTAGATTCGGTTTCTTCTTGATCAGTATTTTTGATGTCTTCCTTCTTTCCCTCTATTAATAAGGTTGCGATGACTTTAAGAATCATAGGATTTTCAATCCTAAGACTAGGATTGTTAGGAGAGGCGGCACGTATAGTTTCGATAGCAGTTTCAGTCAGGATTTCATGCAAAGCGTTGTACGTATCAATTTTTAAAGGCGTAAACTTAAGCAAATGTTCGCATAAAAGCATATATAGATTATGGGGTCCCATAACGTCTTGTTTTCGCTTCTGTGTACTTCGACTGAGAAAGTATCCCAACAGTTTGAGTGCTTGAATACGGATTTCTTCGTTCGTTGAATCGATTAATTTGAATACTGTTTTAACGCCATGTTTAGCATCGAAGGCAGGAATCATTGAGGCCGGATGTTCGCACATCACCGACTGAAGCATTTGCAGCACATCCAAAATGTTCTCATCTTCATTAACAGTTGTTAAGTAATTAAGAATAGCTTGAAGCTCGTCCAAGTGCACACCATTTCCTTTCAATATCAACTGTTTTATAAATAGCAAAATGTATGAACGAATCGACAGTAGTTCACTTTTATTCGGCCTCAAACTCAGTTCTCGAGCCTTCACTTCAATGTTTTTCTCTTCTTGAAGCCAATAATAATATTTGAGCGAATGTAATAATTGCAAAACTGTCGAAATACGTCTCACTTCACTAAATATTATTCCATTACAAACACTATTCGTAGTATTATTCGCAGAGTTGCCATTAGTACCACTCAAGAACTCAGTCGCCAAATAACAATAGAGTCTCAGCTGTAACTTTGAGTCAACATAAATCCAAAGCGAACAATTAAACAAAATACTGTCCATCAGTTGTTTCAGTAGTAATGAATCAGCACCAGATGAGGCACTAATCAATGTTTTAGTCAAATTCAACAAAATTTCAAGAGTTTCTTCATTTATCAGTAGTCGCGGGTTTTTAGCTAAAAGTGACGAAATTATTACAAAACCATGAGATTGGACCACCTCATTCCCGAACCATTGTGGAGAACTCTCTAATAAGTCACATATGAAACCGATTAGTGTCGAACAGGCCTCTGGATCGCACTTCTGAGTGAATCTGTGAAGAAGTGGGAGCAGTGCTCGTATTCCGCCAATCGACTGGAGAGTAGCACTGATTGACTGTGTCTTTATTGCAATAGTACTGCCCAATAGAGCCGCATGTGGTGAAGATGTGAAATAAGAGGTGTTTCCTTTCGGGGCTGATTGCAAGCAAAGTGTGTCGCCTTCGACCGCAACCGGTGTGTACAGACAAATAACAGCAGAGCTCAATTTTTCTTCGTATAACACTCGTTTCATGACCATTGGTAAATCCATTTGACTTTCGTTACTATAACGATATTGTCCGATATAAGAAGGTCCTAATCGGTGAATGGCACAGATTTGGCTTGGATTCAGTGCTTCGTGAAACAGATACACCGCAGATAACTGTCCACTTAACAGATGCGATTCGTTCAGGTCAGCCGTGCCACCAATGAAGCACTTATCGAACGTGTCATTAGTCTGGACTTGCCACGCCATCTCTGTGTTGGCCACCATCTGACCGTTCACATAGACCTTCACTTCAGCTCCTCTCCATTTTGTCACATAAGTGATCGCGCAGTGAAACCATTTAAATGGACTGAATTCATAAGGGATGCAGTGCTGAAATCCCTTTCCTTAATCTTCATCGAAGTTAAAACCAAACAATTGCCTGTAAAGTGTGCCGAATAGCCGACACCGGATTTACTGGTCCGAAAATAATACAAATATGGCTGTGAATTCGTTGGGTTGGGCTCCAAACGAAACCACGTTATAAAAGTCCATCCGTTCTGAGTCGGCCACTTCTGGATTGGAGGTAATGCTAGTACTGATCCACTAATACCTGGAAATGCGAACAATGCGTTCGGACGACTTCGCTGTAATAGGTTGGCGTTTCGTACATAATGCAGAAGTCGAGGGTCTTCTTCACTTTGCTTTAGTATAGCTCTCAGCTCTTTTACATCACAGCTATAAGAGGTCTGGAGATTAATTATCTCACGAATAAAATGCTTAATCAAGTTATCGAAATGGAATGTTTGGGTCAATGAATCTAAAAGCAGTCCTTTGGCTGCTTCTAAATTCAAAAGTGATTTCTTGAATACCGCTATTAAAACACTCAATATTTCTGCCACTAACTTCAGTGGCAACATTTTCAGATAATCGCGAAAAAATAATCTCAATGTTTGTGGACTACGAATCCTCTGTAAATCATCAGTTATTAATAAGTGTAGGATATAATCAGTCAAAGCGTTCGCGTCTTGACTGCTCTCTGGAGATGAAACGATTGACATTATTTTAGCGCAAAGCAGACCGAACTTCACTTCATCACAAATCGTTGGATTATTGATTACTTCCGCCAAATCGCTCGGTATTCCGACTGATGTCGGACTCTTTGATGGAGAGCTCAGTGAGGACTCATTCGCAACAACAGCTGATTCTTCGCTAATTTTAGATTCATTCGTACTCGTTTCGATTATCTCCGGTTCTTCTGACTTTTCGATTACTTTAAGAGAATCATCAGCTATCGCTTCATTTGTTTGATCGCATTCTTTCGACTTTGTATCCAATGAATCTTCCGATTCAATGGTTTCTACACTTTCCTCAGCCATCTCTGAAGGATTGTTCTCCTCCTCAACATTACTTTTGCTTTCAATCGGTTCTTCGATTTTATCATTTGATTCACTGATCGACTCATTCCCATCATTATTAACCAATTCTTCTAATTTTTTATCATCAGATTCGTCTTCGTTATGAATATTTTCTTCAATGATGACTTGTTGTGCACCGCCCGGTCGTGAAGACGGCATTTCATAACTTTTACCTTCATTAGAGTTCAGTTCAGAAGTTTCGGTCAATTGATTATCACTTTGACTAATATTTTCATTACTTTCATTACTATCTAATAGTTGTTCAGCCGATTGATCGCTAATAACAGTTTCGTCAATACACTCTTCGTTCTCATTCTCTTCAGTTGTCTTCTCTTCGATCACATTATCAACACTTTTAGAATCATTATTGACATCTTCAGTGATGACACCTTTACTCAAATTGTCATTAATCGTATTATTATTAGTATTGTTTAAATTATTATCGCTTTTATCCTGATTTTGAGCATTAATATCGTTATTAATACTGTTTTGTCCACCATTTGGTTGCACTTCATTTGAGCTCATTTCCTATTAAAACAATTATCAAAAATTCAAACATAAAATTACATTCAAATCAATTCTTAATTTTGTTGATACTTTGATCAATCAAATGATAGATTACTTACAATTTGAAATTTAACTGAATATAGAAATAATGGGCGGATAATATCAATTGAATGAGTTGTAAATACAATAGCATTTGTATGTATTATATATTATATAATAGCAATAGTAATGGCATCGAAAAAATCATTTAATATTACATACAGTATGGACGCAATGCTTGGACTGCAATGTATCGTATGCTGTGTTTACTTATGTATTTACACATCACTATCATAGCAAATATGTTAAATAGACTTACAGCTTCACTTCGTCAATATTACGTTGACCTAATTCATTCAAATAACTCAGTTTTTCACTCATTTTATTAAACCTTTTTCAAAATTAATTTTTAAAATATTTTTTTTGTCGGACTTTTGATGCATAACAACTTTTTAATTGTCTGGATTGAATACTTTTAATTATGGAGTTTGAGGTTGACTTGATATTTGATGATTTGTCGGTAGTACTATTTTTAAGCGAGGTTTATTCAAATTGCATGCATTAAACAGCTTTTCTCACGTACTTATAAATAGTTATTAAATGAAAAGCAGAGACTGAAACGAAAACTTCGAGGTTTAATAAAACTTTGAATTTATTTTTTGTGAAATAATTTGAATTAAAAAGTCGTAAAGGAATTTTGCAGCGTTAACATTACTCAATCAACTATTTATAGTTATGTACATTAACTATGATTTGCAGATTTGCTATTATCGTCTAGTTTTCACAATAAAGTTAAAGCATTACATTAGTTGACAGGACTTATAAGTCGCTTTGAAATTATATCCAAACTAAATTATTAGTTCTTAATGGGTTTAACTTAAATCCAGTTCTTTCATTTCGACTTTAATAAAAAGAAACGAATGAAAAACTATTTTTAGTTTGACAACTTTGTCTATTTGGCTTATTAGTTAATGCAATGCATTATTGATGCTTTAAATTGAATATGACCACAATGAATGCTGAATTTTTCATGTTTTTCATGTACGTCATTAGACAAATTCAATTAGAACTTGTTCTACGGATTGAGTCGCGACTAAAAAACATTTTATTCTGTCTTGGGTATTTTATGCCGTTAAGAGAATTTCTGTTTGTGCTTTAAACTTTAGGTCTATCTATAAAGGTTAAAATAGTAACTAAACATGTGCAATGTTATCAGACGTGATCGCCCGCCTCTGTTGAATATAGCTGAAGATGCAACTTAGGACAGCCTAATTGATATCAATTCTAGTCCTATATATCAGAAAATTCATCAAAAGATATAAAAACCGCCGAATCGCATAGAAATTCATTAGGATCAGATCCCTCTCAGTTGTGATTCTGGAATACCATTTCGAGGACACAGCTTCAGTCCTGTTGCCATTTCTACTTTGTAATTATCAAAAAATCACAAATAGTGTAAATATTAATAATACTGATTCTTAGATAGTTCTACTCATACTTTATTATAAAGTTACTTATACTTTATTACAAGATTAGCCTTTGTATTAAATGTACATAATCTCCAACAAAAAACTTTAATTTCTTAAGATTTGTCATTAAAATATTCGGGAAAATATTCATAAATTAATTACTGAATAATTGCAATAAACATATATTAATATCAGAATAGCAGTGTATTTTATGAAAAATTAAATTTATTTCGTACAACACAACATCCGGAGAAAAACAGCTTAAATTAACTTTGATTGTGCCAAACAATAGATTGACACGTAGCACGTCTTTGCTTCCAAAACATTCACTTCCAACGTCTTTACTTCCAATACCTCTACGTCCAATGACTTTAAATACAGTTAGTTCCAAAATACTCAATGGAAACTTCAATGAGATATTCCGCATTATGTGCAAACCGGACAGAATTTAATAGAGTACACCACAAATCATTTCAATTTAATAAGATTTAGTACAATTTAGTGCGATTTAATGAATTACACATCTCACAAGGATTCAATGTTATTTACTAGAGTCCATCTCAATCAAGTAAAATTCAATAATACAGTTATTTTCACATCAAACCTGTTCAATTCTGTTGATTTCAGTTTGAATTTATTTTAAAGTTTTCATTGAATATTTTGAAACTAACTATATTTAAAGTCGTTGGACGTAAAGACGCATTGGACGTAAAGACGTTGGAAGTAATGTGCTGGAAATAAAGACGTTGAAAGTAAATGTTTTGGAAGCAAAGACGTGGAACCAGATTGACAAACGTCTAACTTCTAAATTTGATGTCATCAAATCATATTGCGCTCAGAGATTAACAGAAAAGTTAGACGTGGTTGCATGCTTTACATTTTAATAATTGTAGTAGTATTTTACTTTAATAAAGGAGTTAGTCAGAAATATATATGCATTCCGTCTAATCGCCTACCAAGCCAATATGGGTATCAAATTAAAGCTTATGAAGAATATAATTGAAAGAAAAGAGAAATTTTCAAAAATATGAAGGTAAAGAGGAGATATGAATTTTAAAATATATTTAATATTAAGAATTATTAATTACATTCAGAAAGCACATTAGCATTATCCAGGGAACACTACGTGGACGTGAGCTTGTTCCCCACCTCAGATTTATAAAGTGGCTATAGGTGCCCCACTCATTTTTTAGTGTGGTTTGTTCCACTCATCTCATATTTTTATAATGGTTAGAGGTGCTCCACTCATTTTTACTGTAATTTGTTCCACCCATATCAGGCTTTTATGGTGGTTAGAGATGTCCCACTTAGTCTGAGTCTGCATCAGTGCTTTCCAGGACTAAGCAGAGATCGTCCAGCGATGCTGCTGGTTCTAAAACCTCGGGTACATGCCTGCTATGCCTAAGGTACCATAGAACCGTCATACTGTGCGCCCAGCACCTAACCTCATCCTCAATAACCATTGTCTCTACAACCATACCTATATCAGCTTTACAATCCCTCTCTAAGGCTAAAAGGAACCTCTTAGAATCTTCGAGTGACCCTAAATCAGAACAATAACTAACCTTCGTTTACTGATTATGAATATCCATAATACTAGTAACTACATCACTACTTTTCTTAAGAAAATCCTTAATCCTCGACATCTTTATATCATGTTCAACCAATAAAGGATCCTTCCCCTTCACATACATTTTTCTTTCTCTTGAAAAATTTCAAACAGTTTGGCCCTCAACCAACCTAGAAACTAATCTTGAAATTTTATAATCTAAACCACGAAATCCTCTATTAATACAATATTTATAAATCCTTGAATCTAACCCATGAATTGAATTATTTTCTCCATGTGAAGAAACAAAAGACCTGATTACGAATTCCTTTTTCCCGGTCAAAACCTAAAAGTAACTTAGCTAGACAGCTAAGATTCTGAGTTTTCTGTTTCGGCCTTTGACCTGAAGAATTAGACTTATAGGAACCACTATGCCCACAAAGAGACTAACAGAAGAAATAACCTATTTCTAATGGCAACTTAGAATTTGGACGACGGTAAATTTCCTTCTCAACCTTACGACTATCATCTATTGTAAAAATTGGACAACTGTTAGAATCGAAGTAGGCCACATATACTTCTGCAAACTCATCCTAAGTATTAAAAATTGCACCTTCTATGATACAAGACATGATTAAGAAAAACCGATGATAGGATGCAAGAACTGGAAACAAGAGTCTGGAACTGACGCAAGACTAGAGTTGATGCAGGACTAGAATCAATAGGACTGATGCAGTGCAGTCGACAGTAACGGTATTGGATGCGGTAAATGCAGCAGAAATAGTAGCAACAAAACTAAGAAAAGGGTTTTTTACCTCTTTAATGATGTCGTGCTGATGTGCAGATGTCGTTGACGACAATAAGAATTTGAAACTTGTTTTTTCAAATTTGAATGCAACTAAATGAGTTTAGACAGTAAAATAAAATTTAAACTAACGGTAAATAAGAAACTGTAAGCAAGTAGTTGTAAACAAAAGTTAAACTGAGAGCAAAAAAACGATATACAACAGTTAATACTCATACATGTGCACATGTATATATGAAATAAAATTAGCCTAATTATTAAATCACTTTTAAGTAACTGTTTTATTAGTTTTGATGTTTTTATTAATTAAAAATGAAGTCATATGAAATGTAATATGTTTGCAACAATCGATTATTAATATGAATTATCATGCTGTAATTAATTGCATTCACAGTATAATTGAACTAGAGTCATGAGAAGTGAAAACAAGTCGAAGTTATGTTCAATTTGTGTGCGGCACATGAATGAGCACTATATTAAGAAGCACCACATAAATGGGCATGATTACAATTTATCTATAAAAGATGTTAACTGCATTATAGACATTATAGAGATCAATTATCAAGCCTATGCTTATTGATAAAATGTTTCGGATATACTTTTAAAAGTATCCGAAGTGATATGGAGCTGACTCATGTATACTTTGATAACACATGACCTCAGAAACTCTAATATAAATTTTTAGGTAACGAGGTCTCCTGGCTCAGATGCTATAGCACATTACATGTTAAGCGCATCATGACAATCTCCACTTTTCTTCATTAATGTTTAAAGGGCCCATACAGCCAATTTTGAAGATAAAAATATTCTCAACATTCGCGCAAAATTTGGTTGGTCTAGCTCAATTAGTTCTCGAGATGTATTTGAGAAAATATTTTCATTACAAGCTTTATACAATGTGACAATTAGTAATATAAAAAAGGTTTTATAGCTAGACTGACCAGACATCCAGTTATGGACTGGGTTGTCCAATTTTTCGGGTCTCTCAACACTGTCCAACGCAGGGTAAGAACTGGATGTAGAAAAGTTCATTTATCAAGATCGAGAAAAATTTTCGGGAACAAGCAGTAAATCATTGAATCAATTGTAGTAAAGCACTGGAAATTATCACAATATCTTTTAAAGTGCTGTAGAATATCATTATATTTTTATTATTGTTTGATTTGAAATTTCAACAGAAACTTGACTATTTCATAAAATTTTATTATAAGATATTAAGCATACGATTTAATACATCGATGAAGCAGTTTTTAGTGCAAAATATCATTGAATTTATAATTGATTTCTTCATTCATTTATCAGACAAATCCATTAGTTGTTTTTCAACCGAAATATGTTTTAACCCTGTACTTCCAACCCCTAAAGAGAGAGATTATAACCCTCGGCTGCGGTGGCCGCTTGATTTATTTTCGATTATAAGTTTATGTAATCCAAAAAATTATTATAAAATCGATGTATGTTTAGCAAATAGTACTTAACATGCATTAAAGTAAGAAACATTTTACATAAACAACATTCGAGTGCTTTTTACATGTATTGCGATCACATTTAGTACAACATTAAAAGATACAGCGTTCTCTTGTATAAAGATACAATCTTCCAATTAACTATGGACCGTTGGTTAAATGACCGTAAAAATTTACTAGTTAATCATATTTTGATGAAATTTTTTTTACACAAACTAGCATAACATCAAAGTTGTTTTATACCATTAATTCTCAAAAACGACCTCTATATTTAAGAAAAAAATTATTCAAAAATGCCTATTTTTCCCATAGAAACGCATATAATATAATATAAAAAATATTTTATTATTGAAATTAATTTTAACAAATTTTAAAAAAATTTATAAAATAAGAAATTTGAAATTAATTAAAAATAGCTCTGGCCAAAATTAGGTGATGCCTCAATTCACCAAATATTACATAGGAATTTAAAATTAATAATGAAATCAAATTGAAGTTATAATTAAAAATCAAAAGAATTTTAGGCAATTTTGGAAATCACTATTATTCTCGACAAATATTTCAATTCAACTGAACCTATAAACAAATTTTAATGATAGATTTTCACTAAGATTCAAGTAAAAAAGTATATAAAATCATGGAAAAATTTAAAGTACCAACTAAATTTGATATAGTTCCTTATTCTTTAGTTCGATTTTGATTTCAGAAATATTGTTTGTGAATAATCATGGAAGGAATAATTTTAAAAAAGAAATTTTGAAAAATTCATCCTGATAAAATTTTTTATAACTCATATTTAATAACTTAAAAACTATAAAGTGTATTTGAAATTTTTCAGTTCCATTTTGTAAAGTTTGGAAAATGAATCGATATGTGTTTCAGGAAAATTTTGAAAAATTATTAACTTGATTATGATAGCTTGTTAAGCAATAATGCAATCAATATAATAAAGTTTGGGAAATTTATAGTTTAGAGCTTATGGGAAAAGTAACGTAGAAATCAAACGGCGATTAAGTAAGAATAATTATTATATTGATTGCATTGATGCTTAACAAGCTACCATCATCAAATAAATAATTTTTCACAAATTTTCTAAAACACGTATCGATTCATTTTCCAAACTTTACTAAATGGAATTGAAAAATTTCAAATACACCTTATACATTTAAGCTATAAAACATGTTGTAAAAATTTACCAGGATGAATTTTTGAAATTTTTTTTTTAAATTATTCCTTCCATGATTACTCACAAACAATATTTCTGAAATCAAAATCGTTTAAGTCTAATATAGTTTAAATGGGAAAAATTGGTCGTTTTCAATTGAAATTTTTTTATATTGAACCTTGATATTTTTCGAATTTAAATAAATTATTTAACTTCGTCATCATTAAAGTTTGTGCACGGAAAATTTTATCAGAATATGATTATCCAGTAAATTTTTATGATCATTTAATCAACGGTCCATAGTTAATTGGAAGATTGTATATCTTAAATATTATCCTCAATTTCTGTATCACAATCTTCATGAAAATTATTGCACAAAAATATCACTTTAAAGGCCATTTTGTACTCTGTTTAATATACAATAACGAATAAAAAGTTATGCTTAAAATATAAATAAGAGGTGCATGTAATTTTCTTCTGGGGCTGCAAACGTCTTTTCCGCTGCTAGAGTAAAAAAGCGCATTCAAGAGATTTAAGTATATAGTTGTAGTTATAAAGTCACACTATTTCTTAAAAACTGTTTATTTATTTTAAACGTAATTATAGTCTTAATTAAGAGCCGGCCGACACGGACTGAGGGGTTAGAAGTTGAGGGTTAAAGTGAAATTCTTGAGTAATCAAATAGTGATAAAAGCTAATATGTTCTCAAAATAATAGATTACGTTCTGCGACCGAACTTTGATTCGACTCAGGTAAATAAGTTTTAGAGCTCGAGTCTGATTCGAAAGGACGATGCCCTAGTGATTCTTCCTTGAATGAATCAAGACAAAGTGGAGTTCCTAAATGACATTGGTCCCAGCTTCTCAGATGCAGTGAAGCTCATAATTATAAGACCACTAAATATTCTTTGAAATTTTTATGTTAATTTAATAGTTTTATCACAAACTTTTGTAGACATATTAATCCTATAGTATGCAATTAGTTGACAAAATTTGGCAACAATCAGGCGCCGGATTAGGGCTTAATCCGGAAAAATCTAGATTCTCGTATGTGCAAAATTATAAGACCGGTTGCTAGTAATGTGGATTTTATTGTTATTTTCAGTCAAAAAGTGCAATTCGAAGGACAATATTATAACTTTATATTATTTTTAGTCAGTTTTGATTCATTTTTATTTGAAAAATTATCTATAAATTATGCCGAAGGGCAAACAGCTAACGGAATATGAATGTGGCCAGATCGCGGCATTAAACGCTACGGGCATGTCCCAGAGAAAAATAGTGGTCAAAATCGGGAGATCTAAGACCGTTGTAACAAATTATTTAGCTGATGCCGAAAATTATGTGACAAAATGGCGATCTGGACACCCGAAAAAAGTTACACCGAGGGACCGGCGAGCCATTTTACGGGAAGCCAGCAACAACGGGAGCACTTCAACTAGAATTAAGGACATCCTCAACTTACCATATCATCCAGCAACAATAAAAAGGGTACTCAATGAATCTCCCAATCATAAATACACAAAAAGCGCGGAAAACCAACATTGAAACCCGTACATAAACAGGCCCGAATAGAATGGGCGAAATCCCATATGGAATTCGGGCAAAAATGGCGAAATATCATCTGGAGTGACGAAAAAAAGTTTAATCTCGACGGTCCAGACGGTATGCAATATTATTGGTCAGACCTCCGGGAAGAGCCCGAAATATTTTCGAAAAATGTTCATGGTGGTGGATCGGTAATGGTTTGGGCGGCCTTTAGTTGAACGGCACAACGGATATTGTATTTATTGATGGTCGACTGAATTCTTCAGGTTATCGTAAAGTTCTAGAAGATCATCTTTTACCGAAAGGTGCCGAAATCGGTGGCCAAGACTGGATTTTTTAGCAGGAAAATGCGGCGATACATACCGCGCGGGCCGTTTTAGAATGGTTGTCGGCCATCGGAGTCAATCAAATGAAGTGGCCAGCGAAAAGTCCGGACCTTAATCCGATTGAGAACCTTTGGGGTATTCTGGTCAGGCGGGTTTATGCGAATGGCCGCCAGTATAGTACCGTCGGGGAATTGAAGGCTGCAATCCGTGACGAGTGGTCAATAATTTTGTTAGAGACCCTTAGGAATCTAATTAATACTATGCCTAATAGGGTTTTTGATGTAATTTTTAAAAAAGGTGGCCATACAAAGTATTAATCATGAATAATTAACTAAAATTAAAAGTGGTCTTATAATTATGCACATATCGAATTTGGGTTTTTATTGGGTTACTCGGTAATCTGTGGGGTGATTGGCATAAATTTTTATATCCTAATCTATTGTTACGCAATAAAGATAAATACCAAAAATGGCTATTAAATCATTTGGTTAAATATAGAATTTTTAAGAATATTAGGTGGTCTTATAATTATGAGCTTTACTGTATGTATAAACTAATTTTTTTGTAGAACAATAAAATAAGTCTACTTTTGGAAACTTTGACTATTATGAATTTAATTTAATTGAATCTGATCAAAATTGAAAGTAGTTTGTGTGTTAATTTTTATGTCTAAGTCTGAAATGTATTGTTTGAATTTTAATAGTTTAGGCGTTCAAAAATTCATTACAAGAGAATGATCAATGTTTCTTTGACAGAAACCTTGTGTTCGAATAAAGTTTTGAGCAAAGATTAATGTTTAAAATATTTTTAAAATTCATCTACATAAAAAACGACTTAAAATATTATTGAAAGATTTTCATCTTTTAACTATGGCGCCCCAAAAGACCCAATCTGATCTTTGAATAAAAATATAGTTCACGGTTAGATCTTACAACTTCTTTGACTTTTTGTTTGGATCTTTTGGGGCGCCATATTTTTAAAAATTTTTGAAATTATTTTTTCATTATAAAATTTTAATCTCTGAATCAATAAGTTTTATATTTTGGTGGTAAACATTATTGATTATACTGATATTTTTAGTGAAAAAAAATTCAAAAATCTTCAACGGTTTTCTTGTAATTGAATTTTGAATTTTTTAGCTTTGAAAATTTCTAGAATATTTAATATAGATTGGAGCTCAAGGTCTTAAGCAGAAACTATCATTAATTTTAGCCTCTTTATCAGTATAAAAAATTATCTACAAAATCAAAGGTTGGGGCCGAGGTCTATAGGGCCGCGGAACTCTCCTTTGGTATCAAACGAAAGGCAATTAAAAGTGGAACCGAGATTTGAAAGAATTTTTGAAGTCTAAGATGACTGACACGAGTTATAGCCTTCGGAACATTATTATAAAAGCTATTTTTGTATTTTTAGGCGTAAAACTCGTTCAAAAATACTTTATTGTATTATTTGAATCATATTAACTTAAAATTTAATTGAATCTGAAATAGAAAAGGCATATGAAAAATACTATATTTACGTTTTAGTAGATGCAGTGAAAATCGGTGTTGAGGTAATAGTCGGGGACTGTTGGCAATGCAAAATATGGCCTAAGAACCGTCAGGCGCTGTTCATACATAACGGCGGTTCTTTGGTTTCTCGGGTTCGGCAGGTACGAGCCTGAGATTCCAGAATCCGCAGTCTCGCTGAACGAGGTCTGCGTGGTTTTGGAAAGCACTGACGAGGACTCGACTTGATTTTACTTTTACATGGATTTATTTACATATTTTTATATATTATTTATTTATTTACCATTTTATATATACACTATTTTATTCATATACTTTTTCTTTTTATCTTCACATATTTCTCGTTGATATATATTTACTAGCTATATTTTAACCCTTTTTTGTGCAAAAGAACTAACAAAATGCGCATATTAATATTTTACCATTTATTTAGCCATATCTTGTGTCAGCCATCTCGGATTTCAAAAATTCTTTCAAAACCTGATTCTACTATTCATTACCTTTCGTTTGATACCAAATTTGTCTTGGTTCATTTAAGGATGATTTGGGCATTGTCGTTTAAAAAAAGCAAAAAATTCGATTAATCTTTCATTGGAAATAGAGAATATGAACAAAACTTGCCAACTTATTGAAAACTCGAGAGCAGCTTTGAAGAAGGTTTCAATGTACTAATCAAGAATATATTGAAAATCGCTTTTAAGCTGTAAAAAGATACAATTAAGTAATGAAAAAGGAGTTAATTAAATACTGAAAAATTTTCCTATTTTGAAATTGAATAATAATTTATTTGTAGAATACCACGATGTATAAGTTGAAGATTTAATTACAGATGAATCTGTATAGAAAGATTTTACCCTTTATGTTCGAGTGTAATTATGCGACACGAATTAGAGAGAAATCACGGAAGAAATGAATGAGACTCAAACCTCAAAGCATAAGATTATTTACATTCCATTGGGTTATTATTAAGTTGTTTCATAAAGGTTTGCGTAGATAAAAATTTATTTTCCTAGACTTGTATAAAAGATGTTTCAATGAAAATATAATATAATTATATTGGGGAATCCGGGCTAATGGGTGTAAAGGGATTCTCGATCCCCACCCTCAAATGTTGGTTCCCTGCCATCATTGGATTCAGTTCTCTGGGCTGAACGTTTTGATGCCACACATGACCACTTCCAACCCGAACCTAACCACTTCCGGTCACCTAGGCCTGACCCCCTCGAAAATGGATAAACCTGGCTTTACCAAGTTTTAACCCAAACCAAACCTGATTTGAACTAATATATAATAGGTTAGGTCGCGAAGGGACCTAACCAATTCTCCCTTAGTTTATATCAGGTTCGTTTGGGTTATCACTCGAGAAATCTAGGTTACGAGGTAATAAACCAAACAAAGATGGATATCTCGAAAACTATTTGTGATAATTAATCAAATGAGGTATCAAAATGCTCAGCTCGATATCTTGAATTCAATTATATATTACTTCGTGGAGATAACCACTACCATCGGGAGTTGGTCAGAAGTGGCCAGGTTCCTGTCAGAAGTGGTCAAGTATAGTATCTAAATGTTCAAATCGACGAACTGAATCTATTTATGTGTCACACTTGGGGGTAGGGATTGGGAACCCCCTTAGACCCATTAGCCAGGATTGACCCCTCTGATCTCTGCGAAAGTTTGTACAAACTCACCCAAGTTTCATCTAAAACAACAATCGGTTTTAATAGGTAACTATAACGGTTCATTCGCTTAAAATTAATATCAACAACTAGGCATCGAAGTTCCATTTGCTCTTCAGTTAATGCATGGGGTACCCGTTTACCTAACTTCTTAACCAAATACAAAATTTTCCTCTGCATTCTGTGTACAGTTGTATTGGAAAGTTCCATTTTGAAGGCAAGCTTCCTCACAGACTAATTTTTAAGTTCACAATATAGTTATTTTAATCGCTCAAGTTGTTCATCAGTTCTAAAGGAAAATGGTCTACCGTGTATCGGAGCAGTTTCAGTGCTTGTCCTACCTCTACGAAATTCCGTGAGCCAATGTTCAACTGTTCTAAGGGCATAAACCCATGACCCTAATATATTCTTTAGCTGATAATGAATGGTTCAATAGTATACTCCTTTTTGTATTAAAATTTATAAATTTATTTACAAGTGGACGGAGCTTTGTAAAAATCAGGGGAGTAGTTAAGTTGATGGTACTCAATGAGACAAATTGATTAATGCAAAATTTATTAAGCCTCGCCTACTGGTTCAAGAAATACACCTTTTTAATATTATATTTTGTTAATTTATTTGTAAGTGGGCGTGGCTTAATAAATTTCGCTCCTATCAATTTGTCTTATCGAGTACTATCTATTTGACTTCTCTGATTTTTATAGTGGTTCCGCCCCTTTAGTAGCACTCTACCAATCATTACATTATATTCCTCTTGATCAACGAATTGTAAGAAAATTCTTTAACTTGTATGTGATCTGCTATTAATTTGGAGATAATCAAGAATTGTAACTTTAATTTTAATAATCTAGAGTTTTTGTATTCGATTTTCTCGTCACTATGTTAAAGTACATTTGAGCTAATCTTTAAAGCCTACTCGCACACTAGTACTTAAGTCCGATTTAAGATTAAACTAGGTTTTCCTATGCATACTCAAAATTGAAACGTAGTTTAAACTTAAACCGGATTTAAATACTAGTGTGCATACTGGCCTAAGATTTTTTTAAATGTTAAGGAAATTCAGTTAAAATTTCAAAGCCTTTCATTTTATTTTGAGTAAATAGTAAGATAAAAATGATTTGCAAGTCTATAGACTTACCAAAGATTAGTCTTTTCAACTTCAATAAAATGAATGTTTAAGTTGGACCAGAAATTGCATGATCTTAAGTCTCATGAACAAACAGACTATGTGAACATTCGATTAAAAACTTGATAAAAGTTTTTAAAACTTTTGAAACGCTGGTTAGGGGTCAATGCATTTGACAATAAGCAACGTAATTGTTGTTAAGTATTATAAACATCTGGAATCAAAATAAACTGAGATCTGAACTAAAAGCAATGGACTTAATTAAATGTAAATAAAATTGTTCTTAAAATAGTAAACAAAAATATTTGATAACTTTATTAGTTATTGAATGAAGTGATTTAATCTACCAATCGAACAAAACAATGACAGCAATCGATGACATCGAAGACATCGGAAAAACAGAAGTGAACGTCCGCTCAGTCCGTAATGAAATAATCGCTAGAGTGAGAAAAAAGTCGTTAAGAAGTCATCGAAACAATGATAATAACGACTCGAATAATACTAACGAAGAAGTGAATGACTTATCGATTGATAGTTTTATTCCTGAGAGATATAAGGTTTATATAAAGACGTGGGGCTGTACTCACAATACTAGTGATTCCGAATACATGGCTGGACTTCTCACTAGAAATGGATATCAATTGGTTTCTGACCAAAAAAGCGCTCATTTATTGCTTTTGAATTCATGTACTGTTAAGAATCCGAGTGAAGACCACTTCAGAAATGAGGTCATCAAAGGATTAGAAGATGGCAAGCATGTCGTGGTCTCGGGATGTGTTCCTCAGTCAGCGCCAAAAATGGATTATATTAATAGATTGAGTATTATTGGTGTTCAACAGATCGATCGAGTAGTTGAAGTGGTTGAACAAACATTAAAAGGAAATACTGTTCGGCTTTTGAGCGTCAAAAAAGATGGCAAACGAAAGACCGGCGGATCGTCCCTTCATATGCCAAAAGTGCGCAGAAATCCTTTGATTGAAATCATTGCCATCAATACGGGATGTCTTAATGAATGTACTTATTGTAAGACAAAGCACGCGAGAGGAGTATTAGGCAGTTACACGATCGATGATATTGTGATGAGAGCTCGACAATCGTTCAAAGAAGGAGTTAAAGAGATTTGGCTAACAAGTGAAGACACCGGCGCTTATGGTCGAGACATTGGAACTAATCTTCCGGAACTTTTGTATGCATTAATACCTGTTATACCAAATGACTGTATGCTTAGAATAGGTATAATTGAAGAACTGATTCAACTGAAGACTTAACTCATGATTTTTGAACCTGAGTTTGCTTGAATTACTGTCGTATATGAAGAACTGACTTCAGGCTCGGCCAACACTCAAAAGAAAGCTTTGTTTGAAAACCGAACGAGGTGTTCAATGAAGGCCCAGAGTGTAGCCCTAGTATCTGAGAATATTTTTGTACCATCTCTCATACCTTTGAATGCCAGTTAGCCCTCAAATAGTAGGTGCATAAGTATTCACTCTAAAAGTCGTGTTCGTATACGGCAGTTACTCTACTAAGTCTTCAGTTGAAAACAGTATGATTTAAATTCGTAAAAACTTTGAAAGTTTTGCACTTGAAAAAAGATAAACTTGAGTCAAATGATAGAGCTAAGTAATGCATTTTGTGTCAGGTATGACTAATCCTCCATATATCTTGGAGCATTTGGAATCGATGGCAGATATATTATCTCATCCACGCATCTATTCCTTCCTTCATATACCTGTTCAGGCGGGCAGTGATTCAGTTTTGGGTGATATGAAAAGAGAGTATTGTATTGAAGACTTCAATCACATCGTAGACTTTCTTAAATCAAAGCAAGTCACTCTAAACCTTTAATAAGAACAATATAATACTAATATTTATTATTTGTTAATAAACTGTTTAATAGAGTGCCTGGAGTAACAATAGCCACAGACATAATTTGCGGGTTTCCCACTGAGACTGAGACTGATTTTGATGAAACTTTGAAACTTGTAGACAAACATAAGTTTCCTGTTTTATTCATAAATCAATTCTATCCAAGACCTGGAACCCCAGCTGCAAAAATGAAAAGGGTGCCCACTCACGAGGTATTGTATTGGAAAAGTCAAAAATATAGAATGTGTACGAGGATATTATGACCGAACTTACAACTCACTCATTGATCATTCAAATCATTTCATATAGAAGCCAAAATTTAATTTAAAGTCCACTTAGAAAGAGCAATTTAAATTTTATTTATCACTTTATACGTCTTATTCATATTGAAATTAACTCTAGTCAAAGTGAATTGAACTTTCATGAAAAATAACTGAAGATATATCTAGAATTAAGTTTTTTTAAGTCAGAAGTTTTATTTGATCATCTCTACGCATAGATATTTTTGACATTTCTGGCTTCATTATATGAAAAGAAGAACTGATTCTGATCGTTTTTTTAATATATTGTCCTAATTATTATTTTGTCTCTATTGAAACTGAAGGTGAAGCGAAGAAGTAAAGCATTGAGTGAATTGTTTGCGTCTTATAAACCATACGAGAACAGGATCGGAAGAAAAGAGACTATTCTAGTGACTGAGGAATCGCACGATAAACTGCATTATGTGGGACATAATAAGTTTTATGAACAAATATTAGTGCCCAAAGATATAAAATACTTGGGTAAAATGATCAAAGTCGAGATTACTAGTTCGGGCAAACATTTTATGGTGGGTTCGCCCGTCAGCGACAAACTCATCATTTTCAATACTTTTCTATCTTTTATCAAACGACAAAAACTTAACTTTAGATCTGTTTGGATTGGTTCGTGTTGTATCGTTTTATGCTCTTCTTTGATAATTAAAGTCTTGCGTCGGCTTTGAATTAATTTAATTGAATTACATTTAGATTTAATACTTTGAAAATGAATAAAAATGATTAAATATAATGGAAAAAGGAATGAATATTAATGATAAGCACCCCCATGCTTGAAGTGCAACATTTGATTAAGGTTTCTGTAAACAAGTCAAAGATAGCAAATTGATATTTGATCGAAATTTTTACTCAAAACATAACTTGCATATATTCTGCATTTGGAAAATAGGTAACTATTATAATAATAGTATTTGATAACTGTATTAAATGGTTTTTTAAATAACTAAATGACTAGCATATAATAGTATTAATAGTTTAAATGTGAAAATTTCATAAGAATTAACACAAAAGCAAATTAGTTTTGAAAAGAGTTGAAAAATACACTTAATATGTCTTTATGTGTATTGTATATACAAATGTGAGGCACAGGAGGTTTGACTTTAAAAACCAAATAGTGGTGAAGAAGTTTTCAAAAATTGATATTTTGTCATCAAATGATTTTTTCAAAATATATTATTTATAATTAATATGCCGTTAATGTCATGTCAGCTGTGATTTGGTCTCTTATCACGATTGAGAATCACATTGCAGTAAACGAACTATCGACGGATCGCTTTTTGCGCCCTCAATAAATTCTTCTAATGATAGTTTTCCATCTTCGTTCTTATCCATCTGTTTGAATATTTTGTCAGTTCTTTTCTCGGGAGTCGATTCGTCGTCAGGCATTTTCATAACAGTTCCGACCATCTTATAAATAGCCTAATAATTCGTATACAAGTATAGCAAATATTGAGTTATGACCATAGATGAGTTGCAGAAATGACTTACTGTTACGATCTCGAGCATTTCTTGTCTACTAATAAATCCATTTCCATCCAGATCATACATACTGAACGCCCACTTCAACTTTTGTTCTAACTTTCCTCTTGAAGTGACTGAAAGCGCACATAAAAACTCCCTTTAAAGAGAATAATAGACATGAGAGTCGACAATAGTTGATACAAGTCTACTCGTACCTAAAATCGATAGTTCCGTCACAGTTGGCGTCGAACGTCCGAAATACATGTTCGGCGAAACGCGAGGCGTCGCCGTAAGGAAAAAAGTTTGCATATATCTTTTTAAACTCCTCAATACTAAGATGACCGCTGGGACAATCTTTGAGAAAACCCTTATACCACTCCTGTATCTCAGCCTCAGTGAATTCTGTATTTGATCTCAAATCTTCCAACACTTCAGGCTTTAACTTACTGTTTTGTTTTCCCATTTTTTCAATTTAATGCTCTCTCGTCTATACTCACAAAAAGGTTATAGCAATTTTAATCTCATATCTTACTGCATATTCTTCTCGAGTAATTGTATAATCAAAGAGAGACTTCAAGTGATTCAATTGAATGAAGTTTTGAGTCATGATCAAGATTTGAGTAAAAACAAAAATTTAAGTAAAAATTATGATTCCAACATCCAATTCATGATTAACAATAATATAAAATAGATCTAAACATATAGTAATTTGTATAACATTTAATACACTAATTCTAAAAGTTTTTAAATGAATTGATTTAATGTGCGCGAAGACAAGTGCATTGACACCGAGTTCAAGCATCACCAGAAAGTGATAAAAGTTTAGCTAATCCATCATCAATATTACAAACTTCGAGGAATTCTTCCAGTGATATCTTGCCATCACTGTTTGCATCCATTTTTTCAAAAATGTCTTTTACTCTGATCGCTGCTTCTTCTCCTTCAAAAGCATCAGCTGCGTCTTCGCCTAACATCTCGTGCAGAGCCTATTTTAACGATTATCCAATTTAATTATCTTTATAACCAAAATAAATTAGTCTAAATTAAGCAAATTTTATCAAAACAGACAAAAAGCAATGTTTTAGCCTCCAAAAAAACGATTTATTCTGAGAATGAGCTATTTTCTGCAACTCTAGATTTAATTGACAATCAATTTTCGTTATTTTGTCAATTCTATTCAAGTGTTATGTTCTATTTATTTAGCTCAGGCTAACGAGCACCAACACCTATAGCACCTCATTATTTAAATTGAAACCAATTTACTGTTGATATGGCTCTTTTATGTTCATAGATATAAGATTTCATGATATGGTAATCGCGTAGATTTAAGGAAAGATACTATCATCAAATTGCTCTTTCTAGCTTCTAAAGCATCTCAAACTAAATTATTTTGTACTAGCACCTCAAATAGCTTTCATGAATAGGAAGATCTTAAAATACATTTTCAAAAACTAGCCTATTTAATGAGAATGTTGCAAATACCTAGAAAGAAAAGTAAAGTGTTGCTTTGCAAAAAGAAGTCAACTAAGTGTATCTGAATTAATATTACTGATAAGCTATTCTGGATACGGAATCTGAATCCAGTGTATAGTAACTCAGTTTTTGATGCGTCATTTTTTATATACAAACTAAGAGAAATATTTAATAAAAGTTATGTATTATTCATACTATTTATTCTGTAATCACATCGTTATGATGCTCAAACATTGAGATTGTGAATCCTCTCACAAATGAAAGTAGATCTAGAAGAGTTTTAGCTAGTCAAGTAAGTCATACTTTCATAGACTTGAGCACAGAATCAATGCAATTTTGAATAGATAAAGTTGAGGAAACACAACAAGAGTCTTTTTATAATAAAAACAAAAATTGAGTGCTTATGTTTTTGCTTACTCTGAAAAACGTATTACTTCAAGCTTTAATCATTTACTATTTCACAAATTTCAAAATAAGCATTTCCATAAACACTTGAAGTTAAGCTAACACTTCAAGTCAGAGTGTTATTTCTTTGCAAACAAGTCAGATTTTTCTAGACAGAAAATTGTTTTATCGATCCAATACTAGATTATATCAATATTTTTCTTAATTCGGTTCCAAAACAGCAGTCAACTTCATAAGGGATTTATCAAAATAGGTTAAATTACTGCGAGAGTTTTCTTCGGAATGATTTATAGCTTATATGTCTGACAAGATTGAATGCTCTAACTGAAAAAAATATTGAAATTACATGTAAAATTCGCACCTAACATTAGATTTTTTGTTTCAAGATAACTATAGAGTAAAGCAAGAGATGTTCTAAAAACTGTGTGGTGAATTGTCTGAGTATTACTAGCTTTCAAACTTTAAAACTGAAAAAGTTTAAAATAAAACTAGTGTCAAACATATTATTTTGAGGTAATGACTGGTTTGTCTGAAAAAGAATCGAGTAATTCAAGACTTACTTTGATAATTTTAGTCATTTCATCCAACTCGATCAAACCATCGTTGTTGATATCATACATTTTAAAAGCCCACTTGAGCTTTTCTCTTGGATTAGTACTGGTTGTTATGCCGATAGCGAGAAGAAATTCCTTGAAATCGATATATCCATTGCCGTCTTCGTCGAAAGTGCGATAAACATGTTGACAAAACTTTTCAGGATTGCCTCCTTTGAAGAATACTTTATAGATCTCAATAAACTTATCGCGCGATAGTTTTCCATCGGGACAGTCAACTTGAAAGCCTTTATACCAGTCGCGAATCTCTCTCTCGGAGTAATTAGTATTTTTCATAAGAAATTCCACGTCTTCGTCAGTTAACTTAACTGATGATTTAGAGTTAGAGCATCCCATTATAGCGTTAAGCAAAAACTAATTGACCTGCAGCGAGAAGATATAAAAGATCCACTTGTTGTGGACTTAAAAGAAGCCGAAATTTTAATTATATACATACAATTTATCTTAAACTACGATTATACAAAATTTTGTGCATGTATTGCGGCATAAAATGATAAAATGGTAGGTATTATAACGCTGTGAATTACACAAATGCGATGCGGTTTTTAGTGTAATTACATAGTCATTCAATGGGTTGGTGTAGTGACCATAACATAACAATGACTAAAACTTTGCTCGTACGTGTAGAAACTAATTGTAATTAGACTAATACTCACGCAGAGAAACCATTCAGAAGAAAATCAATAATGGAAACAAGTTCAGAATGCTTAATGAGAGCATAAATAAATGACACCAGCTTTTGCCTACTTTCAATATGGTTTTACATTTTTTCTATCACATTCAAATTTTCATCTTCTACTTTTGAGCATTGGGACTCTAGTTACAGTATCTCATTTTCAAACGCAACTTATTTTTGCCAACTCAAATCCAATTTCATTTCATCTCATTTCACATAGATTCCATGAATAAATGCATATTTCAAAGCAAAAATTTGTCATAAACATTTGAATAATTCAGATTTTGTCAGATAAAATCAATTAAATAAAAATAATAATACGATGGAAAGAAAACTCGAGATGTAGATCTTTCTTCAATTAATTTTTCCAAAATACCGTAACTTTTTCTGATTAAAAGATTCATCATATGAAATGTTCCTGATTCATCATAGGAAACAGTATGCAGAATAAAATATTACTCGAGTTCTTCATATATTCGACTCTAACAGACAATCGTCTTTCGAGAAACTATTGGATTTTATCTAAAACCGAGCAATTCCGAAAGGCTTTCGCTTATTTAATATTCAATGTAAGGAATGAATATTCATTTGCTAGGAATTAGAGCAGAAAAAGACAATTTGTTAATTGTCTTTCTTCTACGGAACAATATAGAAGTTCATGAATAAACGAGTATTTCGTGATAAAAGTTCTTGTTGAACATCGTCATGGTTTATGAATTGTGCTAAAGCTATGGAACATGACTTAAGCACAGATTTTCATTAACTTTAGTAGAAATGAAAGTCACTCATCGAAAGTTCTTTGCAGAATTATATTTAAACTAAATTTTTGCGAGTCTCGAAATTATTGAGATTCCAGCTTTCTTAATCTTTAATTTAACAGAAAGTGAAATCAACCTTTCATTACTTAGGTAGTAAATACCTGTACTGTTGTTGCAAGGTTTGATGTATTGATTTAGTAGCAATTTTACAGAGTAAGATTAATATCAATTATTGTAATTATCAAAATAATTATTCGTCTAATTATTCAAATATGTCGTGTCAAAACGCAATATTCAGCATCAATTATGAAACTTGAGCGAGAAACATGAAGTAATCTATACTCATATGCCAATATTACTAACTGGGTTCAGGAATTCTTACTAAGATTATTCTTACTTGAATTTTATAAAGAATCCGGTAAGGTTTCGGAACAGGAGGCAGTCAGAGAAAATTCGTTGTTTGCTACTTTTACCCTGAAACCGGTTTCTAAATCTGAATAAACTTAAAACTTCAGCATCATAATTTTCTTTTGACACTTTTACTATTATTTCTCAATTATCTCTTAATTATATACAGTTAAGCCGAAATATACAGATAAAAATTTTGATTTTCAAATAAAAACATTGATTTTAATCTTAGAAATTAAACTATAAATTTGCTTTATTACTCGTTAACATTTGTCTCATAATGTGTGTTAAAACTTTGAATACTTTTCATCTGTCTCTATAAAACTCTGTTCAAACTTATTCTGACTTAATAACTGCACTTATTTTTATAAAATTCACTTATATTTCTTTAATTATTTGCATAAGTTTTCAAACCTATTTGTAACAAAATCCTGCAGCAGGCTTGGAAAAATCCTCGTTATGAGATTTCTCAGTTAGGGTATTACTACTGCCTCCTATTCCGAAAGCCTACCAAGAATCCTTACTACGAATTTTCCTATTCTATAGAAACTTCTCAGTGTAAAACACTTAGATAACCTTTGGTTGCTGTAATACACATATTTTATTTACGTTCAAAGTACTGAATTTTAAAAATCTTATATTCAACAATCTAGATATCAAATACCACGTTGTCTTGACTTAGATAAAAAAAAGCAGAAACAAGGGTCAATGATAACTCAATTTAAGACTTATCGTTTCTTGAGCATTAATTCTCATTTTCAGATTATTATAAAATTAATAATTAAATTTAAATGAGGTTTAAATTTTGGTACGAGAAAATAAGGAATCACAGGAAAACAGACTGCACTTTCATGATAACCAGAAAGTAAGAGAAATGGTATTAGATAACAATACTTTATTTCTTTTATCATAGAAAGCACAAGTTTTTTCAATGGCAGCCTTCAATAAATTAGAGCCTTGGGTCCGATCATCTTACTATTATACAGGTATGTAAGTTACACACTCACTATCAGCATGACTCCGACTATACATTCCTATCAAACCTTACCTTGATATTAACTATGTTCCTTATTTAGCAGAGTATAATCATTTGAAAACACGACTTTTACGATTACAGGTATCGTACCGTGTGAGCCGTAACTTTTCATTAAATTGAAAAGTAGGCAAATTAGTTGTGCTCATCGATCAGTCATAATGCATAAATCATAGTAATTGATTGCTTGAAAAGAGCCAGTTACAATCATAAGTCTAGCTCAATTTTTAAAAATAAAATAAAATAAAATAAATTACAAGATGTCTTACTTGTTGAGAAGATGGGTGTCTATCAAGAATTGAAGTTTTGCTCACACATTAATCACTATCTAAAATGACATAAAAACTTGGTTTCGTATGAATGTAAGGTAGTAGAGAAATAAATTTAGTAAAACTTGTCTGCAATTAATATAATACTACATTCACTTATTGTAATTCCATTTTAAACAAAAAGGAGGTAGCTTTCAAAGGTATGAATTTTCAAGGCCTTCTCACAATCGTTTTCGAAGTATGATTTCATGTAGCGATAAATTATGGATATTGGATAAAATTCTGAAGATTTCAATTTAAAATCAACTTTTTTCACTTGACTGAGTTATAAATAAAACATTATGCAGCATTTGCGCGTTGTGTTCACCAAACTTTGTTTAATACTTAGCAACGAAAAGATTTGAAGATAAGTTGCGTAAACAAAATTAATAGTCTCCCACGTATTGACGGAGTTTATTCAAAAAAATTCAATTGTTAACTGATAGCTATGTGTTCAGATTTTTATTTACTAACTGTAACTTACGTCAGTTAACGGTAACTTTAAAAACTGGTTATTCATCAGTGAAGTATTACTCACACGGTTAGTATTAAATAAGTACTTTCAAGGGCTCAAATCTATCACTTCAATATTGATACTGTTTCCCTCTCAACGTTTCAAACCTCTATCTTAAAAACTACTTTGAAAAAGGCTTTTAGTCATAAAGTTTCTCATTTCACTCTTATAATGAATGCACTTATTATCTGTAATCCGTATGACTTTAATCATTATAAAAAGCACTCACACAATAAACTTGGTTTTTTATTTGAATTCAATTTTTAAGTGTAATCAGTAGTCTGTTGTTGAATAGATTTTTAAAAAGTTAATAGCACTTAGTTCTCAAATTCATTTACTATATTCAAGTCCAAGTACTAAAATTTGTTTCATAAAAGTCAAAAACTTGATCGGATCACTAGTTTTAAAACAGAGTCTACGATATTCTGTGGAATATCCTATTATGAATCTTTTAATCAATAAACATCTTATTTTATCTTAACTATAAACTAAGAAATCGATAAAATTGCTTTTTATTTGTTATGTAGTTAAGAAGATATAAACTTTATTTTATAACTTTATAGTTTTGAATTTCACTATTGCTTTGATGACAAGTAAACATTAAAATTATTTATGCGTGGCATCCTCAACTAAAAAGACACTTACTCTCAAATAGATTCTCAACTAAATTAATGTTTTCACTAAGAATTATTGTGGTTATCGCAGTAAAACACTTGCAAAGTCGTGACGCTTTAATATAATTTGTGTATTAAAGCCAGCATAATGTAAACTGCATTTTCAAATTATATGGGATCCCTAATATTTCAAATTTACTACAGTTTTATTTCAAAAATTCACTTCAATCTTCAATAATTTCATAGTCTATCCTTTATTATTCTTGTAATGTAGAGTCACTCTCAGAAGATAATTTATTAAATATGAAAAAGACAACAGAATAAAAGATAAACTTGATGTTTGATAAGAAGATCGATTCGCATTATTCTAAAATAATGTTTTCATGAATGAGATAGGTAAAAATCAATAAAGGAAAGTCAAATCAAAATAGATTTCATTTGACCTGTCAGTGAAAAGCAATAAAGTATTGAGACTTATGGAAGTAAAATGAACGAAATATTGATTCGAAAATTATTTCATCAAAGATACTATTTTTGTTATGCTTGAGAAAAACATATGTTGCAATGAGTTAGCTTTTACGAACTAGGATTCAATGGTTCGGAATTTCTAGTCAGCGCTAATATATGTGAAGCGCTCCATAAGTTTAGGTTGTTTTGCTCAAAGAAAAAGTAGGTCTTCTTTGAGCAAACTTGTTGCTAGTATTACACTCAATAGTAAAATTAAGGATTAAATTTGATCTTCTATTTCCACAACAATTCGATACTACAAACAATTTTATTAGGTTTCGTTTGTTACTATTGTGTACTCTTTATTCTTTCAACTTAAATTCATGTTTAGTTTAGCTAAAGATAATGAAAAAAAAGTTTAAGTTACGAATTGTTTAATAAAGCTCTAAGTAAAAGGTTTCTCTGTATGAGGTTTTCAATATAATAAATCGTGAGTGCAAGCATTCAAATGAAACAAACATTATTTGAGATTCAATGAAATAAAGCGACTAAAAAATATACTCGATCGCATGTTATAAATGCATAGCAACAGAGTAAAAAGATGCGTCTACATATATCTAAGGATCAGTTCATACATGTATTAGATGAAACATCTAAACAATCAATTTGGATGACGTGCTACCTGGGTCTTTCTAATTGAAAATCACCCCTCAACCATAACATCAGTTCTCTTTGGTATCTATACATTCTTTTCACGTCAGTTACTGTATTTCTCGATGTTATTGATTGTCATTTTGTCAAATCCAAGCAAAACTTTATGAGTTAGAGTTTAATTTGGATTCAACCATTAGGGAATAAAACAAAGTTATTGAACGATCAATAAGAACAATACAATTGCATGACTTATGTGTTAATATTGACTCACATAACTTATGTCTTTCAGTTAGTACCAGTTTGAAACATTTTTCTCCTGATACCTCTTTCTTTTTTCATCCAATTTAAAGGCACACAAAACAAGTTGTTATTCAATCTAAATGTTTTATCTTTGTTTGCTTATAATTTTTTAGAACTTATAATCAATAGTAAATAATTACATTTTATTATGAATAGTTTTTGAAAAACTTTCCTTCCAACTTGTTTACGCCAATGTAATCAACATCAATCAAAACGCATTTCTACTTTTTCAAATCAAACTAAAAATAAGATACTTCATATTGAGATTGTCAAACCTCATAACAACTGATATTTAGCTTGAGTGAATATCTAGATTTTTTCATAACAAAAGTTATATTTGATTCAATCGATCATTTGTCAACTTGATAGATTGAATCGGATCTAATCGTATAGTTAATAAAGAAAACATCTCATGCTTTAGAAAGTCTGTTTCAGTGGTCAAACTTGAGCGTTAGAAAAGCTTCATTAGCTTTTCACTAGGTTTACCTTTTCTATTTGAATCACAATTATATCAACAATACAGGAATGGAATGAACAGAATGACCAAAAGTAGTCAAAGTTTGCAGTCCTAAATATAATGTTTAGATTCTGAAATAAGTTTCCGATCAACATGATAACATGAAAAATTGATAGTGAAGTGATTAAATGTTAACAAAATGCAAACGAGTGATCTACTATTCTATTAAAAGGTTATAAATCTAGTTGCTATACTTTTAGTGCACATGCTTCATATGCAAGTAATGCTTATATTTGTGACAGTATCGTTTAAGATGCAATTCTAATAAAACTTTAATAATTCTTACCTATTATTCATTTGTTTTTGTGTAGATTCAAGTAAAATAGCTCTGTACTGAGAAAAACATCTTTTTGGGCTCAGTCGGAATCGATTTACTCGATTCTGATCCTAAGCAACGCATTAAACTTAATAATATATGACATGAAAAAATATTTATAAATAATAGCAAACACAATAAAGTTCATATTAATAACAATAAAATAATTGAAAGAACAACAGCTTACAGGAAACGTACTATTCTAGATCATGACTCAATACTTTTAATTTACTTTTAGTTTACTTTTGATTTACTCCACTCTATCAACTGAAACACTTTTAGATTGTTTTCCATTTTCAAAAAGTAATTTTAGACAGAAACAAGTTTTTTATCGTTTCGAGTAAAGGCACTCACCATCAAATGTAATAATGCTTGATATGTCACTTATAACTTTTGAGAGGAAGTCCTATTCTGTAAAAAGTCGGAACAGCTCTTTAGTTAGAATCGAATAGATCAGTATTTTCTCAGTTTTTTCTTCTCGTTTATGGTTTCATTTTCGGTTGATTTGCAATCCTGTCGCGCAAACCTGTTAAGTAATAAAAATAAATAAATAATCTGCAAACAGTTTTTTCAGTTTAATAGATGTTATTTTGTCCCACATAACATGCTACAGATTAACGTAAGCTATAATTTCGTTGTTTATGTGTTCCTACAGAGATTCATATTTAAATAATTAACACAGCTATCAATCGATTGCACCGTTTATATCAAAATGAATATTTCAAATATTTCTTAATAGAGAAAACTGTTCTATCATTTATGTTATATTTCAATCATTTTTAGCTAAGTTATGAAATGATTCTATTTTAGTCGTAACGAGAATATGATTTTATATTCTTTATTTACTTTCGAATTATATATTAACAAAATTCACGTAAGGATATCATCATTTATTTTCTAGGCATTAATAAAAGTGAGCTATTTCATCAATGTATCTTTGACTATTAACGTGTCTTAACAGAGTAATCATCTAAAAAAATCTTTATGGAAACAAAGTTGATACGCGTTAAAAGCGTGGAAAACTTTTCCGCTTGGGTACATTTCGCTGATGAACATAATAGTGCATATTCATTTTCTCCGAATAAACCCTATTTAAATGCCTTGAAAATCAGACAAGACTAGGGACTCATTTGGATTAAGCAACTTCCGCTACTAGTTAAATTAAAAATGACTTAGCGCTCAATATCTATCTAAAATGTGAAGTTGTCGTATATAGACATTTAAGGTGATTTGGTTAACTGTATAATTGACAGCTTAAAAGTTGCGATCAAATCGTAATATTTTTCCATCGTAACAGTAAACACTGATTGGTAATGAAATAGTTTCTAGTAATAGTAATAAAAATAGATATTAATTATTAAATAACTTGATGTGAAATAAAAACAAAATTTTCCTTTAAATAAGAAATTTCCAATTAGAATCGTCAATAGGTCTAAATGATTTCACCTTCTAATTTCGATCTTACAGCAGATAAGTGGATACAAAGGCTTTGCAATCAATCTGAGAGTTATCGCGCGAGATCGCATTTTCAAGTTTTGATCAATTTTTAAATTACCTTAAACTTGACTATTTATAGGCACCAGATAAATGATTTGTTCGAATGCAACTTGATATTTTTAGTTCGTTCGTGTTACTCTGTAGAAAAGTTAATTAAAGCTTCTGCGAATTATGGAAAAATACTTGTGATAGGAGAAAATCTTATTTTGTAAGAGCTAATAAAGTATTATTTATTCGAATTCATTTATGAGCTCAGATAGAAGTGCTCTCAATGTTCATCTACTTTTATGGCTACTGGCATAAAGTTGACTGCAAGTTAGGAAAGAACTGAAAATCTTGTTATTACAAGTTAGGGCTTAAGATGAGTTTTGATTGTTGACACTTAGCATTATCAATCAATATTAGATGATGACAAATGGCGTATCTATATTAAAAGTCTATACTGCAGACTCAAGCTCGCAATGGATTGTGACAGATGAAAAAACTTGATATTACATTAAGTAAATTAAAACTCATGTCTGCTCACAATGCATTAAATGCCATGATTATTTCATTTTTAAATATTCATTAAAGGCTAGATTTTCAAGTGAAATAGTATAAAGTGTGCTATTAAGAGTATTAATTATTATTTTAAAGGTTACTCAATATAGATCACAAGGACACATATGGAATACATATGTCTTTATTATATTTAGACTAAATTACAAGCCTTTCATCAGCAAGTGCTCTTTAGCAGTAATTACCGCTTGTGTGACTTATATGGTATAACCTTTAGCGATATTCGACTTATTGATGAAAACTACGATATTTAGGGAGAAAAGATAGAACTTGTTTAATTATAGTAATCGTATGAAATATGCTTTTATAAATGTAAAATTGATTTACTAAAGCATAAATTAATTTCAAGTATTATATGAAACATTTAATGGTAGTTTAATTTGTCGGTAGCCTAACATTTAGGTAAGACATAACATAGAGTTCCTATGGAAACATTCATTTGCATTCAATAAGAGTTTACAACGAATGAACAATACTTCAGCTATTATTAATACGCTGGTGATAAAATAAACTAATTAGGTAAAAAGGTTACTAGTTTCTAGTTATAATAATCAAAATATTCGAGTTAATACACTATGGGACGTGACTTTGGCGCATTCCTACATTTAACGTTAATGTTGGCATACAATCAAATGTTATGACTTTGTATGAATTAGCTTTTAGTTTATAGGCTTATAGTTTAGCGAAAATACGAGAGTCTATTGTGAGTAGGAATAGATGTTCTAAAGCTATCAAACAGGGAGAGAACTCCACATTTTTACCAGAAGATAATTGCGTCACTAGAGAGATGATGCTAGGAATAAGCCCTAGAACAACAATTGTTTGCAATTGTAATTGACAGCTCAGTGCAAATAAAGCAACAAAAAAATTAGTTTATTATCTGCTTTTGTTTGCCTAACTTTGAAAGGAACGAGTAGTTCTTTAATTCTTAATCACGATAAAGATTTTCCTAAATATCTTTGTTCAATTATTTTTCTACATCGTTTCCAACCTAATGGTTGATAGTTTGTGAACAACTAAATTAGTTGACAGTCCAAGCCATTCTGTCGTCTTATATTAAGTTTTATTATCTAATGATCAATTTCTATATGTCTTTTTTTCCGAGTTAGATTTATATGTAGAGCAGTGTCGAAGCCGGTAAAAGACTGAAGGGCATAGATTGTTCATCTTCAATCAAAAGTTTAGATCTAGAGTGGTTCACAAAAAGAAAGGCTCGTTTTTCTTATAGAACTTAAGTTGGCTTAAGCCAAATAATTTTCTTATAACTGAATGACTATGAATAGGATAGTGGCAAACAATACGAATTTTGAACTAGCTCAATACTCACACAAAGCTTATAAAGCCGACACTCAAAATTTTCTGGCTTCGCCACTCATATAGAGTAAACTAACACTCTAGTAAAACATATATCAATAGTTGCTAATATCAAATAGTAACTTATCTAATAAACTCAAGTATTAGGCTATATTTCAATCAACTCAATGAAATTGAAGTACACTTTTTGGAGATATTGCCTACCGTTACTGTTCGTTGCATTTATTCCCTAAAATATTACGAAATATGAATTATTTATAGAGTAGTGATAATAAGTATTATAACAGAATAATAAGCAAGTATCGAGAGTTGAAGCTAAAAAATTTGATTAGTCGACTTACGTTATTTTACAATCATTTTTAGCTATACTCCATCACTATTTGTTCATTTGGTCCCTTCTATCTGATCATAAATCTAATGGTATTTGCAAGCATTATATTACGTTTTCATTCTCTTATCCAATTTTAAAAATGCGCAACAATAACAATATATTTCACTTTATATTCTCTATATCTTTTACTTATAGTATTGTTTACTGTTTTTTGTCCAATAAACTTTTGTTTTTATACTTTTGTTTTCACTGAGATAATTATATATTGTATTCATATAATTTGACAAATAGATTGCTTTTATTTTACCAACCAATACATGGGATAAATCGAGTTTAAAGATCCTTGGTTTGGTTATAATTTGTTCACTACATCTAATACTGGAAGGCATTAAACTTGCTTTATTTGCTTTCGGAAATATTTATTCTAAAAGAAATGTTTTTCAGTGACAAAAGAATGCCATTAGAGAGCTTTATTTACGATGACTCGATCAAAAATATAGAACGTTTGTAACCCTTGGCTTGCTTATGTCTCAAACTGATAAACTGTCTTCCAGGAGATATCCGAGGCTGAGTAAACATCACAGCAAACCATTCATATTAAACTATGGAACAATATACTCAATATTTTCTTGTCTGCTTCTAAAATAGTGCCGAGTGTTTTATAAATTTAATGTTTAGCTTCTTCAGACTGAAAAGGCTGAGTATGTGCATACTTGTCAGGCTTGTCATAGAATAGCATCTTCTAAAAAATTGATAACTGCTAACTGAAGCGAAAAATAAATCTCACATCATATTGCATAAAGAATTTACAATATTGTAGTCAAAGTGCAGTTCTTCAGTGTCAAGCTCACTACAGCTTCAATAATTGATTTTGAAGTAAAATAAAAGTTTATGCACTATTAATGCACGCACTGATAGAAAAGGAAAATATTTTAATAATGAAATAGCCGTTCACTAAAAACATTTAGAGTATAGACCAAACAATTTTATACAGTATTAATGATAATATTCAATACAATATGGGATCAGTTCACCTACAGGCCTAACAGGATATATACATAAAAATTTATACTATAAGTACAATAAAACATATTAAATATGGAAATTACAATACGTGAGGCATTAACACAATCGAGAGAATGTGAGAAAAAGCGACTGTGAATTTCCATTTTTTATAAACTATATTCACTACTATTTGCATCAAAAGTCTATGGAGTATTTAGAATTAGCGCAAACTTTAATCAATAAGTGAGGTATCAAAAGTAGAGCATTCAAATAGTTCAAACAAACCACTTTTTTCATTGTTAATATTTCTCATATAATGCACATAACTTACAGAATGTATAGAATAATAATGCATACAATTTTACAGAAAATTTAACGAAAGCTTATACTTCTATAAACGCAAGTAATTAGTCAACTTTCTCTAAGAAATGAAGCGTCAAATTTATGATAGTTTTCATTTTTTTTTTTGAGCACACGTCAATACATATCTAATTAAAAATAAGAATAATTTTTATTTTGTTTGATTAATAAGATCTGACATAAAGTAAAGAACTTTAAGAGTGAAAAAAAACAAAAAGAAAAATGAAATGAAAACAAAATGAAAGTGAGAACATTTCGCAAGCCAGACTTTGGACTGAAATGATTTTATGAAAACTCATTAGCATACTCTTAGAATCATTAGTAACTTAAGAGCAGGTATTTCAATTTAACTTCATACGTTGAAACTCCTAAAAACTGGTTTGAATAACTTGAATTTGACTTTTGTCGAAATGTAATTCTGATTTAAAAGGAATAAAGAAATGGCAGTAGGCTTAATGTGACACGAATTGAGGCCTCTGCTAAGGAAGAGCTAAATTTAGGACTAAAACTCAGTATAGCAAATAATTACTTTGAAAATGATTGTGTTAGAACTGAGTAACTTGACAGTTGAGTTCATATCCGACAGCATTCTGAGAATATTTGCCTCTATTGAAAACTCTCTAATGACATTGTCTACAATGGCACGTTTTCATATACATTATACGGATATTATTTAAAATTTTGAGCATACCTTTGCGTCTGATAGTACTTATTAGTGGGTGTGTTAAATTCATGAAAATAATCTGACAAATGCATATAAGTTATATGGCTTTAGCAGTAATACAAACCATGATCATCAGTAAGACTGATTAATACACTACGAAAACTATCACGTCTCATCTTAATTGACTACGAGACACAACTTCATTACAACATAATGTATATTCATTTTATTTACTCAATTCCTAAATAAATTATAGCTTCCGGACCTCATATGCCGTTATGATTAGATAAAAATTTAATTAAGATATTTGTTATGAATAGAAACAGTCCTCAAAATGCACTTCATATGAGAAATAAGGCATAGCATGAAAAGCAGATCTAGACTAACAAATAGAGAAAAAATTACTTTTATTTTGATCACAATCATAGGCAGATCCGTGCGATTCCTCTTTCTGTTGATTATGTGGTTCAATGTTATCTTCAATAATACGGGAAAAGAGGAATTAATTAAACAAAAGCGTCAAGTGTTACACATTGAGTCGTATAATACTTGTGAAAAATGAGCAATTAATACGATATATAGAGATTCACATTTGTATATTATCGACAGTATTGAGTTTCATATAGTTTTATATATAATGCACAACTTATTCAATAGGTTTCAAATTATTTGAACTGTTCAAACAACTTTTTATCATTGAATTCAATTGACAAAAGTGTTACAAATACAAGTCTAATAGTAGCAATACTTGACAAACTGGAGTACTTGTCTTAATTGACAACCGAAGATAGTTTGAGTAAACGTTATTTCATACATATATATATATATATATAACTAGAAGTAACTTACAAGTATTATAAGTGAAAAGTAAGTTTCAAAATGAAATGTTCATTTAGTTGACTGAAAACCCAATACAACAACTACTATATGGTAAGCAATCAATTTTTGATGTGACGTCAATCTAAACGTGTAGAGCTTTTCAGTTGAGGTACAAATTGACAAATCTTACTATAGATATCAATAAATATTACGGCAATGGATGACAAATGCGTCGATCAAAAATTGTTATAACCAATAATACCGAACAGATAGAGAGTGAGACTCGCAGTGACTGCACTCTATAGTGACTATTTCACTATTTAGGTGATAGAAAGCTTGTGCTAATGTTCCGCCCTTTAAGAAAATGCCTTATAATAAACATGGTGTAAATATTGTGTGCCAACACTTATGTCTATCATCTAGTGCTCTCTCTCGGTTCATAATATCGTTTAGATATGCTTCAGATCTGCTTTGCCTATCTCTAAATACGCTTCTCATATACAGCTTTTGATGCACTTGAGCTTTAGCTCTTTATAACTCTCGCTTTACCATATTCACTTCTTATCCAACTTACGAGTTTGATCGTAAAATTGTTGTCTACTTTACCACCACTCATTTATTATTCTTCTACAGCATTCACTATTTTTACTGCTTTACTACAGGTCTAATCTGTTCTTATTATTGTACTGATCTATCCTCTTCACATTAATGTTTAACTTATGCTAAAATAGGATTTAGAATAATGAGCTGTATTTTGCTAAACTATACTCTAATAGATGTTTATCTCAAATTAATTGAAGCACTTCTAACTTGTCGTTCAGTTGGGACTTACGGGCTATGGCTCGTGATATTTAACTTATTTTATATAAATTCTAAATATAGATATTAATAAAGTTTTATTCTGGAATTTATGGCACGAATTAAAATACTGATAACGTTATGCGATTGTGTAAAGCTATTCCCCATTACGTTTTTATCCTAATTTATTGATTTTCGGCATTCCGAACATTTTATTAACCCTTAATCATTCACTATTCCCTACAACTACACGACTGTTCTTTCCCAACATCTAAATGCCGATTCTTTAGGACTTTATATTACAACAACCTTTAGTTTTATTCAGCTTCGAGTTTTCAGATATCTTTTGATTTGACTGTCAGATCTGTTCCCATATTCTGTTTACAACTTGTTGACTTACAAGTTAATAACATAAGTGTCACTTCTCATGATATCATGATAAACAGATAAACCCCAACTTGAGCAATCATTGCTGCTTCTATAACAAGAAATAAGGAGTTTTCTATGTTTGCAAATTCTGTACTTCAATTAATGCCTGAGATCTGTATTCACAATAGTGTCAAATTCATGATTAAAATCACAAATTTGATTTGTTTTCAAAAAATGTCATCTTAAACGATTCATAAAATTTAGAAAAACAACTTACCGTTTGTTTATTTCCCAAAAATTCGCAAATTCTACAATATTAATGGCAAAACTAAACTCTTTCTCTGGATCTCAAAATCTTCCTGATTATCTATTTTTAAGTGTCGAGTATTTCAGACTTTAATAGGCCTCGATATCTAACAAAAATGATGCTTTTGTACCAATAGGAGCAACAAAACTTCATGCTCAGATTATCTTAACTATGATTTGAATAGATCTTCGCTTGTTTGTGATCAGACTCAAGGGATATAAGTGGTAATCATAAGATTGGCCAACAGTGAATCGCAAAACAAGTTTGGTATATTGATCTTAAACAAGGTTGACTTTCAGCTGCGATTGTAATGAGTCTATTGCATAAGACTATCAAATATCGATTAAATTATGACCTATTCATCTACCATCTATGTGTGCCAACTCTCTAACAAAACAAATCTCATTTATCTCAACGTGTCACTAACTTATCAGCACTTTGTACAAAACGTTAACTTATCTGAATAATTCCGAGTCATATATAAAAAATTGTGACTGCTCAGCTCTTTTGACTGTGCTGTAGAGATTCAATATTTGCATTAAAGATTGAGTCTACAATATAAAAGACTCTTAGCATAAATGCCTCTACACAACAGTTACAGGTAGAGTTTCTTAGTAGCTCAAAACAAATTTTACTCAACGTTCAACAAAATTTTTCGAAGCCTAAGTTTGAAAACTGAATTTAATGCAATCGAGTTTGATTGTCGAGAATTAACTGAGCGCAAGAATAAATAGAATTTAGGTCCTTCATCAAATTGAGGGTTGATTCAATTCGTACTATAAGCGGATATTTGGAATTTTTAACTCCTTACATGTGCGTAATAATAAATATGTTTATTTTGTTTCCTGTTCTAATTGAAAACGCCAGTCAATACTAATTTTCATATTCTGGTTTCTGACTCTTAAACCCAGCTTTATTTCATTATTCAATGAATTGAGTAGTACTGACGCATTTGTAGGCCACTTTCCACCTGATTTTATTCTAACAATTCATTAAGATATCATCACAAGTTTTATAGCACATGTTTTGCGTAGTGATTTGCGTAATAAATAATCTGAAACAAATGATCCTATATTTCTGTCATTTTAATTTATGAGGTTATAAAATAAAATTAAGATTCCTTCAAATAATTCAATACTGGTAAGATTTGAATTTTTCAGTATTTATAATCTTGAAGCGACCCCTAAAGCGAAATTTTGTAAATAAGCATAAGAATTAGCTTAACACAAACTATTAGATTAGACAGAACAATTAAGTTTATTTTGCAGATTTTATTTATACAAAAGGACTTTCTATTCTATCTTGTAAATAATTGCCTAGAAACTTGTGCTAAAGCTACTTTTGTTTATTTTAATAAATTAAAATGTAATGTTAAGCAAGAATTTTTGGCTTTCAGCACTTTGCTTAAAGACTCTTTACATTACAATTCTGAACAGATCTAATTTATTTATTAAAAGCATAGCACTGAGTAAACATAATAGAGACTTAGAATTCAACCTCATAATATATTTTAGTTGAAATCTGAAAATTACTAATTTAATTTTTCACTACAAATTTGTGAAGGATTGTAAATTCATCATTCATAGGATTTTATACGTTGTATTCACTAAAATGACAGTTCTTCCCAATGTTGAAATTGCGTTATAAGAGGTTTTTTTAGAAACTTTAGCTTTAAGTTAAATGAGTATAATTGGGTACTCGATATATTCCGAGTAAACAAAACTTAATCTAATAGTGCTTCAGACAATGATTGCGTGTGCCAACAACATCCTTATAGAAGTAACTCAATATACATTTTATGCTATTAAATTTACTGAATATATATAAAAATGTTGTTGACACATACAATCAACTTGGTATTTTGAACTCATCAGAGGTAATGACCAACCTATCCAATTCCTTAAACAGATTCAGCATAGAAAATATTCTGTACATGCTATAACGCTAATACGTGCAAATCATTTTTATGACTTCAAAAACCTTGCAAATACTAAACATTTTTTTAGTCTAGATTTCACCCTTTTGTTGTCAGAGATCACGCTCGCAATACAAAATTAATTCAACTCTAAATACAGAGCATTATCAAATGTAACTCAACTTATGACTTAAGCGTGATCTCCAACAATAAAGAAATTTTCACTGGGTATTTCACAAGTTTTTCAATGTGATTCAATACAAATGTTAATAACGATATCATGTTCACGTGTGATGAGTTGACGAGAAAATTTCAATGCTTTCTATTTATTTCACGCGGATATTCTATAATAGGTTAGTGTCCAATTATTTCTACAGATTAACAAAGTTTATAAATTATATAAATGATCGACAAATCAGTAATCGATATCCCAAGATATTTAAAAGTTAAACAACTATTAAGTTTAGAAAGAATTTCGAAACAATTCTGGAAATGCGTAAATCATTTATTGAGATGACAAAAAGGTTGGGAATCGGATCAATTAGCAAAGAGAACTTTTGTTATAATAGAAAAAAATTTTGTTATGGAACAGGATATTAACAAAGTTTGAAGAAAAGGAATAATTGATACAAATAATAGATAAATGTCTAAACATTGATTGCCTTTATGTAAATCAATGTTATATTAGTACCTACACCATTCAAATAACTTCAGGCGATTGTCAATAATTGAATTTATGTTTCGGTTTAGAAGTTTGTTTATTCTTTCTTAAGTCAAGCTCACTGTTGAAAAGAGGTAAAACATTTATCGATTAGAGCCACTAATTGTTTCCGCAATTTTGATAAGTACCCCAAGGATTTGGATGTCGAAAACATGTTTCAAGATTTACCCTCGAATGAATTACACAGTTTTTAATTTTAATATTGAAGTAATTAAAAAATAAGCCAATCTTAATGGGAGTTATTTAAAAGAGTTATTTATTGATTATCTTTATATGGAATACTTTATTCCTGAAGAATATTCTATGATTTTTAAAGAATCGGGTTTGAAAAAGCCACCGATCCTTTACCACTATTGTGGTGAAGTTCTTTTAGAGTTGACGAATTTTTAAAAATCTCCTTTTAAGACATAAAACGACCACTTATTCGTTTGAACCATTCCTTGTAGTATTTGATCATTTCGACAGTCTGTCACATTTGAATTCGCTTGGATTGATAGTAATCAACTTAGAGCCTAAACCATTGGTAAGTATTGCAGAATATTTTACAAGTATGAAGAAATTAGTTTGACAATGCGCCAAACTTATTTGCTAATATTATTGTTATTTCCAAATCACAAATTTATTTGGGTTACCCTTCTGTTCAAGGCTCGAGAGTACAAGGTTTGAGAATGAGGTACTCACGTCATTACCGCAATATTTTCCCACGCTTAGCGCGCTACGTGCAGTATTCCCTTTACCTAACCTAACTAAACTTTATTATTACAATGTTACTGGTGTTATATTTAAGTAAACTAGGCTAGGTAAGAAAAATGGAGTATAAATCATGCTTAGATAGAGTAGAAATTGTGATAGCGACACCAGTGCTTAATACTCAAACCCTAGACGAACCTTGAACCGCAAGATAACCTTTATTTGAATTTGGCCTGAGTATCGAAGCGAATGCGACTGTGATTACCGTAATCAATGTAAATTCATACACCTTATTTGCAATGATTGTTATGTAAGTTGCGTTATCTCTTAAGTGATTTATCAAAATTAGAAGTATTTTTCGTTCAATATTGTGGGAAAATGTTATATCAAGAGGATGCTTATTGATTCATTAATGAAGTCTTCGTGAAACCACTTTTCAAGACATGTTAATGTATGATATAACAACGACAATTATTGAACAGAAATGGCAAATTGAATTCTAAGAAATTCAGGGATAATTACAAACTGAGGTTCAATCAAATTGTTTTCTGTAGGATGAGTGAATCGTTTGAACGCTTGAACATGTCAAAGTTTGGATACCAAAAGATTCGTTCATCACTAAAGCTAAATTCAACTTCTCTTAATAGTACTTTCAAGGTTTGATAAAAAATTTGCAACCATTTTGAGTGTGATTTTAAAATCAAATTTGAAGTGAAGCGAAGATTCAAAATTTCTGAATGATAAAGATATAAAATTTACTACAAATTTGTTTCGGCAACTTATTGACAACTGTTGTAATGTTTAATGCTAGCATTTGAAGATATCAAACAATTCAATAATGCCAACAGAGTAAAGGACTTAATAATGTCAATCACTTCGATTCTAAAGTTAGTTTCTGTTAATATGAGTTTTCGCTTCGGTTTCGTATGTCTTACTACTCACTGAATTTTTGTTGACTTAAGTTCCAACATATTAGGCTTGTTTCTATTGCCTAGAAGTTGGGCTAATATTTGAATTGATAGATATTTGAGATAATGTTCTGTTCTTTAAATAGTTTGGGCGTTTGAACTGATGCAAAAGTTAAATAAGTCAAGGTTTGAACATAACATTTGTTAAATATCATACTAGAGATCGGATATTTCAAAAAATACCTATACACATGTCAATTAGCGTCATCTCAACCTTACATAACTTGCTTGAGGAATTCAACTTTTTTTATCTTATTTACGTTCTTAATTATTCAAAGGATTTAAATAGGAATCTATTCCTAACTTAAGTACTTGAAATATATTTTTAAATAGTTATTTACTTTGAGAACTATTAGATCTGACAAAACAGGGCCGCTTCTGAGGATGTTCATAGAAAACAAGCGAACATCTATTCAGACAATGTCTGATGATATTTATGGTACGAAAGTTCGTTGCCTCTCATTTTGTGATTTAGCCTCTGGTATATAATTAAACTGATTATTGTTTAATTGTTCGTTTTTGTGTAGCTCTACAGTAACCTGAAAACAAGGTTCAAGCAAATTGTTGTTTTATACATTTTTCATTGCTACTAGATTGCTACTTTTCGCTCAACAAGTTCAATACATAGAATGTTCGAGTTTTAAAAGTTAAATAAACTTCATTTTTGCCACTTTTTAATTGAAGTTTTCGTAAATCTTTTATTTTTAGTCCATATTCATTAGAATCCGATAATCGTCAATTAGAAACGTATAACTGCACAACAACAGCATAAGATCATAATTTTTGTGTTAATTGTCCAAATTATAAAGGGCTAAATTTAATAAACTGTCATTAAAAATGATTATTCAGATGTTTTTTTTTTTTTCGGAAGGTTTCATGTCAAATGAATATTAATGCTTGCTGAATACTTCGCACCAATGCTGTTGCACACAATCAATTTAAGATGACTTTATTTTTAAAGAATAGCAGATCTTTTCAGAAGATAAACAGTCAAATTGAGATAAATCTGAAAAAAATTGCAGTCACTCTTATCTTAACTATGCATTACATAAGATACTAAGTTATACAAAGTTCTCACGGAATTATATTACATTGAAGTTTCTATTCAGAGCATATAATTATTTTACGAAAGACCAGAAATCAAAGCCAATTATTAAAAGAGCTACAAAAGACAACATTTTCCTGCATTCACTTCAATAAATTGTAATAAAATTGCAATATGATATAAGACCCAAACAATTTTTATTCAAGTTAACTTCATTTTAATTCAATTAGACATAATTAAAATACTATTGTAATACAATTTAGAGAAAACAATAATTATTATATCATTAACTGCTCACTAAATCATACTTAAGAAAGTGTTCATTCGTATTATCCTAAACACTTCTTGAAATGATAGCAAACTAAAAGTGAATGCAATGCAACAGGAATTGCAAAGTCGGTTTGATGGCAAACAAGTAATCACTCGAGATATGAAACGGCAAGTTCTGTCCCTTATTGGCCTCTCCTTCGTGTGGTCCATATCCTACATGCTCGCTAGTGCAACGGATTCAGTTTGTGACTAAACCTCTGGTCGCCAGTCATAGACACGATGATAACATCTCTCGATTTCTGAATTTTGATTAAATTGAGATTTTATTCAAACTACAAAAGAAGATAATAAGAGATGCTGCCAAAAGAGATCAAACCTATAGTTAACGAATAAGAATGAGATCTGCAATTGATATATATTTCAATATGAAATCAAGTTTTGGTCACGACTTGACTTAAGCCTAAAACTTATAATTTTCTAGTTTGACAGTTCGTCTAAAAGTTTGTTTAAAACTTTTAGATTATTTTTTTGTTACTAGAGGTCAGAGAAGGATTTGTAGGGTTCGAAAAAGCATACAATTTCTGGTAACTGAATAGAAGTATAACACATAAAACACATAACTTTATCGCAAAAAGTACTTCTGATGAGATATGAGAGACTCTGCCCTAAAGTTTTCTTGAGTGCAGTTTTGCTCAAACTATATTTTGTGTTACATCCGGTCTCATTCTGGAAGCATAAAAATATATAAAACACTTTTCCTTCAGTCAAAAATAACTCTTCAATCAAAGGTAATCAAAATAAACTTTTTATTCAATTATTAATTTTAATTATTATATCGACAATTATTTTCCATTAGAGATAAGATCAATAGCTTTGATATATTTTTTATGTAATTTGTTTAAATATGAATTTTGATTAAGTTATCAAAAGATAGTTTTTTGATGAAAAGTTTTATTGAAGACAATAGTTTGGTTAATGAGTTTGCGGTCATATTGTATAACATAAGATATGAAAATGAATGGCACTGTCGACATTAGGTTAGTATAAAGAGTGACTCACTCGTAATAAACATATAAACAATTGAAATGGTATTTAAAGCGATACGAAAATACATAGCAAGTATACGAATCAGACTTAATATACCGTAATATAAATGCATAACAAACACAATCTACTCAGAGCTCGTATGCCATCACTTCTGCGCTTTAGTGCCCAAAATGGACGACTCCTTCGGCTAATAAATCGGGCAAAAAGGATTCCTATTGCAGTCTTCAGGCTTTAGGATCCATGGCTTCTGTTCAGTCAATGCGAGCGTAACTAACACTCAATTCAAATGAACGCCAGCTTTCAGTTAAGTCTCACAACAATTCTCTCTATTATATCAGTCATTGATATAACAGAAGAAGACTTTATACCAGTTTCTTACTAAAGACTAACAATATTGAGTTGTGATCAAATAATATACAGAGTGTATGCTATGGTGTTATCATCTCTACCGCGCTCTTCATCAACAATTGATGCGCGTTTAAAACTATATTTAGTCGAAATGCCCCGACGGGTCGTCTTTGTCGACATCGATCGAAATGATGTGTAAGATTGTTATTCATTTCAATTCATACACTATTGTTTATGAAATTGATCGCTTTTCACTCTTATCGTAGATTATCGATTTCTATTATGTTTATTATTGTTATTGTTATTCAATCGTAGTTTTATTTTCTTTAACTTATTGTTTATTTATTGATTCTGTTCTGGATTTTCATTATTTTTATTTTGTTTTAAACTGTTCAATAGGATATTTGTTTAATTTTAGAAATCTTTAGAAGGAGTTTCACTTTGAAGACAAGTATAAAAAAATTTGTTAAAATATGTTTAAAACATCTTAAATGTCAGACTCTATAAAAATAGTCATTCAATTCAGTTCTTAAGTAAACATTTGAGCCTTAAATCAAAATTTTGTTGAGACCTAGTTATCGGTAGAGAATATGACATAATATCCACTCGTATAAAGCACACGATTAACTAAATTACGAAAACATAAGAAAATTGATTTGGGTTTTAAAGTTTTGATTTATGTGTGACTAACTCATTGGATTAATGCTTGCTGCATATGATTTGTTTATATTTACTAAGTCTTAAGCCTTAGTCATTTTATTGATATAAATGAGAAAATTTTAGACACTTGGTTCAGTAAATAAAGTGTTGATGTGTTTTGATAATATTAATCTTTTCGATCATTCAATTGTGTCGTAAAGTCAGGGGCAAAGTGTGACAATGAGAAGATAGAGCGTTAAGCGTTGTGTTGTATCTGGAAATAGTGCAGAGCTGCATAACTGAGTGTATGAGTCAAGTTCAATACTAGTTCAACACTAGTCGACGCAGAGTATTGTTTGCCATCCATTTCGATGCCATTTCTTACACAATAGCACGCAATATATATTAAGCCATTATGCAAATTGACGATTGCATAACGGGAAGTATTATTTGCTATTATTGTCAATCACTGGCTGCAATCTAATTATACTTTGTTACTCTTTAAATGTCATTCGTGGCACTGAAGGTCACAACTGATAATACAGATTCGGTTACATTTAGTTTTTAATTATGTTTGTATTTTACAAGTTTGTTATCTTTGGTTGCAATCTGCTTTTTTTCTGGTTTTGTTGCCGTTTTGGCCGACAGTTGACAGAGAAGTGAATATTCCGTGAATCAAACAAATACAAAAATAAATGCATTTCTCGGTAATGCTATTTATAATTGTTCTGCCTCTGCCATAACGTTTGCAACATATATATCGCTTCGTTTTTCACACATTGAGGATATCAAATATTGTTTGTCATATAAATTAATGAAAGGCCTCTTCATCTAACAAAACGTTTGATTATATGAAAAAAGGCTTCTGTATTATTTATCAATTATCTATTTATCGTGATTTCATTTGCAAACTGATAACAAGCTATTTCAGACAGTATTCCAAATTTTTATCATTTGCTGGACCACACTCTGAGACTCCTATTAAAGTGATCTTTGCTTTTGTATGAATTCTTTTGAAGACTACAACCGAAGAGATAATGAATGGCTTCCTCTACTTTGATAACCGCTGATTTGAAAATGATTTCAATGGTTTTCATTGACATTATCTCTATTTATATAATTTGCATCAGATATATCTGATGCCTGAATTGAAAGTTTTAATAAAAAGATTTTTAATTTGTTATCAAATAATGAGGCGCAGTGTCAGATGTGAACCAAATTTTGTACGCTGTACTTATCGTGCTGCGCACTACAATACATCTCTGAATAGTCTTTCAAATACTATCTGATGAAGTGATTTTTTCAAGTGATAGTTTTGTCTGACGGCTACAATATATATTCCATGAGCTGAACACTAATTATTTTCAATTATATGTATTTGCTATTTTAGTTTATAATTATTTTAATGCAATTTTCACGATTTCTTGTTGTCTGGGCTACAACTTCAAGTTTAAGTGCATGTCTTGTTCAGACGAGTGCGATTTTTCAATGAAGTCTTCATTTTGCCGCAAAGGACATGATTTGTCTCGCTTCATAACTATTGTACTGTAGAAGTGATGACACTTATCTGCATTTTTTCGCTTTCAAAATATTTTCGACTAAATTAGAAACAAGCCGAGAAAATGAGACGAGCTGTATTTAAGGCACTTATTTTCCTAATTGAAAATAAACAATGCATTGCATTGTAATCAACGTATTGCAATCAGTTGTAAAACTTTGTTAAGGAATGCATTAATCATTGAAAACAATATACTATACAGTTGAAAACTTGATAGTCATTCGAAGTAACTGCGAAAAAGTCTGTTGCTATGTCAATCTCTCTGATGCACGTCAATTTGTTGCTAAATTTGATTTGTAATTTCTTTTCACTACTGTATTGAATATGGAATAAGTATGTTAATATCTGAACATATTATGGTCTGATGGAAAGCATGCTATAATAAGGCATCACTTCTGGTTGCTACCGAGGATTGTTAAGTTTATAAGTGCATTTCAATGTAGCTAAACAAAAGTCAAAAAACTAAAGAATAAGAGGAGAGTGTCTTATCAATACATTATCAATACTCCATTCAAACCAGTCTTTTGTCTATTGTCTAAAAACTGATGCAGACAAAAACATAGTTGAGTGCCTTTTTCTGCAACAGTTTTCTGATTGCGGAACTTCAAGACAGTTCCGATGAGTTGTTGCAGCAATGCGTACAAAATAATTTAAATAATACATTTTCAAGTCTTATGTAACGCATTTCAGTACTCACTTATGAATAGTTTGAGCTTCAAATTTATGACTATAACTAGACAGCTAATCAGTTAATTGAGTTGAAGATTGTTGATTTGCTTAGAATCTTCTATTTGTTTAAATTAGAATGTTAATTTGGAAAAAATAAAAAGCCTTTAGTTATCTGTTGCCTACATAAAAGAGTGACAAGTATTTGATAACATAGCAGTTCATACCTTTACTACGTGTAGAGGTATATTCAAATTTATTGATTCTCTTCTCTACATATTGAGTAGTGGCAACAGTTTTGAGTAGTGGCAACAGTTTTGAGTAGTGGCAACAGTTTTCTTATGAATAATTCTAAACCTCAACTTCAATATTGATTCCGTTATCGCAAAATAGCTTTCAGTTGCTATACGTGTTTTGCTTAGCAATAGTAAAATGTGAACCTGTTTCAATTAGTCAATATTGAGATTTTGTTGAGCTGATCACATTTGATGGAATTAGCGCCACATTTGTTTCTTTCATTCGATTAACGCTACAGATAGCGCACAATAGCGATCACCTCACAGTATCAACTGTCAAAACCTTCATCTCTCAACACATTTGCAGCTTATGATTAACCTTATCTTCTTTTTACTCCTTAATACTTATTCATGTATTCACTGGAAACTAATCATAATTTTGAATACATTAGTATATCAGTAAATTGGCTAAAAATAAGAAATTGTAGCTATAGCACAAAACTGAAGTTATGACTTTTGATTAGAAATCAGTGAAACGATGCAACAATATTGATAACATATTTGAAATGGTACCGGTTCTAGACTCATAAACATTGATTAATTTATTAATATCGCATTCATATTTATGAGGCAACACAAGCATTTCTTTGTAATCAATTTCATTATCTCTCTTCTCATTAGTTCTCTTATGTAACAAATTCTTTGTCCTATTCTATCAAACTTTAGGCATTTCAGTCAATAGCTTCAACTTTTAAACTTTTTGTAGCATTCATTTTGAAGTTTGATTAATTTGAACTTAATTTTACTCGACTTCATTAAAATCTTAATTATTCATCGATTAGTCTAGGATTGAGACATGAAGTCAATTAGTTTAATGAGCATTTGAGGCACAGTTCAGTGAGTTTGACTGGTTCTAAATGGAGCTCTTTATGTCAAGTTAAGCATTAATGGATTGATCAAACGCATTTTTCTGCAATAATAGTCTACTCAAATCCTAATCTTGTTTTGTTTTTTTTTGAAACTACTTTTTAAACCATATCTTAATTCCTAACTTAAAAATAGTCTACGAAGTGTGTAAGACCTCATAATTTGAAAATTATGATTAAATTACAAGTTAATTTGGCTTATTATACAGAAATAGTCCTAAAATTGTTTAAGTGTTTTGCTCGTACTGTAGGTCTACTTTCATTAAATACCATTACTCTTAGTTTCGCTCTACATCTTGAATGGTATTCAAAATCCGAGTCAATGTTAATGATTGCAACAAATTTTGTCGAGTCATATTCAAAATTAAAACTCATGCTTAACTAATAATTTTTGGTAACCAACCCTTAAAGTTGTTTTGTACCAATACTTATGAATTATGTTCGCTAAAGTTTTGCTTTTAAGCTTATTATCTAGATTTTACATGAAGATATTTTTGTTTGAAAATTCTATTGTTAATTATTTTCAGACTATTCACTGAATAAATTTAATCGTAAATAAGCACGAAAGCATTTATGAAATACGTATTAGTGCTAAAAAAAGTTGTATTTCTATCAAATTGCGGTTATATTAGGGTAAAATTGCGATTCTCGAGCAAACCATTAAAATTATTAAACTATGTTTTATTCAAAATGACATAATTGGCATTTCAATGTGAAAGTCTTCAAACCATAAATTAAATCTTGACGTGGATATTCATTGTTTCAAAGGTCAGTTTGACATCACTCCGAATAATTAGATGTGATTTTTGCCATTTTTTGTCTGTTTAACTGGAAAAAATTGCATTTTTAGTGAATTGATTAATTTGAAGATTATCATTAATTGATGAGTCGAAAGTTGACGAAATTCAGGTTTTTTTATTGAATGCGATCATCGCTAAAATTAATTAATGATAAGTTTCTAAAAATATTAAAAAAAATTGAACTCGAAGCAAATCTAATCAATTTCTAGCTTATATTAACTAAAATTGTTTTATTTATAGGATATTTATCATGAATTTCCGTGAGTCTTGTACTGTTTTGCTAATACATCATTAAATATAATGTCTTTAAAAGGATGTAAGCAAAAATCAAACATTTCCCGCAAACTCATTAACGAAACCATTTTTCATAAGTTAATCAAAATAGTTTTGATTGTGAAAATAGCGTCAAGAAAAATGAGTTGAAGTTATCTAGAAATATGATGAGCGATTGAAATTGTTAAGCAATTGAAACTGGGAAAAGTAAAATTTGCAACTTGGTGTGTGAAGAGTTGCACTTAAGGGATGGGAGTATTATACTAAGTTAATAGCTTATGTTTATTTGAAGCAACTGCTATCAAATCATAAGTTAAGTAAACATTACATGCTTTTAGTCAATTGCCAAATCACTAGAAAATACCGTATTTGCTCAAGTGGATATTTGTTCAGATAAAAAATACCGATTTTTACTCAACTTAACCTAAATATTATCGACTCATTCACTCTGTAGATGCTTCAGATTCCACTGAATAAAGTGAAAGTTTTCGGCATAAATTATTTTCAGTATTCATGTCAATAGTAGTGTACTTATGCTACTATGTAAATAATTTTTAATTCGCATCATATGACAAAACCGAACCACGATTCAATGTATGCGAACGTTTACGTCATGTTCTGTCAAGTGTCTATAAATAATCTATAAAACCATAAACCAAACTCATAAATAAGGTTAAATGCATTCTTTCAATAATTTAAACAATTAGATGATTTATAATTATTGTGGACTTATGTCAATTTTAATAATTCACTACTGCTTAAATGTGAAAGTTACGAGTCACAAGAGTTAACTTAAAGTTTATCAAAATCTATAGTTATAATAATAGTCTTGGAATGTAACGAATATAACCAGATATTAATTTTTAATTCAATAGTATGGACAACGGCGTTGACAACCCGTTCAGACCTGGCTCTGAGCTGAGCAAAGAAGCAGATATTATCGTAAATCTTATAAAAGAAGGCAAACCAATAACTCCTACCAAAGAAACAACAGATTCTCCAAGTTTCAACGGAAACGGTGTGAATGAGGTGAACGCTGAAAAAAAGTATAACATGTTAGAGAAGTCAGAAATGAATGGCACCCCTAAAAGTCATGGTCCAGCAGTGGTAGAGGTCCAGCACGGGATTGTTGTGCCGCCTAATGATGCCTCGCAAGTGGTCGAACAGGTCAACATCAAAAAGAAGCGCAAATGTTGTGTTGTTCAGTGAAAATACCATTTGATTGAATATTCAAACCGCACATCTTTGACCGAAAACCCTTATTATCCATGTATCGTCTCCAGTGACTTGAGTGGCGCTTAGAGTACAGGCATTTAAACAACCTTATATATATATATATTGATTTATTAACATATTGATGCCTCTATTAGTCTGAATCTAGACTAAGACAATATACTAGTCATTTGCCATTTGCATAATGTTTTGTGAGATGAACTCTTTGTGTGTTGACAAGTGATTTCTGCACCATCTCTTCAATCACTTTTGACCGAACCATCAACTCATTGAATGATTGTTTGCCTTCGATATAAATAGTAACCAAACTTTATGATACCTGTTGTTATAAAGAGTAAAAATTGAAGTGATCACTCCTTTTGATTGTGAAAAGTATCAAAAACAAGTTTATAAAGTATATTATATAAATATTTATTGTATAAAAACAGATCACCTTTAATCAAGACTAGAAAAATACTTATTTCTCGAATAGGTTTATGTATATTTCGTATCCCTTTTCGGTTTTGCAGCTCAACTCACGAGAAGATTGGCTAATATTTAAAGTTATATTTAATTGCCCTAAGTTTGAAGAAAGCCTACACTAAGTCTAAGCTTAGTCTCTGATTTTTGCGAGACATCAGATTATGTTATGCTTTGCATATTAACGTCATCTAACCTTCGAGTACCTGTAAATCGCATCTATTTTTGAGTTTTCAAGTTTGAGTTCAAATCGTAACTGTAATACGACTTGTGATATTTTAGTTTAGAGTTCCTGCGCTTTAATATATATATTTATAAGTTTTTCGTTTCTTATTGTATAGAATCAGTAAGTTTTCAGTAGTCATTAAAACTTATATTATTTGGTCAATTATTTGGTCATTATTTGAAAAGCTAAACAAATCATTATAGTTATAAGCATTTGCGTAGAGTTTTGGTTCAGAGAATATGATAATCATATGAACTGCTTGTGATTGAAAACAAGAAGTCTTATCAGACCTGGTATTGCTCATTAGAGTGTCAATTAATGGAGTTTTAGGCTTTCATTTGCTTGAATTTAACTTTTCGAAGCTTTTCACAACTTTTCAGAACTATTCAAATCAAAAAACTATAACTCCATTATTTTTAATAAACTAATGTGAAAGTGATATATGATATCATTTGAATGTCAATCAATACTTTAAAGTGTTTTAGTGCTTAATCACAACCTCTTTTTCTTTGTATAAAAAATGTCGGCACAAAATCTTTAATAATTATATAAGTTATAAACCTTCATTGTATACAAAATGCAACTTCAAGTCATTTAGTCCAACATTTTCTATTTAACATATAGGGGTCGGTGGAGGAGCGCGAGACCTAACATGTCAAAACTTGAAAACTTGCAAATTTTGCTGACTTTTGTTTTGAAAGCCTAAAAAAGCTTTTCAAAAATAGCTTATATTTACTTCTTATTTGTCTGACATAACCAGTTCGTGAATAAAGTTGAGAAAAGTTGAGTTAAGTGAGTTAAAATTGAGATTTGTATCTTCTAGTAATAATGATCGCAAACCTTCACCGACTCAAATGTGATCTTGTAATGTATTTATTTATTTATAAAAGAAAAATCAAATTTAATATATTGATAAACGTATACTACATTCAATTAGTTTTTGGCAAATTTAGATAAAAATTAATTTATGAGAATTATATATATAATTGGCTTTGAAGACATATTTCAAATAAACAATCCTTAATTGCATAAATTCTTTATATTATTACATCCTTTTGTTAAGAAACTGAACAAATCGATAATTGAAATGACTGTCATGTCATTCAAAGGCTGCCAAATACAACATGTAATGTTTGCGAAAATCATTCTCACTTAAGCTATTTTACAGTTATAATTATATACTAAACTATTTTGAAGGCACATTGAAAAACAGATACTTTAGAAGTCCATAAAGCAATTATTCCTAAACAATATTATGCAGTAAATGGTAGAATCCAGATAATTATTTCTAAAGCATACTATTGCACAAAACTTTGTCATAAGATAAATAAATAAAATATGTATATATTGTGTAATATTTATAAAGATATAAGAGATTTAAAGGATATAATGGAAACGAATATTTCATCATTTTTAACGATAAAACATCGCTTGTAGTTAAATGTTCCCTTTAAAGAGATCAAAATGAAAACTGAAAAAAATTGAGCCGAATTTAATTGAAATGAATTAGTTCTAGCATTTCCTCAAAATGTTCTGAATATTTGTGTTAAATTCCTTAAAGGACTGCCAAGTAATAATAGAATTTGGAAAACATCCAACTATTATGCGACCTATCATTCATTGAAAAACAAATTAATTTAACTTGCTTTTAGTTTTTTTTCTAAAGGAAATACAATCAAACTCGACTCTAAATGCCACAATTTTTACAAATATATTGAGAACTGAGTCATGCATTTATATGATATATTTGAAAATATAAATATAATTGAGTATAAATTTAATTGAAATTGTAGGGAGGCGGTCGAGAGCCATATAGATGTTGCGGTAGTGCTCCTGGAGACCAATTGTCGTCAGATCCGTTTCCAATCGGCGCGCTCGGGACCGGCCCTCCACGGCCTTCGTTCGAATTGTTCTTGTTGTCAGTACTAGGAAATATGCAAATTTAATGTTAGATAATTGATTGATGGTGTCATATAATTTATTGAAATGCCACATAAACATATAAATAACTAATTATTACTGTGCAAGTGGAATGTCGTCTTCATCCAAATTGTCAAGAGTTGAATCACTAAATAATAACAGAGAAGTAGTAATTTATCAATTGAAGGAATTTCGATTATTATATGATAATAATATTTGTAGGAAAAACAGGTTTTTCTCAGTCAATTGATTTAGTTGTATGAATAGAACTCACGATTCTCTGCGAATTGGAAAACGCTTGACTTTCTTGTATAATCTTGAAAGAATGTAAGCAAATAAAGTTGAAGGAATACTAAGCATTAGAGCTGAACACATACTAGACCAGTAACCGTTCTGTAAACAATTTTTTATAGATTAGTCTCACAAATCTTCGTCTAATCATAAAATATCCTAATTCTAAGTCTCAAACTTACAAACGGCAAAACTATTTCCTTGCATAAAGCCATTACTGATGCATTTACAGCTCTACTGACAGGTTCACACTTTCCAATTCCACTTTCAATCTACATGAAAGCAAATCATTAGTTTCACACTTGATTGCGATCCAATCTATAGAAGAGTTGAACTTTTTATTTTGATACCTCTTCGACCACATGTTCCACGTATTGATCGACGAGTGCACTCATGTCTGAAACGAAAGCTTTGGCGACTGTATGTATTTCTGAGCGACCCTTAACTGCAATGAATTTTTGTGCGTCTTCTGCTTGCTTTAATAGACTGGTCAGAGCTTCCTTTAGACCTTTATCGCCATAGTTGGCTTTCTTTTCGATTTTTTCTGCACCTGCTGTCAAGGTTTCCTAAATGACGCAATAAATTCAATGTAAATTTACAATAATTAATCAATAGTTCGCAATTGTGAGATATCGTACGATTGTATCTTTAATTTTAACCACGAGATTTATGGGTGCTTTCAGATCCATTGCTATATTTCTAAGTTTCGCTATGTTTTCAAAGTCATTCTTTGGTAAACGACTGGCTTCTTGTTCAAGTTCATTAGAAATTGAGACCAGATCTAGTGGGGTAATACTATGTTTGATTACATTAGCATACGATGAAAAGTTTAGAGTTCCCAGAGAAGTCTGCTTCAAGCTTTCGAGCAACTGAGAGCCTTCTGCTGTTAACAAAACCACATTCGATGGGTTCACATTCACACGATCCAAAAATGCATTCAATTTTTCTTCGATGCGATAGCGCTAACAGATAATTCAAATTATAACAAATCTAATACAAAAAAGTGAATATATGGGGAAATGCTCACATTTTTAAACTCCAAAATTTCTGTTAAGTTAACATTACTTATAGTTCTGCCGCTATTTATCTGAATATGATTGTATTGACTCAATTGTAGTACATTATAAAGACTTAGATTTTGATGACATCGAGCCAGAACATCTGCAAAGTTAGGTTTGAGGCCTTGAATAACATTGAGAGACTCAGAATAGCTCGTTTGTTCGAATCTCTTCTGAAGAATAGACATAATTTGTTTGCTTTGTGGTTGTGAAGGGTTTTCCAAATAATAGCAGAACACCTTGTCAGAAACCCCTCCAATAAGAAATAGAATAATTGTACTCAAAAGCAGTGGCAAGAATAGCAAAAATATGACAATAATTCCACATCTGAAAAACCGCTGAGAAGACTTAGATCGTCGTTTATAGCTATGACGCGTCGGCTGTTGACTGCAAGCACCCGACAACAGTCCAAATGCATAGCAGACAAGTACGAAGAACACGATTGCGGCTCCGATTAGACAGGAATACCATCTATTCAAATGTCAAACATTTTTCAATTAAATTAAGCATACATATAGCCAATAAATCTTATGATAAGCATTATTTACCTGTAAATCTCATAATCATCTATATATTTTTGGCCAATATTTACATTACTCTTTACTTTATACAAATCAACAAAAGGTCTCCTCAACGCTTCATTGATATCACTGGCGGCTGCACTCAATTCACTTCCAACTGCTTTTATTTGTCTCTTAATATCAGGTATTGTATTATTAACCGTTGACTGTATTTTGTAGCTAATTTCATCGAACGCTTCTTTTCCTTTTCTGATCTCATGCACAATATTAGCCTTCAGTAAACTTGAAATATTTTGCATTAATGGTGACAAATCTGGCAGATCATCGATTCGAGTCGATACGGAAAATGAGTTCAAGATTCTGGTGTATCTGAACTTCAAGTCAACACAAACTCTGTCTCGACATTGATTCAGAAATTGTTCCAAATCCTGTGGTTTGAGTTGAGGCATAATTAATAACTAATTGTTATTCTATGATATTTAGGTGATATAAAATAATTTACGTGTTTCGATCTTGAGAGTTGAGCCTGTAGCTGAACTGTTAGCAGTCTCAGTTCAGATGTTTCACCGGATAACACCCTCAGATCAGCCAAAATTGAATCCAATTCTACGATAGATTAGCAAAACATTCAGGCAATTAATTGGCAATAACTGAAAACATTAATTATAATGACTTACTTGAGACAATATCAGTCAAATTTTCCAAAGAGGCCGCTTCTGAAAGAACGGCTAATCTATTCTTAACAATCAAACCGCTTCTATCTAGACTATCACCTAATTCTTGTTCGAGTTGCTGAAAATTTGTTCTTAACAGTGTATTTACTTCGTATTGAGTGTTATTTAAATAAAGCATCAGATCATCTGTACTCTGATTCAATGTTTTTGGCAGTTGCTGAACACCAGTTCGTATGTACTCATTGGTGACAAAGGCACAAATGACAAAGAATGACATCAATAATAACAGTATGAATAGCTTGATACCACTTATGGTACGAATGCATGGATCGCAAGCTCCATCAACTTTGTATCTCTTCTTGTTCGCAGTTCTTCTCACAGGAGAGCTATTCGAAGATGAACTGTAACTATGTTTATGTTTGGCACGTCTTGAATGCTTATCAGAATTACACCAACAACAGCAACAGAGAAATCCAATCAATGGGAAGATTACAGCAATACATAAGAATATCGTTGCTATCAGTACAAGTCCCCAAAAATGAGACAACAACTAAAAAATGAATCAGTACATTAGAAATATTCGGGCAATATCATAATTAATTAATGTTAATATTATACAAACCCGTCCTCTGTTTTCCTTCAGAACAGGTATTGGATCATCGAATAGTTCATCTTTGATGACACCAAATGGCAACCCAGGTGTTTGTATTGAGTCAACCATATACTGCATCAGAAGATATAAATGATCCATACCTTTACCACTAAATGATGGAATGCCTGAACGCCATTGACTTTGACTAAGACTTTGTTGAGGAGATATAAACTTGATTTGACGCCATGGAATATCTGTTAATTGTTTTGCGGTTCCTTCTTTTTGTTCGTCTCTTTTATTTGATCCCAAGACTGGCAGTGATTCCGATAACACTAATAATAGTACGTTTGTGATAAAGCTGTTGAAAATGCGCATTTTGTCCCAAATTTTTGGCCTCAGTTTTGGCGAACGATTTATGACAAATGCTGATTGTTTTGATTTACGCCACAAATTAATGAGTGATTGAATGAGTGTTAAATAAATAGTAATTATTTGCTACGACTTATTTGGTATAAAAAAGTGAGATTTGATTCGAATTGTTGTGCTGTTGAGCTTGAGGTAAGTTGACACTCAGTTTACGGATCAATTCTTCTTAACAATCATTTTCTTTCAATTTACCTGAAGATCAATGAACTCAACAATTACTAATGGATGACACAAACTTCACTTTAAACACGAACAAAAGACAACAATTTTTAAAAATGGCTTAAAACATGTACTTATGGAACTAGTGGTCGAATAAAGGCGTTATTGATATATATATTTGGCAGAAAGGCTTACCTCTATTTTGACGGTTAAGGTCAACAAAACTTGTTATTCAAATCGAAATATGACTGAAATATAAGCCAAATTGAACGCAATCAAGACTGAAATTGTGAGCAACTGTTAAAATGACCCAAAATTGAGTATTTGTTTGAGTTATAATACTATCGATTAATAGATGACATAAACAATGAAATGAATTGTTTATTATTTGATAATTAAATGAATGGGTCATTTAAAGCCATGTTATTGACTGGCAAATCAATGAAAACGGAGTGTCAGCTAATCACCTGTTTTTTAATATGTTTTCATCTCAGTTTTCTATTCCTACTAACAACTAGTCTCACATTATCTCAGTCTCCAATGCATTGTTTATTCGCTTCAGTCTCTTCTGTTCAACGAACTCAACCTTTGCTTTTGCGCAAAGCATCTAATTGTATAAACTCTTCTATTACAATCAAATCTACGTACAATCGCAACAGCAATCTAAACATACTTCAGATTCACTCGTTTCCAATAATAGATTTGTTGTAACATATTTATAGATAAAGTAATTTTTCGGATGACTAGTTCAGCAAAACCAATCATTCTATTGAAAGTTTTCAAGTATTAAAATTGTAAATGAGTTTAGCTGTAATATTAAATCTGTTTGCGTTTTAAGGAACCAAATAGTGCTACTGCTTCTGCTTCAGTAATAATAAAAAACTTTTTCCTGTCTTTTTTTTAGCGTTAGTATTGATTGAGAAGCTTTATATTTGAAATAAATAATAAAGCAATGGGCAAAATGTGAACTGAATTTTTGTTATATTTTTCTTTTGTCATGCCACTTCCCATAATTTCAATAAATTCGTGATAAATCATATTTGAAAGTTCACCAGATCTTCCAAGCTTTTTTTAGAACCATTTTGATTAATGACTTTTATGAACGAGTTTTTAATAAAAGCAAACTATATTTTTCTTATAGTTAATGTTTGAATTGGTTTGATTTGAATAAAATTTGACTTGAATGACAATAAAAGTTCAATGTTGAATTCAAATTTTGAGGTACAATTTCGAGGTGCAATTCGAGAGTGCTAGTTTTGTTAGTTTAATCAAACTGAAAGTTTCACTTGAAATCTTAACATATTTCTCGGATGAGAGATAAGATCACATCACAGTTTTATTTTGTCTACTTCCCGACTTGTTAAGATTACATCATTTTATGACTCATTCAATGCCTCAGTGTTTACCTAAATTTGAACTTTATTTATCTTTCTTGATGGTTAATGGATCACATTTCTAAAGGAACTACTCCCAAAATTATAACGGCTGGTATTTTTATTGAAATTGAAATTGAAGTTCAATATCGTTACCGACAAACAAAAGATAAAACTTAAATTTTTATTTTGAAAATTGCCAAAATTCATTGAATAAGGAAGCAAGAATAGGAAACAAAATATTTACTACATGAGTAAAATATATAAAAGAATTTTGCTTTAGTTTTATACTCCAGGTACTATTGAATCTCGTGCTAATCTTTACTTTTACCTAACGTGACTTTATATGTTTGAGTGTCAGTCCGAATAAATAAGATATAAGCTTAAAAAGTCTAAGATGAAAATCATCACGGAATGCAATAGTACTGGTGTTGAAGGAAAACTTAGGCCAAAAGTCCAGAGCTAACAATTTTTGAATCCCAACTGCTAATTAACTTCTTTGTTCATTATATTATATTCCCGAGACTCTTGTCAGTAGATTAAGATTTGAAAATCTTTACCATCAAAATACTATTTCTCACACTATAAACATTTTGTTTCTGAGTTCATACAACTATTCTAAGCTTTAGCTGAATAACAAGTCAAATATGGCTTCAGATGTAGAGGAAAAAACATGTATTATAAGTGAAGATGAAGTCTAAGTCATATTTTCCTACATCAGTGTCAAAGAATTAGTGAGAATCGAAAGTTTCAAAGAAGCTTATTTATTGTATGAGCAAAGTTTTGAAACAACAGAGAGGATTAGTGTTTGGGATTCTAAGACAAAAATATGTTTGCGATAGTAAGAAGCACTGGATTTTAAGTCGAATTATAACTTATGATTCGGCTAATGTTGCTCAATGCTATTTGCCAAAAGCCAAATTTGAAGAAACATTTGCTAAAGCCCACTTCGCTTTCATTGATATCAATTTTGAAAGTGTTAGAATCGCAGAAGAATCTATCGTGTCTGTCATATCGTTTACATCACAATCAGAAGACTTAATTAATTTTTAAGCGTTCGTTCTTTAAATTTATGCCTAGGCTATTTGAAACCTAATCAATTCTTACTATTTTTGTGTTTAAATTATCTCTTAATATGAGGACATTTGGTTGCTATCCTTTGGATTTTTTGTGCCAAAGACCCGCAAGATATTCAATGTTTTAATCAGGGCTTTCAAATTCTCTCAGATATATCTTCTATCAATATTTGAGTGCTGGATAACGTAACCAAATCAAACAGACCAGCACTTCTAAGCACAGTAATTCAATAAACAAAATCTGGACACAGTTCAAAATTTTGATTGTTCTTCACCTAAAGAAATGAAGCTAGCGCACAAATTTGTTGAAAGTTTATTTGGTTGGGGCAAAATTATTCAAATAAATCGTTCCCATTCACATTTATAGTGCAAATAAATCATGATTTAGACTATTGCTAATCTTTTCGAGTAATCTGCGGTTAGCTATTCAGAAATTTGATCTGAAAAATTCACCTGAATTCAATTTGAAGCAAATAAGACGAAAGTTTAGGATTTCCTAAAATTATGCTTTCATTCTTCTATGCTATAAACTGGATAAAGTTTCTGTCAACATGTTAAAGAGACATTTTTGCCTGTAATTTAGATATCATAGTGTTCGCTCAGTTATCATACGAGAGCGATAAAAAAGTTTATATTTAATAAATTGTTTTTATAAACTTATTGAACTTGTTCAGAATAAGTTGATGAAATTTATTCTGGATGATCAATTAGTATTCAGAAATAGTCATTTGAGAGTTAATATAACAAACACGATATCAACAAATTGAACTAAAATAACTTTGACATAGTTGGCATTTGAGAATGAGATCATTGGTTGACACGATGGTTGAATCAAATTTTATTCTACTGAATATATAGTTGAAATTAAGATTAACTTGTGGTAATAATTCAGCGCATTGCATTTTGATAGCAAGTCTTCCAAATAAAATAGTTAGTCCCATACGAACTAAAATATTTACTAAAAATGATGAATAATTATTATAATTAGTTTTGTGAATAAGAACAACTTTGATTGCAACCACTCTATAGATAAGCAAAACTTAACATTTCGAGAATAAACTTTAAATTAATATAATTAAGAAGTTCTAAACTTCTTTTTCAAACTTCTAAAACTATGAAACTATAAGAATTTTCTATAGTTTACCTTTGATGAAGTGACAAATATGACCAAAAAATTTTGAACAGAATCTCAATTGAATAATTTATTTAATTTAACATCTGGATAGAAAGGATCGAAAATTAAAATTTAAAAGTTAACACTAGAAGAATGAAACCAAAGCTCTATGAGCTCACAATTGCAAGAGTATTTGACAAAAAAGTTGTGAACTGTTTAGGAGGACGTAATTGACTGTATTTTGAAAGGCCCAAAAAGGCAACTTTGAGAAGTTTGGCGACAAAGTAACGATCACAACAAGACCTAAACTAAGTTGAGATAATAGTGAATAGAAGATTTAATTAAATAATAAAATGATAAATAATGTTAAATAAGGGTGAATAAAATATAAATTAATTAAAAAAAGGGCAGTATTGATATGATGGAAGTTCCGCGATCTCTGAAGCACTTAGTCCAAAGAGTGATGCGAGGGTTCTACCCGATCGAGCACGTGATTGTGGTCGATCTTCTGATTAGAAAACATTTGATAAAAGAAGATGAAATGATAGAGTTATTAAAGTTTGAACGAAAGCACTTGCGATCAATACTGGCGCTGTTAAAGAATGACAAATTGATTAAAATAAAGCTTAGAATGGAAACTGGTCTCGATGGCAAGGCTTCACGACAGAACTACTATTATATCAATTATAAGGCTTTTGTTAATGTCGTTAAATACAAATTGGATCACATGCGCAAAAAAATTGAATTAGAAGAAAGAGATCTGACCTCTAGAGCTTCGTTCATCTGCGATGACTGCAAAAACACGTTCACTGATCTCGAAGTCCATCAGCTCTTTGATCCAACCACTGGAGAATTGAGGTCTTGTTCGGTTATTCATTTAATTGATATTTTACTTTGTTATTCATTAATTGATAACTGATTTTATAATTGATTTGATTTTGATCATACAAAAGGTGTTCATTCTGTTCTGGAGAAGTCAAAGAAGATCCAAACCATATGCCAAAGGCAGACTCTCGTCTATTACTCGCAAAGTTTAACCAAACTATGGAACCATTGTATCTGTTACTCAAAGATATCGAAGATATTCGACTCTCCTCTGATTTGCTCGAGCCTGAAATTGAAGTGAAACCAGAGCCCGGGCTCCAATCGCAACCAAATGCTACCAATAATCCATTTACTGGAAATAAATGGACTGATAAGAATAGAGCGATAAATAGTGAATATGAGAATTCAGTATTTAATGAGCAAAACTACACGGTAAAAATACAAGATTCTAATAATGAGGCCGGTGGTAACGATCAGGAATCGGTTATTGTTAAGAAAGAGCAGCCGTCGTGGATGTTAGAGAGCACTGTCTCTAATATTAATCCTATTAATACTAATATTAGTGAAACTTTGCCTACAGTTTCTGTTAAGGCAAGTAGTAAGCAATATTTCCCAAAACTGCCCCTACTATCAGTTCGAATACAGATAATGAACCTTCAAAAGAGATTCTCGAGACTTTACTCATTCACGAGAAACAACAAGAGAATTCAAATGCGGCCTCTCTTCTGTTGAGTGACACGAAAATTGAGATTGAAAATTATGATAATGTTGAAAATAACGATGAGGACGCCATTATGAGTGATGATGAAGATGACGATGTAGAAACTCATGAACCTATGGTTACTGTTGGACATCAATCGATACCTTTGAGTGATATTAATGACGAAATCATTTCTCAAATGAATGAAGAAGAAAAACAAGAATACATAAGGTTAACACAGCAAGTTTACGCACATATGTATGATATTTAGGTTTAAATTACACTTAGGTTTTAGGTTAAATATTAGGTAATTTTTCATATTAACTACCAATTCGATTGCAGTTAATTTGATCGTTCAGTACAAATTATATTATGGTTTGTATGACTGATGACCACATAATATATATTAAAAGCCTTTCATTGAGTAATTTCAAATTGGTCTTTTGTATAAACCTTACTGGATTATTTATTAACAAATTTATTTTAATAAGAATTTTGATTTTTTTAAGCTTCAACTGATTTGACTCTAAAATGAGATTAATTTTGTTCTTTTTGATCACCATTCTGATACCTTTGCTCTTGATTTGAACGCCTACATTATCCGTTTTCTCGTTGGTAAAACTTTGTTCTGTTTCAACAAGTTATAATCAATTGGATGATCAGTAATTTGAGTAACCCTTTTAGTCACTTTTCTTGGAATATCGATTACTTCGATCGTTTGAATGAAGGTACAGGGATTGCAATAATCTCTTTTTTGACACATCACTTCGATTTGTTCATTTATCAGAATCGGAACCCTAATCACTGTTGAAGTATAGTCAATATCTCAGTCGCCATAGTCTTTTGATGTAAATGTTAGTTCGCAGGTCTGGCCAATAGTTTTCGCACATGTAAGACGATCATTTCGTTTTGCCATTCAGTCACTTGATATTCATATAATTCTATAGGTTCTTCATCGAGTCATATTTGATGAGTTTTGACTCTGTATTGAAGTTTTAATTCTGTTCTGATACCCATCATTAATTGTAGACTTCTCAGTCACCTTTATTCCGATGACTGATAGTAAGATTTAGAGAAACATTCTTATCTTTGAAAATGAGTTGTTAATGACGCTATTTTAATTTTGATCTAAATTAAAATGTAAATAATTAGGTATTCGAGAGCTCTTTGAAGAATGCAATTGATCTGCAACAACAGAGAAATCTTGATTTGTTTTAATATTGATATGTAACATAATTAAATGCAAATTAAAACCATGAGACAATAATATATTTATAACACCAATTGTTTTATATTATGCGTTAATTGGAATATAATTATCGTTATGTTTAACATCAACATCAGCAGAATTCATAAAATGTCAACAAATATGACCTGAATTTAAAATTTAATAATTTGAGCTAAAATAAAAATCTGAATATCTTTACAATTGTTTGCAATATCTATAACAGGAATAACTAACATTGAATGTATATTTTCAAATTTTCTTGATTAAATTAGTTCTTTACTCTAATTGATTGATCTTAACTAAGTTTAAAATAACGTTTCCAAATAATTAAAACTATAGCCACACATGGAATTAGCGAAACATCATTCGATCTAATTAGTTAGACTTCCGAACATGTCGATATTAATTTTAAAGTAGACGTAAGGATAGTATTCTTGTTGACCCATATTAAAGCCTGGAATGTCATCTATGGGTCCTTGAGATATAGAAGTGTCCAAATGGGCGTACAATTGGTTCAATGTTTCTCTTAATTTTCGTTGGGTTCTTTTATTTGGATGAATCAAAACAGCCAAGAAGTTGACGGGCAGCCCATAGCGCAATACTGACTCCACAAATAGACGCAACGCTTTGACGTGAACCCACGCGATGATTGTTTCACTAAAGTTGACTTTAAGCCATCGCAACAATACCTGATACTGGCGTTTCATATCGTTCTCAAGTTTAGCGATTTCATTCTTGCCAGAAGTGATCTCTTCTTCATTATACTGGAAATCTCGAACAATAAACTTATTCTCACGGGCGTGAGCTTTAAATTCATCGACAACTTTATTAAATAAGGTGACTGTAAACAATCCGTGGTCGTTATCTTCAAAGATCTGCTGGGTAGATCGTGGAACTATCATATCAGTTAATTTCTCATATTTTTGCTGCCAATCCTTATAGTAAGCCTTTGGTACGACAACCAATAGAGTTGTTAAATATTCAGAGCCCAATACAAAGTTTTCTCTCTTAACTAATTCACTCAGATTTCTGACCAGTAGAGAACCTGTTTGTTTTCTCTCCAATGACTGTAAATTTCCTCTAAGGTTATTATAGGTAGAAGTCTTCGACTTCATGTCGGCATCAATTTGTGCGATCTGTTTATTAATGATGTCCTGCAATGACTTAAGTGATTGTTTGATCGGATATTTTGCTAAATCCCACTGAAATTTGGTCAAATAAGTGGGTAAATCTTGTCCATTTGCCTGAAGATGTTCAGCAATTTGTTGTTGATTTTTATTTTCTAAAATGTCACCAATTGATTGAGCCAACTTACGACACACACTCTCCACGTAGGTGTCCAGTTTGTTGAGATCATCAGAGAGACCAACCAATTGGTCTAGAGTACCAACTTTAAGGTCTGGAATGTGGAACTTGTAGTTCTTGCACAAGTCGTTTTGTCGACATGTCACTGCGTTCAGCGATTCCCAAGTCTGCTGACATGTCTTCTCTCCAGGTGCTGATATCAACCAATACTCCATTTATTCACAATTCGATTGATGCCAACAATCTATTCAATTGTACGCAAAGCCACTTCTTGTTATCTCGATCTGCAAAAAAGGCATTTAATAAGTGGGCGTTTCTCTCAATCTATACATATATTTATATTGTAATCGTTTTTTATTATTTTCGACTAAATACTTACGAAATTATTTTGAAATTATTCTAAGTATCTTTGGATTGCTTATTTGTACTCGAGTTAGCGGACGATTCGATCCTTAAAGTGATTTAACTATTTATTTACTTAAATATATTTACATGAAATAGATTTTAGTGTCCCTTTAATTCATGTCTCATGTGATCAAAATATTTTGATTACATAGACTTTAATCTTATACAATAACTACGGCTTCTATTATATGTGATTAGAACAGAAAATACTCGTTCAAAGTTCAAAAATGGACTCAATATGCTTGCCGTTTTTTATGGTAGTTTATGATTAAGAACTTTTTAATGCTCTAATAATTTGCCCATTTATGGATAAAAATTGGTTGTAATTTCGCATTAAAACAATGTATCAATTAATTTATATTTCAAGTTTTTCATTTAAATGATTTAAAGTTTTATTCATATAAACAGCTATGACAAGTGCTAAGAAAGATTTCTATAAATTTATAGTAAGTGCTCAGCAATTGGACTGCGATGCAAATTACGGTCAAGCATTCATCCAATACTTAGAAGGAATCAACTCTTTGAGTCGTTACTTGAAATCAGAAGCAGTAAACAAATTGGCAACAATTGGAACAGAGGGTATTGATTCGCAACTAGTCAACGGTGTCAATACACTAAGGAACTGCATTGAAAGACTTCAAGTGATTACTAATTATTCTCTCAATAACACTAATATTAACCAAAATCAAAGTAATGATCAAAAAGTTTCAGAACTAACGCAACAATCGATTGACGTATCATTGAACGTTATAAATAGAAGAATATGTGATGAAAACAATACTAATAATGGCATTAATGTGAGAAGTAGTGGTTTAGGTTCTTTAAGTCCAGTCCCGAACTCTTCATCGCTGGAAAAGGCGTATAAAGAAAATGCATTTTTAACTAAGATTTTTGAGCATAGATTTAAGACAACAACTGATCCATTGAAAAGGGCTTCACTTCAATTGGAACTTCAGCGGAGGCTAACGGAAAACATACAATTGGCTAAAGTGAAAGATAAGGAAAAATATCATGAAATGCATTTGAGAGAAAGAAAAGCACTCGAAGAAGCAGCCAAAAAGCTATTACAACAACAAAATTTGCTCAATTTGGACAACGAATCGATGATTATTGACAATCAAAGCCAACAACAACTTTACGCTCAAGTATTGCAGTTTGAATCGAAGAACTTGACACTAGTTCGACAGTTTCGTTGCCCTAATCTTACGCCTGATGTAAAGATTGTTAATGAGATTATATCTAAAATCCTGTACAATGCGGAACATCCGTTAGCTAAATGGGTTCGAAAATTTCAGTACCAAATCATTAATATTATTGATCCGTTGCTGAAACAGTACCTCAAACAACGATGCATTCAAGAAGAGAAGAATCTCTTGGCTGATGATAGCGAACAATTATCTTTTTCATCTAATAGTGAAATAAGTCTCGATTTATTTCAAGAAATGGAGGTTAATATAAATAAACTGGAATCTGAAGCATTAGAGCGTCATTTCAATAACATAACAACCGATATATCATTATCTCATGAAACCATAACATTAATGCTAACATTAATCATGTTTGACGATCAGTTATACTATACTCCATCTAATTGTGATCAACTGAGAGATCAGCACTTTTTACTCCATTCAATAGTTGCTGATTATTTATATCCTCCGATTTGGCCATCTATTCACAATTTGTTTAGAATTGTTTATTATAATCAAGAAGAGGAATTGAAAGTAGGAATGCAACAACTCTTCCTTTTCAATGATTTACAAAAAGATTTTACTAATAATTTTGATCAAAAAGTGATCGATGAAACAGCATTTTCTCTGAAAAGCATAATTCCTTTACAATCTCCTTATGCCAAGCTCAAAGCAATGGTTCGATTGACACAAAGGTTGTGCACAAAATTGAAATCAGATGCCATCAATTCCAATGAGATGACTGCAGATGAATTGGTACCTGCTTTATGTGATGTTGTTTTGAAGTGCGCTTCACCTCAACTCATATCTGAATGTTATGCTATCGAACAATTAGTCGATCAAAAATATCTTTTAGGAGAAGAAGGATATTGTCTCTCATCCATTATGACTGCTTTGAAATATATTCAAATTAATTCAAATAATAATCTGAAGGAGGACAAGAAAGAAGAGACTAATTATTAGTTTTCGTTTCGGATTCCACTGAAGATTTTAGTTATGAGTTTAAATGATTCATATAGAGACATCAGTATAACTTTGCAATTTTTAGAGCCCCTTATTCAACACTATATTAAAGAGATTAATACAATTGATTATGAACATTACTGGTTATAGTGTTGAAAAAAGGAACGTTAAAAATTGCAAAGTTATACTGTTATTCAAATCCCAATTATTAGTTTGAGATACTAACAAATAAGAAGGCAAACCATATTTTAACACTATCATATAAGCAAAGGTTTCATAATTGACTGCTATAATGCAGTTAACCTGTTTTGTAGATGATTTATGAGCACGAGCTCATTCATATGCTGCATACATATTGAACGCTCTAGTTTTTGATTCGTCATGACTTTAGCTCAGTTATGCAGTTTATAAAATTAATTATAGTATATAATTCATATTAATAATTGATTGTACCAAACAGACTGCATTTGATTTTGCTCTATTGTTGGTTTATAAATCCATCCAAACTAATAAAACAGCTACTAAAAAGTGATTTAATAGTAAAGTTTATGCATTTCAAATAAAGCGCACAAAAATTTCTTCACGTTTATTAACGTTTTATTCCTTCGTTCACTCAAACATATGACAGCTAAAGGTATAACAAAAACAATATCGTCGGTCGAGTTCTATAAAGTCGTAGCTCTTAAAAGTATAATTCTGAGAAAATGGGTTTAAAGTTTGAGAACAGATTTAGGGGGTCAATCCGGGCTAATGGGTCTAAAGGGGTTCCCGACTCCCCACCTCCAAGTGTAATACATCATTGGATTCAGTTCGTCGAGCTGAACACTTTGATACCACACTTGACTACTTCCAACCCGAACCTGCCCACTTCTGGCCACCAAGACCTAACCCCCTCAAAAATGGGTAAACCTGGATTCTTGAGTTACAACTCGAGAATCCAGGTTTATCCGTTACGAGCTACTAAACCAAACAATGATGAATATCTCGAGAACTACTTGTGATAATTGATCAAGTGAGGTATCAAAGTGCTCAGTTCAATGTCCTGAGTCCAATGATATATCACTTGGTGGGGTCAGCCACTCCCGTCGGGAGTTGTCCAGAAGTGGTCAGGTTCGGATCAGAAGTGGTCAAGTGTGGTATCTAAACGTTCAGCTTGACGAACTGTATAAGATGATATATCACACTTGGGGTGGGAGGTCGGGAACACCTTTAGACCCATTAGCCCGGATTGACCTAGATAATACGATTGCGATAATTGAATCGTAAACTTGCTTCGAGATCAAAACAAGCCATACCAATTACATCAGTGATCATTATGTGTCTATCTCTTGAAGCTATTGTATCGAGTTTTCGATCTCGTAGACAATACACTCAATAAATCTTTCATTTCAGGTATATTTAGTGATTAACTTTTTTCGGCGTACGCCGAATTATGCCGAATTTTGCCGCCGAATTCGGAAAAAATCGTTCGGCGTAAACCATGGTCTACGCCGAAAAAACCGAAAAATACCTATTTTTGAATTATTTAAAGCTTTTAGAACGGTATTTTTGCATTAATAAAGCAATGTCGAAAGTTTTGAGTAAAGCAAAAACAAGCTCTAACATCAATTTTAGTTATGAAGCTTTCACACTATTTTTCACACTATTTGTTAAAAACTGTAAAACAATCGCGATTACTTTCTTATGTATTCCTTGCGGTAGTTGTGATGCTGAGAGATCTTTCAGCAAAATGAGAGACTTAAATATTCCTAAAAGAAATCGCATGAATTCTCAGACGTTCAAACAGCAAATGCTATTGTATTTTAATGGAGACATTGAAGAAAGACTTATTCATTATTAATTAATTGATTATTAATGTTTTGCTGTTCAATGATTTGATAATAAAACTCAATTTTATTCATTTAAAGTATTATTAGTTTTTACGCCGAATTTTACCGCCGAATCCGGTTCTCACTATACGCCGAAAAAGTTAATCACTAGGTATATTTCGGCAATTTTTGCCGAAACCCAACATATGACTCGTCCCTCTCTATCGCGCCCATAAATTTCAGATTCGGTCAACTCAAACAGTTCTTTAGGAAAGTATTGATCACTTCGACCTTGGGGACCGTAGTATTTTTCCCATAACATAGCTTTGATCGAAGCATTCAAAGCTTAGTCTTCATCATCATTAATCATAATAAAGCTTTCTATTTGCGCACAGATTTCCAGTTTTAGTTACGCACTCTGTCCACATCTATTTCATGATACAATTCAGGATTCAATTGATATTGATTTTTAAATGTTTCTCTTACCCTTTCTATGATTAGTATTTTCTCAACAATTGTTAGCAATCTCAATAAATGATTGAAATGAGAGGCTAACGAAACTTTTGCAGTACAGTGTTCGACAGGTAAAAATCAATTTCCGCGATTATACAATTAATATATAGTCAAACACAAAGTCGATGAAAGTATCGACAAATAATTGTATTAATTATTTCTACACAAATAAAGCATTTCAACGGTTCACTTTCAAAGTGTTAGTTCGAGCTCTGTTTCTGTTGACCAGTATATCGCAAATAGCTCAACTTTCATGTCAAACATAATGTTTGGCTCGATTTGGTTTAATATGTTGATCACTATACATAAAGCTGGTGAATAGTAGCTTATTATTAGTCATTTTCTAAACAATTTGGACGATGTATAAAACTTGTCGAATAATCTTATTTGAACCTATTATAACTCATGATCATTATTATGATTATATTTCATATTTTCAATTAGTTCAAGGATTCAGTCGTCGAAAGCAACGGAAGTAGTTTGCAGTGAGCTTTTAACAATTTTTGATTATGTAATTAAGATTTTAGTATTTATGTTATTGTTGTCGGAACCTATGACTCGAATGTCGTTATAATAACCACTTCTCATAATACAAGATCGACAAAACTTAAGATCTGTGAGAATTTGATCCGAAACAGATCAACAATTGTTAGTAATCTCGAAGTGCGAGTTCTGTCAAGTCTGGAGAAAGGGTCGGGTCAAAAGTGCGAAATGGCAGTCACTTTTATCAAAAGATTTTTCATACTCTTTGTCACAGTTTTTAAATTTTTTGTTAAAGGCTTTGATTTAACGTAAAACTAGTGTTGTAAAAAGAAAATTTCTCGTCAAAAATCGAGAAATTTTCTTTTAATAAACCTCCCATAGAAATATATGAACCTCTCATAGAAATATATTAACCTCCCATAATAATATATGAACCTCCTAATGAAGTATATGAATCTCATATAGGAATATATGAATCACTCATAAAACATGACTTATACGTGCAAATATTAATCTTTAAGTTTAAACAATTTAATTTAATTTCGAACTTAGTTTTTAATACATTTAAGTGTTATTTATTCATAAATTCTTTAAAATAACTGTAAAGACATGCTATTCCGTTTGATGAATCTGAGGTTCATTAATTAAAAGAAAATTTCTTCGCCATAGAAATATTTCCAGAAATATTTCTAGAAACTTTCTAGAAATTTTCCAACACTACGTAAAACCTAAAATTAGAGATGATTTTGCGTCAAATTTTTCCGATTCTAAGTCTATATAAGTTGAAAACAATATAGATTTTGATTGAATTAATTCTTGCGTTCGCTTTTTGATTTTTCTGTTTTATGAAAATTGCAAACATTTATTAATTATTGGCAAAAGAGTTATGAAAGAGCTATTCCATTTTCACATAGGACTTAGCCTTAAGACACCAATTCTTGAAAAAATAATTTCTATTGACAGAGAACCTAAAAAAAATATATGGTTCTCATTGTGATTGTAACCTTTGACCCCTGAGGGACGCGTAAAAATTTGTTGACCAAAAAATTAAAAAATGATGATACTTTAACGTAAAAATTGTTTAAGAAAAAGGTACAAACATTCTAAATATTATAAAAATAATAAATTTTCAAAAGTTTTTTGACGATGTTACCCAGCGTCGCAGCAGCTATGACAAATATATATATATTATTAGCATCTTAAAATCAAATATCATATCATCTCCACAGCTGCCGCGACAATGGGTAACATATAAAAAATCAGATAGTTCAGAAATTCTTAGTAAGTTTTCAATAAAAACCTTTGGATTATAATTATTATTCTATATTGATGCTAATGTATGTAAGACATGTATGTATGTAAGATATATTGGTGCTATTGTATTTAGTATTATGTCGCATTCGATCATATGTCGCATTCAGTCTTTTGTCGTATTCGGTCTTTATGTTTTCGATATTATTAATTCGATTTTTTTTCATTCGATATTTTTTCTTCGATCTTGTGTCGTAATACCCGTAGAAATAAACACTCCATAATAATAAAGTTCGTGCATTTCAAATAAAGCGCATAAAACACTGCGCTTACGTTTTGCTCACGTATTATTCGTTCGCTTCACTCAAATCTATGGCAACGAAAAGTCTCACAAAAACAAATATATTTATACCAATAGATTAAAACATAAATAAAAATAAGAAAAAGTCAAAAATGTGGACGAAAGACGACGAGACACTACCGCTCGGAGTATTTCTGGTCAAGTCGGACAGCAAAGAAGAAAAGTTGTTGTTTCGATTTCCCTACACTATCGACGAGAAGAAGGAGTCCGTAAACAGTACAAAAAGTAAATACGCGATAATTACTCCGGACGACAGCCATAATACACAACAAACCAATCAATCGATTGGCAAAACACTTATGCCTTCATATACTGAGTTGACGTCTGCGATGTCTGCAGCCACCACAAACACCTCCACTAATGAAAGTATCGCTAAAGTTATCGGAATCACTGATAATTCTTTCTCTAATTTGTTTGCTGTTAATGTCAAACTTTGTGGTCAGAAGTTTGAACTTAAAGTCAATGACGTCCGATTTGTTGGACATCCTATGCTTTTGAATAGAAGTGCAACTGACAAGAAAGAGTTATTGATGTTTAACGTTGTTTTTGCGCTTAGAGCTAACGCGAGTCATGATATTGTTGGCTGTTATCATGAGTTGAGTCAAAGAATAGCAATTGGTTTACATTATGAAGAGAATCGTTGCGGATATTTGTCTGCAGAAACAAAGCTAATGATTGCGGCTCACGACGAGATGACGGCCATGCCTGAAGAAGATAATGTCGAATCTCCTTATAAGCAAATTTTGGGCAGGAGTAGATTAGCTAAAGATTTGAAACGAATTTACGAACAGTTATCGACTAATGGTTTAGTTCACGTCCGACTTAATCGTTGGATTGAAATAAGTTTTTGTTTGCCACAAAAAGTCCATCAGTTGGTACTAAAAACTCAGTTTTCTCTGCCATCGATAAGTCCTCAAAATATACATAACTGTTTACAAGCCTTACGTCCATATCACGCCATTTTATTACTGGTTGACGTTCAACAATTGCTCGATTCCTTACCACAAGACGCGTCTCCGGCTTTCATACGAATAGTTCGTGTCGCGAACCCTATTAAAAATCTGGTCGAACTGTCAGCCGATGCAGACATCACTTTATCTCAAGTTTTTCATATCGTGGCTCAATTAGTTTATTGGTCAAAAGCAACGATTATATACCCTCTCTGTGAGAACAATGTCTATATAATTCATCCTTTGGCTCAAACCAGTGTTGACTCACCACTTGTTGAGAAATTTGAGGAAAAATTTCCAGGAATGGACTCTCTATTGAAATGTTTATCTAAATTTTCGTTAAGCATATCTTTAAGTCAGTTGAGAAACCCGATGGACACATCTCACCAACAGGTCCAACAGGTATTAGACTTGAGATGAGAGCCTAAGTTTAGGCTGACTGAAAATTTTATTTACTAAGTATTTAACTTTTATCATAAAATTGATTGAAGGTTCAAATGATCGTATGGATGCTTCAGCACCGAATGCTATTACAATTGCACACCTATATATTCTTGGTCCCATTATCTCAAGCATCGCCTTACTTGACACAAAGAGTATCTCAATCCCAATCTGATAGACCGCAAAGTTCTCTCACAATGACTGATGTCGATGTCGTAGAGTTCAGTACTGGCAGTTCTTTTCCGAGTGAGGATTCTTTAGCCACAAGTCCGGCAAACGCTACAAGCCTTTTGCATTCAAGTAAAAGTACATCAGAAGATGACTTGTCTTCTCCCAAACTTAGTTCTTCTTTAGTTGAAGAATCAGGTCACGCCTTATTGCGAGACATCGGACTATCTCAGAGCGAAATTGAATCCATTTTGAGAGTACCTGCCAGCAAAAATTTAGAAGATTTGAAGCTTTTTGCAAAGCTATGTCCATATTTTAACGGTCGACACCATTTAGAAGATATAATGTATTACGAGAATGTACGTCGTGGACAGTTGTTAGCTCTGATCGACAAATTCAGAGATGTTCTGTTTACGTGTCAGTACGAAGACTCATCAGTTTCAGAATTGTGTCCTTATAATCAGATCAAATGAACAAATACCGATCTATTGATTTATTTCTGCCTTAAATTTTAGAGATTTTACAGTTTTATATTAGGAAACAGATTGTTTAATATTTCAAATTTTTATATGTTTATCAATTGAAATTGTTGCAATATTGTATTTTTTGTACATAAGTAGAATTAGTAATGACTTTTCATGTTAAATCATTTCAAATGATATCAAAATAATTTATAAAGTTTTCTACCTGTAATAATGTTCTTGAAAAGAATCCTAAATATTTTTATGCGTCGTGTTTTGCATGAATTTATTCATTTCTCGGAGAAATTCTGAAAAATTTTCGGTAATTCTGGAGATTGAAAGCCAATCGTTTTCGTAATCTCTATTAATATCTAACTTAAACTTAAATATTCACTGCTTATAACTAAATACTCGTGGGTGAGAATAGCTTAAAAACTTTGAATCGGCCTTAAGCGAATAAAATGCTACAAAACGTAATGATACGAGCGCTCAGAAGATAGTTCCACTACTTGAGCAAAAAAGCAAGCGGCTGATCGATTTTCGCTTTGGTTGCAGTGGCAGTAATGCGTTCCCATATCTTCAATTTGATGTTGGCATTCACTGAGGTAAGTCGAGTAAGTTTGATGCTTACGCTTACTGCTCACATGTCTCCTATGCTAACATAGGCTTAACTCATACTTTATATAGTTATTTATAGAATCTTTATGAAAAAATTTCGTTATCCCTTTTGCCAAAAAATTTGTTGGTTACATCTCCCGGTAAAATATGATCTAAGCTGACACTATTATTGAGCCTTATTTGAAATGAATGGGAAGATATTAAGACTATTGTACAGTTTGGCAACAGTACTGAATCTAATGCCACAATGTTTAGCTTTAGCTGAATCAAGTGGCGTAAGCTTAAGAAGTGGTAAGAATAAAGAAAAAGTCACAACGCATGCAGACTTATTAAGACTGGAAACGAAATGCCATCATTTTGTACTTTACTCTTCTCGACAGCTGACTTGGATCGTTGTAATCGAACTGTTGAGATCTATCAGGCAGTATCAGGTCCACCAGTCACTGAATTTAATCGTGGAAAGCCATTGCATTGCACTTATCGCATTCGTGTTCGACCCGCAAGAGATGATTGGATTGTATTTGTTCGCTTCACTCGTCTCAAAGTTGGTCAGCCGAGTCAAGATAGACAAAAATGCATTGGAGGTTATGTTCAAATAGTAGATGGCTATAGAGATTCCAATTATTCCAATAGAGAGCATTCAGGTTAGACTCCGGTTACATAGTTTACGAGCACTGCTATTCATATCTGTTTTTAGAGATTGTGTTTCAACAATTATGTTAATATATGCTAATCAACTATTATTTATTTGCATATAATTCACTGTTTAGGCTACTATTGCGGAGAGATCGATATGCCGAAGACGTTTATTTCTGAAACTCCACACGTTAAGATTGTTTTTCATTTGGACAGCTATGAACACGATAGTTATATTCAATTTGATGCTAATGTAGAACAACAGACTTCTATTTATTCGCGATACGGACAGTTTCATCAGCTCTATCCTAATAGACGTGGAATTCCAGTTCCAGGAACTTATTGTGAACGAACTTATCCTGATTGTTCTCCAGGACCGCGTTGTTTCATCCAATCTCCCGGTCAGTCAACTAGAACTATAAATATTTATGTGGCAGATCTGAAGATCTATTGCCATTTACTAGTTGTTCATTTATCATAAATAAATAAAGAGAAACTTTTTCTTATTGTGACTGAACCTCTTATTTGGCATAAAAAACTCGAAGTCTTAGGAAAAAGTTTCTTAAATCCCAGAATCCCCTGAAATAAGAAGAAATTCATAGCTAATCGAATATGATTTCACTCAAAAGAAAACAATCTGAGCAAAAAATGAGATTGTTATAGAAAATAAAAATACTTATAAAACTGAACTAAACTTATAATTTAGTGTCAGTCATAAAACTGAAGCATTGTTTTATTTGTTTATTTAAGGTTATCCTGGAATATATTCGCGAAATCTTCGATGCAGGTTCGTTTGTTTCCTATACTATAGACATATCAGAAGAACTTTAGTCGACAAGATTAAAGACGCTTTTAGATACATTTTTCTTGTTATAGCTGTCATTTTGTGCATATATGCGGATATTATATTCCCTTCCCTTCTGTCTATTTTCTCTATAAGTCTTGTGTAGAAGTTTTTTCTCTCAGGCTTTGGTTACATTAAAGAGCTTACGCTATACTGTATTTACAGATATCACCTGAGCGCTCGACAAAGTTTAGTTGGATTAGAATTGAGTGCTTTTGATGTTGACGGTCAGGCCTGCGATAACCTTTTAATGTGTTTTCCGCGTCCAATTAGCACTAAGGAAAATGAATGCCCTTTTGATTACGTTCGCATTTATGATGGACCTGATGAAAATAGTCCTATTATCGCGACTTTATGTGGAAAGTAAGAAAATTAACTTAATTTCTAAATATGATTGGCTCGCATTCTAGTTTTCTGCCAACTATTCACTATTATTAAGTACTTTAGTCATGGCCTCTAATCGCTTTTCCACTTTATTACACTTACATTAACTTCAATTTCAGGGGACGCATCAAATCGAGTATTATTTCTTCAACAAGTAATATGTTAGTCGAATTCGTTACATCGCCAGCAGGTCCTCTTATTAGCACTGGTTTTCATTTCAAAGCTGATGCCATTATTGACACGGGAAATTCAGAATCAATACAGGTATGTATTCTTACATTAGATACTAATGCCACTCATATACAGCTTAATCACTGCATTCACTAAAGCGTTTCCAGACTTATCTTTCCAAATAGTGTTCCTCTTGTTCATATTCTTATCAGTCGCTCTAATTAAGCAAATGACGCTCATTTTTCTAACTTCTAATTAATGACGTGATTATCTTTAATAAAAATTAAGATCATTTAACTCATTAACTCCAATAATACGATAGTTTTTTGTGAGAAAAAAATCTTATACTCAATAGAATAATATATTAGAAATGCCTGCAAATTGCAAAAAGTAATAATAATAATAGCAATAATCTGGATCTAAGAACTAAGCTTAAGAATGAATTGCAATAATAATTGTAATTAGATTAGAGATGAGCAGAGACAACACTATATATAAGTAATATATGTTAGGGTTTACAGCATGTATAACATCTGCTTGGGTACTCTTAATACAGTTGTATCTCAGTATAGAGAACCTCCTTACAGTGAATTCTCGTTATAGTGAAAGCAGTAGTCTGTTACTAATAAATAAAATATTTACAGTGAAACTTCGTTACAATCAATGTAAATTATCGATCCCAAGCCATTCGCTATATTGTGGTATTACTGTTTAAGTAACGCGTGTATGTATTTGTCGAGCAGTTTTCAATAAATAATCCCTAATTGACTGGTTTCTCTAACCCAGTATTGAGCTTTTAGTGGAAAGCCTAAAAGACTTGCTGCTTACTATAATTTATTTTTAATAACTTCTTCAGAGCTGATGAACAGATGTAAAAATGTTAAAAACTGAACAGTAAAGCATAGACTTAAGAAAAAATATGATGTTTAAAAAACGCAAGCTTTTAACTAAAACTGAGAACAAGCTATGCTATGAAGATGGAATCAGTTTCAAAATTACGCGTTAGATTTGAATCCTTTTATTGATTCCATTCACTCCTCATTTGTTAGGAATTGAGCGCACAATTTAATGGTTATACTATTTTTTCTTCACACTAATAGCTATCGAATGGTAGTTGTATTATAGAAAGACAACTATCTGACGCGAATACCGCTAATTTATTCACAAATATACGTTCGTGGTATCCCTCAAACACGACATGCCTCTACAAGTTTACAGCTCACGATCCAAAAGATTTAATTTCTTTGGAATTTTCGTGGTTCCGCATAGAGAGAGTCACTTTATGTCAAGAAAGCGTTCGCCTTTTTGATGGTCTCGAACCTGACATGTCGACACTAATGACACGCCTCTGCGATATGAATAGACCTCAAGTCAGTCTAAGCTTAAGATCATTTTACAGATTCTTGTCCAAATAGATCTATTTTCATTACACATTCCGTCCTGTTTTTATAGCTATTTATATTAGACTTATAGAAATCTGACACAATTTTTTCTGTCTATCAGAGCGGAGCTACAAAAACAACTTACGTTACTTCAGGACCTGCCCTAGTCGTCCAATTTTCGAGCTCGATTGGCTCTTTGGATGGATCATCAATTAATTATGGATTCGATGTTCGACTGATCCCACCGCAGAATGATCACGATCTAAATGACATCTCGAAATCGTGTTCAAAACACATAACTCCGGACACAATGACTTCAGGTTCTGTGGGTTGGAATTATGAGGATTTTAATAAAAGCCAGTCGAGTACTGGTCCAATACAGTGTAACCTAACTTTTGATGCATCTCCTCTGCAACATGGAAGAGTTAATGTGTCGATGTATTCGCCGTTCACGCTCAGCAATTGCAGTCAATGCAACGAATCGCATTTGGGAAGAATTGTAGTCTACCGTAATATTGATAGCGCGCACCCCATGCAGTCATTATGCTATTGTAAATTGTCTCGAGGTCTGGACACATCATATGTGATATCAAATGGAGCGCAAATGATTATATCACTCCAATTAGGGGCGGAATGGGGAGCACAACAACATCATTTCGCTCCAATACAAGTGAGTCTTTCCTTCACTACTACCCTCACTACAAGTCAAGCATCCAATCTCTAGTCCATGTTCTCAAAAATGGATATTATATTTGATAGTAGTACTAAAACACACAATTCAGACTTTTGCAAATATTGGCTTTTTCATGAAAAATTTGTTTTCTTTCTTGCTATCTCTTATGTTTACTTTTCAACCTTTTTCTCTCTTATGTACTTTTTCCATCTCTTCTTCCATTCAAAAAGAAAAGAATTTCTTGCACTTAACAGTAAGTCTTGTACACCCTAAAACTTAATAATCGGCGATAGATACGGATAGCGTCTAATGGAGAGCTCGTTCCTGTGCTTTTAAAGCATGTTTCGTATGACATACACTATTAGCTATTGAAATATGTACATAATGTGCTTTTATAAATATAAGAATAAGGCCTTAGATACATATATACACATCACTTTACTCTAGTTGCTGTCGACCATTAATAAGTTTCTAACTATACTTTTGTGAGGAAAAACTCAAATCGAGAGTTTATTGTAAGTTGTCTTTAGACGAAATAACTTTTCCTTTAGAATAAGTTTGTATTGGACCAAAATAATTAATGTTTTATATAAGCAAGATGAAAGCAATGTCTGACAAAATAATTATTTTGTGTGTGGATTCTTATACCCGAAAGAGCACTTCAGAATTCTTCTAATGATAGACAGACAAACTAAAATTGTTTTGTCTTTTGATTGCTCAACATTTTAGGTCATATATCGATTTTTTAGTGATACTCGTTGTGGTCCAAACGAAATTCTTACTCCACAACTTCAAGGGGTACTTAATTTTCCATTCAATTCAGATGTTGATTCAGATAAGAAATTAATTAAGTGGTTATACGAGGGCGAAGGAGTGAAGAGTAAGAGCGAACCGGTGTTCTGTATGTGGAAGTTACCACCGTTTCCCCAACTAGACGTAGCGTTTAGGGTCGAACATATAAATTGTACAACAGATTTCTTACTGATAAGAGACGTTCAGATCTGTCCGCAATGGTCTACATCTACACATCAATCAAAACAAAATTCTCAGCAAAGCCCAAATCGAAGAGATATAATAATTAAAAGCGAAGACATACCTTCTCAACACGAAAGTGTATCTCGTAATAGTTATTCGAGTAATGTGATTACTATATATTACGGCAGTACAAACCCTTCTAACGGTAGTCTTCTTCTGCTCAAATACACTCAACTAAAACTATTGCTACCGATTTCATCAGGCGATCAATTGGTACCTATGGGTCGCAATTGTGAATTTCTCTGCACCAATCCTCCGGCTTGTTTGAAACAAGAATTGGTGAGTCATTTGAGAGTGTTTACCACAGAATTAAGTTGAATTGTTTTAGTTGTTGTCAAGTTTACTTTTGAGATTTCACATTAAAAGCGATTTTATTTGAAAAGAAAGTAATATGAAAACCGTTTCACAGCCTAATAAATGACGTGAAACCCTTTGATATATAAGTTTATGAACAAAAAACAAGTGCTAAAACGTGTGCTAAAGCAAGATAATAAACTTATATATGAGGTTCAAAATGATAATCTAGACTAAATTTTTGAAATATCTATTTGAAAATAAGGTTTGCAATGGTGTGGCCAACTGTCCAGGATTAGGGTCAGGCGGTCGTAAGGGTGAAGACGAAGATGAAGCCATGTGTAAGCGAACAAATTACTGGAGTCTACTTATGAAAGAGTCGACTGCTTTGTTAGCTGTTGCTTTAGCTGCTTTTCTAATCTTATGCTTCATCACATTTACGTCAATTTGTGTCTGTAGAAGAATGAGAAAAAAGAGACAACGCTTTTAAAAGTCAAACCAACCAAATCAGAGTCAATTTTAAAAGCAGTTCTTTTTCACACTCTCGAATCAATGGTAAATCAAGTGAGTTATTGACGAAATGATTGCGTCAAAAATCTATTTGTAATGCCCTGAGGGCATAGTTCAGTACTATTCAATTTGGGCGAAAGTTTCAGTTTAGCATAAGTTAAACTTCTCTGCAGTACTTCAGTAATGAACGAGTATTTGTGCCCAACTGATAAACAGTTTAACGTTAACGCGCATCAGATTATATTTTCTATTGAATGCAGGCATCAATTGAAAGTAAAGCTTCTTTTCATCAGACTCTGCCTTCTCATTGACAACAGTTCATCAGTTGATCTTCTTTTGTAGAGGAGAGAAATAAGTTTTAGAATAGAGTGTGCAGTGTGTGTGAGCCTAAGAGCGCTTCACTTGCGTTACGTTCAGTTGCATTCACTCGACTGCATATGTTTATTATTGCGATGTGAAAGATGTGAAAGCAATCAAACAGCATCTCTTTTTCATATTATCCTAACTGCTCCTCCACTTGCCTCTGAGCTAAACCTAATGCAAAAAGTGGCTCAAACTTTGACATTATTCAAATTCTAAACACCTTTTCCTTCAACAATCAAAATATAAATGACATCAACCGAAAAGAAACCCTTTTCTGCAAAGTTTATTCAATTTTTTCGCTCTCATATCCCAGAAAATTATGGATAAATGATATTATCCAATATAAGAGAATAGTAAGAAATAAAAAATTGTTCGTTTGACCCATTTTTCAAGTTATCCAATCCAATAAACATATAATTTTTGTAATATAAGATTTTTTTGAAATGTAAAAATGTCAATTTCTATAAGTTGTTTGTAAAATAAACAGATGTATTGCGCTAACTTTTTTAATTAAAGTCATCAATTATTAAAGATATTAGACCTCTTTATTTATTACACTAGTCCTTTTTCGTCAGATTTGAAATTTTATTCAGTACTTTGTTACTAAAGATTTAAAAGGTCTTTCATGTTCAGTGCTTTATGAAGAGGTTTGTGATAAGAACCGCCTCACATCAAAAGTTTGACTAAACTATCGATTTTAAATGATTGGTTTGTATGTAAAATAAACCAAATCTATTTGTGCATATCTAGAGTACAAAGGGATTGAATAAAAGAGATTAAAATTTGATTTAATTTGAACAAAGATTTTGATTAAGATGAATAATAATAAAATGAATTACTACATATTTGATATTAATTATTTAACACGTTTTTGTTTGTTTATTTTAGGCTTTATTCCCCTTATCAAAGTTTACATACACAATAAATTTGACCGATGTTTTACAAGCAGGCAGATGAAAATCCTATTACAACTCCTATAACATCTTCCCTCAGATCAAAGCTAATCAGTAGTAAGCAAAAGTCCTATTCAATTTCATAATTCAAGCCCTGAAAAGCGAATTTTTTTGGTTCAATTTACTCCGATAATTTACTTTTAATTCAAGGAAAATACCAATCAATCAACTACACTGCAACGAACAACATAAAAAGCTTGGATATCTGTTCAGAAATCATTTTTGGAATTTTGCATAAACATTGTCAAATAAATGTTAGTTCAAATATCGGAATGCGTTTATATAGTTATTTAAGTAGATTTTATCGCGAAATCTTCCATGTATTGTTGCGAATAGCTCATTCAAATTTGAGTTTAGGTTCGACTGAATAGCACCTATAGTGAGCGTCATTTGCAACAGTTAAATACTGCTAGTTTGCTTTCTCAAGCTTTTCGTTCAGCTTTTATTTATCATTCTCTTTCGTACTTTTCAATTCAATCAAATTGCAATATCGATTCCATATCTAGCCTTCAAAATTAACGTTAAGAAGTTCAAAATATCTTCAAAGAAAGTGAAATAAAATATGAAATATCTTTGAAGGATATTCATACAAATTGTTTTGACTATGGATATGATTACGCATTGTTTGATAACATGTCAAGTGTTTCTATCAATAATTTGCACAAAATATGCAGAAACTAGTGATGACATACCAGACCTCTGCGATCACTTTGCGAGATTTGATTGTTTGACACAATATATGAAAATTGTTGGCTCGAAAAGAAACTTAATGTTTTTTGTTACTAGTGGTGGGTACTATTGGATGTTAGATGCGGTCCAAACACCATCAATTAGTAATACAAAAGGAAAACTACCGAATGGTTTCAGACGAGGAGATGCGGCATTTTTCAGAGATTGGAAATCATGTAATAACGTGGAATCAGCTGCACAACTCATAGTTGTAGAGAATTTCGAGAACGAAACTGATAGATTAGAAGCTGAAAAATTTATGATTTATTTCATTGAGAACAATACCTGGAGCTCTCCAAAACCTATCAGACAAGACAAAGTTCTCAAGTATATTCTCAAAACTAATTACTCAAAAATCGATGCTATTGTCAACTTCGGTAACATAAGAGTTGGTCCTTTCGCTAATGCATTCAAAGACGATTTCTTGTATATATTTACTACTCGAACGATTAATTCGTTCAATGAATATTATTACTTTGCGATAAGTTACGAAGACTGCCCGACTGGTGTTTCTTCAGGTACAGGAGGAAATGCCAAGATTTTTGATTACATTCCTGTTAAAAAATATCTTTGGACAATGAATAAACCAATTGATGCCGCCTTTGTGTACACCGACTATCCGGACGCTAAAAAAGATGTTGGACCGAAATTTGCTGATATTAGTATTTTTCAAGAGAACGCAAATTACCAGTTCAATACGCAATTAGATTCAGCACTTAATGGAATCTTCGATTTTGACAACCTGTTAATCCACTACTATTCAACATTTTTCGGATGTGCGCTTGGGATCACACCAGAACTTCCACTTATACCGACCGATGTGCTGATGAGTTCAAACTTAAATACTAGTAATACCATTAATACGGTATACACTGAAACCAATAGACTCGTGGATCAAACAGAATCCAAAACTGTCGGTTGGATTCCAGAACACACTCATGAAGTGTTTGAAAGTAATGACGACTACACTTATAAATACTCTCTTATTAGCATTTTATTAGTGGTAACAACTGTTTCAGTGTTACTGACTATAAGCGTGTTAATCGTTCTCGTCATGAAGAAGCGTAAGAGTCATGACAATCAGGACAATCAACAGATTGCAAATATTAAGACTGAAGACAGACAGCCAACAGTTAAAGGATTCAAAGTGAAGAGCTCAAAATCTGGAATGTTAGCCGAAAATGAAAGTAATTTAAAAGCCAAATTGAGTTGCTCAACAAACGAATGATAAAAAGCAGATATTTATTGATAAGTAGCAACCTTAAGAATTGCACAAAGCTTTCAGTGCTGTATCATAAAGCTTAATTGAATAAAACGTAACAAATATTTAGTGACAGACTTTTGTAATTGACTCTAGTGTTTAAATTATGCTGCCTTACGGGTGGAACAGATCTGTGGAAGAAGTAGACTAAATTAGCCATTGTTCGCATAATAGACCTGTTTCTCGTCTAACACTGTTGAGTGTAATTCTTCAAGAATTGAAATCATTTTTTAGGTCTGATATATTTTTGTCTTAGAACTCATTAATGTGAGCACAACTTATTAGAAAAAATGAATTATTTTGCGTCTCATGAAAAAGATCGTAACAATAGCTTTTGAAAAAGTTAGTAAAACAGATTCGCTTTCATAAGAGTATTCGTTTGCCTGAAAAGTGTTTTAATAATGACGCTGTAAGTGGATTTAAATACTATTGTCTTATGCGAACGCATATTCCATTGTTGTGACATATTTTATACTTATTTGCACAACTAATTAATTTAGCTTAAATTCTGAAGCATATGCAAAATGATTCGGTTTCTCCCTCTCATATCATTGTGTGGAATGCAAATCATAATTTACTTTAGACATGGATTGCACTAACAATTTAATTAAAGCAAATTAGACTCAACCTTATAACTAATATTTGCAACTTTTTGCTCTAACTTTTGTTAATTTCGCTAATCACCTCGTCTGTTACTATGGTGTTCACTGTATTTTATCAAAATGCAGTTCACTTCATCTACTACTTCAAGCCTTTTATTTACATTAAGGCATAGAGTATTACATCCGGTCATTTAGTGCAAATTTTCATGGCAAGACAATTATTTGTTGAGATGTAGGCAAAAAGCTACCTATAATTTACAAAGAGCATTGACAAAGCTACCCATAATTTACAAAGAGCATTGACAAAGCTACCCGTAATTTACAAAGAGCATTGACTAACATATATTTCATAAGTCACTGCAATCTATGTCTACAGTCTATAAGACTTTCTTCCAAATTACCCTCAAGTTCAAGTGCTTCACTATTAACAATCAATAATGTGTTACCATTTGCCAACTTCTTAGATGTGTTTTCAATTGCTGTGACGCTATTGAGTTTTCGTTAGGACTTATTTTTATGCTGTGGTGGCAATCAATTCGGCGAGAAATTAATTATGTTTGCACTTCTATATGAATCGTTCAACTTTTACTTTGCACTGAACTTAAGCTGTTGACCAAAATAATTGAACTGAACAAGTTTTCAGGATCTAATATATTATTATCGAAAAGTTGTCTCGCACCAAAACTACTTATCAAACATCTACATCACTGCTCAACCCTTACTTTTGCCAGTTGAAACTTTATTAATTTGATGCTTTTGTTTAACTTATTTGTTCATAATGAACAGTTCTTAGCTCATAATTCAAAGATTAGGGCGTTTTCTTCTTAAAATAATAATTTGTTCAAATGCAAGACTGACTGCTTTTGTTGTAAGTCTACATTTGCTTTACTATTGCGTGGCAAACATTATTCGATGCCAGCGTTGTTTAAGATTTTGTTTCCAGAATAGTTAAAAGACTTATTTAAATACAGAATAGATTGAACTAAGAGCTAATAAATAATTTATTCGAAAACTATCTCCATATTTTTAAATAATGACTCACTTTACAAAGTTTCGTAAAGCTATATTGACTTAAATTTGATTTAATCTCAAGTTAACTTTCTCATTTATTATTAATTATTGTTTATTTTATAAATCGAGCAATCAAAGTATGACAAAAATCAACCACAGAATATAAGAATATCTTATTTAATAATGTTTTTAACGTTTATGACAAAGTTCATTTTGAAACTGTGACTAAATTAGATAAAACTGGAACATGGATTCAACTCTAGCATTCTTATTCTGTTATGCTTGTCTTTATTAGATTGATTCCATATATGGTAATTTGATTTAGAATTGCTCGAATTTTTATCGAATATAGAGTGCTCATCAATTTGACAGTTAAGCCTTTAGTATTGGCTGATTTTCTTTTCTCATTAGACACAACTCTTTTTTGAAGGCAGCTCAAATCGATTATCTCTAACTTATTTGAAAGACTTGTATACAATTGAATTATGGTCTTTTTCGGAGAACAGATTTCCTAATCGATCAAATTTTCAGATTCTCGGAACTCGTCAATTAAAACATACTCTAATAGTCTGTACTCTTAAAGTGAATACGTTAATCAACAAATTGCGGCACATTTAGAATTTATTGATTAGTAAATTTGTGATACCCTAATCTTTGTAGTAAACATATTGCATGACGTGTACTAAAAATTAACTTAAAACTAGTGATGATTCGATCCTAGCTTTTAAATTTCGATTTTATTCCGATTACGATTCCTCATGAAAACATTTTATTTTGATTCAATTTCGATTCAATTCTAATTCCGATCCTAATTTTATTTTGAATTAGTAGCTTAAAACAGGATAGAATTAGAATAATATTATTTCATAAAAAAAACAAAACGCTTTATTATTTTAGTAAATCATTTATAAAGATGTCAAAAGTAAATGCACAAAATAAAGGATCAAAATTTAATTTTAATTATTTTCCATTAATAATTGAGTAATTGTATCAACTTATGAGTGGACTATCATTTATTTTTATTTTGATAAAGGCTTAAAATACTGTTGTTTTCACATCTGTTTCTATTTTAATTCCAATTCCTTGGAGATTTCATAATTTCGATTCTATTCCGATTCCGATTCCGATTCTACAGAATCGAATCATCACTACTTAAAACTCATGACCATCTCTTTAAACTGTAACACTATTCTGAATTTAAGTTTAGTTTAAAAGTAAAACAACTGTGTACTTTTAATATATTAAATCATTCGAAAAAGAGACTCTTAAGTGATATAAGTGACTCTTACAATTGAAACTTGATAATTGTTTATAGAAACAAGATAAAGGCCTCTGCTGTGCACATCAATTTGTCTCTGAATTTGATTTATAATTTGCTTTGATTACTATATTGAATATTCTATAAGTTTGTCTATATTCCCTATATTATGATCTAATGGAAATATGCAATGTAAACGCATTACTTCTGGTTGCTGTCAAGGATTATTATGTTTTTGAGTGTATAAATAAAGCTATAATTACTCCTTTTTCTCATAACTTATTCAATTTAAGCTACTTTGAGTAGATGGAAGTTCTCAACTAAAAGCTAGATTTTAACGCCTGAAAAATATATGTTCTAAATAATAAAAGCCAAATATTTGTCAGAAACTATAATTTCTATTTTGAATTTCATTCAAATAAGCTCTGAGGAGACTTTAGAGACCAAGTTGTATAAATTGATGGTTAGCTACTCTATAATCAATCATAGCTTAATGCGATACAAACATTGAATCTATGAATTTTATCGTTTTTATATTCAAATTTGGTATTTTCAAGTCAAATAAGAGAAGTTTATTCAACTACTGGCAAAGCCCACTAATATAATTGTTTTTCTATTGTTACATTTTTCAGTATAGACTCTAGATTTTCATATCACAGCAGTACATGTCTTTATTACTTTGAAAATTTTCTAGAATTTATCATTCAAATGTTTCCGAAGTAATTTAAATGACTCAATAGGAATTTGAAAAATTTATGTAATAATGGAGATTGCAAATAACTTTGAAATTTGCTCTCATTAAGAATGCTTTTAGTTTGAGTGATCGTTTTGAAATCGCGTTCAAAATTATCCGCTAAAGTAATGTTTGGAATGAATTTCTTTGTGTAGGACTTTCTAAAATTTTAGTCTAACAGATTGAGCAATAGTACGATTTTTAAAGGAAAATATTACCGATTCTCTAATGTTTATTTAGATGACAAATTTTGCTTTGAATAACTATAATTTTAAAGTTAACTCACTCAGACTGACATATTGGGCAAAAATAAAGAAACTTTTCTGCAGAAAAACATATTTAATGCATAATATTTTCGTATTAAGTATAGAAAGAAAATGCTATGGACTTCTTGGATATACAAATAAGTTGATTATAACCGACAGCTCGGAAAATATGATATCAAAAATTTAATAGACAAGGCATTCATTCAAAGACTCAGTCATAGTGAAGTGGATTTTTATGAGTGGTTGAGTTAGATTACAAATTATTAGAGTTAATATAAAGGGATGGAGTAGTCTCACAATTGAAGCTTTATGAGATAGCAACGAAAAAGTCAGTTTTGCTATCTTTTAACTTCTAAGTAGCAGAGATTTTACGGCAGTGGCAGTCATTCTGATTGTAATTCTCTGTTTTTCTGCTTGATAGCCTGAGACAAATTATATTTCGCAACGTCGCCATCACGATAATAAAATCAATCAACTGAAAAAGTGTCACTCTATGATTTGTTCTAAGTTACCAAAACTGATAGAGAAAGTGAAAAAGGAGAAAACCAAAGCTCTAAATTAGATGGAAAGAATCTGCTGAGTATTAATAATCCACACCATGATATATGTTCTCTCTATTCCAGTTCTACTTTTTCATATCTTTCTTTAAATCGAAATAACTATTCCTTCTCTCAATCAATTTATTGTTTATATTAAAGTTAGGCTACGCCTCAGCGAATAATTCATTTTAGAGACTAATCACATTTTATCGTCCGCTTTGTACTGAAAGAAAAAATTTTTAATTCTTTCAATGAGAGGTCAATTGAAAGGTCAATTGAAGGGTCAATTGAAGGGTCACTTACAAGTTTTAAAATGTGATGAAACATAAGTTCTGTAAGAAAATAATAGCTTTCAGTGATCACATATTTGAGCTAAACAAAATGGAAATTCAACTGAAATTATTTGTTCTCAAATAATGTTCATAAAAATTGATGAACAGCAACGCGACTCGTATTAACTCATCAAAAGTGATTTACTCTTTCAATCGAGTGAAAAATTGACGACAGTTTGAGAAACAAACGAATGAAGTAGAAAACGAAAACTTTTGGTCATTTTATATTTAGGATATTGTTTGATAGGGATCTTAGCGTAATTGGTTATGATTTATCAAAATAAATATTAAATCAATGAAAAGGAGTACAGTTGCAAACTTAATCGCTGATAGCAACAAGAAAAGCGATTGCTGTGTCAACCTGCCCGTGACGCGCATCAGTCTATTGCCAAATTTGATTTCTGATTTGCTTTGAATACACCAAATATTCCATAAGTTGCCCAACGTACTTTACATTGTGATCTGATGGCAAGCATGCCATGGCAACTTATCACTTCTAGTTACTATCAAGGATTATTAAGTATTTGAGTATATGCTATCTACTTATAGTGTCTCTAATTTGATTTAATGGATTTGGTGTGACAACAAATAAATATAAGAAATACTAACCACGTTATGCTTTTAGAAAAAAGTGAAATGTATCACATTAACACAAATTAAGATGAAGCACATAATTCTTAATTAATGTTGCGTTGAGCTCGTGTTTTTTGAATTAATCAACAACACGATACACATTATTTTATTATTTAATAAAATATTATCAATAGTAACAAGCCATTAAAGATCAATGTTAGGGAATAGTGAGCACTTTCGTTATTGCTTTTCTACTTTTTGTTCTTTCTCTCGTGCATTGAGTGCATATGAACTCAACTTTCAATTGGTTATACTTGTGATGAGTTAGATTTCTCGCCAAACCAAGTCATGAATACATTGAATAGAGTCGATGATTGTGCTGTTAGAGAGACGGCAATGAGTTGGGAGGAGAACATTAATTAACAAACGTCTGCTAAACAGATTAACAAAATAACAAAAAAAGATGGTAAGAGACTATGCGAGACATGTTCTGGTATGAGTGTGAGCTGCATAATGAATCATTTGTGATACTACTGTCACACTATTGTGACACAACTGAGTAAAGACTCAAAATAGAGTAGACTTAACTGTCATTTTCTCAAAGTATTGTATTCAGGGCTTCTCTATGTTGTGGAATCAGTGCTAAGCAGTGCTGTTTCTCGCTGAAATAACATTACAGATAGCACCTTATAGAACTAATCTAACCACGTGTCTGATAGCAGTATATATAAACTTCATATATCCTGGTATTAGATCATTAGATTGACTAACTTGTAAGTAACGCGTTTCACTTTATGTCTCAATTCTCGCATCGATGAGTTTATGTAATTAATTGCGACCACAAAGCTGTTTCGAGAATCGCACAACAATCGCTCTTTTCTTTATACAACTAAAAGTTTAGTCCATCAACTTTTTTTTGTTTCCATCGGAATTAAGATATCAATTGACACAATTCATCATTTCTTAACAATGAGTCTCAATCTATCTTTTTTAGTCAACTATTAATTCTTTTTAGTCACGTATTATACTAGTGACTGAAAATTTGTCAAATCAATGTTCAATATCATATTTTCTACATCTTTGATCGAATACACATCTCAAATAAGATTAATTACTACTAAAAATTGAGAGTTTAAAACATTGCTACAAATTATTAGGAGATTTAAGTTTTATATTCCGACAAAAAGGGTTAAAGACAGATAAATAATCTTCAAACTAAGCATATGACCCTTCATTTGAAACAATAATCAATTAAATTTGAATGGATCAATAAATACTGAACAATTGTTGAAGCTTGTTCACCGGAGTAGTAGTATTTTGTTTTTCTTTCTAAACTAATCAGATTTTACATTTTTTATGTTCTCGACTCAATATTTGTCCACTTTTTCAAATATATCATGCCTTCACTCTAGACAACGCTCTCAACCTTAGATATCCCTTGTTCCACTTCACAATCTGTACTTGAATTTTATTTTTATAGATATTCAAAAGAATGATTTTGGAGTGCACGATAAAACGAACAATTCTATCAGATTTCATTGAGCTGGATCTCAATTCTACTTATGATTTTTGGCTGATTGTTTACACGATAACTGAAAACTAGTTGAGTATAAAATGATATTGGTAAAGTGGCTCTACTTCAGTGACTGACTTGTTGCAAAGCACGCTTTCCAACAATACTTTTTTGATTCATAGCTTAAGCATTAATGTGAGTCTAATCTACAACTTAGCTTTTCTCCAAAGAATTATCAAGAAGCTTTTCTTACCCTAAGTTAAAGTGATTTTATGCAAAAATGATGACTTGTAGTACTGATTGGTCATCAGTCAGTTTTAACCATACATACAAGTATTAAAAGCAGTAATTGAAAAATTATGCATAAGCTTTAGGAAAACTTCCGTAAATCGTAATCTAAAGGAAATAATAAGATTAAACTTTGAAATAAATTGGGTTTAATACTAGTTTTGTAAGGTTCAGTAGTAAAGTTTATGCTAAAATTAATGATCATCTGAAAATGTAAAACCCATGAAATAACGCACTTCTAAGTCAACAATACTTATGAACCGAAGACTCGAAGCTCGAACAAACTGATTGATGCGAAAATAGGGATGAAATGCTTGATACGATGGTTACAACTTCAAGTTTGTCAATATTTGAACAGAAATATTGGTGAGTTTTGGTAAATATTATTGGTTTTGACATAACTCCAGCGAATATATTACAACAAGATTTGATTAGACGAGACATGTTTTATAAATTCAAGGCTTAGCAAAAATAGTTGAACGCGTAAAATACGAATTAAAAATATTATCAATTTTTCAATACTTCTGCACCTAATTGTTCATAGGGATATATTTTTTCAATTGCATATGACTTCAATGGTGGGAAACATACTTTTGCATTAAAATATCATTACTGTTAGAGTCAAGTCGAGAAAGATAGGGCTGGACAGGAGGGGATCTTTCAATGAATCAGCGTTCCTACTATTCGGCTATAATTTTCACATTTTCGAAAATATTTCATGAATTATGACTAAATCGGATTAAAAATACCGGGAATAAGCGATATGCTAAGAGAATATAAATGATTATTACAAATGATTCATAGTAGACAAAACTGCTCTGGCCATCATTGCTATGAAAGCATTTAATAATTTCTTTATTTCGACTCTAAAAACTTGCGAAGCTTTACAGAATGGAACATATGTTAGTAAATTGAATTGTTTTCGTTTTTTGTATATGCGCTAATTTGATATAGTATATCTTTACGGATTTCTGATATTTCAATGTTATAAGCGTCGAGCTATATAACTGACTTTTGCTTTTATCACCAAGTTTTAGCCTATGCAAGTAAAAAATTGAAATCTAATAGTATCTGCTAATGATCTTTTTAAAATGACAGCTCAAATTCACTTAATGATAGATATTGTAATCTGAAGTCTGAATTTATATAATGAATAGAGTGCAGAATCAACTTCTGATTACACGCTCAATATTGGACTAAAAACAATAATTAATATGCCACTAATGACAGAAATGAAGAAAAGTTATAGTGAACTAGTTTGGGTTTTGATGGTTTTTAGTATGGCAATAATAAGAGGAAAGGAAAATATGATATGATATGGAGCATTTTTTGGATTATAGTAAATCATAATCAGTCATATAAATGCTGGCGCACATTAAAAAGTGTTCACGTCAGTAACACATGCATTCTCTCAATTACATTGGCAATGCAGAGCACATCCTCTATCAAATTTGGTCTACATTTAAGCTTACAGATCCTAACTAATAATAAAGATTGCCAACTTTAGGCAAATTCTTATTTCTTATTTCAACCAATTTTATTAAGTCCTGCATTTTTAACTTGAGATAATTTAATTTGTCTTAATTTTATTCAACTGAGAGCTAATGAATGTTAGCTTTAGACTGATTTTGTTTCATTAGTCAAAACTTTGTGAACCTCTTTGAATGTCGAACTTTGGAATGAACTGAAAATCAGAGTTATAACAAAGTTTTAATCCGATGGAAAATATTTTTGAGATCTCAATTATAATATTTTATTTTGAATGTAATATTTTTGCATCGAACGATCACGATAAGCCTAAAAAGTCAGAAATAACTGCTCAAAGTACGAATCCTAAAGTTACGATAATAGTAACTGTTTAGGTTCAGTGCAGTATCAAAAGTGCATAATAAATATGATTTGAGAGTATAATAAGTTAGAGTCAACTTAAAGCTGCTTATCTTCTTTTTTATGGATACTGTAATGCTATTAAATAATTTTTGTGAATATAAAATCATATTATTATGAATTTGGGAAATAATACTAGAAATATGAATGTAATTAATGGAACAAAATAGGAGTGCATCATAACTTTGATCTAGTCTTTGCTAATTTTGCTTTTTTATAGCTTTTATGTAATCTATAATTCATTGATAGTTATCTGTTGAACAATACAATGTATTAGATTATCTAATGTAAAAGGCCTAAAGCATAAAATCGTTGATTAAAGCTCAAATTTAGACTCTCTAAGCGTTGCTCAAGCGAAGTGTTAAGTCAATGCTATGGAGTGCAATCTCTAACAGTAGCTCAATGAGAGATAGACTTTATGGCACTGATCTGACAAAATAGTAAAGACAATAACGTTGAAAATTGCACTGAGTACCCACTTGATTACAACATCCCGCGCATACCTTATCAAATATATTTCTTTTGAATATTAAGTTGCAATTTTTTTGAAGTCAGTCAGTTGTGAAAATCTTAATTTTTGAACTTTTTATATTGAACGAAAAATTCTATTATCATATCGTTCTTAATAGTTTGGTTAAAAATGCATTCTGCGAAGAAGAAAAATGACTTTATTTCCAACAGTTTTCAACTTATATTCTGTATGAACAGTTCTTTCGGTCGATTAAAGTTTAATAATAGTAGTGTTAAGCTGTTAAGTCTATTCATTATTCAGTTGCCAAATGAAAAGAAGTATTAAGTCACAAATTTTCCTACAATATAAAGATATCTATTATTCAGATATATTAAGCAATAAGCAATTGCATTTTTATCAGCTTTATTGCAAATATCATCTCAAATCGATTCTGAAATCTTACATCGATTTTCATTGAAAACCAGATGAGTTGCTTTTTTAGTTCAAATCACAATTTTGTTTGAGTTATCATTTTTAAGTAATAAAAGTAAGTCGCAAAAGCTTATCAGTAATCTGAATAAGCGAAAAGTTGTATTCTCGCAGAATTCTGGCTTCAATTCTAAACTTTGTTGTGCCAAAATTTTTGATAACGTTTTACGCTTGTATAGAAAATGATAAATAATTTACAATTTATATGACATCCAATGAATACTCTGAGATTTTACAAACTATTTCACTTATTCTGGTATAATTTGATATTCAAACGAAAGTTATTTAAAACAGGCATCAATTCTAAATAAGAGTTTATTACAAAGCGCTGGTTGGCATTAAAATTGTCTCATAACATATTTAATAGAATATGATGTGGTTCTATAAAATTAATTAGTTTTGATGCTCTACTGGAATGTTTCGACTGAATAAATGAGGAAAACAGAAAACCTTATGTTTGCCTATCAGTAATTAAGAACATTTGTTAAAAATTTGTGTAATGTATTGTTTACTACATCGCACTAAAAGCTTATCTAAACGCATAACAATGAAAATACCGAATCGATTCACTTCTGTTTGATTTAATCAAAAGAATAGTTGGAATAAAAGCAAAATAATTTATCGATGAAGGAGTGGTTTCACCAAAAAATCAATATAAATGTTACTTTTCTCTATAGAATATTCTTCTTTCTAGCTCTGAAGAATCATTACTTATTGATAGGAAAAAAGAAAACAAAATCATAATTTCTAGTAAAATGTCAAATACTTTAATGTGTTTCTGCCAACGATTCAGAGATTTTATAGAGTCATAATGTATATGATGTTGGAGATGCTGATGGAGCAAAAATTAGTGCCTACACAGATAGCTAACTTTGGGAGACATTGAAAGATTTGATCTAAAGACTCGCGACTATTAATAAATGAGTCAGTCTATGTATTTCACGTGATAACAAACTGAAGTATATGTTTTCTCGGATTCTTACACTGTGTTAAATTGAGTGTTACGAAAAAAACCGTCTCCCCACTATTTGCTTTCCTCCCAGGCACTGAGCAATAAGCTTAAAATTTTCTACTCATCCTTTCCTACTTCAGTTTGGCTTTAAGTTATGAATCTCTCTCTCTCTCTCTCTCTCTCTCTCTCTCTCTCTCTCTCTCTCTCTCTCTCAAATTTTCATCTACTTTAGAATTGTTGTAAAATAGTAATACTCGCTCTATGTCGCAAAGTGCTCGCGGGCATGGAGTTTTATTGCATTTTCGCCACTACTGACAAGTCGTTGGTGGAGCCAGTAGAAGCCGAGGGTGCACAGGCACCTCCAATTTAGATCTGAAGCTAGACCACACTTCAAAATTTGTATAGTTTTAATTTGAGATTCTATTAATTTACTGTAATAGTTACAACAAAGTAAAGTAAGAATAGATTTTAACTCAAGCTTAGAAAAATGACACAATAGGTTCCAATCGGAAAATATATACACATAGTCAAATTGAGTATGGTATGTGCGCCCCCATTCGAAATATTCTGACTTGATCCTGCCACTACTGACTGCCTATAATATAAATACAGAAGAATATACATTTTGGAATATTTGAGAGATAGTTCTAACACATAAGATATGTTCAAATGTTTATTTGAATAGAACATTAGCTTTGATTTGCATATAAGGATTTTGGCAGTATAAGAAGCTATTTCTTGTCAAAAGTTTGATCATATTTGTCAAACGTTCTGTCATATTTAGGCTGAAAATTGCTTCTTTCATAACAAATTTCATCTTTTCATACATCTCTTAGTCATACAAATCATTCAATTTAAGAATTGATAGAATTTCAAGTTCTCAGAATAAGTGTTTTTAATACATAATTAATTTTCGATAGAATATTATAGAGTCGAAAAAATGATTAACCAGGTTGTTCGTATTATCTATCAGTTTATAATAAGTCTTAAGGCAAATCGATTAAAAATACTCTAATATTCATTAGTACATTTAGTGAATTTAATATGAGTTATATTGAGCTGACGCAAAAAATAGATTTGCTGTAATTCAATTTCCTTCTTAATAAACATTTTTTGATGACAAAATCTAACTTCAAAATTGATTTTGTTATCATTATTCATTTAGTATGCAAAGAATTACTTTCATATTTAGCACACTTTTGTTCAACATATCCATATAGAGTATAAGGTACTCAAGAGATAAGATAATATACTACAAGTTCAGTACATAAAATATAAATTAAATACTAAGTAGAGTTAGTTCCAGCTATAGAGTCTAAAGGAGATGCAACCTAAGTTTTAATTCCTTAAAAATTTTATTTCTCGTCAATTTATTTGAGAAAAAATTAATTTTAATTTAGAATAGATGAACAACTTTGAAAATTCAAAAATTTTAAACAATCTGCTATTCGTCTAGATATTAATATTTTGATTTGATATCTAAGTCTTATTATTTTGGATACATATCGTAATGCAATTATTGTGAAATGAGGAAGATATTTTCTTTTCAAATTGTATTACAATCTACAAAATATGAAACCGGAAACCCTTTTTCTCTCAGATTTATTATAATAGTTATAAAAATGGAAAGAAACATAAGACATGTTGTGCTCTACTGTTTCCTTTTGATGAATCAGTTTGGCAAAAGTTTGGCAAAATCTGGTTTCACTCTAAAGTTCACCAGAGAGTTCCGGAGTTTGTTGTATTCAATTGTGATTTCGTTTACTATTATTACTACGCAATCATATAAAACAAATTTGAGGATCAAATGTAAGTCTGGTTATCATGTTATACATTACATCCAAGAAAATAAAGCTTCAAACATATTGACAAAGCTGCTAGTTTATTCAATTCGAGACCTTTTCATCAATCAATACGAAAAGCATTATTCTAAACTAGATTTGTTTGGCTAAGTCTATGATATTTTTCAAGTAAACATTTCGTAATTATTCCATTTGATTAGTCCAGGTTTGGTTTGATTTGAAATGACAACAAAATCACTTTATCGCTCATTTCATTTACAGATCAAGCTACACTCCGGTCCGCTTATAGAGGACGAGTCTGTGCAACCAAAAGCGATAACTATAAGTAGGACTGACTATATCCAAACTCAATAAGCCATGGGTTTTGTGTTTAACACAGAACATAACGTTCCTTATAAGCAGGGGCTCACTATAAGGCGCTCACTATAAACGGATTAGGGTGTATTTTAATCCTTCAATTTAATGAGTGCACTGAATAATCAGATTTATCTTACGTCACTACTGTTACCAGTCTATTAACTATTACCATATTATTCGTATAAAGGGGATTCAAATACTAAACTTATAACTGCTGTTTATTACTGAAAAGATTGACTGCCAGTTAGATTGAGTGCTGAGTTATAATTAATATTTAGGCTAATAGTAAATGCTTTATTCATTGAGATCATTTGAAATTCTAATCATTGTTCATTTATAATAATCGATATTTGAAAAATGTTTGTCCATACGAGTTGAAAATAAATTAGACCAATCGATTAATTGTAAACAACTTGTTTAGGATAGGATTAGCAGCAATCAATTGCAGCTCAATTGAACTTTAAACAGAGTAAAGTAGAGTAGACTAGACTAGACTAGAGTAGAGTTGACTAAAGTATTGACAGAAGAGTTTGTAAGCAAACTTTTCAACAATGCATTATTGTATTAGATTGACAATTGAGATGATTTGGTGCCTATCATGCATAGCATTTATTACTGCGTAACTCTATTTACTGTTACGTATGGCCTGAACGAGACTCGTGCTCAAACTATACAATAATCAAGTGTAGGGTAACGATGCTGTAGCACAGCTGCTACTGATTTAATGAATCATTTGTCTTCGTCAAACTTTTGTGTGGCTATTGGATTGAGTGGGAGAAGTGAGTGAGTGACTGACTGAAGTAACTCAGACTCAGATCAGTACTATTTCTACATGTCTAGCATTTGCAACTATATAAATATAACAACACCTACGAATAACAAATTGTACAACATTCAATAATATACTTCTTCATTTGTTGTTTGTGAGTCCAGATCCTTTTCCAAAGCCGACTAGCAGTCTATCATTTAAATCCTCCAACACTACCAATGCAATTTTGACATTTCAATTATAGCTGAAAAAAAACTAATCTAAAAATTGTAAAACTGAAAACAAATCAATTTTGGTTCAATATAAATATTTAATGGATAGCATCTGGGCTAAAATAATTGAGTCACAGAATTTAATTATCTAAAAACATGAAACTTTGATTTTATTTTCTCATTTCCCTTATTAACTATAAAAACAGAAAATTAATTGCTTAAACTCTATAAATTATTAACGAGATCAAACATCAAATCCTAAGCAAAAATTTCAAAATTCACAAAATCAATAGCAATTATTCAACATTCCTAGTTTTTCTCATTTTTAAATAAATCAGCGCTAATTTCAAAGTAGGATTACTGAATCAGAGTCATTTGATTAAGTAAAATGAAAAAACTTCAAATAGAATATTTCACATAATCTCATGTATTGATTAAAATGATTTGAATCGTTATTAAACTTTATACGAATTAATGAACAAAAACCTGTATAAAGTTCTAGTGTGTAGTCTTCAACAAATAATTGTCTGAACAAAATTGATAGATATACACTTTGGAGTTGAGCAAGTGATGGGCTGTACGGTGGCATCCCTAAAGTACTCACTTTAAATTGATTAAACCCTCAAAGACCTTAACTACGAATCAGGTTAATCATTGAATAAGCTTTCGCAACGTACAAATTAATAGTTCATTTTTGAATGACTAATCAAAATGAATATTTTATAAACCATAGTACGGTCGTTTAATAAAATTCTTCAATGCTTACCATTTTAGTACAAATCTTGTTTTATTCAAACAGTTATTTCCTTAAGTTAAATCGTTGAAGAGCTGACTAAATTTATCTTAAAGAATGAATGAAATAAGAAAAATATCGTAATTATTTAGTCATAGAGTCGAAGTTACAGATAGAGCAATCGAATTGCAAAACAAACAATCAATCATTGGTTGTGTGATAACTGCTGGTTTTCATCAAAAAGGCCTTAATCATTATGAAAAATTAGAAGTTTGAGCAAATTTTGTTAGCTTCCTCATAAATGATTACTGATATAAAAAAGAAATGAAATATTGATGACATAAATTAGAGGCAACTGATTTACTCAAGTCTTAAGTGAATCGAGAGCGGATTGAATAGCGTTTGAATAATTACGAAAAATGCCAACAGTTTCAATTATCTTATGTTAATTGATTGAAGCTATACAGAAAAAAGTGCTTCGAGTCAATTCTTGAAGGAATTGAAGGGAAAAGAAAATAAATTAAAGCAAGCTTAAAAATGTCAACTCATTCAGGGATTAGCTAGCGAGTTGGACAAGTTTTAGATATAAAAATAGAAAATTATTAGATCCAAAACGTAGCAAGTTATTAAGTCTCGATATGCTCGACATTTGCTCAGTACTCTACTTAACATTTACTTTAGGAAACTCAGCTTTAGAGTGAAAATATATTAATGATGCTCTACTGATGCACTGCTAAATTTAAATCTGTGACTTTGCGGACTAAACCTTAATGCGATTCCCTTTCTCTCAAAGCGTTTTTTCTATCTGGCTTTTAAATTCTCATCTCAAATTCACGCTTTCAGGAGTCTCTAAACTGCAAAAAACTTTCTATTTTGCTTAAGACGCTCTTATCATTGAAATTTGACAGAATTCCAACAAAATGCGAAGTTTAGGCCTCAATAAAATATTCACTTTGTATGAGAAAAAAGAAAAACTTTATTCTCTGCTGTTTCATCACAAGATCACAAATTGCAAAAAAAGCTAATGATATCGCATTACTCGCTATAACGTTGAAGACAGACATATTGATAAAAGTGCTACCCTTTAAAAAGTTGTGGATATACTAAAAGCAATCTAACGTAATGTTCATTCATATACTATATACAAAAGTTATGCACAATATTAGGTATAAAATAGTTTTTTCAATCGAGAACTTTTGAATCAATGAAATTGTTTTACAAACGAAATATTTATTCAGAGAATATTCCGAAATTAAAGCAGAACTATGTGTTTTAAATGTAATCCTAAATGAGTTTATAAATATTGCACACTGGAATTCTTTACATAGCTGTCAACAGTTTCCAAGATTAACTGCAGTAGAAATTTTCAAATTGCATTCATAATAATTATTACGTGTTTAGAACAAGATTCAAATGAAAGGAAACTAAATGTCCATTTATAAAAGCAACAATACCTTTGACACAACAATTCATAGCCTCAATACTATTATAAGCTTAGTCTTAGAGTCAATTTCGAGGACTTATCTGCATTGCAGTATAAATGCAATTTCTATACAATACATACAATAATAACTGAAAAGTATGTATCTTAAAGGATGTTGCACTGTATCATAAAAGCATAGGAAAGTATTAGTAATTATCTACTAAACTTGTTTCGATGGAGTCTGACCATTAGATTAAATAGTACTCATTGAACATGTTTCTTATTGGATTGATATGAAAGAGAAGTTGGTTGGGTTCATATTAAAACTAGCGATCACTGAAGTGAGTATCGAAAGAAAGATTAGCATCGCTACTCTTATTATATATAAAGTAAATATCGAATCATACTTTTCTTTTGTAATCTATATTATATTACTTCAGTGTTTATTGTGTTCTCCTTTTTGTTAAGTTCAGTCTCTCTAAATGGCTTCCATATAAGGCCTAAAATAGTTACACATATATCAACTTATCATACAATATAACTGGTCATTAGAGAGTATTATTAATGAATAAGTTATGTATAATCATTAGACAAACTCAATCAATGATAAATCGTATCATATGAGCTTTTAGTGCCTTCGAACAGTTGCTTCTTTTTCAGATCAATTAGTCTGAAATGAGCTAACTTTAAATTCATAGCTGCTATAAATGCCTAATAAATTGATATTTCCCCCTAGAATCTGAACCATCATCTCAGATGAAGACTCCTAAAGCATAACAATATGGAGCAGAGATTTAAACTGAAATATGAGGTAAATGAACAAAAAAAGATAAGATAGATAACACAGCATGAAACAACAGTTATAGAAGTTACCGACAATCCTCTTAATTGACAAATGTTTCTATTTATTAGTTTCGCTATTAATTTGAAATACTCTAAACAGAAAGATCTGATGCAAGTAAAAAAAAATAATAGAAACTATCAGTTTATTGATGAAGAAAACGTGACATTTCTATCATTATTAGTAAACTAAATGGTTTTTACATTTAAGAATCGCTTTATTGCTACATAACAGTAATAAACTTTATTAATGATAACAATACTAATTTAGAGTGAGACTCGCGCTGAATAAAGATTGGACGTATGCTATCTATCCCTATGATTAGTTATAAATTACAGTCTAATAAACGCGATTCACACTTTCCTGTAATAAAACAAAAAGGATTATCATAAGATTAAGTTTAATGATAAATTGATTAATTTCATTCAGAGTCATATATAGTAAAGAGCGATGAAAAACAAAAAACAACTATATTTTTTTCAGTTGCTATCAATAACTTTTTGACACACTCGAAGACACTCGAATAAACTCTATTGAAACGAATACTGTTTCAAAACAATCCTAAGAGCTTGGCAAAAATACTAAAACCAAATTACTATCCAATAAACTTAGAGAATTGACTTCCTTTAAATCTTAAACTAAATCCTTTGAAAACTAAGTTTCAAGCATTTTATATGTGCCTCTAATCTTGAAGTTTTTTCGATTAAACTATTCTTTCATACTATGAATAAATTTCAGTTCAGTTTATGCTTTTATGCATCGATTTGATCTGTTTTAGCATAATTGAAACAATGAATTTCTGTTAGAAAAGCTCAAGTTTTAAGCTCTCTTTTCTCTTCTCGATCATAAGTTCTAATTAGAATATTTCTAAATTGTTGTCAAATTTTCATTTTTCATTTTTCATTATTGCTGTAGAATCTGATTTTCAATTTCATATGTATAAAGCGATATTTTAATGTATTTTTCAGTAATCTAAAACTCATATTCATTAAAATTTTGAGTAGTGTAAAACTAAAATCAAAGTAACGCATTAGATCACTTGTATTTATTAATCAAATTATAATTTTCACTAATTTCAAAGTTCTAGTTATGAAAATTCTATTTTAATACATAAATTTCGAATGAAAATATTGAAAGTTTGTGAAGAGTTGTAGCACTAAACGTGTGTTGTACTTCTCCACGGCTTTCTCAGTTGACTCAATACTGAGATGAATGATAAGTTACACTTTGCATAGAAAGAAGATCACTATTAAGTGAAACTGTTTGATCTAATTTCTAAATCAAAAGAGTACTTATTGTAATCAAATCACTTCTAACATTCTGAAACATAGCGATAGTGATAGTGCGCATTCTCATCATTCAAAAAGGAGAGATAGTTCCAGTTTTGGTGGCAAAAAAAGCACGTCATACATCGATTTTCGGTTTAGTTGCAATGCTAGAGATGTGATCCTCTGTTTTCACTTTGCAGTCCGTAGTCATTGAGATAACTGGAATGCTCTAGACTTGAAAGTACACATCTATTCTATGATAACTTTGTTCAGACTTTATCCAAGTTATCTAGAGTCGCAAAAGTTGCGTGAAAAAATTATTTTTTATCACTGTCTCCACAAAGTATTGTAATGACATTTTGAGTTTTTAAAATTATTTTCTTAGTGTATAATCAATCATAAGAATGTGATATTTTACTGCACAAAATCATTTATTTGTATTATTCAGTGTGTGTTTCTGAGCCGATTATGATTTGTTGGCTACAAAAATGGTTTGAAAACATAATTCTTAACTATAAATTTATCATTTGATCACATTATATCCACTTATTGTTGCTCTTCTCGCGCATCGATGAGTTGATTAAATTGAGGCCAACTGTTTACCAGCATATTTTGGATAAAAAGTTTGTTTTATCCCTTAAATTATGGCTTTCATTCAAATAAATCAGTTGATGCACTCTTTTTGATTATTGGCATTAAATCAAGTGTTCAATTCTGCTGAATTGCGCAACATTTTCCAGTTATCATTAGCCGATTAGTAATAAATAAGTGAAGGAGGATGTCATATCTCAGATAATAGCGTATGGATGTGAAAAAAGGTAAAATATTTGAAATTCAATTTGAAATACTTTCCTTTTAGTTCATTTATAAATACTTAGCTACTTACAAGAGATAAAGAGTCATTGTAGATTGATCAGTTTCAATGTGTTATATTTGTTCAAACATGTGTACGTTAGAGATAAGTACGATTTTCAAAATTCAATAGCAATACAAATTATTGAAAGCAATTTAAGTTAGTTGTTGTACTTTCTTATGATTCACTCAAACTAGTAGTATATGATAGGAGTTACAAATGATATTAACAAAAAAATGTAAATCAATCGTATAATGGCAAGACTACTTATATTAATGATACGTTTCACTATGATTATTACTATTAATAATAAAATACAATATTTTTCTTTAATGCCATTCCGGTTCATAGACCACACATTTTGCAAACAACGTACACATGACTAGAAGTCATTGTAATTCTATAGGATATACTGTACTACAGTATATAAATATTGCACAATATTTCTGTATCCAACAGAATAGGTTTGGATCCACTCAATAATATTGTAAACACATTGAGTTTTCTCATTCATCATTGAAATTAATGCTTCTGTCATTTCATTAATGAGTCTGTGAGTAAAGCCCACTTAGTGTTCACTTATGTGCCCATATTCTATAGTTAGAAACACCCATTCGATCAAATATTATTTGTTTGAATATGCAACCAACTAATTTTAACTAAAACATCGCTCCAACAAGTAAGACACTTCATTAAGTAGCTTACTTTCAACTGTAAATTATCAAATGTCGTGCCCGTTCTCTAATTATCTACCAATCTCATTACTTTTTAAACTTAAACTATTTGGTCGATTTTGTCTCAATATTAACTTTAGTCGTACTTATGGATCTTTTTCGACTGAACTTTTGAATTTTTAATCGAGAATAAGCTATATTGTTGTATTTTGTTGATGAAATTAAATTAAAATTCCAAATAATATAGTTATTCTGAACACAGAATCATAAGCGTACGTTCACCTGAAAATTGTTTGAACGTGTTGCTATGGATCTAGACGTGAATGTCTTTTTTCTTCAATTCTTACGCTTGAAGTGCATGAAAAGGTAAATACATCTGTTAGGATCAACTTTATGGATGAAACAACAAAATCTGATCCGTTTGATGGTTTGCTCTGTGACGAGAAAAAGCTATTATAACACTCAAATCCAATGACAGATAAAGACATTAATGTCTTATAATGTTATCCATACAAATGTCGGAGTGTCTAATATATTTAAATTCAACTTTATTATTAAATCTTCTACTTAAGTCAATTGAATAACAAAGAGTACAGCTTCTAAGTATCGAATTCTATTATCTTTCCTTCTCTACTGCCTTTCCTAGAATTCAGTTGAAAGAACTTTGAGATTCTGTATGGGATTCTGTATGAGGTTCTGTATGGGGCTCTGTATGGCAATAAATTCAAATAGATTCTAGAATCGATTCAATACTAAAATTAGTTTAAAATTGGGAAATGAAAATAATTATTTAGAATATTATTAATCGATTGGAAAATCTAAATGAGCTTAAACTCTGAGATAGAACAATAGTTTATTACTATTTAGAGTTTATATCGTTAAAATATTATTTGAATCTGTATTCAGTGTTGCATCCAGTGTTGTATCCTGAAAATTTTCAACTCAATCAATGATGTGATGCTCACTCGAAAGTATTGTTTGCATTGGAAGCTCAATAAATAATTTTATCTATTTTACAGTAGAGTAAATTTGATTTTTAGTTACATAGAGTTGACCTCAATTCAGTAACGCATTTTTCAAGTTAACTTCGTTTCAACATTTGTGAGCTAACTATAGTTGAAGTAAATACTATTTATTTGGTCACTAATAGCCAAGTTCTTAAGTCCTTCTAATCAATACAAGTCTTACTTAACATAACAATTTACTCGATTCTGTAACTAAAAGTTAGATTCAAATTTTGCTTGAGCTCCTTATGCAACAGTTTTAATACTCTAAAGTTGACAAATTTCAATACAAATATACTTCCAAAAGATTAACTCTTGAACTTGTACTAAATTCTAAAATGAAAAATCAGTCAATCTAAGTGATAATCGATTACTTCTAACATTAGTCAAATATAAAGATTACATTTTGAATATGTGTTTGAGCAATATGCATACAATGCCTCATATGTTAAACAAAATTGAATTTAAAAACCAATAGATTCAACAGACTACTTCAATTGTACGATCAAATAGTATAGCCATTACAATAGAGAATGTGAATCAATGTCTTTTATTCGCTTTTATTCATTGGTCTCAATTTGTTTGCTTCAATTTAGTGTTCAATTAAGTATAACTTCGATTGAGTGAAAGTAGATTATCAACTCAATAGAGAAATCATTATTCATTAAATTCAATGGAGTTATTATTAAATTGTCTGAAGATTACAGTTCGTTATCGGAGTTAAGAATAGTCTATAGTATAGCAAATCAAAGCTTATAAAAATTCTTACAATGAAAGCTATGATTGATTATTATAGACGTCAATAAGAAATATTATTAAAAATATAACAAAAAACACAATTGCATTAATATAAATATACGCTTTGCCTTTTGTAACATAAGTTATTGAAGTTTATGCACTTTTAAAAGCAATTTGTTCTCCAATATGGATCAATAATATTGTGTATGAAATGTTAGTAAATATAAGTTATAGTTATAAACAGTAGACTAAATTTAGAATTATTTCTCTCAAAATTTGCCCTCAATTTTACGCTTAAACTATTCTTCTAATAGTTCTTTACTTCTTCTTCACTGACTCTTATATTTGGTTAAAAGTTGATCATCTAATTTCACCTCAATTTTTCTTTAGATGTCTTTCTCCTAATTGTAAGCTTTCATAAGATAGAAACCGTTTTTTGTCTGAGAGCTTTTCAAAGATCCTGAAAGTTAGACCAAATTTGATCGACTACTTTCATTATATTAGTAGAAACTATTGTGAACCACACAAAAAACCATTTTACATCCTTTTCTTTTAGCCTTTTATAAAGCCCTTCCGTTTTATTGAATCCTAATTTCTGTTTTAGAAAAAGCAGATATCAGTTTAATATTTACCACAACGTTGTATACACTGAAAAATTGTGTTCGTTTTTCATATGCACAAAATTGCAGATATGAAGTAATTTCAGAATCCTATCCAATTTTCATTCGCAAATACCTAGAGTAAAGTATATGAAAATATTTTTCATTAGTTTCAAAGTTATGCTCAACAAAAAGCAACTGTTATTACTCGAAAATAAATTTTTATCTATTCTAAGTTTGGATCAATATTTTCAGATTTCGTGACTCAATTCGACGAACAAAATTTAGAAAGTAAATGAAATTACAAAAATAAAAGTGCAAACTGTTAGCAAAAGGAAATGTAATACTTGTGATTCTTAAAAAGTGTTATAAAAGTGTTATAAAAGTGTTATGCAACGTGTTATGCAACTGGAGACGAGCATCAATAAAATGATTTATTAGGCAATTAGGAGCTGAACGCTATTGCAATTTGTGTTTCGATTCATAGCTTTTCCAGACTAGTAGGGCTCACATCAAAATCTATATAAATATGTTTGTTTGTTAAAACAAGTAGAAATAAAGTGATTCGCAATTTAATTATTTTACTTGCAATCAATTTATTTGACTGTAATATCAATTTTGATAGAATAGGAAAAGAAGCATCTGTTCCATAGATAGATCTGTTCCATAGATGGATAAAACAGTAATAATCATAGAAGAAATTCAAACAAAACATTTTATGCACAATAGAAAAAAGGGACTGATAAATGTTTTTCTTGTCTAAATTATGAAAATAAATTATATGCAATAAAAAATAACAATAAACTCAGTCTAACTTTGCCTTCAATTGATTGGCTCTTTTTTTGCCTTTAATGATCTCTTATTTATTTGAAACTATAAATTGTCCGACAATTGTCTGTCTATTTTGTTGACATTTGACATTCAAAATTAGAGTTGAAAGCTGGATAAAACTGAACGTCTCCATCAGTAGATAAGCAGTATAAAAATCAGTCATTTCACTCAGTGCTATTTAATTGAGTGGTTCTGCATTTTTTCCTCATCTGCTTACGATTGCTTACGATTTGAGGCATCGATTTTGCAGATTCAATATTTTCAAGCAAGCATTCAATTTCTTACGCAATTCATTTTTCTGCGAACACGCATAAGTCTTCATCAAAATAAACTCAGTTTAATGACAATTTTTGCAATCTCAGTAAAGAAGAAAATTTTTTTTAATTATTTCTAATACGAATCTGAGACAAATTTGTTTCTTATGAATGAATGCTTTTGAAGCCTCATATTTCATATTCATAAATGACTCATATTGTGAATGGCGCGAACATTTAAATTTAGTAATGTTTATATGCTAATAATCTAGCTAATCTAGCAAATGCTGCACTATTTCAGTTGCAACTCAACTCCAATTTAGAAGTATTGTCAGTGAGTGTCATACGAACACTGTATGCACTGATTTGTAGTAAAATGAATCAATCTGTAATTAGAAAGTTTGCATTTTCTTAATTTAAGTTTTCCATTTCTTGTTCAACTATTTGCAAATTTGAACAGCTTCTAAAAGCGTAACACTTTTAGAGTGTCTCTATTGAAGTTTAAATTAGATGAGCAATTTTCAATGTTGTATTCTAACGGAATCGATCCTCTTTCAGATCTTATTATCTGTAAAATACTATGAGTGAGGATCTACTCCCAAATAAACACTGTTTCGCTATTGACTTATTCAAATTTGTTGTGCGCTATTTCCTCTTCTCTTTCATTCACAATAAGAGCAAATCTAATGGAAAATATTGCCGAAGCATTGACCAAACAAATCAAATGTATTTTTATTGAGAAAGGCTATCATTTGGTGCCCACTCATCACCCAATCGCAGCTCTGGTGGTTTTTAGTGTTTTTGTTTTTTTTCTGTATTCAATCGTATGGCAAGTAATGTTGGGCTGAGGAGTCTTTCAATGAATAGTATTTTGTTTCTGTTCGCTACTCATCAGAAGTGGTGCAGAGGATCATAAAAAAGAAGCAACTCTAACAGATATAATGTGAAGCATAAGACTTCAGCCTTGCCTAACAGTAAAGAGGAGATACCAGTTGTAAATAAAGGCATTTCTATCTGTCTCTCTATTTATTGTACTGTAAATTCAGTCAACACTTATTGAGCTCTGCGTTTCCAATTCAGATGATAGGCATACGACAATTCTTCGAACAAATGCATTGAATCCATTACCACATCAGCTTTAAAAATGATTGGTTGCCTAGAAATTCATGTTTATGCTCCTGTTTTTTAAGAGAAATAACGACCTCACGGATCAGGTAGTATTGAAGCTCTACGAGAGTTACTCCATTCGAATGACAGCATTTCAACTCGAACACAGATAAATATGTCTTTCATTACTTATACTCGTATTTGCTTTCAAATATTATCAAACCAGTTGGATGAACATTTTTCTGTTCAAATTATCCCTCAAATGCATTAAATATAGACTTTGAAACCAGATACTTAATTGTTCATGCCATGAAAGGAAAGGATTTGATAATTTGTCCAACTTTTTGTAGTTAATGGCAGAACATACCCCATAAACTTGATCTCTGGATGTGATCCATTGAAATTTGATGAAAACCGATACGAACTCGAATGTTATTTGAAAGCGCTATAATCTACTTTTAGAATGAGTTGTAAATAATTGCTATTCAGTCGCGAATAATTATTATTCAGTTGCTTAGTATTTATATTTATTCGATACATGAACTTTTGTTAGCCTTTCACCGTTTCTCTCGCTGTTAGACTAAACCTTATAAGCAATAGTCTTATTTTATTTTCTAAATAAATAATAACTTTGAGAACTAGAAAAATAAACTCAACAGAGTATTAGTAAAAGTTAGTTTATGCGTTTTCGGTCAATTGTATTGTTTTTGAAATACAATGCTTGTGATATAAGATTTAAATATGAACCCTAGATAAAGAAGTTTCGCAAAAATCACCTTCAATTTGTCACATAAGTCAAATATTATGTTTATAAATACGAACACTGAGAACAAAATTACAATCAATTTCATTTTAAAACGTTAAACTGTTTCTCAAGTCTAAAGTCTAAATAAATGATGAACACAAAAAACGGCGATAACGTGATAATTTGTGGTAACTTGAATTACAATAAATACAGTTCCTTTGGTTACAATGAACAACCAAATACGCTAGGAATCTGTTGATTGTAACGAGAGTTCACTATATGAGATATAGCGTGCACAGTCTGCGAATCAAATAATATATTGGAAAGTGTAGATTATAGCTCAATGTCGACTACATCCGACTTCATTGTAGAGAGAGACAACTGTATGACCGAAAATATAAATTGACCGAAAACTACATAACTTAGTTATAGGAGTGAATTTGCGTGACATAAATTGAATTCATTTTTTCTATAACAAATGTATGTTTGGCTCAACTATTTTCAATACAGAATGGGATATTAGAAATACAGTAGTAGTAAATTACTAAATACTTGTGTGAAATTGAAATTTGCCTTTAAGTTAACCCAAATCGAAAACGTTAACTCGAGAATGCTATGCAAGTAATGCTCTAACACTTTAATGTTCAGACTCTATATAATGAAGTTGAGTCGTTGCAAAGGTTTCAATCGTGAATTGCCGTTTGGATTCTAGTTTCAGAATTGCTCCTTAAAACGTTTCTAATTTAATAAGTTTAACTTAAGGCTTTCCTTTGTTTGTGCGATTGACTGAACTGATGTTGCCTTTAGCACACAAAAGCGCTCACTTTCAACATCAACAGTACATTTGAGTACATTTCAAAACTAATAACAGCGTAAATGTTTATAAGAGATCATCAAAAGTCAATAAATTAATAGTTGCTCGTAGAAAAGTGAATATTAGCCTATATTGCGAACAAATTAATATTTTATTGAACTTTTCTCTTCGATCACTAAACCACATAGTGCTTAATGAAACTTTTTTGTTAGATCGCTCAAACGATGTAGTATTTTATTAAGCCTTATTGTTATAACACTAAAACCTTATGCGTTCAATTATATGCAATATAGATATGAATAATCAATAAAGAAGAATCGGAGCGAATGACTTTGTGATAGAATTATGAATGAGCTCGAATGTGGTCCACTATTTTGCTAAGCATATCTATATTGGGGCTCTGCTCACACCCCACAGCACATACATTCTCGAGCAGCAAATCGCTAGGATTGCCATCAGCAACACTTTGGGCGTCATCACCATCATCATCATCATCATCAACATCATCATCAAATGACAGCAGGTAATAATAGTAATCTTCCATTCCATATTAAGGCTCTATTTTGCTATCCAAAAGAGACGGTTGAATACAATAGCAAAATATTGTTATCTATTTCTGTTCGTTGACTCTTATTTTTAGTGAACCCAAGAGAAATGGTGTTTGGGCTATGAGTGGCTCGTTTTCAGATCATAGCAAAGCAACTCCTTTAGAAAGATCTTCGCCAGAATGTAAGAGTTTAGTAGAATTTGCTTGTGATAATGGGAAATGCGTGCCTCTTTCCCGTTATTGTGATGGATCTGACGATTGTGGAGATGAAAGTGATGAACCGATGGCATGCACCAGTAAGTTACTATTGCTATCTTACTATTGCTATTTTCTGTCTTTCTTACTCCCTATTAATGTTCTCACTTATCAAATATTACCAAATTACTTCATTTCCTTATAGATGTCTAGACTTTTGTTCAGCAAACAGAATGACAGAAAGAGATGCTAACAAATTACAGCATCAATGCATTGCTACCAGTCAAGCGAATTAAACCTAAAGCGAATACTGCTATAATTAGTGTCTTTACTTTCAAGGCTTTTCTCGGTGTTTACCTTGAGTAGTCAACACATGTTTAATAGAACATCAAAATCAATGTTTCAAATGTTAGATAAAAAGTGGTTTTATGAGTCAAGCTAGAGATTCACAAACAATCGACTCTAAACTAGTGTTGAAAACTCGTATTGAAAACTCGTGTTGAAAACTAGTGTTGAAAACTAGGGTTGAAAACTCGTGTTGAATCAAGTCGTGCATTTGTTAGCTCGTTATCGATATCTGACAATAAAACACTCCATTGAGACACTTGACAATTGGCTAAAATAGAAACAACCATAAAAAACATATATTTGGGCCCAGAATTTATTGAACATTATTTTAGAATTAAGTTTGGGGAATAGCTCTTGATTTATACGGTTTTAAATCGAAATATACTTTTCAGTTTCCGTTATACTAAAGCACAGGCATTCACTTTAATGCATAGTTCTATCGATCGACTGAAGCCTTGAAACAATTTGCAAATTAATAAATTTAGATCTTATGAATAATTTTTCTTAAACCACTCGTGAATAATAGTGTGATAAACACTTTCCTTTAGATTGAACAACTTTTGTATTTAATTATTTGTTGCTTTAAGCGAATCATTCTTATAATTATATTCGGGATTTATCTATAAATAAATTAACTTTTCGTTTCTCAAGTCAATTACTTATTACTGTATAGTTTCATAAACCCAAAGCGCTTTTGTAATTAATTAATGCAACGATATATCGTCTGTTCAGTCCTGTAAAGTCCTATCTTTAATGTTGCTTCAATTAAAGATTTCACTTTATAGCACTTGCCCGAAGACTTGATAAAAACTATGTTCATCGCATCAATAATTTTAGTAAAAACTTTTATTTTAGCTGATCAGATTAAATATTATGCAAATTTTTATTAACTCGAATCGATTAGTATGCAAAAATTGATGGTACGAGACATAATACAAATTTTTTCCATCTCGTATAGGATTTAGAGCAGTCGCTTAAATTATCTAATTTTTAGATCGATTCAATAATCAAGGGTATCTTTTGCACAAACTTTCACTTTGTATATATATAGCTCAAGCGTACTTTTGACCTTAAGATCGAGAACTATGTATTGAGTTCGACGATTTTTTCAAATACTAAATAATGATCGTTAAGCCTTAGGTGAAAAGTCGGGATCGAGTGACAAATACCAGTATTGTGCTGTTGACCAATAATATAAATATAGTATTTATCACGAGCTGACTTATATAGTTGGAAAAAAATTTTATCGCACGAGTTTCACACTTCCTTTAACACTACAGTTAAAGACTTAATAACCGACGGTAGCAACAAGAGAGAAACAGTTGCTATGTCAACTTTCCTATGGCGTGCGTGAATTTTTTGAAAGCCTGATTTGTAATTTGCTTTGATTGCTACATTAAATACTAAACAAGTTTGTTAATATCTGATATATAATGGTGTAACACAAAGCATGCTAACGCAACGCATAACTTGTCATTTCTATTAAGGATTATTAAGTTGATGAGTGTACATTTTCTATTATCAATAGGTAGTGATTCAATTGAACTGAATAGATATATAGTAGAGCAATATGAAAAGACATGAAAAATATATGGGACGTGCAGTTTATATCTTAAAAACGGAAAACCGGTCCAGAATCAATCTCAGCTGCGATAACTTATGTTTGATGAAAGTTATTTACTGTAAAATATTTTGCTCTGGTATACCTTATAAGAAGTTAGTAGACCCAAACTGATAAAGAAGTTCAATTGTGTTCCTTCCTCTTTCAACTAGTATTGTGTGTATATCTGATGACTTAAATGACTGATTGCCCGATAGTAGCAAATACTGCTATGGTTTTAAATCATTTTATGGCTCTATGGATTTTCATCGCATACTCTCACTAGAAAAAACCTAAGATCAACAAAAGCATTACCTAAGGTTTGTTCAGATGATAGAGCGATTTTCTCGCCAACAGTTTTCTCTCTCAACTTCAGATCGCAAAATATTGCGCTTAACACATATGCGGTGCACAAACACTATGCGTTAACCAAATAGTAGATACAGTGCAGTAGTGGTGATGCATGTGTTGCACAGCTATTGTTCAACAATACTACTGCTGTAGTTGTGACAGTGATGCATCACTTCTTGTACCAAACTGGTCACTCCATGTTTATGGATGTTTACTGTCTCTTTTAATCCTCTAGTGTCTGATCAAACTTTGCATTATATAGACTTGTATGCATTCTCTCTCATGTTCTTCATGCTCTACTATTTTCTCTCTTCTCTCTCAATCTCTCTCTCTCTCTCTCTCTCTCTCTCTCTCTCTCTCTCTCTCTCTCTCTCTCTATAGCCCTCTTTTACTTTTCTTTCATTGACCCTTTTATTTGAATGTGTTTAACAAGAATCGCCATTTTTCTTACATCTGTACAGATTGTAATCGTACACTTTATGGACAAGTTGGCTTAAAATATCCTCTCAGACTGACAGAACCTTTTCAACGATTTCAACCGTTCATCTGTAGAGTGACTTTTGCTGCAGCCGGTCATGAGTATGGAGATATTGTCGAACTTACTTTCCTTTCATTCCAAATAGGATCATTTGAAGTCGCAAAGTATGTAACATTACTTTACAAACTATTTTTCACTTCTATTTCTATATACTTGACACATAAGTGTTGACTTAAAACTCCAAAATTTTCTTTCAATATATAGTTTTCTAAGTTACTGATCTTCAAAAAATTGTTTCTAATGATAATTTATATTGAATTCAATACTCTTTAATAATTAACAGACTAATCAAAAAGTTCAGATCGAAAGAACGGAATAAATAGTTATGAAAGTAGATGTGAAGATTTGAAAGCAGTGTTAGAATTACGTGCTTGAGAGGAGAAGTACACATAAACAGCTATCATAAAAGCCATAGAAAGTCTAGATATACAACATTAAATTGACAAAGCTGCTGAATCGCAGATATCATGTTAAGGGCATTGTAGTTACCAATGATTTTGCTGTTAAAGTTCATAATAACTAATTGGTGTTAAACTTGACGCTTATTCTGGTTCACTTTAATTTCGCAGTTAATATGTAAGAAAGGGTTTGACTTGTGTTAATATATGAAGCGTAAAACAATTCTAATTTAAGTAATAAAAAGCTTACACTCATATGAACTCGATTGCTGTAATTGCCAACAGAACTAATGACAGCTAAACTTAAGTTGGCCTAATTCTATTGCTCGTATGTATTGCCAGCAATATTTTTTCTCAGTCCAATTCCGAATTAATGAGAATAAAGCAAAAAATATTATGCATTCATTTCTACAAAAGATTCGGTTTAGTGTCTATGAAGTTTATCTCTAACTTTTCTCATTCAAGTCACTACATTGAAGTTTTTGTATTATTCAAAGCCTGACAATAGTAGAAATAGTAGACTTGAGTAGGAGACGATTAAATTCAATTTTTCTGATCACGATATTCCATAGCTGCTATTCATCTCCAACACTAGTTTGAAGAACTAAAATTCAATTTATACAATTATTTTGATTGTTCATCAAATGCTTTTTGAAAATTTGAGAATAATCAACAGTAAAGTAAATTGATTTAACTTAAAATGTTTTCAAATAAAATAATTGAAATTGATGCAAATTCTAAAAGAAATATTTGACTCTCAAACAATACTCTTACTGTTCGTACAAAAGCCAACATCTATTCGTGACGGTAATTCAATATTACTCTACCCCTTAAAATACGACCATATAATCGTATTATTCTATCATTATGTCAATCCTCTTATATTTACTTAACCCGTAATAATATTATGTAAATATTGTTGTGTTTTATTCATTAAAAAATTTCAAGAATTTCAATTTGAAAAATACTTTAGGCATAAACTTGTAATTTCTACCATCAAATAAATTGCTTCAATCGTGTACTTAAGCTATTTCTGAAACTGTTCTGTTGCTGATCTGTACGCTTTGAGCATCAAATCTATGGTTTTCCGAGTCTCACATTAACACGAACTGTATACTCAAATTATTCAGTAGAGATTTCATACTTTTTTTGTAACAATTATTTTACAGCTGTCCATAATTTGATCCAAACAAAGCAAATTGAACTGATTTCGATTACTGTTGGCTATTTCTATTTAGACTTAGGTCACATATTCTCGATCGAAATCTCTTTGAAAGAGGTTTTTTCGGGTAATAGCCTATCAGTAAAGTGATTCAATAACGAAGAAAAAACTTTTTGTTATTACACTGATGTTCTAAAGATATGAGCTAAGGCTTAAACAATGATTCAAAGATCCTCTAAATATTGGCAAAATCAATAACAGCTTCTAGCTTGACACCGCTACTTGTTATTATGATCTGCGTGGTGTAGTAGCGATGTCAAACTAGAAGATGGAATATTCTTTGTTAGTATTTGCATGAGTAAAAAACCGACACAACATTTTTTATGCATTTTAAATACGGCTAAAACATATGTCAGATTTAGATCGATTGTGTCTAAAATACTATTGTTTATCTTAACTTCAATTCATACCAACCCCAAAATATCAGTAAATACAATTATAACATTTCTGATTAATATTATTTGCATATTTTTGCCACCATTTCATTTTGGTTTCATTAATGGAGTCAATTATCGAGCAAACTTACAGAGATTTGCTTTGTGTAGTTGAACTTATCGTATTTATAGTAAGAGCTAAGTAATTGGATCAAATTTACTAAAAACTTAAATAGCATTCTTAAATCAGAGTGAAATGGGATGAAAATGACGCGAAACTATTGTAGAAAATTTGAATAAAAATTGAATAAAATTATTTCATTTTTACTAAGAACTGAAACAAAAACGGCATGTTTTCATTTGTAAGTGATGTTTGCAGACAAATTGTAGACAAATTGTTAACGGAATGCACGACTGCGTCAACATTGAAAAATAAGAAAATATTACAATTTATTGAGTAGTAGTCGAGAATGCAATTTGTGGTAAATGATCATCAGAGCAGTAATGTCTGTCTGTAATTTTGTATAGTAATCATCATAATGTTGATCATACATACAATAGCTATTGGTTTGTACGGTTTAGTTGAGCCAAAACTATAGTAACGACGACTACAAGTATTAAAGCATAGAAGTGGTAGACATTCATTTTGATCGTGCACAGTGAATATAGTGAAAGGCTACGTATCTATCATTATAACAGTAATTACATCCATATTAGACATCATCAGAATAATAACAATACAATAGATTAATGTTCGTTTTGTTATTCTCTATACTCGCATATTTTCATAGCTTACAAGTACTTTCAATCGTTAATTAATGTATTATTATCTGCTTCGTTTTTTTTCAATCGTATTCTACATAATTTCTATTGACACAACGTATTAATGTTAAACGCATTGTAATCATGTTTAATAGAGTTTTCAATAATTCATTTTTTCAATTATAAGCAATAAGAAAACGTTACTTATAATTGAAATATTAAATAATGCATTTCAGTTTTCAATGGAGTCTCTCTTTGTTCATATTTGAAACGTTTCTTTTCTTTACTCGCACAAAACCATTAATTTTTTGCTTGCATATGATTAAAAGTATTTTTGAATTTTATTTGCATACATCATGTTGAAAGCCTGATATAGTCAAATGAGTGCTATTGTGTGTTACATATCTGCAATGTTGTTTCAATTAGAGACAGCACACGATAGCACTCTAAACATGATATGAATTATTTGCGTCGGCTGTTACTATAGATTAGAAATGTTTTCATGTTTGTTTTCCATACAATTTTCTAAATTTCAAAATTGATCGGATTGTAAGCAATGGAGAACATTTGATGAGCTGACTTGCGAGTCAATGTAATTTAATACTAGCCATTATGGAGTAGCAATAAAATACAGTATCACAGAAACCAGATTTGAATTCACTTCACAAGAGCAAATGGGTAGGCATTGGCTCTTAAGTTGCAATTATTATAGAACATTTAACTTAGCCCGGGAGTAGTAAGAAGTTAGAGTTAGACTCAATGAAAATCAATGAACTGCTCAGAGCAGAGCCAACTCTAAACAATTGCAATTGTTCTATGTGTACAGTGCAAAACTTAAGGATTAACGATAGCAACTAGACCGTTGCGCTGTCAATCTACCTGTGGTGTACATTAATTGTTATCAATTTTGATTTAATTTGTAATTTACTTTGATTACCACATTGAATATTCCATGTTTTTAATATTTTCGATATTATGATCTGATGTAAAGTGGTTGAACCTCTGGTTGCTGTCACGGATTAAGTTTGGAGTGTATAAAATAGTAGCAATCATATAAGACTCAGAGTCAAAAGTTTCTTAATGGCAATTGATATCTTAGTATAGATGGGTTGGAAGTTATGTGCCATTTTCAGGTCAAATATTGTACTCCAATATGAAATCAATTTTTTCAGTATTTCATTCCGAAAGTGTCGCCCAAACAGTGGTTTTCTCTTAAGACTACTGATGCTGAATAAAATACAATCTGCTAAAGATACGAGTGAGTACTTCGATCAACTTTTCAGTATTATATAGGCTTTTGAGTGCACTTTCAACAAATTTTGATTGACTTTAATTCTCTGTTAGCTGTCATTGTTAGAAAAAGTCATACTTCTAGAAGTGGCACAAAAATATTTTTCCTACTAATGGAAATACAATATTAAATTTTGTCATTATCGTACTCCCAATTTAAAACTAGACTCTGATCCCCCAAAATTTGTTTTCATCAAGTTTTATCCGATTGTAAAAATGATTATCTAAAAGAAAATTTATTTGATTAAAAGCAACTGAAGGCTAAATAAGGTTTTGTTTGTTTTTCAATTATAGTTATTGTGTCATTCTTCTTATATGATGGCTTCTTTCAATCTTAATCTTCAAAATAGCCATATTACTATTTGATGCTTACTTATAATTAAAGAGCGACAGTCACAAAGGATTTTATTCTGAAAACATGTCATTTTTAATAGACTAATTGCAAATTGTGTTTTCAGTTTAAAATCTTTTTTATATGAAAGCTTATGTCGAAATTGCAATTTCTACTCGATAATTGCGATTCATAGCAAGAAATGAGGCAAAGCAAACGTTTAAGTCTTTAAACTTGAATCTCTGTAGCAAAACACGCATTAAATTTAATCTCTTTTTGACAGTATTAAAGATTTAAAATAGACTAACTAATTGTCTTACTGCAAACTTCGTAGGGAAAACTGACGGACTTGTAAAATGTAATTTAGAAATTAAAGTCAGATTTAACCTTTCTCACGCTTCAGTCAGAAGCGGACAAAATTGGGATAGTATTGAAAATTGGATGTCTAATAAAATTTAATCGGGTATGTAATTTAAGGCTTAATGTGGAGCAATATTTTTTCTTAAATACATAGGTTTATAAAGAGTAACACCCAAACACCCATTTGTGTTTAGGAGAGCGTTTGTAACTTTGCCCAGAGCTAGTTTATTATGCATTCGAATTATCGCGAATTATTAGATCAATAATGCGAGTAAAGGTCTTCAAACAAGTCATAAATATTTAATGCGATGGCATGCGATTCATACGGCTGTGGTGCTCATCAGGGCATTGCACACATTTTGTTAAACGCACATTTTTATTATACAGGTATATAAAAACAGATTTCTATCTGCTTCGCCCTTTTACATCCAACAAGTTCGCTCTATAAGGTCGCGCTTTTTAATCCTTTTTTATGCGTAGAATCATTTTGAAAAACACCTTACAGTGCTTCATGTTATACATATATCGATTGAAAAGCCACAAATTCAGATTTTCGTCTCATTTGTCAAATATTTCAGAGTGAAATAAGATAGATTTTTGGAAAGCATCTACAAATCAAATGTAGAAAATGCGAGAGTCAATTTTAAAGCTTTAAATAATTAAACTTCCCAAAATAGTTGAATCTTTTGTTAAAGCTTAGCAATAATGGGAGGATTTCATATTTGATTACTTTATACCTTAATATTGAAATCTAAAGTTTGTACGAACTTTTTCTATTAAATAACATAAAAGTTGAAGAGTACTCGGCATTTATTTGATCAAATAAAAGATTTCGTATTATTACGACTGATATTAGATTGAATTGAATTTTGCTAGCCTACCCTTACTCGATTTCTTTTTTAGTTTATATCAAATATGAGCCAAATATAATTTCTCAAAAACTCTTTTTGTTTGAGTTCTGTAAGCCTAATACAATCGATGGATTCTAAAATTCATTTCAGTGTTTCATATTCGGTACTGTTATGTGTTTAGAAAACCTGAAGTACGCGAACAAGTTGAGTTATCGATGCCTTAATGCTGTCGAGTTTAATTTTTTACTTCTTTCTTTTCAAGTGTGAAGGATTGAGATAGTGATAAACCTTACGAAGGAGTTGGTATTTTACCAAAATTGAAACGTAATCCTTTAGAAGTTGGGTCAAATTAAATTTTGTTCGACTCAAACTTTAAGTAGTGAACAAAATAAAAAGTTTAAAATCATCTATAGTACTCGTAATATTATCTAAAATAACTTTAAATCTCATCATATACTAATAAATATATGATCAAACACCAGATCAACCCACAAAAATAAAACTACTCAAGCTATCTTTAAATTTGATTTCAAAAATAAACATTTGTCTTGTTTTTAATCTTGATTAGAAATCAAAGTGCGGGTTGTTATTCTGGACATGTCATAATAGAAGAACACAATCACACCATTTCATCCCAAAACAGTGGACATGGATCGGGTCAACAAGCCCGAGGATTTCCAGAATTAATGTCAGCTCTGAAGAGGCATGAAGAGGGACGCAAACAACAATCCAGTCATGACGACAGAGCAGATGAAGAAGAAGACTATACCAATAAGAGGATAACGTCATCGACTGCTTCCGCACCACTTCAATTCGGAAGATTTTGCGGCCAAATGTCGGTAAGTATTGAAGAAGAAAAGAAAATTAGCTTTTTTGTGTGCGATATTGATCTGATATCTAATATCTTTCGTATTGTCAGGTTCGGAGTGCGACCTATTTTAGTGAACGAAATAACGTTAGTCTAATAATCTATGTTCCGAGTCGTGCATCAGTTCTCACGTATTCGTTTAGCTTGTATCTAACCTACAAGTTTCTACCATCGCGACCAGCAGTCACTCGTTTTGGACCTCCGAGTGAGTCATCTATTCGTTCGTTTGATCTAATTTACAATCTAGCTGTATTGAGTCGATCCAGTAAAACTCATACAAATATATTGTGAAGATCATTAGTGATTTAGTTTTGCTTAACTAAAATTTTAGATTGTTCAATTAGCATAAAGATATTCTAATGTTTGATGTAGAGATAACTAATTGTTGAGCTAAGAATAGAAATTGTAACTTAACTTTCCTAGGAAAACAGCAATTTTTTACAGATCAAATATCTTATCAAAATATTGAACGCAAGAAAATTTGAGTAAGCTTAATTTAGATGCTTTCTCGTAGATTGAATAGAGAGTAAATAATATCGATTCATGAAAGAAATACAACTAAAGCCAGCATTAATATGATTGAAACATCAATTATTAATGACTAGATCTGATGATATATACTTGTTATTGTTTTAAATTTGTAGGTGATCCGTTTGAGTTGGGCATTAAGTTGGCGAACACGTACTGCGATCGTGTCTTCGATGATTGTTCGACCTCGAAAAAGTGCAAAATTAGAAGTCCCAATTGGCCTGGATTTTACAACAGGAATATCACGTGCAAATTCTGGATAAGACATTACGCACCAGTTCCAGCTGGACATAGGGCTCGAATTGTAGTCTCACAGGTTATTATCATATCAATTTATTTGTAATAAGACTTTGCCTCAAATCAAGTTAGTTTTTCAGTTCAGTTTAAGTCAAAATAATGTGCAGTTGAGTGAAAAAGTTTCAGATTTAACGAGATGTTGTCATGTTTGATATTATAATTTAGCGATTTATCGATTATTTGAAAAATGCTTTCCAGAACAACGAATACAAGATATCTCTATTCACTGGCTCGAGTTCAGCTTCAGATCATTCGACTTCAAGTTCATTACAATCTGAATGTCCACTTGATGTGGTTCGCATATATGACGGGCAAACAGAACAATCGCCTGTTCTAATCGAATTTTGTGGCTCTGGAGCATTGCCTTCTATAGTGACTTCAAAGCCGGAAATGCTTGTAGTGCTTAAGAGTGCGCCAAATCAAATCCTCTACAATTCAAGATTAGAACTTAATGTTGCGGTAAAACTAGAGAAAGTTCACGACTCGACCAACTCTGTCGAGAGAACAGGTCTGTGCGACTTTGTTTATGACGCCTCAAAGATTAGAAGTGGTTTGATTGAGACACCAAAGCACTCGATCCCATCGAACACGACGTGCACTTTTAAGTTAGTTTCACCGAATCCTTCAGATCGGGTTTGGCTTTATTTTATGTCATACTTCGTACAAGACAAGCATCACTGGTCGAATCAAGAACTTTGTGATGTTAGTAGACTTGAAATTTATGACTATGTGTTAATGCAGCCCAAAACTAATGATACTCACCAACAAAAGCAAAGATTGTATAGTTATTGCGAAAAGACATCGCCTAAGATTTGTGGCAGAGCTGCTGATGCCAAGAACTATCTACCCCTTAATCCTTGCACATATCCTAATGAAAGCTACTTATCGGGAGGCCCTGAGCTAGTTATCAAACAAGAATACTATAAACACTACGACTTATACGTTAGACGCGGCAGTTTTGCGGCAAGATTTGAGTTTATCGATACACATCAAGACGGCAATCAGATCGATGACAAATTATGTGATAGAGAGATCAATAGCGGGGGCAAATACCGAAAAGGAAGAATTAGCTCACCTAGGAATTTGTTTTTGTACGGTAGAGGCGGACGAGAAAATATTTCATGTAGTTATTACTTAAAGGGCACTATTAAACAGAGGGTTCGCATTGTTTTCGATACTATTCGCATGCAATCACTTTCATGCGAACAACTCTTTGATCCTCTAACCAATCAATATCAGTGTCGGATCTTTCATAATAACAATAGTGGACCCAAAGTGGCCCTTTTGACTATCTTAGACACTCAGGCCTCCGAACACATTAGAATCGGCTGTTTGTGCAATGTAGTCACGACTGGCTCAACATCAGTCTCTCTGAATCCTAAAAACTCGCCTAAAATAGTCTTTGATATGATTTCATCTGATGTTGTTTTGAACTTTTCTCTGACTCGAATGTCTGCGTTCGAAGATTTTAATGATTATGGCTTTGAAGCTAGTTTTGAATTTCTGCCTGCCTTTGACTGTGATTCTGGAGGTCTTGTTCAGAGAAGAAATGGTAGCGAGGGAGAAATTCAATATTCTGTGCCTCAAAATTATAATTTTGAACGTGACGGACCGCTTAAGTGTAGATGGATTATAGAAGCAGCTTATGGCAAACATTTGTATCTCAAATTTAAAGGTCATTTGGCAAATACTAAGTGAGTTTTCAACTATTCTTCCATCCATTTATTTAACAATAATCGTTCTCTAAATTCTTAACTTCTATTGATTTTACGTCAAAACAAATAAACTTTGTTTTTACTTTTGAATCCTTAAGTTTCTACCCAAAAGAAATTTAGTTGAAAAGTGAACGCATGATAAAAGTCAGACAGCATTCAAATATCTGCCTCTCATAATGATTTGGATTCGCAGAACATTCTGTTTAACTTTGATTTATTAATATATCTATTACAGAGATCCTGAATGCCTTAATGGCAATCGGTTTGTGGTCTATGCTGGGAATCCCAGGCGTCCAATCGCCACGGTTTGCACGAATAGACCAAAAAGTTTGTTTAATGCAAATACTGTGAGCAATGAGCTAGAAGAATTTGATTTATTTTCGTTATCGTGGTATAACGATAGTGACAACTTTGCCAGCTTCAGTGCCAATGACATATACAGTAATTATTATGAAGTCAGAATATTTATTGAGATCATGGCTTTCGAACCCGGTACATTCAATGTTAGGTGGCTTGAAGTGACCAAACCTTTTCTAAGGACACAAACAGGAAAAACAATGAGAAATATTAATTGTAAAGTGGAATGCCCTGAAATAAACGCGTGCATCAGCGACGAACTAGTCTGTGATGGTATCTCTCATTGTCCATCTTCGTACGATGAAAATCCTCAGTTCTGCAATAAATTTCCGACTATATACGTAGTCTCAATCGGATCGCTTATAATTCTTAGCTCTCTTGTTATCATATTAGTGATTGCTATCTATCGATTTCATGATAAGCGACGCTTAAGGCTCAGTCAGACCAGCCATAGTTCGAACAATACTCGTTGTAATCACGATTCTGATTATGTCGATTACCCCGAATATCCCCGTTTAGGCAGTGAATTAAACTTTCGTTCAATACATGAATGTCATCAAATCCAATATCAAGATGGGATGCCTATGGAGATTACGCGCTCATTTGTGCCGCACTATCACAATAATGTGTTTTAATAATGATATATCTATAAAAAAAACTTAAGGTTTTACACACAACCAGTCATATTATCAAAATAATTGCTCAAGTGATTGCCGGTGTCTTTACTCTAGTGCGTAAATGGATCAAAAAGTCAGCTGTAAATAAAGAGTAAGAGACAAAATAAATGAATGAAACACTAGCTAAAGCTGAACCAGAAGTTACCAAATCAACAGAATAAAAACAAGGCCAGATCTGTCCAATTGGTGTAAAAAAGATGGCAAGGAAAATCAGTTATTTTTGCTTTAGCTGTCGAAAAGTGCCTTTTATTGATTGCTTAAAGGGAGTGAGAAAGAAAGACAAACTATAAGACAATAGTGTACCGCATACTAACTGTATTATACAGTGTAGTGGGCTCTACTGTGTAGTAGGTTCTACCGTATAGTGGGCTATACTGTGTAGTAGGTTCTACCGTATAGTAGGCTCTACTGTATAGCAGACTCCACTGTATCTTTTATTGAGAAATCAGCTTTGAGGTGCTATCAATTTTGCTTTATTCAGATTAAACATAAAACAAGCCTAACAGTAATGCTTGTTCCCTAGTCATATAAATATTGAACTCATATTCGCTTTTTTCACTTTCTATCAGATCAGATCAGAGTGAGACCAGAAATCTGATTTACTTTTTATGTTGAAATATAAGCAAAGATACGATCCGCAAGTTTGTAACAAAGAATCGCAACTTGAAAGAGCGAAGAATTAGAGTGAAGTTCACATGAAATTACGTGATGTATATTTGATTTAGAAAGTGTAAAATTAATATCATTTATCAAAAATTACACTTAAAACGTGACAATTTGTAAGAAAATCTTATTTTTCTTAAAAGGTAGAAATATTTCAACAATCAAAGCAATCCTTTATTTATTAAACTCATAAAAGTCAACATTTTGTTTAATCTTTTAGTTTAGAACTTGAGAAATAAGGCTTTAAAATTAATGTTGCATTTAATGAAAATTTTATTTAGTGTTCGCTAAGGAAACAGAACTCGTTTTCTAAGTTCAACATTTACGACAAAGTTATGTATAGAATAAGTTTACAATGAGTCAAATCTTAAGCGAAAAACTAATTAATTTAGAGTAAGAAATATGAAAGAAAAGTCTACTGTTTTGTACTTAAAAGTCACTTTAATGTGGATATATTGTTATCTATAGTGGTTTGAAATGGCCGCATATTCGCTAAGCGAGAAAACAATTAAGTCTCATTATTACTACTGGGGTTAGAAAGGGGAGGGACGACACCAAAAACAATTTGCATTCCTATGTAATATAAATTCATTGTTCAATATGTTGTGCTGTTATACCGGTATATATGTTACATCATATACTGACATTGCTCTTTTTTAAATAGACAGGAGACATTGATTTCTAAGAATGCTTTTCCTAATATAGCTCGATCTTCCTAATAATAGTTCACATTGAAACAATACCTCTCCTCGAACTTTATATTTTATTTATTTCAGCTTTCAATCAACTTCTAAAACAAATGAATCGATGATTCTGCTCGATTCTGCTCGAAAAACCTTTTTCATCTAGTAAAAGTAAATCCTCTTATCCCAGTATTACTTGTGTTTTAATCTTTGGTTTTTTGATCAAATAGAAGATTGACTGAACTTATATGTGATGGATAGATGAAAATAAATTAGATTTTGTTGTATACAAAAAGCATTTCTGATGATAGGAATCTGTATTGAAAAGAATTATTAGTCAAAATATTTGAAACATTCAATTTATTTACTTATAAGCTTGAATAGGTAGAAGAGACTCTTATAAATCAAAGCCCAAAGTTATTTCGTTTGACAAAAACTGTCTCCTCTCTCGAAAAAACTTCATATTGAATCAATAACTCAGATAAAGCACTCAATCGTTTAGGTTTAATGGTTTATTGTAAAGAAATTCCGTTTTCCTATTGAGAAGCTCTCAAAACTAGTCCTAAATTAAAAGTGTATCATAAATAAAAGTAATAAATTCCTTATAAGTGAACATAAAAAATTACTCAATTCATTGAGAAGTGAAATTTGTTTTGTACATTGAGCGCACATATGAATAAAATTGATCTAACATCGTATAACTATCTCTTACATAAGATTTTTATATGTTTTTCTTATATAATATAAAAGCAATGTGTTTAAAAAAGCAAACAATCATATTGTTGAATGTATGGGGATATAACATAACATAACATAACTTATCATGTTCTTTACTGATGCCAACAAAAAACCCCACTATTTATTCATCTCTTTATGTATGAAGTATTCTTGGAATTTCTATTGCTCTGTTGTGTCAGGTTATTGTACTTAGACTAAGATGCAAAAAATATAACAAAAAATATAAGTATGGACAAATGTTCTGCTCAACTTTCTTATGTTAAGCTAATCTAAAGGAGCAGCACATCTAATATTTATTTTGGAAATTGATGTGAAAACACTTAAGGGGCTATAAACGCTTATAGATATAGCTGTTCTGCATATTCCATACACTATTTACCATTAAAGGAAAAGGTGTCTACTTATGTCACAACACATTATATTCACTCTCTTTATCTTTATGTATGAAAATATTTATTAATTTTTAAAAGCACACAAAGTTTTGAAACTTGCTTTTTCTCTCTTCTCTGTGTAAATGCTTTGAAAACAAATGGCAATTTATATATATATAAGAATTACACGAACACATGATAAAACTGAATCGACAATGAAATACAGACCATTTTTTAAACAAATTATTCAAATATTAAATCAATTTTTTGATGATGTTTTCATTTTTCTAAAAACTTATCATTTACACCATATTTTTCACTATATTTCAAATTAATTGTTGTTCAGTAAATATGGAGTTGAATATCAGAAAAACATTTAAAGAATAAACTTTACGTTCATTAAGAATACGCTCAATAAATATTCATAAGAATTAAGAGTAGTTTTAGTTGAGAGCTATTGAAGTCTAACGTACAAGTTTAATTAAACGATGTCTTTATAACAAATATGGACATGCATTTGACGAGAAATTTCAATTTATAAAATGTCAACAGAATACATGAATCATGAGAGCATGACTTAACTGAAAAAGTAAGACAAATACAAGATGTGATTATTCTTGATTCAGTTCAAATTGAGAATTTGCTTTTCCATCAACGAAATACGTTATTGTTTATAATAAGTCAATAATAAACATGATTTCAATTGTTTATCTTTGATGTGCTATTCTCAATTTGAAATAAGTTCAATCCCACTAGTCTCGAGGTTTGGTAAACAAAACAAGAAATTCAAATTTAAATTACAAGTTCAGCATATATTGTAGTGAATACTAGTAAAAAGAATAGCTTAAAGGGTGAAAAAGTGAAATTTGTCAGCAAAGTATTAAGTAAATAGAGATTATTTAAAATTGCTCTACAAATAGAAACCTATATTCTATAATTATAAGAATTTTTATCCTTAACAAATATAGCGTTGATTTACATATTTTGTTTCCAAACTTTACAAAGTGCATCAAATTTAATTTTAGATCATTAACTTTCATTTAGTTTTATCTTCTTTACAATTACGAAACATCAAACCATTCATTTAATATGCAATTTAATGTAAGTTTAAGAGCATCAAATCTCTCGCATAATATCTTAAATACTTTGTAAGCTTTCATTAATGCATAAATAGCCCTGAAAACCCATAAACTTAACTTCGGATCCACAGTGCATTGTGTTAAGACTTTAACCAACTTTTAAACTTAAGCATAAGCGATTCTTTAGGAAGAGCTTTGTTTCAACATAATTTAGGGAAATGCATCGATCAAGTCAACAAAAATGTTCAGTTATTTCCAATTTAATTACTTAATTTCAATGAGAAAAGTTGAGGCAACTGTTAGACTAAACTGGTCAACATTTAGTCTTGAATCTCGATCAAACCCCAAGCTATGAATTTGTTCTATCAGAAAAATTAATCCCTAACTGCACATTTTAATAACTAATTTCTTTCAAGAAATTAAATAACAATTTTCTCACGAGAAAATTGAATATTTCTTTAAAAAATGTTTGAAAAAAGTAATTTGGCATTAAAATAATTTGTTTGAAGAATATTCAACTTGACAGAGTTTGAGTAGTCATTGATGGATTTGATATTTTCAAATCATTAATACATCGCTTAATGAGAACCCTTAATATTTAAGATTAAGCATTTGGGAAAATGTTTTTCTAGTAATGGATTGAAGGGCAATAATATCAGAAGCATTGCTAGCATAAGTTGAGCAAATTTGAGCATTTATCAGTCGAGATCGTGCAATTTGATAGATATTGTTCCCATTTCTATTAGTCTTTGCGAACCATATCAGAACATTTCTATTAGAGTGTGGTTTGAATATCATATATCTATTGGAGCTCTTTCATTGCAGTACTTGTTAGTATTATAAACAGAGTGAGTATAACGCAAAATAATGCTAACTATACAGTACTTTAGTTTCCATGAGTTTGTATTAACGAACCTAGTGAGTAGCGAAGCCAGAAGCAGTCTAGAGTGCACTGGCATCTTCAAATCAAATCTCTCGTTAACTTCACCTAAAAAATTGTCTATTATTCAATACCAAAATCAACAAATCCACTATAACTACGAAAAATGGAGTTAACTTACTGAAAAATCTAAATTTAAAATCATCACACAATAGGTTTGAATAGGCAAAGTATATGCTCAGTCAAATTAAATATGATCGATGAGCTGCCGCGCAAAATATTTTAGCTTGGTCATTGAACGTTCTGTGATGTTTAGTTACCAATATTTGGTTGCCATGTCGGTCACTCTGTTCATTACTATAAATTTATGTGTGGAGTATGGCAGAAAGAGTGATATAGTCTCTCGGGAAACAGTTTATGCGAATAGAAGATGCATTTTTCTTTATTCTAAACACATCTTCACCTCAGAAGCATTCCATCTACTGATTGCATGTGTGGTCATTTTACCTCAACATCTACTGGGAATCATAAACTATCGCGATTTATCGTCCTTTCTTTGAGCTAAGTGAGGACTAAAAACAACATATTCTACTATAACTGATAAAATATGGTCTAAATTTGCAAAGTTTGCGTGTCACGACTGAAACTAATATTGGGTGTGCTTTAGATGCAAAACAATTTATAACCAAATAGTACCTAAAACCTTTCCAGGCCTGAGTCAACTTGAGCTATATGAAGGGTTATCACGGTTCACAAATTTATTTGATTAGAACTCATCAAGTTTTCAGATAAAATCACAACAGATTTTCCTAAATAAGAATTATTAAAATGATTGTTGAGGTACTGTATAATATAAGTGTATAAGAAATAAATTGTGCATCTGTATCGAATCCAATCCAGATGTTTACAAATCAGATTTTAATACTTATATAGAAATATTTTACTTTACTCCAATTGAATTTTCCAGAAAATTCATTTTTCATTCATCTTTTCCAACTTCCTAACAATTTGAGGTAGTTTTAGTAATTTGAAAAGAACTTTATTTTTACCATTATTTTAGAAATGAACGATTTTCATAGCTAACTCAATTAATTTATTTGAACGTTAAGAAAGCCCAAACTTGTAGTGAAAAGTAATTATCAAAGAGAAGTTAATCAAATAAAATGAAAAAATAAAATAAAATAAAACTAGATAAATCAAGTACTCGATTGTAAGCATACTATGAAAATGAAATTTTATCAAATATTAGCCAAATTGAACGTTTCATATTTGATGGAGAGAACTAAATAAAAGCGAAAACATGGAGTTTCATGGGCTTATACTGTGATTGGTTTTTTAGAAAAACATAAAACCCTTTTCTATTATTGCGACCAAGTATTCAAAGCTTAAGTTAAAGCTAACAATACGTTCCTGTAATACCTTTATTTATACTTGAATTTATATTAAAAAAAGAAAAATAAGCGCTAAGCTCTTTGTTTATTAATAAAGATATACTGCTCTCTTCTATCCGATACCCAACTGAACATAAAATTGAATTTATTTTTCCAAACTCATCTAAGATTCATGTCTTATTGTATTATTTTCTAATCTAAAAGTATCAAATCCTCAGTTATTATTATTTATGTTCTGATCTTGTTCTCAAAATTTCAAACAATCTCTTTTGAAAACGGAATCCAGAATAATTTTAATACGAAACTAAGCAGAACTTTATAGCTGAGTGGAGAATCTACAGTTGTTATTGACTAGTTCTCGTAGTGTACACATTCTCAAATCTAGTTTATTCAAAAGATTAGAGAATTTCAATTTTCATATCAGAATAAAGAAAAATTGCTTATGAAAGAGAATCAAATCAATAAAAGTCTTTTCAAAGTTATAATTTTATCACAATTTTTCCATTCGCATAATTAGATAATGCTCTAGAAACTGAGATTAAAAAAACTTTGAAAATTACTCGCGATTGCAAAACTTTTCTCTTTGAACTTGAGGGAATAAGAGCATAATTTCAAATTCTAGATATTCCTTTTTTACGGATAAAAATAATTATTCACAAAACATTACTTCTGTTCACAAAAGTATCTGTTCGTAAAATATTGAAATCCCTATGGGAGCAATAACAACCCCTCAACTATTCCCTCCTGCAACAATTAACAAGTAATATTTTAAAGGTGTACAACTGAATGGGTAAGACAGTTATGCCAATTATCAATAAATAATGATTTGAGTTACGCCTTTTTGATTATAGTGTAGAATGAAAGAAATGAAATAGTAGAAGCGACAAAACAACTGTGTATGACTTGATTTATTATTTGATGCCTATGTCAACTAAAAAATCAAATCTCATCCAAAAAATCTTTATCTTTACTATCTTTTGTCTTCTTTTTAATCTTTTAGATACACTATATTGAAAAAGAAAATATTCTAAATTTTGTATTGTTTGAGAAAAGTGAACTTCATATTTGGTTCGATTTTGTCTCTACTATTCATCTGTAAGACCTTTACATTAGTAAATGAAATCCCTTATTCTTTTCCAAACAAATATGTTTTCAAATTTGTAGAAAAACAAAAATGCATACAAACGAAGGATTTTGTGTTCAAGATATATAAGGAAAAGGCTTTCACGTCATTATTGATTGAAAGTATGATTTTCAATGAAATACTGCAAATATTGAGAAAAATGGCAAAAAATTGTTGAAAGTGCTCGGACAAAAAGCCAACAGACGATTTTAGAATCGGCTAGAGGTTTCATGAAAAATAAACTTACTTAATTAGTACAGACTCATGAATTATTGAAGGGGCTTATACATCTTTATTTATTAATGCAGCTCAAGTTTTCATTTTTTTTTCAACATAACAGCCTGAGGAGTGTTATTTTAGTGTTCACTTAGTTCTCAAATGTTATTTTTCTATTTTTGTCATTTTAGTTCCATTTGAAGATAGTCTAAAAGTGAGTCTAATGAGTCTGATGTGATGCTTTAGAATTTTGGTGGTCAGAATTGAGGCAGTCATGTCGAGAATTGGAATAAGGCATTGAGAAAGAATGCGATAATCCATTTGGAAAAGCAAAAGATTCAAGTGATCGTGCCAAGGCTCTCTATGGCCTCTGCGATACTTCAAAAATATCTTCTCAAAATGGGATTGAAGTTTATATTTTTCTTCCAAAAACTTTATTGATGTTTGCGTAGAGGCAATAGTTGATTGTGTATAACAGAGTAACAACAATTCAATTGAAAAACTTTGTACTCGAAAGTAATGCAATTCTTTTGAGAAGAAATTTGCCATATAGTCAGATACATATCCGAAAATAAAGTAAATATCCTTTCCTTAAAGAAAACTTTTTGTTATAGAGTAACTGAAAGCAGAATTTGAGCTATAGTTTCTTATTATAGTTTATAAAGGGCTCAAATACTAGTACGCTATTAGTTATGTTTTCAATAATACTTTAATACATTTAGTATAGCGCAGCAAATGTTTTATTTTACAAATATAGGAATCACTCACTCAATCGTCTGGATTTATGACAAAATGCAATTTTTTCTCAAACAAAACATATTTGCAACAAAATTGAATTTAACTCTATATGTGGTGCTTTGTAATATACTAGTGGGGATAGAGTGCAGTCTTTTTTATATAGGCTAACATGAATGGGGGTTCCAGTACAGTACAACTCAAACTATACCGATGAGAGTGAAAGAGATTTTGCCACAGTTTTTATTTGAAATCGCAACAGATGTTATCTCCAATAGAATAATTGTACTTTTCTAACAAAATAGATATTTCTTGTCTCATAGCGTTTTGTCTAAAACTGTTTGCTCGAATAAGATTCACTCAAGTACTGTAGGAGAATATCATTTGGAGTCAACTTTTTTCATTTATAGTGATTTATATTGAGAATTTGCTATTTTGTAAAAGTTCCTAAAAATAGCCGAATAGAAATGTTGAGAATAACTTAAAGCATATTCAGAATCTGAATCTCACATAAATGGGTAAATAGAGTGTAATAAAAAAAGCTTAGAATTTTAATGAAGTTTATAGAGGCTGCAAAAACAAGTTGGAGTTGAATAAAGTTCGAGCAATCGGTCTGTAATCAAATATTTATCCTCAGCTATTCTCTTACCGATCATGCGCTTAGGCTATAAGCAGCAAAACGAGACCAACTTATATGACGGTTTGAATGCTAGGATCTCTTTACAAATCCTTAATAACAAATCCATTGCTAGATCAGCGAAAACAATGAAATTGATAATAAAGCTAACAATAAATTGATTTCCTCATAACAAGATAACTACAATTTCCTTCTATGTGTATGTTTAACATTATTTACTATAAATATTGTTTTTATCCAAACAAACTTAAGCTAATCACAAACTAGAGAATAAATAATTGAAAAAATGTTTCCAGCAGAAAATCAAATATTTTTTGTTGTAGTATGCAATTAGATAACACGTAAGATAACTGCTTCTACTCTAAAATAAGACTTCAAAATTTGACAGGCAAATCATTTTTTGATAAGATAGCAAAATTTTGCATAGCAAAACACGGAATTAATCTGATGGGTCTGACAATTATTGTTAGTTGATCAGCAAGAGTTTTATTCGTATAAATGTTCGCATATTGAAAGGAAGCTTAGCAAAGGAAGGGGAATGAGAGAGAGAGAGAGAGAGAGAGAGAGAGAGAGAGAGAGAGAGAGAGAGTTGGTAATAGGATAGTGTCTCATCAAAAAGTGCAGTTAGTCCTAGATCTGCCTCATAGAGGCAATGATGGGTTCATTGCAGATTGTATTGTATTGTCAATATCTTCTTATACTGTATTATGTCATTCAAGTATATCCACACAACAATTGCAATACGTTTTATCTCTGTTTCTGGCATCAAAAGGAATAGGAATAGAGAAATGCCATACGATATATAGAATATAAGTTTATATATTTCTATTTCACTCAGAAATGTCTACATTAGAAGCAGATGTTTCGCATCACAAATGGGTAATCGCTTCAGGCTCTTCCTCAGCACAACTCTCATACGAACAGACTTCTAATGGAAAACGTTCTGTCAAAATGACATTAAAAATTGTGTATTACATATACATTGTCGAAGAAATGTTTGTGTTCTCAACAGTTTTATTGTTCTTGTTCTTCGACTCAAAACCAAAACTAAAGATTCTTTTGGGTCTATCAGTAACAATAATGTAGTATTATTTTCCAATTTCATTCCTAGCTAATAGAATCTAAGCTTCAATTTTACCAAATCTTGACGTTTAAGACTGTCTATTTTTAATTCAAATGCACTTTCTTAAGACATTAGTCAGTCTAAAAACATTCGTTTATTTGCATATCCCATGTGCTATGCAAAGAAGTGTCTTATAAGTTGAAATGAAGACTAGTCTTAACTCGCAGCGTACAGTCGGTCGAAAAAAGTTATGCATAGATCCCGGATTAATCTCTGAAGCGTTTGGATAAGATAAGAGGGACGAGACAGAAATTGAAACTATAAATTTATAGCGTCAAATTATGGCATTACTCAGTAATTAAAAAGCATATGAGTAATAATGTTATTCGTAGCTGAAGTCAATTTATTTGATATTCATAAGAAAAACAATAAGTCATAGAATGAAAGCTACTGATAAAATATATCAAACTATTTCAATCAAAATAGTTCAACAGTCAACTGTGATTCAATTTAAATCATTTTAATGATGAGTTAGACTGTCCTCTCGAGCTATCACTTCTTGTAACCGATGTGGCATTGACTCAACTAACTTAATACAAAGATGAGTCAAATTATATTTTATCAAAGTTGTAAACTAATCTTTTAAGTATTCGTTTATCGATTAATATCACTAAACGTAATACAGATCTGAATGAGTTATTGAACCCTTAAGTTTATGAACTCTTCTGCATCTTTTTAGTGATGACAAATACATAACTTTTATCTATCGACGGTAAATTTAAAAAACTTAATCTCCGATAGCAAATATAAAAAGATGATCGCTTGTCAACCTTCCAGTGGTGCGCGTGGACTCGTTGTCGAATTGGATTTGCAATTTGCTTTGATTACTATAATTAACACTGAATAAGTTTGCTAGCGTCTTCGAAATTGTTATGGTCTGCTGGAAAGCATGCCATCGCAATGCATCTTTTCTGGTTGCTATTAGGGATTATTAAGTTTTAAGCATAAATCAGATTACATTATAAACGGGCATTTGGGTTTCGCCTAGGATTTTAAAATCTACCCTAAACATAGATTAATAATAAAGATTACATGAAAAATTAGGAATTTCCAAAATAAAGGTAGAGTAATGGGGATAAGAGTAATGATTTAGCTCATACATCGTTAAGATGATTTTTATGCTATTAGTCAATCACAATTGAATGCCGTTAATCATTGTAGCATTAAAAGTACTTTACTGTATAATTCGCAAACATGCGATACGTTCCAACTTTGTTCATAAATAAATGGGAGCAAATGATCGATCTGTAACAGTACTATATCTAAATATTTTGATCAATGCCGTACCAAAATTGTTTGATTTTCAAATTTTCACACTTCGCTGGTTTCTAGACAAGTTTCAAATGGCATAACTGAGTTTAGTGAAAAATTACTTTAAAATTTAAAATTCTTAAACATTGAAGCTTAGCAAATCTGAACAACTGAACACTCAAGTCTAACAACCAACTTCTGAGAATTATCCTCCAAATATTTCAAAACTACTTAAAAATTAAGTTCAAATAAAATAATTCAACTTGAGATTCTTTAAAATTCAAAATTATCTCTCAATTGTTAACCAATTGAATGCATAAGCTTTCAGCTGAACCGGAAAAGAAAACTAAATTTTTCAAAATCAATTTATGTCATGAAATTCTTTGAAGGATTGTTCGATCAATTCCGAATTTTTGTATTTTATGCTGGGGTTTTTGCGAAGAGTGCCATCAATTGCATTGGTTGGAGTCTGAATTATTTTTTCCATACACATAAAAAGGAGGAGAAATAGTCGACACAAATATCAATTGAAAGAGTAAGTTATGCCTATCTCTTAAAGAGTATCGCATTTTGGTGTCATTATACAAATAGCTTTGGCGAAAAAGCCGGACAATAACCACTACATTTGGACAGTAAATAATATATTCTCTTTTCTTCAATTTGCTATTTCTCCAACCCATCACCTAAAAGCATCCTTTAAGAGCATAGGTCATACTTTTTCAACACATTATTACAGTTTATCTTACAGTTGCCTGGGAAAACATAAGAGCATTCATTACGCATTTCTGGAAAACATTTCAAACTAAATTCCATCTTTGTTATAAGTGTTTGCAAAGATCTACCCATGTAAGTAATCAAAGCTTTAAGACTGGTTATTAATATTTAACAAAAAATTTATTTTCACTTTACTTTGTTATTTATCCTAAATATCTAAAAGAATAAATGAATTTATGATCTACTAAGCAATAAAAACGTTTAAACGACTTATTTTTAGGGCATAGTTTGCAGACTTATGAAAAGAATAAATTGCATTTAATAAATACTTAGTTTTCATAAATGAGGTTTTAGATGATTTCAAACTGATCTTTTTCTGACTTCTTGTAGTGATTCACTTATCTTTGAATGGACATGACTGATAGTAGCACATAGTAATTGCTCCATAGCCTAATTTGATGGGTAAATTGGCTTTGAGTACGTGGTCTACATGTGTGGATGTGTTAGCGGGTGATAGTGAGAATTGTGGCCAAACCATCACTAGTAAAAATATGTTTTGCTGTGAGAGTATGACAGTAAACCCGTAGGGAAACAGAACGAAAAAACACCAAATACTTCATTTTCCTTAGATATTATTATTAGTGCCCAACTATTCTGCACTCCAATTCATCGTATAGTCAAGGAGAACAACAGACAGAAGAAGAAGAAAAGTAAGGACGGAATCAGACCGAATAGAATCTCATGAGATTTTTTAGAAAAAAATACCAAATAATGGCGTATCAAAACTTGTTTCAAATGACTGGCATTCATATAAGAACAGAAGAAGAGGTAACAAAAAGAAGCAGTTTTCTCTATACGTGTTGATTAATTCAGACGGGGATGTGTTATGTGTTGCTCTTAGCTGTTAACTACTATATTCTTTACTTTAGTGTCTAATTTTTGATGTGACTCAACATTCGCTTCCAGATATGAAGTCCCGTTCTTTCATAGATAGTGTCAGACAAACTGTTTCCCGGAGGACTTTTGGGAATTAGGCGATCATTGACTCAATTTAATGATACTTTTGCTTCAAAAATACTGACATTTGCTGCATTAGTTTAGCTTGAGATTATTGGGGGACTAGATATTACCCGTCCACTTGATGTCATTTAAAATTTTTTATCTTAATAAGTAAGTCATGTTCTATTAGATGAATGCGCAAAATCATTAATTCTGAAGTTTAAAATCGTGCTTTGTTTAACTTAACGGAAGATTTGATCAACATTTTTTAATTTCAGCCTCTCTTTCACAAGAATAATGGATAAACATTATAATTAGATTTGTTGTAAAGTGTTTTCTAAACTTATCTTCGATGCAAAATTTGAATCAACTATAGTGTTAAATTCTTTGGTTTATCCAAACTTATTTAATATATTGACCAAACACTTTTATTAATGCCTTCAATATGAAGCTTTAGTTTGAACTTGTAACGCGTCAAATAATTTAACTAAAACAGTGGTCATATAGTTTGAATAGGATATTTATAATCGAATACCTGCATCGTATTACAAGTTGTGATGTTTACCGTAATCAATCACACTGAAAACATTGAATCACAGCATTTGATGGTCTTGAAAAAACTTTCGCCTAGCAACATTCAAATCGAACAATACATTCAAACTAATATTCTCGTTAAAATTTGAATACTTTGAAACTTTTGATGCAAGTTCTGGAAACATGAATAATTAATAATAGAATAGACATTTTTGGTGATACCGATAGTTTGTAATTTGCAAAAGAGATCTAGTCATAAATTCTGCTTATAATTTATTTACTAAATAGAGCATAAATAATAAATCATTTTAGAGATCGATCACTGATTTATTAGGAGTATTTTAGAAGTATGACTGAAAAATATGAAAGAAAGTACCCAAAAGAATGACTAAAAAGAGTTTCTACTATTCGTTCTCAAGTGATTTTTGATCAAAAAAATTGTTTTGGAGAAAAATTCTCAGACGTGAAGAATGGATTGGGAAATCATATAATAGGCCATTATAGCTATTGATAGTTATTCTGAGACATTTCTGACAATTGCGACTTTCAAATCAAACTGAAGAGTGAAGTATACTTTTACTCAAAGTACACCAATATCACAGTTGGCATATCAGTTAAGTTAAGTTGGTTTCAAGTCATATGAAGTGATACATCTTTTAAAAGTATTTTATTCAAATTTGCGAAATTCAAAGTGAATTGGTAGAGAATATCTCTTCTCACTTATAAACCAATAGTCAGTTGGAGGGGCAAAAGTTAGCAAAGTCACAAAAAATACAGAACAGGCAAGACGAATAGTATGCGCATCAATAAGGAATATTTTCTTTACTCACTTTCGCCGTTCACTTTACTCTTTTACATTCTCTGGAGATTTAAATTTGGCAAATCTAGAAGAATCTCTACATATATATATATATACAATACTTTTTACTTTTCTTAAAAGTTACTTTTACTTTAAGGAATGGCAAAAAATTGCGCAAAATTGAAAGCCCATGTAAGCGAATGTTTATTTTTGGAGTAACTTTTAGAGAGTATGTGTCAAATACGTCTTACATAAAGGAAAAGTAGTTTATTTCCAAAGCTAAGTCTATAGATAAATTATTATTAGCTCTGATTACACTTCCAAAATGATTTCTTCTACTGATTCGCAACTTTTCTCACAGAATAAAAGTTATAATTGGATTGATTAAGCAAAAGTTCAAAATTGATTTGTTCTAAAGAATTAACCCATAATTAAAATGAAATTGAATTTAAAAAGTACTAAGCTAAACTTTTCACAGCTCATCCGGCATAAAATTGAAGATAAAAATCATAATAATTAACTGGAGACAATAACAAATGTTAATTATTATTGCATTTTAATTTGGAGTCATTTATGCGTTTGTGCGCTCATCAATCTGAGCTAAGGATAATTATTGTTGTTTTGGTTACAATTTTTTCACTGCTATAAAGTATGGAAATGATAAAAGTAGTGCAACTATAAGCACAACTTGGCGTTAAGGTTAACATTGGATGTGATTAACGTATTTGCAGTAATACTTGCGATGATGCGATGCGTCATTCTTTTGATACTTAAAACGGAAACTCACTTCTGCCAGTTTCACTGCTAACTTGTAATCCAGAGAGAGTGTGAATACAGATAAACAGATAGGCAATAGTAGTATAGCTGGTACGATAATAGCATCCACTTCTGCTTCGCGTTTTTATGATGGTGTCGATAGTATCAGAAGCGCCAGGAGATGAGATGCGCTTAATGTGGATTTGTATTACTTTCAACTATAATGTTTGACTATTAGGTGTTGGTTCTATGCTAAACTAAGTTTATCTGGTCATAACGTGATTTAGTTCTCTTCTATTTCCTTATGTCATCTCTACAGATTCCCAACAGAGCTTTTAAATTAAAATCAAATCTAATCATTATGTTTCACTATCAAGTACTATGTAAGTCTTATCGGTTCTCTAAATCTTCAAATACTTTAACTTTAGCTAGTCAAATCAGTTTTATAATTACTTCTGACCTAATCCTTAGGCTTAGTAAAAGTTTGCCGGATATTAATTGAGTGGCGTTTGTTATGCATACACTAATCAAAAATTGATTTCTTCTCAAATATTGACCTAATGTTTGGCTTAATTTATAAAGTTTTGGTGCCAGCAGTACAAACATTGACTACATAAAAATAGAGTTAACATGAAAAGGAGAAACTTGATTGTTTGAAGTTGCAAAATAGAACATTAATTGAAGCAATACAATGGTATAACTGCTGCGCCAAACAACTAAATATAAACTTACCCAGACTAATACTAGTACTAATGGAATTTTATAGATTTGATTTGGTTTAGTCTATTTAAATAACACAAAATAACAAAAGATAATGCAATTATTAGTCTATTTTGTTTCTTATAAACTTAATTATGTTATTGATTGAGCTGCAAAACAAGTGAAGATATGCTGCTTTACTAACTTGACTCAACCTTTTAATGAACCAAGGGCTACTATAAAAAGGCTTTAATGAAAATTGATTCCTTTTAATGTGAGTACTTTTTTCTTGGCTAGAACTCACTTTATGTATGCACTCTCAGTGAAAAGGGTTCCAAAAAGTAATGTCATTACAATACATATTGAGATAATACTCTTAGACCATAATTCAAATGCTAATACCGAGTCTAACTCATCAATTTCTATGAAGCATACAATTTTCAACAATAACTTTCAACAATAAAACCCACATTTATGTCAATGCTTTCCAATTAGTAGTTCAAATTGCGAACCATGCCAATCAATGCTTTGGTTGTCAACCAGTTTCTAGGGATCAATCCAATAATATTGTCCACTATTGTCCTCCTCTATTGTCCATTACATTGCCTCATTTCAACCGCTTATGTTACAATTCAAGTTGACTAAAACCAGCAAACATTTCGTCTCACTCTCATTCAACACGAATAAACTAATTCAAATTCAGATCACATACCCTTTTCTAATTAATTATGAGAGAGAGAGAGAGAGAGAGAGAGAGAGAGAGAGAGAGAGAGAGAGAGAGAGGGAGAGATTCTGTTTGATAGAAAATACTGTTTTATGTTGCTATATGTTTGATTTACGATTAATTGAATAATACTTTCCAAGTTTTAATGTATTTCTACAGCACGTATTTCTAAATTGATTGCAAGCATATAAATACTGATGTGTTTCTGTTTTGAAGATTAAAGTTCTAAAATAACTGAAACCAAGTTAGTTTGGTTTGTAGAATAAATATTTTGTCTAATATCTAAAAAGTCATCACAATCTCTTTGGCAAAAAGTTTTAGTTTAGCTAAAGTTATCACTGAATTTGTGAGCTTTTATGCTCGAAGTATCAAAAGCCATTTGAGAAAAATAGAAAAAACTGATAATTTGCTCATAAGCCATGAGCTAAAGATTTAAACAAAAGTACAGTGACATTATCTTAAAGCAGAATAATACAGACTTATCCAAAAATGCTTTTAGAGACAAAGTTGATGGACGTTTACTGATAAGATCTATAAGAGGAGTTTGAGAAAGCTTCCAGCTTATAATTTGAAGTGAGCAAACAATTGGCATTTAAGACAAGTTGTGTTATTGTAGTTTGGCAACAACTTGTTTCGCTCAATTAAATTAAAATTGAAGTCAAACACAATTTTTGTGGCAATTGCAACCATAGATTCTCTATAACCAACTAGAATCTACAAAAGCAATCCTTGCTTCGATTCAGTATTTCCCTAATAATAAATTATCAGGGCAACCATTTCACCCTTGTTTCTTGTTTACTTTAGTTAATGAGTTTCCACCAAACATTCAACTAATTTATGTCACGCAAAAAATCAGAGAATACTCAAAGGGTATCAACTAATCAGTTATACCATACATCAGATCATTGTCAGCTTGAATCGTATGAATAATATTTGCTCAGTATATCAGACATATCTGGATAATTAATATTACATAAATCGGGTCGCAGAAGGGTTTGCATTTGATCAGTGTTATGAAAAGTTCAAAGTTCTATATCTGCGTCAAGCGAGAAAAATAGAAAAATGTTCAGTTTATAGGATCATAGTCTGATCTTTTGGTTCTATTGAAAAATATTTTACTATAAAACTGAATAATAAAACCGAAACGCAATAAAAGACTAAAACACTTTACAAAGCACTTCAAACAATTGAAACAATTTAGAAAGGCTTAACTTCTAAAGGAGGCATAAAATAGTGTCTTCACTTCAGTTATTTAGGCTTCGTTTGAACGGTTGTTGGTTTAGGCGTAGTCATGGGCGCGGCTGGTCTTTCAGTCTTTAATTTGACGGCAGCAACGTTTGCATCAGGTTTTGGAGTCATCGGTACTTTATTGGTTTCTGTGCCAGGCTTTTTCGGACCACTTTCTTTTTTCTTTTTACTCATTAAAAGGGAAACGACAGCGCCAACAATGGCCAGAATAAGGACGATAACTACAATAGCAATAATTGTAATTAAAGCACCGCTTCTGCCACCACCTCTCGATTCAGAGGGTTCGCTTGTATTTTCACGATCACCATCAGTAGCCAGATGTTCATTGGGGTCGAGAGGAGCACCAGTATCAGCAGTTACCGAACCATCAATCGAGGCTGGACATACCTCACCAAATTTGAAGAATTCCGTTTTCAAAGACCTACTCGATTTTTTTCTGCCCACAATTTTTCCTTTAACAGAATCTTGCGGTAAAATTGTTATGGGCCAAAATAGATCTTGAAAAAACAAATGCAAGGAATTTTGCTCGACTAAAGTGATGGCACTAATATTTCGCTGCCCAAAACTATCAGTTGAGAATACTTCGTAAGGATCCCCGTAACTGTCTGGATCGTTACAAACTTTCGTGTAATCGATGGCAGCGTATTTGGCTGCTTGTACTACATATATCTCCGTTGGCTTGTATTCGAACATTGCATCAATCGGTCGGTTCCAATCAATTCTCGATTTAGAGATGTAGTGATCCGAATCGTATTTTTGGGGTTCTTTCCAAGTCTGCGCCCGGACGTCATATACGATGAACTTATTTCCCTCCGTTGTCTTTTCCATCACATAAACTTCTTGTTCTTGACGTTTGTTCGGACTCGATGATTGGGCGCACGTGTTCAATGTGTTCATATAGATGGCCGCTTCACCAGTCTTGAAGCCATATGGCAATGGCTTTGCCTTTTCTTGTGTTGGAGGAAATTCATTATCTTTAAGAAGCCAATAGAATCCGCTGCTCGTGAAAAAATACATCTTCTTATCAGCAATATAAGCGATAGAATCTAAGCGTGGATTTCGACACAAATCGGGTTGACTTATGGCTATATCCGCAATTCTTAACATAACAACACTTAATAACAATCTAATCATTTTTAAGATTGAGATCTCAACTATAATTTAGTAAATGTTTAATATCTTCTGACAACTGATATATCGATTGAGGGTTTATTCGAACTTTTGAACCGAATGCAACAATGACTACACGCGCACAAAAATGTTCGAGATTTAGAAATGTGGAATACTATAGATAATTGGAATTGCAGCTCAAAAAACAAGATTCCATTGATATATTGTTGTCGCCTTCAATAGCCAGATGGAATTGTAATTAAATTAGAGTACCTCAAAAGTATAGATTACACGCGCTACCATCAATGCTCTAACCAATTGACTTTTAACTATTGAGCGCTACTGTCAAACAATCATTATTGTTAATTAGAATCATACTCACTATAAAAAGGAACGACAATCAAGGTTTTTTGAACTAAACTTGGTTCGAGCTCGTTAATCAGTTGGCGGTACCAGAAAAAAGGTTAAACAATTGTCAATAACAGTCTATTTTCGAGAACTAAACAGATCTATATATGCCAAAAAGATTTTTGTATCTCCGTAAATAAACAGAATAGTTTGAGTTTAGAAAATATTTATGCATTGATTCAATTTATTTTTTCGCTTTTAGATTTCATTGTTGTAACTTCGGAATGCTTTTGTGATCAAATATTCTCATTTCTGAAAATTTTATTCACCTTTCAAAAGTAACAAAGTACCCGAATTTTCTTTGAATATCTGATTCTTTTATTTGTAAATTTTTGAAAGGCTAGTTTTCAGATGGAAATAAATTTACCTTAATGATTGTTTGCTGATTTGTATGAATATAGAATTCTTTTATTAGTCAATGTTTGAAAAGCTAGTTTTCAAATGGAATTAGTTTACTTTGATCATTATTTACCAAGTATAGTTGAATTCTAGATCAAAATGCGCCTCAGATATGTAAGAACGGATTATATTATCACTAGATAATGGTATGTTATATGATTCATTACAAGCTATTCATCGTTAAAATTTTAATGCGATATCCGCAACATATTTAGAGCTTAACAAATAAGGAAAACAAAGGTCTCATTCATAAAAATTAGTAGAAATATTTTCAAAAGTAAACTTAATAATGCAACATATTATGTTGAACATAATGGACTAGTACTGCGTAACGAAGGCTAGCGTGTAATCATATTAAGCTGAGGGATACATGTATAAAATGAATTTTTAGTTATAATATTGTTACGTGGCCGACACGTAGCGCAACGCTACACAAAGTTCGTAGTGAAGCACATGAACAGATCAGTTTGAATACTCTTTTGTTTGGCACAAATATCATAGTGCAGTAGAGAAACATTAGAGAAGTAAACTTTCTATCAAACATATCATGTTACACAATAATGTTGACGCATCCGTTCTAAGCCGAAGGCCAACAATAAATCTCTTCTATTTCTTACACTCTCATTCCTCTTCTTTTCAGACCTTAACATTCCAATTAGGGTTTACGGATATATAACACTTTTCTATTGTGGTTATCATTGAAAATTCTAATTTTTCAAAATCAACTTTTTCAAAATCAAATTCTAAATCAGAATTGATTCGTTTGATTCGTTTGCTATGTTAACAAACCATTATTTCTTCCCCTGTTAGATAAGTCTCGACTATTAGAAGAATTTTTTTGTTATTCCTGCGTATTTTATAGAGTTGCAAATAATCAAAACATTATTTAAGTAGTTTACTATAGACTACACCGCTTTCCTCTTTAATACTCATGATATATGCATTGCCTTCAGATGGAAAAAAGAAAGAATGCAAGTCTTCAATTCTCATTGGAATAGTTGTACACAAAGATTCGATTCGAATAGGATAGAGATGTAGCTAAAGAAAGTTACGAGACAAGAGATGGTGGAGGCGAGAGAGAGAGAGAAACTAATCAGAAATAAAGTAGTTTTGATTCTAAATCCTTTGATGAATCCGATCTGATTCTATTGGTTGCAACACAACATTCATATAAATGCAGCCAATGTCTAATGTATTATAAAGAAGAGCAAAACAATTTATTTATATCTATTTTAGTATGAGTGTATGTGATTGAATTTGAATTTTCCTGATGTAGAAGTAGTAGAAAAACGTGTTCCCAATGTTATTAATTTTGAAAGTCTCTAATGACATATTATATATCCCCAAACTTTGCTCTTAGTTTTTCAGACACGTAACTGACAAAATTTGCATTTGAGCAAATAGCTTGCAATCGCTCAAATTTAGTCAAGTTTAGCTTAGAATTAGTAGTTTTGTGCTCATAGAATACTATGTATTTTAGCTCAAGACTAAGCTTATGTGAAGCCCTTATATTTTCGATAAACATTGATGTGTTTGGTTAGTTGTGTGCTCTATATTACTTAAGCAAAAAAAATTAATTACTCGACTGGAATATATGAACATAATTCTGCTTATCTCAAGGTTACTAAATCCCACACCAATATTTTAATTAAAAACAGCAAATACTTGAAAAAACTTGTCCCTGTTATGAGATTAAAATTTTATAGTAATATAAAAATATTATTTGCTCTAAAAATTGGGTTCCCATGAAGACTAGAGAAAATAGGTATCGTAGTTGAAACAGTTCGCGAATCCATTCATGCAAACATATATTGAATGAAAGTTTCACAAAACTTTTATATATCAATCATTTGCTTAACTTTATTTTCCTCAAATAAATACTAAGTCTATATATGTTTGGATAGAAATAAAGACTAGAAAAAGATGAATGAATTGGCAAATGAAAAAAATTTGTATTAAGTAAATGATGAAAAGAGAAATCATTTGAGAAGCTATTCAATGAACGAGCTTTTAATGATAATCCCTGTAATAAAGAAAGAGTAGTAATCACAAAACTAACTATTAAATAGAGAAATTAGAGGATCATTCCAAGCTCTACACTTACAAACTTTGTAGTCTACGATAGTAACAAGAAAAGGATGTTGCTATGTCCCTCTCAATGTCATGTACATCAATTCATTATCATATTTGATTTTTAGTTTGCTTTCATTGCTATATTATGTAAGTTCGCAATACTTTCAATATTATAGTCTGATGGAAAGCATGCATCGCTTCCGGTTGCTATCAAGAACTATTAAGTTTTGAGCGTACATATAAATCAAGTTCGAGGGATTCCAAGGATTTGTTAGGTCTTTGCGTAAAAAACTGCGACGGAATTGAATTTTTTCTCTACTAAGGAGGTCTACAACAGAGACTCATAGCATAGGGCTGGGCGCTTTGTTGCCAGTCTTGTTGTGATCATACGATTTGGATCATTACCTTTAAGCAAAGCTTCTCTCTTTGCATACATGTCAGCAAATTCTCATTTTTAATACTTGATGAAAAATACAGTAAGCCTTTAGAGATACTGAGATATGTTATACTACGTATTGATAATCACTAAAAGCAAAACAAACTATCAAACTATCAAACTGTACAACTGTATAACTCGTTCATCAGCTTCTTTTTCCTTTCCACTGACTCGGATTAAGGCTCTAAGTTGTCGTTAATTCCAGCACTAATTGGATTTCGTGTTTCCATTCGAGCCAACCCTTCAATCGACTTATTTGGTTGTTTTTCCTTTTATAGCTTAGACTCGGTTTATGCGAGTATCACTTTAATTGCTTTCATTCAACATCACAACATCCGACTAATCATTTTAATTTAGCGAACATTCAATTGTCTCATTTGTAAGAAAAGAATTGTTTTTCTCTATCTAAGCTATGTATATCAATAAAAGGGTGAAACAGTAGCGAAGCCAGTAGAGACAAAGGGTGCACAGACACCCGATCCAAATCTCTCTCTAACTTGACGCGAAAGTCGTATGTTTTTCAGTTAGAAATTTGCTTAATTTGTCGTAATGACTGCTACAAAACAAGGCAAAGATAGATAATAGTTCAAGTTTAAAACTATTACACAATCGGTCTTAATCGGAAAGTATATATTGAATCAAAATTAAAATGGCGTGTACACCCCACTTGAAATTTTCTGGTTTCAGTCAAATGAAATAACTATTCAATAAAATGTAAAAGATTTTGACAAAGCTTGAAGAAAGAGTTTGTCAACTTGAAATTAGCATTAATTGGCTTAAATTAAATTAATTAGAAACTCGTGTATTCGTTAGGAAACACAACCACTTCAATGTTTAGGAAAACCCATTAAGTAATGCATAGAATTTGAAATAATATTCAATTCTAGATAACAAAAAGTAATTTTCAGATCAAATTTAGAGCATTGGAATTATTTTAATTCATGGTAGCAGTTGATCCACTCAAATGGTTCTCCCACTAACTCTTGAGTTGAGCTGTTATTCCTCGTGATCCCTTAGGACTTGAACCGGAGTCAGACAGAATCTAAAACTGTTGGAATCGTGTGATATGTTATGCCATTTGATGTATGAGATCTCTTTTGTATGAGAGCTAGCATTGCATAAATAAAATTCTATTGAATTAATTCTGAGCTAAGGCATTAAAAGCTTATTTTATTCAAGGCCCTTGCCCAAACTTTAATGAGTTTAAGTCTTTCAAGTTGTACTCCTGCAATAATATTCAAATATAAGCTTATTTCGCGACAATTTCTAGAAGAACTTCAATTATCTTAAATGTTTGGTGAATTGTTATTGATATAGTGATGCAATAATACAGACACCAGTCGCAAGCCTCAGGGCATATAAATGAAATAAATCTGATTGTGTCAATCAAAGTAAAGAGCATAGAGCTATGAATCTTATTATTAAACTGTATGCATAAATAACTCTCAAGCTCAAAATAGATTCTTTTAAGGCTCGCCAAGCAAACGTAACCGCTCAGCAATATTTTTGTTGTCAATACTTTAGAGATCAACTTAATTACTATGTCTGTTGTAAGAAAATTAATTAATTAAAACTGGTCGCAATAAGATTACGCTTAACCATAATATTCTAATTGCAACTACAATCCAACATGAATACAACGTTCTAAAAATTTAGCTCTTCTTTTAATTAATAAATTGCATAAATAAATGCAAAATATCTCAAGTTGAATGAGGCACGTCCTCAACATTTATCATGAGCTTTAGGTTTGATTAAGAAATACAATGATCTTGAATTGATTTTGAAGTTAAAGTTCTTTACAGTTGACATATAAATTATATGTTAATGTGAAATCCTAAGAGAAAATAACTGATAAACTGCTAGAAAATAGTATGTTTCGAAACTGAGTCCCAGATTTAGTTTAGTTTTACTCAGTTCAAAAGCTTAATATATATCTGTACAAAGTTTTTGATTAAAAACTTAAAAGATTTGCTTAAAAATATGGTTTTGACTCAAAATCAAGCGTTTAGCCAAGTATTTGCCTCCTTTAAGGGTTTTCTAATTAAATCCTCTGTCTATACACATGACTAGACTTTTCGAAATCAGTACATGTAATTATTCATCATCTGTACTGAACAGAAGAATTATATGGTTCATAATATAACAATTACCATGTAGAAGAAAACAGTACTGATTATGAAGGTTTAATCATCTCTGGTTTACTTTAAAATCATTACTTAATCAAATTCATTCATGCTTAACATCCATTCATTTTCTGTTGCAATAAAGCTAACTTACGAGTCAAAAATCCTAATCGTTATCAGAGCACAAGCTTTTCGGAATTAAAACTCGGAGAATTAGATAGGATTTTATGACTCAGAATATGCAAAATTAATGTTTATCAATTTATTTTGCCCGGACATAAATTAACTTCTGGTTTATTGGACTTTATTTATAACTCGGGTGGGTTTCAATATTGCGTAAGAACTTGCTCGAAATGGCAAATTATAATAAAACACTCTTTTTAATTACAGTTGAGGGAGCTCTTAAGTCATTTTTAGACTAATATTTTACGGTACAGTTTAGATGACCACCAACTATTTAGTTAATAATAATCGTACCCTATGCGCACTAATTTCAACTGAACACATATGAAAGTATTGTTGGAAAGTGTGCTAATTTGAATGATAGCAATTAAACTAGACCAGTTTAAATTACTAAAGTATGCGTGTCAACAATACTTGAACTCTTCAGATAAATTCAGTTGAGTTTGTTGCGTGTAACAACTATGACCATCATTTGCTTTGCTTAACTCAACTGAAAATAGAATCATTGTTGACACGAGCAAATATTTTAGTCATTAAAGTGAATGGAATAAATGCTGCCATATTCAAGTTCATTATTTAATTATATTTACATATAAATTGATTAAAAAGTACATTGAAAAACGCTTAGTTGAATCTAACAGTTCAAAAAACTCTATATCTTTAGCTTAAGTTTAGCGCAACTTAACATTGTTTAATAGATGGAAAAGCTTTCGCTCAATATAAACAGTTCAAAAAGCACACACATTAAAATATTTATACATTGAAAGAAGTTTTACGCTGTTGAAAAAGACTGAACAATTCAATTTTATCTGTATCTCGTGCTTCAAATAATCAAAATCATTTCGATGAACATGGACTTCCTGATCATCCTACATGTAATCTCTGTTCTACTCTGAAAGGAAATAAGGTTTGGGTATATTTTTCGATGTCAAAATTGAGATTTACAATAAGTGAGTTTAAAACTTTTATTGAAATTATCATGTCTGATACATCAAAATCCTAGCTTTGAGTAAAACTTGCAATTCACTGAAGATTCTAAACTCTGACATTTATTCAGTGAGACTAACTTTAATAATGTACACACTCAAAAGTTAAATAATCGTTGATAGCAACCAGAAATGATGTGTTCAGATAGCACTCTTCTCATTAGAGTATAATATTGATTGAAACTATTAATAAACTTATAGAATATTCAACATGAAAAATAAGGTAAATTGCAAATGAAATTTGATGAAAAATTGATGCACATCAAGGAAAGTTGACATGGCAATGGTTTTTATCATGTTACTATCAAAGATTGTTACGTTATCAAGTGCACCTTATTTGATTGTAATGAATTTTTCTCACATGCATGAGAAAACTTCTGGTTAGATCACTGATTATCAAAGTGAGAAACTTCTATTTGAAAGTTCTCAATATGAGATATTCTTTGGGATTGAATGCTGAACAATTATTATCTCTATTCTATTCAAGTAGATTCTTATATCTATAATAAACTGATTCAGGCGTGAAATTTCAAAGATATTCATTATAAAAAGTTTAATCAGAGCACCGAAAAATGCAAATAATATCTTTGCTTTATTGACTCATCAAGAAGTAAACTCTCATGAGTAACATTCTCTGAAAAATAAGATAAAATAAGATACCAACTATAATTGAGTATTTCAACAATTTCAAAAGCTCTTTCTGAAAAAAATACGGAAACATCAAATGGTAAAATTTGATTTTCGAATTAAAAATGTCAAAATTGATCATGATTCTCTTTTTTGCTTTTTAATAGAAACTAAACCATTACTGCAGAACATATAAATTATAAATTGAAATCACTCATAATTTCATATTCTGCGCATTCCAATGCTTTTAGTCGAACATAATTTAGAAGTAGATTCAACTGTAGATGTAATTTGGAGTAATCACAGAGTAAAGCATAATCTTTTAAAATGAATACCTGTATATTTCATTTCTAATGTAAATGTAAATTCAAGCCAGAGCTAACACTTGACATGAAAGCAAACACACTATAGCAGATGCTTACGAACTAAAAGATTAAGCCAAGCATTGGAGTAGATTTTCTTTTTTCTTACTCTGTATATAAGTTGTAGTTGTGTTGCTTGTTATGTTAATTTGCTGTTTCCTCTAATTGGCATAATGTTAATATTAATAATGAATGCGAGTGGTGTTTCATGTCTCACTTTGCATTGCTCCGCATCACAACTAAAAATTAAGTTAACCAAATATAGAGATCAAATTTTTGAGCGCTGCATTTTATAAGTCCGGTCTTCACGTTAAAGTCATGCATAGCTGTGAACAAGAGCACCGTTGCTATGTCCCTCTCTCTGTGATCAGAGTCATTTTCAACTTGATTTTCAATTGTGAGTTCCTCCTTTGTCTAAAATGATTAAGCACTGAATCTGATATTATATGAATTTTTATGGCATGATATAAATGTTTGCATAACGACGCATTATTTCTCGTTGCTATACATCATTTTAGTTTGGTAGAGTATAGATTGACAAAGAGACAGAAAGTAAGTTGGTTTCTGCTAGCTTTATGCAAATCCAAAATGATTTATTGGAGGAAGAAACAGCTTCAATACTCATAAAAGTTGAGTCAAAATGATCTGGGTTTTAGTTTTTGCTGCGATTATTAAATAAGTTTGTGCAGAAAACCACAAAATGATCATATAAACTAAAATAGTGTGTAAAGTTAGGCCAAGAGAATGATTTTAAAGCAACTTTGAAAGCAAATCACATCCAAAACTTTTTTTAAGAGATGCAAACTTGCAGAGAATGCATGGATGCAAAACTAACTCGAAAGCTAAACCTTAAGGCAAAAGCGATTTAAAATGCGTACTACTGTTAAGATTTAAACTTTTACAGTCTAATGGCGAGAATATACACTCTGGGGGCACAAGAAAAATAATCATTTCGTATATTTTAGCAATATTTCATGAAATCTCTACTATTATCGCAGCGAAATATAAATTGAAACTTTTGTTTTCTAGTTATGCTATTTTTCTCAGCATAGCTCGCCTCAAAAGCTACATAAATTATCATCAACTAAAATTGGCAAGATATAAGGTGAAAATTTAATTTTACATTAATATTTTTTATGTAAATTTCACATATTATCAGAGGTTGACTGTTGAGAGCCAGAAATCATATCTAGTATTTGGATTTTGTTACCACTGATAACACTAGGACTTAGAATCTCATATGTAAATGTCTAGTTTTTGGATAGCTTTGGGGAGTAATGGACTTGAAATAACGACTTTTCAGAAGCTGAATTGGCGAAGGAGTCTCATAAATGCTCGAAGTTTTCAGTGACAACCATCAATTGTAAGTACACAATATATATGGCGAATAAGTGAACGCGAATATGATTGTGAATAAGGCAGTGGAAGAAGTCAGAACTGTTTATGGGAGTGGGTATAGAAAAGCGATATATTTTGCAAAGTTTTTTTCAGGGAATATTCTAACTATTCTATTGCAAACAGCGTGTGAGCACAAAATGGTAAAATCGATGGCTTTTCATTCTATGAGAAGGGCTCTGCTTTCGGGCTTTCTTTTCAAACTCACAATATTTAAGGTTTTCAACAGAAACTATACATTAATGTATTGTTGTATTTCTTAAAGATATGGACTCGAAAGAAGCAAATTGCCAACAAATTTGTTGTTGCTGTTGGTTTGTTATGCCTCTCAGTTGAAGATTAACAGACAATTGGAGATCCATAAAGAAAAAATGTTGAAATGGGTATGACTTTGATTTATTTGATTTTAGGAAAACAAATGGAGTTTTTTGTAAAGAGTTTCCTATTTTTTCCTCCAGGACTCTTCTTCTATGCATTATTCTCTCCTATTGTTAAGTAAAATTGAGTCATTTATTCACAGCCAACTTTATTTCTTTATTAAATTGTCTCTATTTTTAAAAACTATTATAAATATACCGGATTTTCTTGTAATTTATTGCTTAGATTCTGTTCAGCTTAAATGAAATTTTGAATTTTTTCTTCTTTTCAGAAAAGATTATTAAACAATTTAAAGCTACGTCTTCAACATTCCAAACAGATGAGAAGTTCGCAGCCCAAGCTTAAATTTGTTTTTTCTAAAGAATAAGCCTCTCAAATAGAAGCATAAGATTGAACACTAGCTAATCAATCCCAAGTCAAAGTCCAGGCTAAAACGAAACAAGTCCTTATCAATTAATCTAGACTTAAGAACTGATTAATTAGATGCAAAACTATAAAGCATACAAGTCGGGTTTCTTTCAGAATGTAAAACACTTAGCTAAAAACGCGACAAAATATATTCGAGACTCAAATAGCTTAATAAAACTTCTTTAGAGACATGTCAGAAAATATGATACGAACTTTGAAATTAAAGAACAATGACGTACGATCGTTAGATTGTATGATTTGTGAGCAATAAAAAGGTACAAAGGGAATTGTGAAGAATCTAACATTCGTAATAAATTCAAACTAATACTTTCGTTCGTAGTGCTTAAATATTTAATTGAAAGTTGTTACCGAAAATAGCGTAGTCTTGAGAGCAATAACGTCTAAGTTATATAAAGTTAAGTAAAAGTGAGTTTTAGCAGAAAAAGGTTATGCAGTGATCTGTTGGCTAAGAGTTGAGAATAAGAATTTTGATCACTAATAAAGCTTAACACTCTTTTCCAATTCTAGTCAACATAAACAATTCATGAATTGCAAGAGCAGTCGAATAATTTAGAGCACTAAAGATAATTTGTTAGCTAAACTAACCATATAAATCACAATACGCTACTTCAATAGATACCAATTTGTTAGTGTTCTTCTTCTTTCTGTACAGGTTACTTCAAAAGAGCTTTTAGTAAAACATACCACTAACACACAATTCTCATATCTGTCAAAATAGTTTCTTATCAAACACTCATTTCATAGATATATGCGAATAATGCTCTTTCAATCACGTCTCCACTGAATAATAAAATCTATTGAAGTCACATCGTCAAAATGTTATCTAAAATTTCATTTCAGTCTCGTTAGTTTAGTGGTCTAAGTGATAGATCGGAGTCAAAATCAACCCGTAATCTCACGTTATTATGTTCGTGGGAATAAGAAATTTTGGCAAACTATTTTTCGGTAATTTTACAATCGAACAGTTGAAAATTAATTCATGTCTCACATGAAATTAGTAAGGAATCGGTTTAACGCCTTCTTGAGTTCGACTGTACTTGTAGGGTTTGTCTTATTTGCTACAATGCTATTGGATTGGATTCTAACGAACATTTCGATGTCGAAAAGTTAGTGCAACACAACAGTTGTGCGCCTAAACTATCGTAAGACAGCAAATGAACACATGAAACAATAGCACTAAAAAGTATTTTGTGTGATTTCCCAATGGATTTCTCTTACATTTCTAGGCTTTAACTTAATGCAGGCAGAGAACAGATCTAAAGTTTTGTGAAAACTCAGTTCGTGTTGGGTTGCATTTCCATGATTTCTACAATTAACGCCACTTGAATCGGACATTTTAATCCCACCATGCATTAAATGCATATATCATACGATCAAATCACACAATCAAACTATACAATCATATACAATCAAATGGCACAATAGATTACAACAACACAACACACATACCAAACACAAACACATTTATATACAATTATAAGGGTATGACTATCGTAATAATAGTCACATTTAATCCATTTGTATGCCTTGTAGTCATAAAAATAATGGTATAATCATTAATATTAACCAAATTGTTTTAAAAGTCATTTCATGTCATTTTTCATTTCTTTAATGAATTAAAAGAGAGAAACTTTTTCTCCTCTGCTATTGAAAACATTCATTATTTAATGTGAAATATGTAATATTTACATTAATTTGTTGGTAAAAATGCTACGAAATCATCATTTTTTGTATATTAATATTAGAATCCAAATGATTATTATAACAACTCTTTTATATGATTGCAAGCATTCATAACTTCGCACAAAAGTCTTGACGAATGCAAATAAACTCGATTTGGTTTTGTATTATTAAATAATATGTTGATATGAGAAAGTGCTACAGTTATTTCAGTACCATTCGACAATGTGATAATTTCGTTTTCCTGAACAGAGAAAAGAATATTTTCTTTAAATATATAATACTTTTGATGTGATAATAATAGTAGTGTTAAAGAACGAGTAGTTGCAAAATGTTTGCTTTCATACATACCTACACTTAATAATGTAATATGATTTGGAAGAATATCTTTCTCAGTTAATATTTGACTTGGAGAACTAACTTTTGAATAATTGATATAAAAACCTCCTGCTTGTATCGTCTTCAATGCTTTGTCTGCAAATATAAGTTTCATATGCCTTAAGATATACAGAATTATAGATTAGAATAGATTGCCATCTTAATAGCAAACAGTCAGACCGAGACTATAATAAAATGAGCATTAAGTAAGACATACATTGACTATCAAAACATTTGGCTTTCATTGCTAGGTCGAGAGCTGTCATTTGGTTTGGATCGAATAGTAATCTGCACTTTGATGCGCCCTCAAATACATCATTAATTTCAGATTCACTAAGTTTGCTTAGCATTTCCACATCTTTCTTATATAAAGCTTCCGTTGTCTTCTTAGCTGAAGCCAGTCCGTCCTCTGTTGGGTAGATAAATACTCAACTTATCTAAACAGTTACTCGACTTTATTATTAAACTTTTCAGTCGATGCCTGGACTATGCAGGGCAACATTTCGAACATAAAGCTATCTATATGTGTAAAATGTAAGCTTCACTATAGAGAAAGTGAGATACCTCCGTGTATTAATAAAACCACTTCTTCTGCGAGTTTCTCCTGCAAATACCACGGCTTCGGATCTCGCAATTGCTTTTGAAACATTTGCTCGATCTCAGCGTCAGATCGAAATGAAAATAATTTGGTGAATGAGTGAACGTCAGTATCACGTAAACGGTGGAAAAACTATTTACAAGTCAATGAAAAATTGATAATTTTAATCATACTGTAGGCTTTGGTGAGTTTCAGCTCCAATAATACTTTATAAGAGTAAGTATGCGCTTCTACTAATTGTTTATAACCTAACCTTTACTAAAATGTGAGCGTCATTTGCAATAATACAGACTTGAGCAAAACAAAATCACAATCAGGTGTACGCTAAGTCCTTTCAATGAAGAATTAACTTTTCTCTGTGCGAGACTCAAGGGTTCATTTTCATAAGAATTTAAGGTAAAACACGATGATGTAAAATCTATTCCATATTGAAAGGATTTAGTGGGTAGCGTCAGTAAACAAAAAAGATGAACTCAACTTTACATAAGAAAAAAGTTGAAGCTAATATATTTATTAACTTACTTGATATAAAATGTAAGGCGAAGTTTTGTCTGCATTTAAATAAGTAGCTTTATTTTCAGTTTTTCCTAATTTATAGCCCTTTTCATTTGTAATTATAGGTATGTAGAGTCCATACGATTGTTTCTTCGTAACTTTCCTGATCAAATCGTGACCATTATGTATATTTACAGTTTGATCACTGCCTCCAATCTTCGATAATTCAATTGAATAACAATTTGACAAATTTATGTTAGATTCTTAAAAATGATTGAACTATTTGATGAAATACCTGAAATTCACAGCCATATTTCTGATATAAGTAAAGCCAATCATAAGATTGAAACAGTTGATAAGAAAATTCAGAAAAACTTAAACCGTTAGGACTTTCGAGTCTTTCTCTGATACTTCTTCCCATCATATCACCCATTCTTAGATAACGACCGAAATTACTGATCAAATCAATTACATTCTTATCGTTATACCACTCGCTATTTCGACAAAATCTAAGTCAAAACAAGATTAAAATAAGCATTAAATCGAGAAAACCAATTTAATCTAATAATTGATTACATGACTTCTCCAAGTCTATCAGTTCTTCCTTTACTTCTCCAAAAGTAATTTTCATGATTTTTAAATATTCTTTTGATACTACTTTCAATAGTATTCGCATAATTGTTCACTAACTCCTTATCGATGAATGGTCTGTCATCTGTTTTACCGCTCGGATCACCTATTCGTGCTGTCGCGTCACCAATCAACACAATAACCCGATGTCCATATCTGCATAAGTGAAGAATTGCCACCAGTACTAATAAATTTCCGACATGAAGGCTATCAGCGGTGGCGTCAAAACCGGCATAAATTGTACGCTTTTTGGACAACAATTGATTAATATCTTCTCTGATTTACAACAAAATTCCAGTCAATCACAAGCTAAATGATCAATTGTTTAATTGTCTTACTTTTCAGGAAAATGTGCTTTGAATATTCCTCTATTATTGAGCTTATCGTACGTATTGTTACTTAAGTAGCGATTATTACCATTAGTTAATCGATTTTTGATTGAAGTCAAAACAGAACTTCTTTCGTGTCTTATTATTATTGGAATTAATTTCCATTTGTAGCCAAATCTGAGACCATTGAAAGAGAAGATATCAATAAAAGTATTTAACTATTAATAGATTATACTTTTAAATAGTTTAGCTAGTTTATAAACTATGAAAGAGTTTGATTAAAAGTTTAATACCTATTAAGAGACTGTAGACACATGTTCGCCATAAGAGTCAATACACTGAATGACTCAATGTTGAGCTTACACTGAGTTTGCGCCAAAATCATCAAACGATTATTGATTTAAAAGTCTGACAATTTATTTGCAATTGACAATTATCATATTTTAATCAAATACTTACACAAAATTCAATTCAATTAATTAATATTTAGGTTAAAATATTTGTCGACAAATATCGATACAATGAGTTACTTAATTAATGTTGAATAGATGTCAAATAAGTTGAAAACAGCATTCATTTAAGCCAATATTCAATATTGTCATCAAATTGCAATCAACAGCGAGAATGTGTTCATTAAAATCAATTAGTTTATTAAATTATATCTTAATATTGATTTCATTAACATCTCATATAATTGCTGTCAATTCCAAAGGAGTTCCAGTTCTTATTTGGGGAAATCAAGGGTAAGTCAAACATCTGTTTGTTATTCATTTTGTGATGAAGATTTGAAATTTTAATTGACTTCTCTTATTATTTTCTCAATTAATGTCTAGATATTTATCAAATCCTATCGAATTACAATCGCATTCGTTATTAGATCAAATTTCTGAGCAAACTTTTGCAGAAGATATTATCAAAAAGGCAAAGAAATCCGACGTCACTTTGGTTACGATTGTTCAAAACGAGGTGTTTTGTCATTTTATTTCGAAAATTAATCCAAATCTAATTTCTATTTAAGTAAGGAGTTTATTTTGTCTTGTTTTAGTTGAGTTTAGAAGACTTTTCAACAGCAAACAAGGATGAGTTGAAAACATTGGACAACATTTTGAAGACTTATCCCTCTTATTTTTTGGCTAATGTCGAAAATCCATTAAATGCTATCGAGGAAAGTGATGATAACATAACTAAAATTGAATCAATCGATAACTTGTTAATAAAACCTGAAAACAAAATAGTCTTAATTAAACTGCCGGTAAACAATGATCTGAAAGAAAATGATAAATTGATTGGAAATATTGTCGATAGACTAAAACTGACCAAAAATGAGAAGCTGGTAGTGATGTTAACTGCAAAAAGTAATTCATACGGCGAAGAAGAGTTGCATCGAATTTCGCGACACATTCTACAGAATTCGGTTCCAAAATCTAAACCAAAAGCAATTGACGGGCATTTAGTAAATTATGAAAACTGTATTTATTTATTCACAAATGGGGGCAAAATCACAGTTTCGGTAACCAAAAGAGAAAATACTGACCCTGACTTCACAGTTAGTGGCGATTTAGCGGCTGTGCCCTCTTCTGTGACCGGCAGTTGTCCTCAATTCGATGAAAAGGAAAAGTCGAGTCTTGGAAAACTCACTCTAGAATACGAAAATGTGGAAAAGGTCGGAAAACTTGTCATAACATTTTCAATAGCAATCTCAAAAAGGGAGAGCTGGTGGAATGTCAAACAAATTTCTACAACTATTACTAATAAAAAAGGCCACTGGAGTATTCAACTTGATTCTGATCTTATTCAAGCCGAAAATGGATTTTCATTTAGTTGTGGAGATTTGATTCTGAGAGATGCCAATAAATCTGATGAGGAGGCACTTGATTTTGTTAAGATTCGCTTAAATTTTAACAGATTTCAATTGCAACCTTTTAAGTCGAAATCATTGAAAACTTTTGCCGATAGTTTTGACTGCTCGACACTCTTCACAATTCCGCTTTGGATGGGATTGATTACAGTTTTATTTTTCTGTTTTCTGCTCTTAATTGGGGTCTATTTCTTGAATCAAATTAAAACAATGGATCGTTTTGAAAATCCTAAGGGAAAAACTATTACTGTTTCCGCTACTGATTAGTTTAGAAGAATGTTATCAATTATGATATTTTCACACGATCGTCGAGTTTTCATTTTGATTATTATTGTAAATTCAGTGTAAAGTCATTTTCTTTTGAATATGGTACACAATTTAGAAATAGTTGACATTTTAGCATTTTTTATATCGTTGCAGCCTCATTTCCAACTTAATAACTTGTATTATCTGTAATAATCTGTAAATTATTTAAATCGGGGACTTATCTTGAATTGAAATCTCATAATTACTTATGAAATAACTGTGACCATTAAATTTGTTTCAAACATCTTTTGGACTTGTATATGTTTTCAGGTGTCAACTAATATCGTAGTTGACAGTTGGTCTAATGTTGTTATTTCATTTAATTTGGTCTCACAATTGACCTCATTTTCTGTTATTTTTTAGATTAGATTTAGTTTAATAAATCAAAATTGTGAACAATATAGTTTTTTTGGCTCATTATTGACTATATCTGATCGAAGGCCTAACTACTCGTTAATTGTAAACATGCTCGATATTAATCAGATTAGCAAACAAAAAACAAGTTTTACCTAAAATCTTTTGACTGAATTGATGTTTAATAATTTAATGGAATTGAAATAAAATGTGACAAACATTAGCAAACTTAAGAACCGAATAAATTAATGCTCAAATTACAGGATTAGATAAACTGATCTAATACTTGAAGAAATGAATTGTTTCAAATTTTATATGATTCAAACTTAGAGAACATAATATTTATACAAAGTTAAAAATATTTCAAATCAAACTATAAATAATATTGACAAATATTACAAGTAAATTGTTATTGTTTGGAGCGATTCCTTCGGATATATAAAAAATGGACTCACTTTGAGGCAGGTTTGAACTAGAGGTCGAACATGAAACCCTAAACCCGTCGGGAACCCGTCAAGAACCCAAACCCGTACGGGTTTGGGTCGGGTTGGGTCAGCAAAAATATTTTACGGGTTGGGTCGGGTTTGAAAAATTTGTCTCGAAAACCCGTACATTATTTTGTTTGAAAATAATTAAATGCTAATTATGAAGATAAATTTATTGGAATCAACTGCAGAAAGTATTAATATCTAAAATACACAAACTCCTGATAAAAGTATTACTACTGATGTTAAAGTTGACTCTTCAGTCTCTAAGACTTTATTAATATTGCAGAGAAAACAGTCTCAATCAATATAAGTTATGCCGAAGTACAGAATTATTTGGATTTTACACATAGTTTTATACTAAACACTCCACTAATGCAATTTGGGCACAAAATAAACTCAAATATCCGCGTCTTTTCATAATTTTAATGCATTTACTATCAATTTCTGCTACAAATTTATCTAGTGAGAGAAACCTTAGTTACGCTTGTATTGCATCAACTAATAAAAGATTATCTCTTGATCCAAGTAATGTGGGTAAATTACTATTTACAAGATCAAACTTTGATTTCTATAAAAAAAATAAGTGACAGAATACAATAATTTTATAGTAATGAATCGTAGTAATGAACGCCATTTAATAAAATATTGAGTTATGGATATTTGTTATTTTTACGGGTTATACGGGTTTTTTACGGGTAACCCGTTTATAAACCCTTACGGGTACGAGTTGGGTTTGAAAATTTAGCTTATGTTCGAGCTCTAGTCTGAACTTTAGTAGATATTGGCGATTCGGCACTGATATTTTAGTTTTGTCAATCATATTCTGGTGGTCGGAGCGTCAGCAGAATCTATTTTTCGATCGATTTTCTTGGGTCGGCTCAAAAGTGATCGTTGAAGTGATGATCGCGTCTATTGTTATAACAAATTAAACAATTATCAAATCTGAATCATAGTAGCTAATTGTTAAGAGTTGTGATTCAGGTCTGGTCTGCAGTTATTTGGTTAGTTATGAAAACTGTGTTAACAGATCCTTCGCTGTTCTACCATTTAGATAAGAGCTGAAGGTTGGGGTGGCTAAATGTGGTGCAACATATAAGGTGGTCAACCCCTATATGGGCGTGACCAGTATGATGAGTAGAGTTGATTGGGGCGGTCCCATGAGGCTACGCCTAATTTTTTGAAAAATTCAAAATGGCGTCCTAGAGGCGTGGCCATGGGTTTTAATCTTTAACTCACATAGGCTCTACCCACAAGGTCTTACCCTCCTACCGCTGATATTAACTTAGTTACACCCACTTTTCTACTTTTAACTGATAGATACATTATGAGTTGCGATATATATTGTTATGCCTATATTGGATACATTAGCCACTTATGCTGTTGTCCATCCCTCACGTGCTTAATTTCTTAAAATGTCTGTATCAGAACCAGTTCGGGGCGAGCCGACCCACATTATAAAGACGGTTGAGTATGCGGAACAAGTCGACACGCGTTATAAATGCGGCAGAGCATAACATGTATATATTTGTAAGAATGAAGAAATGAACCTGTCCAGGAAACTAGCCTAAGAACTTCCCCATGGATCCACCTCCAAGCGGTGGGGGAGGAACAATAGCATAGGTATATAACGGATCCAAAACAAACGTAACTATATATCGTAACTTATATGAATCTATCAGTTAAGAGTAGAAAAGTGGACGTAACTAAGGTAATACTAATGGTAGGAGGGTAAAACGCTGTTGGTAGAATCTATGTGAGTTAAAGATTAAAACCCGCCCATAGCCACGCCCCATGACGCCATTTTGAATTTTTCAAAAAATAAGCGTAGCCTCATAAGACCGCCCCAATCAACTCTACTCATCATACTGGTAACGCTCATATAGGGGTTGACCACCTTATATGTTGCACCACATTTGGTCACCCCAACCGTTCTGGACAGGTTAGGTCTAAATGATTTAGAAATTTAAAGATATGAGTGGATATTTTTTTTGCAATCTTTCAAGAAACTAAAATGCAATGTACTCTAACTTTTTTCAACGCACTGTAATAAGTAGCTTTAGTTGCATTACATTGTATTTACATTTTTAAAACATTAATCTGATTATTTATTTACATTGATAATATTCAATAAAAATGCATGAATTGGGGGGTCTGAGTCATCTCCATAGTCATCCTTTAATTAATGATAGAAGTGATGGTATATACAGGGCGTTTCTTTTAAACAGAACTTTTTTAAATTGGAATAACTTCGGAACTAATTGGAATATTTTGATAATTCTTTTTTTAAAATAAACTTTGATTCGGGCAATTTTGTTTGATATGAGTTTGAAAGTTTTCGGATGAGGGGAAGGTATTTTAATTTAAAGCCGCGCGAAGGTCCAAGTATTTCATAGTTGCCGATAAGCTAGAAATTTTTTAACTTATTTTTGAGAAAGATCGAATGAGACTTGCCAAATTTGATTAAAATGAGGTTTTTAGTCCAAAAATAAAACATTTACCCGATCAGAGAATCAACCTGATATTGAATCCAACTCCGCCTCCTCGTGGTGTGCACTGGGATGGCTGAAGGAGCTCTGGTGCTTTAAACTGTTATTCTCGTAAACCCTTTTGATTATGTAAATGATTCAATATCAGGTTGATTCTCTGATCGGGTAAATGTTTTATTTTTGGACTAAAAACCTCATTTTAATCAAATTTGGCAAGTCTCATTCGATCTTTCTCAAAAACAAGTTAAAAAATTTCTAGCTTATCGGCAACTATGAAATACTTGGACCTTCGCGCGGCTTTAAATTAGAATACCTTCCCCTCATCCGAAAACTTTCAAACTCATATCAAACAAAATTGCCCGAATCAAAGTTTATTTTTAAAAAAGAATTATCAAAATATTCCAATTAGTTCCGAAGTTATTCCAATTTAAAAAAGTTCTGTTTAAAAGAAACGCCCTGTACTTTAGTAGGTCTAAGGGTTGCGCATACTGTAGAATTACCTCAATTTCCTACTTAGAAAGTGTATGGTGAATGTTTCAACAGACTCAATACCTTTCTATGCTTATATTGAATGATCTTCATCAATGACTCCCAAGCTTTAAATGTCTGCTATTGTCATAACTTCGGTAGGATTGTAGATTTTGGGTACCGTCCACTTCCCGTGACCCCATCCACACAATATATATACATAGATGGATTCAGCAACGAAAGTTACATGCATATTAATGTTGTTAAAAGAAAATTTCCGGATAAATTATCTCAAGAGACTTTCTAGAAATTTTCTATCGCACAAAATTTCTCTTATGAGAAATCTTCTATTTCCTCAGCTCAAAATTATGTTTTAATTTAAGTGATATACAACATTAGCGACTTTTAAATATTCAAAATATCACATATTTTGGTTTTGGCATTCAAAATAATCACGGCGTAGGAAAAATAGTCCCGAGAAATTTTCTAGAAAGTTTCTCATCAAAAAGGAAATTTTGCATCACTGACACACACACACACACACACACATACACATGTATGTATATATATATACGCGCGCGCAGGGGGTAGCTGGAGAAAATTTTCGCTTTGATATAATTGAATAATAAAATTTGGTAATGGGTAGGGATTGAGCATTGCCCGGTGCCCTCTGGCGTAGGTCGCAACGACAGCGAAAATTGCGCCTAAAATTTGGGCATTTAGGTTTGGGCGCCGAACGTCTCACTTTTTGAATAATTCATTCTTATCTCGAAAAATAAAGAACCATCTAGAAAATGGCTTACTTATTTAAATAATTATCAGACAACAAGCGTTTAGAACATTAAAAATAAATTTAACAATTAAATATTATATTTATTTTTATCTATAAACCCAATAATAGGCGCCCTTTGCTGTTTGCAGTCATAGCGACATCCGGGAGCCATTGTTATTATTCGCAGATATACAGTAATCTCCAAGTCTAACTAGGACGGTAAAACATGTTATATTTCTGAAGCCTCTTGATGAAATTGTATGAAAATTTGCATATACATACTTAAACTCCCCCGGTTGATAAATACCATGTTTGTTTTTGAAAACATTTAAATTGAGGGTGGTAATTCGATGAAAATGTGAAATGAAAGAAATTTCATTGAAATTCATATAATAAATCAAATTTAACTTAATTTTTGAATGAGTTATACAAACGATTGTCTGAAAACATTTGTAAACAAAGGATTGAAATTTGATTTAAATTGTGTTCAAAATGCCATTTAGTGTGGAGGAAAGGGAATAAAGTTCCGAGAATTTATTAAAATGAGAGCACAGAAAAGGAAAAGCTCTGCAATAATGAGAGAGTGTGGTAAGTATAAAATAATTATAAATTGATCTGTACTTTAAATTACATTTACGTGTTTTAGAAATAAATAAAAATACATTTACGTGTTTTAGAAATAAATAAAAATACATTTACGAGATTGGAGACGGTGAGACAGGCTGGCGGGGATCATACCCGTTATTAATTGTTCGGAAATTAAATTTAAATTTATGTGATTCTCTTCAAAATATGTAATTTTTCATTAAAATTTAAATTTCTCATTCATCCTTGCTCACTTTTAAAAATATAAAATTGATTTATCAATCGGGGGAGTTTGTCTATGATCATGTCAAATTTGGCTAGAATATGTATTATGGTTCCTGAATTATAGCCTGTTTTATCGTCCTAGTTAGACTTGGAGAAAACCGTATTTTGAAGAGAATCACATAAATTTAAATTTAATTTCCGAACAATTAATAACGGGTATGATCCCCGCCAGCCTGTCTCACCGTCTCCAATCTCGTAAATGTATTTTTATTTATTTCTAAAACACGTAAATGTAATTTAAAGTACAGATCAATTTATAATTATTTTATACTTACCACACTCTCTCATTATTGCAGAGCTTTTCCTTTTCTGTGCTCTCATTTTAATAAATTCTCGGAACTTTATTCCCTTTCCTCCACACTAAATGGCATTTTGAACACAATTTAAATCAAATTTCAATCCTTTGTTTACAAATGTTTTCAGACAATCGTTTGTATAACTCATTCAAAAATTAAGTTAAATTTGATTTATTATATGAATTTCAATGAAATTTCTTTCATTTCACATTTTCATCGAATTACCACCCTCAATTTAAATGTTTTCAAAAACAAACATGGTATTTATCAACCGGGGGAGTTTAAGTATGTATATGCAAATTTTCATACAATTTCATCAAGAGGCTTCAGAAATATAACATGTTTTACCGTCCTAGTTAGACTTGGAGATAACTGTATGTGCGGTCTTTAATATTAATTGAAGTTAAAAATTTTCTTTTAAAGATTCGAAAATGTCGGATCCTATTTGGCTGCATTGGACACATGTTTCCGGTATTGAAAAAGATACACGAGTCAAATACAATTATTGTAAATCACACAATCAGATAAAACATGCCGCAAAATGTAAGAGACGTACCAATAATTGTTCCAAAGCTCCAATGATTGTAAGAAAACAATTCAGAGAAATAGTAATGGAAAGGAAGAGAAGACTGTTACTCCATCGCTACTATGTCTTGCTTTTTGTAGTACTTGAACTATTGTTTTGGTGGGTCTGTTTGAAGAGCTGTTACTGACGCAACTTTCGCTGGTACGGAAGCAGACTCTCCTTGGCTCTTGAACTAAAGCATCAGTGGCTTTTAGGGCCGTTACTGATGCAGCCTTTGACTTGATTTTCCTTTTCTTGATATTTAAAAATGTATTGAGACATTTAATATCGTCTAGGTCTCTTATAGTAGAGACGACTCTATAAAATTCAGTCTCGAATCTCTATCAGCATTCGTGAGCCAACTCAAGGAAATGCTCTTAAAATAGAAAAAGAATTGATTTTTCAAATATAATAGCATCTTTTTATCTTCTAAACCAATATATTGAGTGCAATTTTTCTTTAAGGTTAGGCTTCGATCAAATCAAACTTATGAGTAAAGTTTGAAATAAGTCAAAGAAAATATTATCATCGATCATCATTTTTGTTTAAAAACACTTTTAGTATCAAAAATGGTGTATTCAATTAAAAAGATAGTCTTTATTTATAAGACTTATTAACTAAGTATTGTCATGACCAAGAAATAACTTCCCAAACTCCTTTTAGTGTTTAGACAATATGACTGAGTTAAACCTTTTTAGAAAATAGACAGCATTATCAACAAGCTATAAAATGTTGAATTTCTATTTTTTTTAAATACCAATTGTATTACATTCTATTTGATTATCAAAAGTTTGTTTGTATCAAATTTTGAATTAATAATTTATTTTACATTCATTAAATATTATACAAAAAGCTTAAACTTCTTTATTGAGGTTTAGGAGGTCAAAAATATAGTTCAATTAATGACTTACATCTCCGAAATCAATCATTATATTCGTTGGTAAAAGTTGGGTGAAAGATGATTGGGTACTAATGAATGTATTAATTTACAAAAATAATAAAAACCATGAACACGAAATATAAACACGTAGTAAAGCCTTTTAAATGAGCACTTTTGCCGCGGCGCCCGTCGTTGTCATGACGACAGTCATTTTGAGCCCTTGCGGGCAGAACCTCAATCCTTAGTAATGAGTGCCTTTTGGGGGCACCTACTTTTGATTATATATTCTTATAGAACTCGTCAAGCTGGTTCAGAATATGCATATGACCCAAGGTAAAAAAAGACCACCTTCAAGGTCATTTCGAGGTCAAATCTTCAAAAGTGACATTAACTGGTAGATGGTGCCTTTTAAGGGAACACACTCTTAATGATTGATCCTAATAGTACTCGATGTGAGGAGTCTAACTATATATCACATGCCAAGTTTTATTCATAAATTACGTGAAAATTTTGGTTTTTTACATATCAAGGCACCCACCTGACCACCCCAGACACCCACACTCCATTCATCCTTCTCTCAAAGTACCTATTGACTTGTTTAACCTAACCACCACGAACCCGATTTAACATAAGCTGAAGATCGCTTCACTCGAAACGCTTCGCGACCTGACGCAATTTTCACTTAGGTTAAATCACGCACGTGGATAATCAATTATTTTATAGAGAACTATTTTATATCGAATTTCGGAGAAGATACCTAGCGATAGAACTATTTTTGAGTTATAGAATATTTCAATTTTATGTTATTCATGGATAAAACATGTCATGTGATATATCGTTAGACTCCTCACATCGAGTACTATCAGAATGGACCATTAAAAGTATGTGCCCTTAAAAGGTACCATCTACCGGATAATGTCACTTTTGGAGATTTGACCTCGAAATGACCTTGAAGATGACCTTTTTGACCTAAGGTCATATACATTTTCTAAACAAGCTTGACGAGTTCCATAAGAGTATATCATCAAAAGTAGATGCCCCAAAAGGCACCATCTACCTAAAGTTTTAACGCTTTCACGTCGCTTTTCTCAATCTGGACAGTTTTTAGCAGGCTATCATCGCCTCCCGCGCTCTGGGTAGTTTTGATGGGTTGCCCTCGCCTACCCGAGTCAAAAAGACCGTTATCACTCCATCGGAAAGTCTAATCTCGCCTTATAAGGACAACAATAGAACCTGACGACATCCCTCAGGAACCGTTTAAATTCGTGACCATAGCTACAAATAGGCTTTAAAACCATATCCCTGTAGCTAAATTCATCAAGATATCGGTATAGAGCTTCGTCGTCACCGAAGAACATCACGGTCTCCTTGACCGACCGCCACTGCCGCTTCACAGTATTTATGTGCACCTTGCGGTTAGAGGGGCACACAAAATACTTTTTGTGGCAAAGGCTGTGGTACGCAGAGTAGCCTAAACTTTCACATCCAGAGTATACGCTCGCCGAATCCGTCACAGTGACAGATCGCGGCAACACGTATTTCTGGATGAGGGCCACAAGGTGGCACGGTCTATAGCTAAAGAAATTCTGTAGGAACGATATAAAGCATGTATGATGGAACACGTTAGTTGTCGCGCATGTAGTCTAACATGTGTGTGTATCTGTAGTTTGCTTCTTGATTAGTGTTGTAAAAAGAAAATATCCGGAGAAATTACCTCGAGAAACTTACTAGAAATTTTCTATCGCACAAAATTTCTCTTAGGAGCAATTTTTTAATTCTTCAGCTCGAAACTATGTTTTAATTGAAATGTTGTTTTAATTTAAATGAAACAACATTAGCGACTTTTAAATACTTAAAATATAATATATTTTGTTTTTGGTATTCAAAGTAATCTCGGCGTAGGAAAATTAGTTCCGAGAAACTATCTAGAAAGTTTCTCATCAAAGAGAAATTTCGAGAAATTTTACATCACTATTCTTGATTCAATACAATTTTTACACAGTTCATTATACATTTGTGTTAGTAGTTAATTCATAGCCAATTTATTAATTAATAAAATAGGAACTCGGATGGAGACTAGAGCTTTATAAAATTAGGCTCTACAATCCAAGCCAGGTTACAGAAGATGTTTTGTGAATTTTAGAACATATGAATTTTGTTCAACTAAAAATTCAAAGTTTTCAAGCGATTTTCGAACATCGAATTCATTTGCATTCAGAGCCCACGAACTTTTGGCTTCCAGTATTTCATCACAATCTTTGGGTCGATCGCGAACTCGTACAGCATTCATTTTAGCTGATAAATCACTCATAGCTTGATATTTTAACATTAAAATTTGTGATTCCTTCTCATCGTTCAAATATTCTCTGTCGAAATCGATATGAAACAATCCCCGAGCAATGACACCCAAACTGTAAATATCCGCTTTAGTACCATATTCCCTCCCATTTTGTACTTCTGGTGCCTGATATTTTAGGGCTCCTCTATATTGTGTATGTGATTGTTGAGCGAACTCATGAAATGCTACTAAACCAAAATCTCCAATTTTCACATATGCCCTTCTATTCGATTCAATCTTCAAAAGTATGTTATCGGGTTTTAGGTCTCTGTGAATGACTGGAGGGTTGTGCTGATGCAAATATTGGACTCCTTTCAATATTTCGATGAATATTTCACTCGCTATAAAGTAACTCAATGGAGTCAAGCAATCGTTTACAATAAGATTAGAGTCTCCTTTTATTTCCTTGATGACTTCTCCCAAATTCGTGTCGCATAGTTCCATTTGAATGTAAAAGTTACAATCTTTTAATCCAGAATCATCTGTGGTCAAATCTTCAACCCACACGTCGAGGTACTTCACAAGTCTCTCATCGCTCAGTTCCTGAATTATGATACAAGTCTCCAGTTCTTTCAAAAACTCCCTTTCTTTGTCAGCACTGAAGCTTACCTTCTTCACTGCACAAAAGTCACTCCTACTCGATCCATGCTTTTTACACACTTTGAACACTTCTCCAAAGCAGCCTTTTCCGAGTTTCTCTAATTCTTTGAATACTCTTCTATATTTTCTATTCCGAATGAAAGTGTCGTCGAAAAGACTGATTCTTCCCTCAATTGGTTTGTAGTTCACCTGCCAATAATGCGCCAAAACGTCATCGAACGATCTGAAATCAGTTCCCTTCGGTTCGCTTATCTTTTCTTTCCAGTAACCCCAAATATACCACGAACCACTCTCTGACCGTGCAGCAGAAATATCATGCCGCCAATGTGATGCGATGTTAGTGAATTTATTCGAATATATCAGCTTTTTAGGAGTGAGCTGTCTCCAACTATCGACGCTAGTTCCCAGTTGTCCGGATTCACCGTTGCCGAATCCGTAAATGTGTCCATCACGTGACAACAACAAACTGTGGCATTGACCACAACAGATTTTCTCAATAGTGACTCCATTCATTTCGATTCGTTTCGGTGAATTCCAATTTTCGTCTTCTATTCCAATCCCAAGCTGACCATATTGATTGAAACCCCAACTGAAGACTTTTCCCATCTCTGTCAATGCCATTGAATGCCGTTCACCACAAGCAATAGCTTTCACCTTCTCACCATCGAATCCGTTCACATGATATGGCGTTGGTTGATATCCGCCAGGTTTCCCATTCCCAATTTGTCCCTCTTCATTCCCACCCCACGCATAGACCTGACCATCAATTGTCAAAGCAAGTGAATGTCCTAAACCACAACAAACATCGGTGACATTTTTGTCGCTCAAGTATTCATTCCGTGCAGGTTTATGTCCTCGACCGTCGTTTATTCCATTCCCTAGTAATCCTTTACTACTCCAACCCCAACAATAAACATTGTAATCACTAGTTCGTGCAATTGTATGATCTTTGCCACTCCTGAAATCAGTGACTCGTTTTCCGCACAATTGCCCAACTAGTGATTTCTCCACTAATGAATCTACAACCGCTTTGTTGTCACACGTGATTAACACTGTGTTTCTGAACATACTCTTCTTGAATTCGTAGACCTTGTCATCTTTGGTCACCACTAAAATCACGTATCTGTCAACAAATGATAGTCTGATATTGCCCGTGAAATACTGATTCAGTTTATTGGAAAATCTGTTATTCGCCATTTGTTACACTAATTTACAAAATATACTGTACAAATTGTTTACACAAAATTGGTCCCACATTCGTCTTTAACTGACAATTGGCTATATACTACAATGGAATGCAAAACTATAATATGTTGAAAATGGAAACCAATGCTTGGTTACTATCTTATGCTTATCTGTATCTGCCTCTTGTCACTAAAGGAGAAGAAACTTTGGCTTGTAACTGGGCGAGGCGATTTGAGTTTACCAATACAACCCCTTGGGTGGTCTCATGATATGACAAAATATTAAATCCTAATTATGTATAGTTTGAGAATAACAGAGTTTTTTGTTACTTTTTTTTATAATGGAGTCTATGGAGAAATCAAAGTTTCCAAAAAGCTATTTGACCCCCTTGCCTCCTTGCAAACTGGATCAGACTTATATCAAATTCAAGGGTAAGGCTTGAATTTGTTTTTTTTTAGTAAAGATCGGAGTGGGACTCTAACTTTTACCTACCTAACTTATCAAACTAATCGAACAAAGTTGACCCACAATTTCTATAAAACTCAAATTGCAGTTATAGTGTTCTTAACCGATCACTGTTAAAAATACTATAGTAAATGTTAATAAATTATATAACTACACATAAATATTTAATGAATTACAAACTGTAATAAAAATTTATGTAATTTTGAATAGTATATATACAAAATATTTACATATAGTTATATTGTTTATTAACATTTACTATAGTATTTTTAACAGTGATCGGTTAAGAACACTACAACTGCAATTTGAGTTTTATAGAAATTGTGGGTCAACTTTGTTCGATTAGTTTGATAAGTTAGGTAGGTAAAAGTTAGAATCCCACTCCGATCTTTACTAAAAAAAATAAATTCAAGCCTTACCCTTGAATTTGATATAAGTCTGATCCAGTTTGCAAGGAGGCAAGGGGGTCAAATAGCTTTTTGGAAACTTTGATTTCTCCATAGACTCCATTATAAAAAAAGTAACAAAAAACTCTGTTATTCTCAAACTATACATAATTAGGATTTAATATTTTGTCATATCATGAAACCATCCAAGGGGGATGTACTGGTAAACTCAAATCGCCTCGCCCAGTTATAAGCCAAAGTTTCCCCTCCTCCTTTAATCGTATCGCATAACACGATTCACGGTTTTATTTTCATCAATAATTCTCTAGATTTTAATTCAGAATCATGGTTGTCTTTAATTATTTCCTGGAATTTAATTTAAAATATATAGTGTGCTATGTTGGGTGGCCAAATGTGGCGCAACATATAAGGTAGTAAACCCCTATATGGTCGTGACCAGTATGAAGAGTAGAGTTGATTGTGACGGTTCTACGAGGCTCCACCCACTTTTTGGAAAAGTCAAAATGGCGTCCTAGGAACGTGGCTATGGAAGGGTTTTAATCTTTAACTCATATAGGTTACACCCACAAGGTCTTTCCCTTTTTCCATTAGAATTACTTTAGTTATGACCGCTGTTCCAGTTTAGCGTACATAATTAGTACTATTATGTTCTATTTTATAGGTACACGAGTTGCGAATATATGTGTAATGCTCATATTGGATTAATTAGCCAACTATGCTTTTGTCCCTTCCCCACTAAGTGGAGGTGAATCCATGGAGAAGCACCCAGGTTGGTTCCTGGGCTAGTTGCTTTCTTATTTATACAAATATTATACAAGTCATGCTCCGCCGCCTTTATGACGCGTTTCGACTTGTTCCGCTTACTCTACCGTCTTTATAATGTGGGTCGGCTCGCCTCGAACTGGTTCTGATACAGACATTTTTAGAAATTACGCCGGTGAAGGAGGGACAACAGCATAGTATCCAATATATGCATAACAATATATATCGCAATTCATAATGTATCTATCAATTTAAAATAGGAAAGTGTGCATAACTAAGGTAATATTAGTAGTAGAAGGACAAGATCTTTTGGGTGAACCTTTATTAGATAAAGATTTAAGCCAGCTCATAGCCACACCCCTATGGCGCTGTTTTGAATTTTTGAAAAAGTGGGCGGAGTCTCATGGGACCGCCTCAATCAACTCTACTTGACTACCCCAACCTAATAAGATCAATATTTAGACGATTAGCGGCTTGGGACCATCAAACTTTCAACGTCTAAAACTTTTGATAATGATGATGCAGAAACGTGAAACTTTGACGATACTGACATCTTAAAATTTCTCATTGAATGAAACGACTTTCATATTTTTTCAAAGTCATCTTCATAGCAAATCAGAAGCTTTGCAATATACAATTTATCAGTAGCATAAGGGGCGCCATTGGAGTGATGGCTCTAGCCATCAATTTTCGCAAGATTCGAAATTAATTTTAACGAAGATCGCTTGGCTCTCTATTGGTTCAAAAGTTATGATTGATTACAATCGAAAATTTTAGATGAACCATCCTATGTATTCTACAGATATGCTTTTGGTTTAAATTGTAACGAAAGTAAAACGACCACAGAACATGACATAGAATTAGCTTTGCAAAATTACTGCCAAGATTACACATCAATTATTAGGGAAAGAAATTCATGAAAATGGCTTTTAATCGTAGAATATAAGGTAATAATTACCTTTTCCGGGCACCTACTTTTGATGATCGATCCTAATAGTACTCGATGTGAGGAGTCGAATGATATATTACATGCCTATATTCTGTCCGTAAATTACGTAAGAAATTAATTTTTAAAAAATAGTATGGTAATGGGTACCCTTTGCGGGCACCTACTTTTGATGATCGATCCTAATAGTACTCGATGTGATGAGTCTAACAATATATCACATGCCATGGTTTATCCATAAATTAGATGAAAATTTTTATTTTTTATATATCCACACACCCACCTAACCACCCCAGACACCCTCTCCCCATTCATCCTTCTCTCAAAGTGCCTTTTGGCGATTCGTTTAACCTGATGACCACGAATCCAATTTAACATAAGCTAAAGATAGCGTCAGTTCACTTCACTCTGAACGCTTCGCGTCCCTTACTTCGCGACCTGACGCAATTTCCACTTAGGTTAAATCACGCACGTGAATACTTAATTATTTTATTGATAATTATCTTATATCGCACTTTAGAGGGGATACCTAGCGATAGAACTATTTTTGAATTTATAAAATATTTCATTTTTACGTAATTTACGGATAGAATATAGGTATGTAATATATCATTCGACTCACTACAGCGAGTACTATTAGGATCGATCATCAAAAGTGGTAGCCTGGGGTATATTAAATTATTGAAAGATCAAGTTTTTCACATAATTTGTGGATAAAACATGGCATGTGCTATATCGTTAGACTACATACACCGAGTCTATTACGATCAACCATCAAAAGGATGTGACGGAAAAGGCACCATCTACCGAATATATTGGGTCACTAGTGAAGTCTTTGCCTTTGATCTAAAATAATCATTTTTATTCAAGATTTTCACATAATATTTAAAACATACTATCCCCCATGAACACGTATGCACCGTCCCATTCTGTCCTGCCATTTGACATCAGCAGAGCGCCAGTCTTCTGAAGTAATGCTGTCGAAGAATTCATTCACAGCCCAATCGATCTCTTCTTCACAGTTGAAGCGGCGCCCCTTAGGTTTTTCTTCACCGAAGAGCATGAAAAGGCATTCGGCCCCTAAACAGAGTTGATATGATCGGTGGTGTCTTTGGCAATCGCATTCTTGATTAAAGAAGGTAATCAGGCTCGAATATCTCGACAATTGAATTCAATTTGTTTTTCAGATAGCTTTTTTTAAGAATCAAAATATAAACAAATTAATAAAAGAGTATGGAATTTTTCTTGCCCTCTTAAAAAAGGTTATATCTTAATAAAAACACGAAAAATTGGAAAAAGTATAAAATATGGACACCATTTGATCCAGATGAAAGTATCATCAATCGATAGTGGCCCCTTCACGAATATATGGGGCATATTGCGCGGAAATACTTGGTTCCATAGATAAGGCCAAAAAGCCTAAAAAAATTATAAGGGTTTAGTAATCCTAACTGGAGCTAACCAAGACAAACCTAAATTGGCCTGGTCTAAGCTGACCAGGCATAACCTCACCTAACCTAATCCAATCTAACCTGATCTGAAGTCCAAATCATCAAGACCAAGCATTTCATTTAATAAATTTATTTAATGAAATTTATAAGGAAAACAAATACATTAATTTTGAAAATCATGAAAAAGAGAAAATCTATTTAAACAACAGGAGATTGCATACGAATATCATTTAAAAGCTGCTCGAACACATCTGTGCGATTTTTCCAAAATTGCTGATAGAGGAATTCATAGATGTGCTCTCCCTTCTTCTCATAGGGGATCCACCTGTAGGAAGACAGAAATTAAAATAAAAAAATTGTCGCCCATAACTCACCTCTTCTCAATAGTCTTCATATGACGCCAATAGCACTCTATAGTTTGAGTATGTGCACCACTATTGGGATCAAAGAAGTTGACTAAGTGGTTCAGAGTCTCACGCTGATATCCTAATGGAATGAAGGTGAGATCTTTGATTCTTATTATCCCAGTAGACACCCTACTGGTCACTGATAATTTTAGTGCCACGCTTTATATTTGCTCCAATGACTGGAATAAGAGTGGCTCGGTCTCTCTTATTATCAGGGCACCGAACCATTCGAAGTTCTTTGGGTTGAAGATTATACATACCAAAGATCCAAGTGCCCGGTGGGACACGACCGACATGGGTTCTTTTCCTCCCCACAAGAGATTCATTAATTTCAATCACTAAACCTTTACCACCCATGGGCCCTTCAGTCTGCTGTTTATTCTCTAATGTAATTACGTAGACTTCTCTGAGGTCAGCAAACCAATCAGGAATTGTATTTCGAGAGAGAGAGAGAGAGAGAGAGAGAGAGAGAGAGAGAGAGAGTTAAAGGAGTAAGATGACTCTCATTGATCGTCTCCTCATAAGTCCATCCTCGGGCAAAGGAATACATAATAACAATGGCAGTATCAACCGGAATATGGCAGGAGGAGAACCAACTTCCGCGAGCACATGATAATGACTTATTTCGAAGTTTACAACCTCGATTGAGACATAAAAGGCGGCCAAATTTCTCATGGAGAGGATTATTATCCCACGCCATAGCCTTTTTGCAGCTAAAGAAAAAAATTTATTAAATCGTAATGAATTATCAAATTCTTACTATCGGCAATTCTTCTGACGTCCACCAACGAGTCCTCTTTGTATGCACCACTCTTCGGTGGCTGATGGGCTATTAACGAAGTCCCGCCCCATAGTAATTGAATTCCACAAAGATATCTCAATATGAAATTATAACTTTAATGAAACAAGTTCTTAAACCATTTTTTAGGAATTCAAATGGAACGCTAAGAAAATTACGATGCAATAAAAAATGGGTATATCCATAAATAACGTTAATAAAATTTTAAATTATGTACACTAATCTAACCTAACCTAATCTGACTAAACGTAAGCTGACCTAACCTAACATGACTCGAATATACCAATGCACTCATTATGAGCCAGAGAGACAAATATTTATTGAGAAGATTGAGATCAATGACTATCTCTGGCCTATTAACTTAAATATTTTACTAAATACTAACAGTTATAAACATTTTGTAAAAAAATTATTCTAGAATTACTAACTTATTGTTTAATTATTAACTAATTGTAATATTAATATAATGTTTTTTTAAATCACATGTACTGGCCCTTTGAAGACAGTGTGGTCAACGGGCATAATATATTCAAATAAAATAAAAAATACCTAACCTGGCCTAAACAACTTAGCCCAACCTACCTAACATAGCCTAAACCATTCGTTTATCTTCAAAAGTAACCGATTTCCGTTGTTGGACCTTGAATGACCTTGAGACCGATATCAATGTTCATATCTCAACGATGGATGTTTATCCACATATATATCATTATTATAGCACAATCCCCTCTATGCCAATATAAAAATATAAAATCCTATTCTAATGATTCGTAATGTTACATATACTTACTCTGTTTCATGCATTTATTTATATAAATTGAGAAAAAATGTGCTAATTTTGTAAAAGGGGCATAATACTCACTTCAAGGTCATTGGATTAGGCCAAATGACCGAGAATATAGCTTAGGGCGATAAGAAGAGTAAAACGATACCTTACTTGCGAGCCTATGATAAGCGTGTATAATGTTAGGGCCAAAGGTCAATTTCCGCGCGATATAACCTCGATATTTGTTGATGGTGTGCTCTTAGCTACCCATTGGTGGTGTCACCTATAAAATCAAGTGGCCTCCATATTCTATACTACTACCGAAAAATTATTTTTATTTCAATTAGAAATGCCCTAGGAAGGACTTTTCTAGTGACCTAATAACTATAAAAAGCTGTTATCTTAACAAAAGCGTTATTGAAATAACTACGCGCACTTCATCTTAAGTACTTTTGCAATCAAGTCAATTAACTTTTAATATTGAATGTCAAATACCATGTCCTATCGATAGACAAAACAAATGTAAAAATACATGAGCGAAACCTCTGAAGCAAAAAGATTGTCTATAATGACACAGTTGTGACTAAGAGTCTGACTGATCTAATTATTATATGATTTCAGAACTTTTCCTTATCGGTCTTGAAGTGAAAATTAAAACCAGTTGCAATAAATTGCCTGAAAAGAAAACTTGTTCCAAGTTCTAATAGAATTGATTGACTGGCTAGAGTATATTTTGCAGGTTTAACTTTAGGCTTATTCAATCGATAGTTAGCTTCCAGCTTTTACTCGTCTTTTTGGTTCGACTGGTCTATTTAGCAATATATCAAATGAGTTCGCTTTACTGCCCTTATTACTTAAATTCTAAACTTATAGCTGCACAAACATACAAACAATCAATCTAAGCACAACACATTTTTAAAAATTAACTTTTTACTTGAAATTTTTTCCCTAAAACTATTGCAACTGAAAAACTGCTATACGGCGGATGACCGATCACAAATAACACTCTTCCTGTATAAAGCTGTAAAGCCAGTTCCAATGGGCATGCCTTAACGGCAGAGATTGCAAATAGCGTTTATAGAAAGGCGTCATAAACATTAGCCTTATCAACCTAACGTAGCGCTAAATCTTGTCAGCCAAACTCATTATAGTTAACGGTGTCGATCGACTAAAATATACGTTCTTAGCGTTAGTGTCATCAGAAACAATACAATACAACCACAAATGCTAAACCGTATTGCAGAGTTTTTATTTTAATTTAGTTCTCTGCTGAGTTCGACAATTAATACTTATATACAGTTTTAAAAGAAAACCAAAGCTTATTTATTAAAAGAAACTTTATACAAAGTAAGAGGTTTAAATATTGAAAAGGCTTGGATTTTGAATATCCACTATTACCCTCAGAGATCGCGTAGCCTTCTCTGAGTTTGGGAAATGAAGAGTAAGACTCTTCACTCCTTTATATAGGGCTAGGAGTTTACGTATCAATGGAAAATTTTCTAGAAATGACCGTTGTTGGTCACTAACTGACCAACTACTAATTGAGGAAACGTTGGTGACCGTTACTCTTATTTCTAGAGAGTTTTCTTTAGAGTTTATATTTAAAGAGAAGAGGACACAAACAACTCTGCCTTATCTAGTGGTCAATTTGTGCCCTTAGACGACAACGACAGGCAAGAAAGTAGGGCATTACTCAAATGACCTGAATACTGTGATCGAAAACAGTGATCTCACAGCATTATGCCAATGAAAACTGGGTAATCGGTCCTGAGCGTCAAACAGATCATTCAACAGACTCAACCGAATAAAACACCCTGCCTTCTCTTCATATTCACACAAGTATAAGGAAAACCTTAGCGTACTCTGCGGAGTTGAACCGATCAAATTGTAAGAGCTGAGCTATAGTAACGTTCAGATCTCATAAATTTAGGATCTGTAATGAGAGCAAGATCTGAAATGCTTAGCGCTGGACCATTTAAATGAGTAGTTACGCTACAGCAACAATTGGATAGTTTAACGGTAGCGACCAGCTATAATTGAGTCTGACTGAGCCTTAACTGACTGCCGTAAGGGTCCATCGGCTGATCAAATAAGCTGAACGGTGTATAGCCGTTCAATTATGAACTATCCTTCGGTCTCAGGACAAGTCAACGAAAAAGCAATGTAAAAAATTAATTAGATTATATCTCACTGTAATAATGTTTTAAAAGATTTTAACAGAGCATTAGAAACTGGTCAATGGATAGTCAATTTTCAATGTGCCCATTTCTATTTTGCCGACGTCTGAACAAAATAATATATGTATATATCGATAAACTTGTATTGAACAGTAGAAATATATTAGATAACTTGCCAAAAGTCACGATCAGCGATAAAGATTATAGATTGGTAATTGTGCTTAAGACAAGTTCGTGTAAGCAACTTATATATATTTCGAAACAGTATAACGGAATGCATCTTTCGATAGTATGATTGACATGGCTTCATGGATTTATTCAGTCAGGAGTTGAGTGGGTATCGTTTGACACGACCGTGTCATACATGAAATTACTCGTCTTGAAGAGTAGACTCAGAAAATACTGTAAAGTCTGGAATCTTTTATAGGAGCCCGTAAGAAATCAAAACTTAAAATATAACCACTTTATTAAACATAATGATAAACCACAATACAAATTTCATAAGGTTTCACAGGATTTTTAACACAGAAGAACGAAAAATCTAGGAAAAACACGACATTTTAAAGAAACAATAGGCGGGTTAAATTGGAAAATACTTTACAATGATAGGCTAAATCTTATGAGGTCAATAACACATTTTGCTAGGATTGGAAGATTGTATAACTAGGATATACTTAGGCAGGTTTTAAGAGTTGAGATATGCTTATTATCAGCTATCTTCATAATTTGTACAGTTTAGACAAGCATGTAAAGATTTCTTTGGTACGATCAAAAAGTAATCTTTAAATCAGCAATAAATTTTGACATAATGTGAGTTATGAAAATTAAAGTTTAGAAATATAGGTTGTTACAAAAGTATTACAGTATAGGTTTAAATAAGAAATTTACACGTTATTACAATACACACTTCTTATATTTGAAACTTTTGTGAAATATCAAAAATCCGGTTTAAAATTTGAAAATTTGCTCAATACGTACAATTTAAGCAAAAGTGAAATAATCACATTTTATCGAACAAACAATTATGTGATCGAGTTCTAAAATTTTGATTTCTACTTAAACGTTTAGAGTCTTTTTAACTCATCTCATTTATGATACGACTAGTTTAAAACTAAAATTATCTTCGATTATATTAAAGTATAGTAAATAATAATTAATATACAAAACATTAAACTTTAGAAAATTTTTTTCAATTAATAATGAAATTGAGTTTGTCAATTTTTCAAAAATCTCATAACTCTCTTGCCAATAATTAGTAAATGTTTGCAATTTTCATAAACAGAAGAACCAAAAGCGAACACAACAATTAATTCAATCAAAATCTATATTTTCTTCAATTTATATAGACTTATAATCGGAAACGTTTGACGCAAAATCATTTCTACTTTTAGGTTTTAGGTCAAATTGAAGCCTTTAACACAAACTTTAAAAATTGTGACAGAGTGTGAAAAATCTTTTGATAAGAGTGACTGCCATTTCGCACGTTTGACTCAACCCTTTCTTGAGACTTGACAGATCTCGTACTTCGAGATTACTAACACTTGTTGATCTGTTTCGGATCAAATCATCACAGATCTTAAGTTTTGTCGATCTCGTATTATGAGAAGTGTTTATTATAACGACACTCGAACCATACGGTCCTGAAAACAATAACATAAATATTAGGGTTTTGCTTATGTAATGCGGTTTTTTTAACGTTATGTTTGAGGTCAATTTTGAATCAATAATCGATTGTTTACAAATGTTTTTGGAAAGTCATCCAAAAGAGTCATATCTAAACTTAAATTATTGACAAATAATCTTTAAATAAATTGTGTCCAAAATGGCTGAAGAGTTTCCGACTAAGACTCACATAAGACATTGTTTGTTGTATGAATTTGATCGGGGATCAAATGCTACCGAAGCCGCACAACACATTCGGGACACATATGGTCGCAAAGCTCTGAGTGTGAGTCAGTGTCAGCGATGGTTTTCGCGCTTCTGAAACAACGACTTCAGTGTGAAAGACAACCCTGAATCTGGGCGACCGGTGCAATTTTACTAACAAAAGCCGCATTACATAAGCAAAACCCTAATACTAAAATCTTAATTACATAATCAAAAACTGTTCAAAACTCACTGCAAACTACTTCTGTTGCTTTCGACGACTGAATACTTAAACTGATTAAAAACATGAAATAATAGTCGTAATAATTATAACGATTTAGAATTGGTTTAAATAAGATTATTCGACAAGTTTTATACTTTGTCCAAGTTGTTTAGAAAATGACTAACAATGAACTATTTCTGACTAACAAACTGAAGCCCTTTCAATTTTTAGATATTTTTCTCTATTTGCAAATAATTAAAAAATTTGTTACCAGAGGTTTACGCAAAAAATTGTTCTGAGAAAATACTAAGTCATACAAATCATAGAAAGGATAAGAGAAAGATTTTTAAATCAATACCAATTGAATTCTGAGTTGTATCCTGAAATAGGTGTGGACAGAGTGCATAACGATAATTGGAGATCTGTGCTCAAATAGAAAGCTTTATTATGATTAACGAAGATGAAGACCAAGCTTTCAATGCTTTGATCAAAGCTATTGTTATATTAAAACAAAAAGTATTTTAATTTGTTTTGTAAACTTTCTATTTGTTATGAGAATGAAAGTAAAACTCTTATTTCGTTATGACTATAAAAGGTTTTGTTTATTTCGCTCTAATTGTAAAAGCAAATTATTATTCTAATTTAATTACAATAGGAAATTAATTGTTATGGGAATCTAATACTGGAATGCTTGAACATCCCTTTTTAGGAATAACTTTTCTTAAAATTATAACTCGAAAATATTCTTAAACATCCTTTTATTAATTAGTCAGAAAAGTATAAAAAGAGAGAGTAATAAAGTAGAAATTAAGTGAGCTAGTAAGAGAGTGCGAGAGAGCTTAGACTCTGTGCGATACGTTTAAATCTTTATGTATTATTATTCAATTTATATTTTAATAAAGTTTGTTAATTGTTAAAGTCTGAGTTGTTATTTCGCTATATAAAAATCCACTCTCACACTATGCGATGGAAAAAATGCTATGGTCCTCAAGATCGAAGTGATCAGTGCTTTCCTAAAGAACTGTTTGAGTTAAACGAATCTGAAATTTATGGGTGCGATAGATAGGGGCGAGTCATGTCGAATTCGGGAAAAAATTGCCGAAACATACCGGAAACGAGAGATTTATTGCTTGAGTGTGTAGTGCATGAGATCGAAAAACTCGATACAATAGCTTCAAGAGATGGATGCGTAATGATCACTGATGCAATTGGTATGACTTGTTTTGATCTCGAAGCATGTTTAAGATTCAATTATCACAATCGTATTATCCATAAGGAATGAGATGCAGCACTATGGTGAACTTGCCCCGGATTTTTAATTCTATTTTGAAAATAGCTCTCGCTTTCACCAATCTACAAATGAACAGTTCCATTAAGTTTATTAATACATAAGCCATCATTGATTACGTTGATTATGAAACCATTGCTTTGTTTTTGGGCGGCAACACTTCTTAATCAAATGATAAATTGCTGACTGAGTCACGCCTTTGGATTAATGACTACATCTCAGATCAACTGATAAACAGATTAATAGTTTTTACGAAGTTTATATTCAAATTCTTAGTGAGAAATCGAAAAGTCTTTCAAAGCGAAACAATTATTGCTTTTTATGTTTTCATAACCAATCTTTGAGTTTAGGCTACAAATAATAGTCTATTGAACAAACATTGTTTTTCTTTGGATACTTATATTTTTATTTCTGTATCCTGTTTGTTAAAATTAGAAAATTGGAATATACTTTTAAAATGGCCATAAAATACAAGTATATAAATCAATTGAAAAATTGAAACATATTTTACAAAATATTAGTCAATGCTATTGATATGTTTAATATGATCGGGATTGTCATTACAACTATCAGAAAATGATTGACAACTAGAAGCAGGAGAACTACACGAAATAGACAAACGTCTCTTCTCGTCGTAATTTAAATATCCAACACTTTTAACAATTCCATACGAAAAATACATGACAAAACCTAAATGCAAATCAATTGATAGTCTAATGAAATAATCTGTTTTCGACAGAATAATTACCTAAAAACATCCAAATGGCGAATCTGTACCACGTTAGGGATGAGAGCTGAAGCATTAAGTTAGTGTTAACAAATATGCTTAGCATTGGTATTAGAGGAACCCATGGAACCTAAATTCACAAATACAAACATAACAAACTCAGTTATAGAGTAATTGATTTTATTTATAATTTTGAACATTAAAACAATGCATAGCTACGGGAAAAACAGTTATCATATCTTCCTCTCAATCATGCACATCAACTTGAGCTTCATTTTTAATTGTAGTCCCTTTCTTGTCTAAAATAATTAAGAATTCAATTTGATTTTATATGAATGGTTATGGCCTGATAGCAATGTTGGCATAAAAGCACATCATTTCTTGTAGCTATGCATCATTCTAAAATGATCAACCATACTTTGAAAGATATTTCCTTCTGTATGGTAGGCTGTCTTCCAAGAGCTATCAATCCAATTATTATAAATACAATTAATATAATTGTTATTACTAAAACCCAAACCGGAAGACTTAGACTATAGAGTTGTGCGTCAAATATAACGAGTAATATGTTTAATGTGACTATATTTATGCCTTGAAACAAACACCAAAAGCTTATTTATTAGTGTGAATTACAAAATGATTTGCAACTTCAAATCGAATACTCACAAATTCCTATTATAAGCCATAAACTGATGTTAGACGAGGATCGGCTCGGATGGAGGTATGAGTTGCTATTGAATATTGATTGCCATAAAGAACTATTCAAATGGATCGTGTCTTTATTAATAGAGATACTACTCTCTGATATACTATCACAACACTCGTCACTATCGGCTATAATTGTCGGCGCATCGCTTGGGCTCTCTTCTTGATACCTATGAAACAATGACTTCTTATTCATGTTGCTGCAATCAAATTTCAAACTGTCATAGATAACTATTTCCTGGATTTACTCTAACTAGTCACTGAAAAGTTTCTAATAAAGGACATGCAATATTATTGTGAAAAGTCGATGATTTAAACTACTGAAACTGTTCTATTCAAAGCTATTATAGGAAATTAATAAGTTTACGGTTTGCCTTTCTACAGAACGAATTACGTGTAAGTTTATAAAAACATTTTCAAGCATTGTCTCTTCATGTTGGTATTAAAATAAGTGGTGCATCAAATTTGAAATGCGAAAAACTAATTGATGCTATTCGATATCAACTATATTTTTAGTGATTCATTTTTAAACATCTATATTATTGGTGTCCACAAATTTTACCTCAATATAAGCACTGAAAGTGCAACGAGGGTGTAAGCGAGTAATGTGCCTAACATTCAATAAATAAACGAGTTAATTCGATCAATATTATAAATGCAATTAATGCGATAATCACCGATTGACATCATATCTGCCAATTGCGATACGTTAAACAGAGCGGCCATAATTGCAGCTAAAATACCAGACAAAACAGTGGCTAAAACTGGAGTCTTAAACCTATGGTGAACGTTAGCCAAAGACCTAAATATAAGTCTATCACTGGCCATAGCGTATAAAACTCGTGGCAATGGAAACATAGCCCCGAGCAAACTAGTAGATAATCCCGCGAGAGCTCCAATCGAGATAACCCATTTGGCAACCGGATAACCAACCTTCTCAAAGACATAAGGCAGCGGCGCATCATTGTTCTGATCCCAATATGGCCACATTAGGGTCTGGATGGCTGATATGCCAGAGTATGCCAGAGATGTGAAGAATAGAGATAACACAATACTAATTGGTATCGATTTTTGTGGGTTCACAACTTCTTCTCCAGTTGTTGCGATTGCATCGAAACCAACAAAACCATAGAAACAAGTGGCGGCGCCCGCCATCATACCACTCACACCAAATGGAAAGAAGCCACCTTTACCTCCGTTTGGCTTTGATTTTCCATCACCATGAGGTACACTTGCATTACTCAACCGCCAATTGTCCAGATTGATTTTAAATGATCCAACTATTAGACTATAAAGCACTATAACGAGATTTAATAATGTGAAGATTGTGTTGAAGCGCGTCGATTCTTTTACTCCGATCGCGAGCATCACTGAAATCAAAATTATTGGTGAGCTATTTGTTGAAAAACTGAAGTTTTTATATGGTCAACCTGTCAGAAGGATTGTCAGCCCAAATGCAAAAAATCAGGGTAGTCTGAAATCCAGCTAACATTTATTGGCATCCAATCATGCAAATGATGTTTAATTGTGTCATTTAAAGAGAATCAACATATCCACTATAGCCTCGAGCAACAGATGCTGTGCCTATCAACCGAGATTTGTTTTAAAAAAGCATCAGTTCTTTAATGTTCAATAAGAAAAAATTTGATGAACATATTGTATAGAAGGGTATAAATGAACTACAGATAAACTTTCTGTTTAGCTGTTGAACAAATTGATAATCGATGGTTCACATACCGATCACATATTCTAAGATCAAATTCCAGCCTATAATGAATGCCATAAACTCTCCAACTGTAATGTATGAGTAGACATATGCAGAGCTAAGATTTAGTACACAATACGTTCATTAAGTTTTTGTTATGCATAAAAATAAATAATTAAAGGCAACTGATAAATACCCAGCTTTAGGAACTCGTGCACCAAACTCTATAAACAAATATAATCAGTGATTGTCTTCTTATACAATGTTAGCAAATAAGTTATCAAATGATTACTTGCCTGCATAACAGAGTCCGGCGAAAACGCTCGCAATCGCAGCGATAATGAAACTGATTGTTACAGCAGGTCCTGAAAATCAATACAAACAAATCGCTTAGAAAAAGTTGCGCATAAAGCAACAATTTTTTATCTTCGATCTGATCAGTTCATAAATATTTGACCTGCTTTAACACTCGCCACTTGACCCGCTAATACATATACACCTAAACCTAATGTTGAGCCAATTCCTATGATAAATAACAAAATTTTTAGAAGCTACGAAGCATTAAATGAGGTAGTTTTTAAAACCTAATGCTGTCAAGTCGAATGTTGTTAAACATCGATGCAGTTTAGTTGGTTTTTCTGTTTGATCGATTGGTTTCCGCCGCGTTAATGCATTATAACAATATCTGAACGTAGTCATCGCGTAAGGATTAATGAAGTCTAATCGCAACTAATTATAACAAGTCTGATAAAACAGTATATCTTTATACGAATGAAGTCTCAACTCGTAAGAAACATCAGTTCATTCAATAAAAGCCACGCATTTCACGTTGTTCGATGTATCCTCTCATGTCTTTACAACTCATTGTTTTATAAAATGTTATTTCGACTAGCTTTAGTTTATATATGCCACAGACAGTGTTCAATACGCGATCCAGATTGAAGTCATGGTGATTTTATCACAGTTTATCGTTTCAGGTCAAATACCTAACCAATTGTATTGAAAGAATAAGAATATTATACTAATTTTGATTAAAACAAATTATTGCATATATTGTATCCAAACAGTAAAATTCATATGAACATGTCTTATTGTGACAGCTCAAATACGACTTATATGAAACTTTAAGTCTTGTTAGCCAATACTACCGATAAACTTGGTTTTAAGTTTTGAGCTCGATTTGCGTCCAAAGTTTGTTTTGAACAGATTTAGAAAATTTCTTAGGAAAAATTTCCATAACTTTACTAAAAATCATATAGTAAGATATGATATGTCCCAAAAGTTGCAAACACCCACTAAATGCTATTAAGCAAATTGGTTCTATGCGGTTGTAGTCTCTACAGGGGTTAAGGCAAATGTAATCATTGAGCTATGTTATAGGTAGAGATGAAGAATTATGCTTTCAATTTTGAACAATTTATGCATTTTAATGCTTATTTGTGAAATCCCTGTTTGAAAACCAAAAGCTGCTATAGAAATTATAGTGCAAATTAAAGCATCGTTATGCTATTTTTTATGCCAAAAGCATAATTGTTTATCTCTAATTATGGGTGTAATTACTACAAGCTTAGGCAACATATTGAACGAATATTCAAATTTAGGATAAAAATGATATATTGTTCAAAACATTTGAAATTCATAATTTCTGATTAATGCTAGGGTTAAGATTTGAGAAATTTGATCACCATTCTCTCTACTTATTGCATAGATTGAGATATGCAAAATTTCAAACTTATCTAACTTTTTTGAACGAGGACTTAAGCTCATCTAAAATATATTGTACTCAATTTGAACTAGCCAACATATTTGTTTTACCCAATAAAATATTCGTTATCAAATTTATCAGTCATTTTCAAAATGATTTCAATGAATTAGTCAGACTTGCATTGAATCTGATGTTATTTCTTAATATTATTGGTAAACATTAAATGAAACTTAACCTTAAATTTGACTACATAACAATAAATGTAATATACAAACACAAACATAAACACAACTAAAGTAATCTTTTAAAATAAAATAATTCTTGCCTTAAATATATTTCAATATTGAGGACCAACAAAAGTATCAATTTATTAATTAAAAAATATGGTTAGTTATAATACAAACAATAATGCGTATAAATTAGTTTAACATTACATAAAATACTGTAAACAAATATTTATTTGAAGTGATTTAGTCTGTTGATAATGACAAATACCTCATATGGCCAATACTTTGCTACTGATGCCATCTGTGAGATACTTATTGGCTTAACACGTGGTTTGAACCGCTTTTTTACGATTCTACTCAACACAAAATTAATTATTTACTTATTATTAGGAAAAAAAATGAATACTCGTATGAATAAATGATAATTTAATTAATAAATACAGATTCAAAAATGAATATGCCTGTATTTCTATTGCTTATGGTATTATTATTCAATAACTCAAAGTCTGTATTAAGTGATGAAACAGTTGATCAAAATATAAACGTCAACAACCAACAATCGAAACCAATCGTTGCGTCCAAAGAACAATTCAAGATATTGTTCAAAGAAAAGCGAACACAACAATTATCTGCTGTCAAGAGATTGCAGTCGTTCGGAAAATACGAACAAAAGTATTCAATGGTTTCGAGTATTTTCGAAAAACTGTTTGAAGTTCAAGAAAAAGCTAAACAAATTGTAGAGAATTCGTCGTACGTTCTAGGATTAGATCTGCCGAAAGATCAGTCATTGTTAGAGTCATTAAGTGGTATTTTAGAGAATTGTGCATTCTTTGGTGATATTGTTCTGAAACTGCCAGATATTAGTCATCGGATCCTAAAACAAAATCAGAAATTCGTTCATTTGTATAAATGGTGTATATCATTCTCAACTCAAACCAATTTGATTGACGATAATACGGCCAAAATGTTTGATTTGGTCGCTCAAGAACTTGATATCATACCTAAAAATGAGAGTTACGTCAATCCCTACAAGACGTCTAATAAAAAGGTTAAGATTGAGTCACAAGTCAATAGTGATCCTAATGTTAACAACAATAAGAAGAAGAAGGGCAATAAGAAAGTGAAAAAAGGTCCAAGGCTTAGTCGGGGAACTGAACTATAAATGGGTTTATAGATTATTTTAACTGTTGTTTTGTTTTATATTTAAATTGCTATTTATCTGACTTCGTATAATATCTGAATCTGATTTCAATTTAAAAATTCAGTTTTACCTCCTTTGTGGCAGTTTTGATTGTATTATATGTTGAAAATAGCTTTTTCAATATGAGTTTAACGGTTTTTCATATTTTTTAAGCCTTTAATTCGTATTGTATTGCCGGTATATGAATAGCACACAAGTTACTAATTAATTTAGTCATAGTATCAAAGTTAGTGACTTATCATCTGCTCATATCGAAAGGAGTGCTAAACCATTACTAGTCATATATTTCGAATTGTGCACTCAGTTGAAACTCAATTCTGGATGGATTAAATAATAAACTAAATCAAAGCTATATGACAACATAAGTGAAATAATAACTGCTCTAATACACAACTTGTCAGTCAACTAATAGATTCAAATGGAAGTGTTTGCACATTTAGATTGTCAGATTTGGTTAATTGAGAGTTCAATTAACTTTTTATAACATTTCGAATGTGTCCATAAACGAAGCACAAGTTTTATATGAACACTTGAACTTTTGTAACGAACTTATTTCTATGTGAGATGTCACCACTTTCGGCCACTTTTACTATTTATAGACGTCTTGTAACGCAATGTTAAGCATACAGTATATTTTTTCAGATATATTATTATTATTATTATTTTATCGATTGTATTAACTTTTGCTGATTTTTTCATGCTTTCAAAGTTTGTTATGTAAGGTAATTTTGTAAAAGAAAAAGTTTTGTCAAAAGTTCGAAAGCCTAGACTGCACTAAATATAGCATTAAGTCATTGTAAGAAAGTGTCATTTAAGGTGCAATGTCTTAGAGATTTGTAAACTTTTCTCAATACACATACGAAATAACTACAAACTAATGTGTTTTGACAAATAAATTTCTTTTTCTACACTACACATAAACCAATCTCTAGATAAATGTTTGCGCTTTCAAGTCAGAGATGTGCAAGTCTTCGACCAAAAGCATACGTGAGACTTATGACAAATATTGTTAATTTCTAAATAATTTTGAACTTTATTTCATTCTATTTGAAACAAATATCCGATATTGAAGTCGAAGAAACTGTGGCCTTATTATTATTTTGCAGTTAAGAAACTCTGTACTTGGTTTTATCTATTAGTTTAAAGTTAGGTTGAGTTGAGTTCTGGTGACTGCTTTCATTTTGTGTCTTCCTTTAGAGACTGGCTTTTGCTCTAGAAGTGCGTATTTTTGATTGCGAAAGAGAAAGAGAGGCCCGACATTTCCAAAGGGAAATTCTCTGCTCAAGTCTTTTCAGTTTTGGAAAGGCAGGCAATATTGCTCTTTACTAGAACTGGAGCTATACTCTACTCATCTGAAACAATCGATAGACGGACCACATTTATAGACACATACAGTTATCGTAGTGCATGTACTGCATGGGGCACCGAACGAATGCATTCATGCTGTTGACTGTTTCAGTATAACTATACTCTTATTCACTATAGTTTCATACATGGTATGTGCATATCATGTGAACTATGCCTTTACTGCAGGTACACATACAGACACATATTGCACACACTGTTATATCTGCACATATACTCTGTCACTCCTATGAAGATTTAAGCATTCAATGCGTTCAGAGCTATGGCAATAACACGTTGCTCTGGAAAATGTTTGGCAAAGTCAGAGCCGCCAGTCTTGTGAGAGTTTCACTGCTGGCGACGATATTAGCAATATTGGTTTGGATGCAAATAGGATGATCTTTACTAACATTGTGTATGTGCCGCCAATTACTATATGGGCGAATTTGAAGCTAAGACTCAACTGTATTCATGCATAATATTGTTCCCTATTAGTGCATTATGCATTAGACCCGAAGTTATTACACGCTTGTAGTCTCGTTCTCTCTCCACTGCTCTCCTTTCCTCTCCTATTATATAAATTTGAATTGCACTGCAAATGACCAGTCTATGTTTGGATGCCTTTAGCTGTGATCAAATGAGAAAACTGTGGTGTCCTCCCAGTCCTGAGTCACGCATAGAATTATGATACGATACCTGTACGCTTTTCCACAGGTGCTACAGACAAGTACAGTATTATTTGTTGTTTCTCTCAATATAATTCTTGCCACTCAGTCTATAGCATTGCATACAAAACAATCTGCTCGCACACAACCATCAAAACCATCATTTGACATAAGTTGGTGTATATGGTATGGCATACTATGGCATACTGTACACTATGATGTGCCGTTCAATACGGCCAAACACTGCAAAGATAGACCTACTTTAGGCTTAACATCAGTTCAGTGCAGTCAGTCTGCATAGCATTGGCACAAACCTGATAGAAAATGGGAATTCTTCGGCTGCCCTCATGTTTGCTGCCGCGCAGACCGGGTGGGGATATAAATGCGAGTACGAGTTGTAGGATAGCCCACAACGAGAGGATAGAGAATGAGAGCTATTCCATCCAATATTAATGCCGGTGTTTTAGTTTGAGTCAAGTGTGCAATTATTTCATATTATATAAAATAGTATTCGACTTATGCTTAACTAAACTTTTGATTTCTAGTCAATAGCCAAAAGAAAGCTTAACTTAAAAGATAAATCAAATACTTATCAAATTTAAATATTTATTTGAATAAATTATCAATAAAGTAAAAGATGGACAACAGGAGAAATTCGAGGCACTCTGCAACTCGTGTTGCGGCCGCAGTGGCTCAAGAAGCCATCTGCACAATAATGTCTTCTTCTGCTGACCATGAGTTTGAGATGAGTCTTCAATCATATGGCAGTAACACGACATCAGGCAAATCGAGCAGAACAGCAACGAAGAGAGACTCACACGGAGAGAGCATCAATGCATCGACTGATGCAAAAACTGATAATTTAGGCATAAAAACCGAGCAGAATACCAGTGGTCATGGAATCAACGCTAACAATAATTCAGCGATCAATTCGATAGGATTGACACCAAAGCGTGAATCCATGTTCGATGCGTATCAAGTGTGGGCTCTTAAAACTTATGGGGATTCGGCCAAAACAAAGACTGTGACGAAGAAAAAGTACAACAGAATCATCAAAATTCTAAAAGGAGAAGAGAGCACTAACGTTGAGAACTCGAAATTTCGGTTCTGGGTCAAAGCGAAGGGCTTTCGATTAGGACCTCAACAACTGACTAACTCTGACTTCAAGGCAACAGAACAGGTGCTGTACGTGCCCTGTTCCAAGACAACGGTATGTATGAAAATTTAGTCAAACTTTCAGCCTATCATTACAAACATTTGCATATGATTCGATAATAAGTCCAGTTATTCAGTGGTTATGGTATTATATAAGCAGTTCTTCTGCTTTTATCTGTTTCTCTCATATATGGCTATATGTTTGGTTGAGTTTTGCGCTTAGAGTTGGGAAGTTTGCGTATCTGTCTAGAAAATATTGGTTAGCGGTGCACACATTACATACTTCATACTAGCGTTCAGTAGTTTCTACACATTCGCAATTCTTATTGATTCACATTTAGTTGTCCCTACACTCTATTGCAGGATAGCTATGCCTTTCATTTCATACAAACCCAGAAGCATAGCATATTTACTGTATTGCTAGTGATTGCTATTTCCAAAAGCCTGTTATACACAGTATATTTGGGCATAATTCTGAAAAATATTCCACAATGATATCAAGAGTAGATTTTACATTCTCTCACATCAAACACACACACACATTCATTGCCTTAGAGGCGGCTTTTGTGCATTTTATACTGTAATTCAAAAATACTCAGCACTACTACTACTACTGAGTCACTCGTTTTCCATCAATTCTTTGCACTTTATGTGAAGCAATGCCCAAACTATATGACTGACTCTTGGGACACAAACTCTGACAAAAATATTCCTCAGCAAATTTATATATTCTCAACCAATCAATTTGCCGAACGATAGTTTGCCCCAAAAATTTGGTACTCTTTCATTGACTGGCATGAGGAAAGGGTTTCCGATAATTTGCAAATTCAAATTTGCACACCAGACAAGGTTGACGACCAGTTTTTGGTCATCTTTGACTTTATTTGGTTGCATTTGTGCAGCAGCAAAGCCCATAATAGTAAACTTGGATGACCAGCATGTGCTCTAAAAGAATTTATTACTCAGTTTTATTTGTCATTGTCCGAGTTTTCTTGTTTGTGTTTTCATTACACACACATTGGTCTCTCTCTCCCTCTCTGTATTTCTCTCCCCTAACCATCTCTTCTGTGATTCTCTTCTGCGCTCAATTCCATTGCAATTCTCAATTGCATTTGGTGTTTGGGCAAAATTTTAGCAGTTCTGAAACTAGTGAGCTGTGCATGCATTCTATTGTGTTGTAAGTCTAGCTGCAAGCATTGCAAGCATTTGCAATTGTATGTTAACGGGACACCATTGGGTTGTGTTGAGCTTCTTTATGTGCACTGACTATATTGGAATGCGTTTCGATCGATAATACAATCTGACGGGGGGTTCCTCTTCTTGATTCTGATTCTCTACTCTATTGCCAACTGATACCGAACACATGAGGCATTGGGAACACTCGCGCTTTTAGTTTCCCCTCTAGTTTTATGCCATCATTTGAAGAGAAGAAAAGGAGATTCAGGAATATAGAGGCAAATGCAATATCATTTACTAAAGCCACCCCTGCAGTAACACCCGTTTCCAAACTAGTCACTGTAGAATAGAGCCAACTTTTTCTATAAAATCTTATGGTTTAGTATAAAAAATGCGAGCAATATATTCTAGTAACGAATTCAGGTTCAATTTTTCTTATTTTTCGTAGGAATAGTCGAGGAGTAGTTATAAGGCGTTTGCAATTATTTACTATTCTTTCAACCCTTAAGTATTGTTAGAACAATGAATTCGATGCTCGACTATTTTCATATTAATCTAAATTTTTTATTCCTTCCTATGCTTACTTCCACTTCTACCTACAGAATATTCTTTCTTTGCTCTAACATCTCAGATTATCTTAAGGCAAGACTTGTTCAGAATCTAGTGAATCGAGAAAACTGAAAGATTTTTAGTATATCAATAAATAGTTAATTATTACAAAGAACAGTAAAGAATAGCGACGAGATAAAGTTTGTGACCTGCTTTTGTTTGAAGCAACAGGCGATTTGATAATTTGGTATTAACATGCACTCGATTGAGTCAATATACCAACAGTGGCTTTACATCATTAGCTCTCATTTCTAACTTTATATTTGTACAATTGCACCTGTGCTTTACTATTGCTATTCATAAGTACTGCTCAATACTGAGTATATTTGTTGGCTAGTCTAGGCCAACAGATTTTAAATTTGCTAAATATCCTCGATTTATACTAGAATTCATTATCAATGCTTTATATTTACTGACAATCGACGTGTCAATCATGCAATTCTTACATATCTGGAAGTTATATATTTTTTTGCTTCTGTTCCATATTTATGAAGTTCTCAAATTGAATCTGAGTTGTGTAAAATGCTATCTTATCTAATGTGATACTATGTACAACCTTGTGATCTCTCTGTTATGTATTTGTGGCCAAGTTTTTCATGTCAAACGCTCAGATTTTTCACGATAACTTTCTTTGAGCGAATGATTAGTATTTGTTTCATTTTAAACTATCGTTTTCTTGACAGAAAGTATGATTTGAGGGGCTGACTTACAGTCAATCTTTTCGTGGCTAACATTAACGGAAAGCTAGAGTTTGTTTTTCAGCTTTAGAAATCGATTAATAACAATAATTCTTTATATCAAGTGAACGATGCGATGCAAGTTTAATGATGTGTTAATAATAATTGAAAAACGTTTAGTGAACTAGTTTATGAGCTGAAAAATTGACAAAGAGGTTGGTCTGATTTATTGATGTGATTTTCAGATACCTGTGGTAGAAGTGATCAAATTCTTAATGAAGAGCTGCTATTCTAGTACAGAATTGTGTATACCTATCCTACTAATATAGTATTTTGTATACCCGTTCTACTAGTATAGCATTGAGTATACCTATTCACATAAAGTAAGTGCAATATCGACTGTTCTCTCATCGGTTTTATAATCATAAGCTTAAGGATTAAACGAGTTTCTGCTCGTTTGTTATTTGAGCGCTCGACTAAAGGTTCACTTTGTTTGCGATCAGGAGTGGAACTAGAACTCGAATCTGACCAAACCTCGACATAAGAGATTAAAGTGTTAGCTGAATGTATCGAATTCGCTCTATGTTCGGGCATTAGACACATTATGCACACCAATCTAGTTGTTTGGCTCTTGAATAAAAGATTTGTCTGAATAAATGTCACATTTGTTTCGAAAGATCAGACCATTATTTTGTGCTCCTCTTTTTTCTAAATTATTTGTGTCGTTTTCTTAGTGTCTGTACCTTCAATCGTCATTATACTCTATTGTACTACTCATTCACACAAATTAATTTTTAGGCGTACAACAGTTCAAGTTTAGGACTCTATTTAATAGGAATTTAAAAGTACACCACATAATACATTGATCAGAAGCTTAGCTCATGATATTCAGACTGAATATGAGTACTTCGATAATAATATCTAAATTTATTAATATCTCTAATCATTTGTAATCCCTAAATATGTATTATATGATTGGCTATTATAGCGAATGATTTTTGCATTAGGACTAACTACGAAAAAGAAATTTGATGAGAGGTTGTGTTATTTAAATTGGCTTCACGAGTAACAAAAATGATTTGAAGGATGGAAGTATAGTTAGACCAGAGGTTGTGACAATTATGGTGCAGTTAGTTTACTTTTTGCCTGATTCTAGAAGTAAGAGTGTACAGAACTGACAAGTTTCTATTAGGGTTTCGTTCAGAACACATACTATATAAAAGCGATAGTTTATTACTGGTGCACATCGAATCACAGGCTATAAGCAGAACCTCAGCTCAATGTTGTGCTTAGTTTATGGTGCACTAGTTCTTTTACTTCTTTGATCATCAAAGTGAGGTTCGGTCCTTCGTGTGCCTCGAGGTTTCCAAAGAGACAGCTTTTTCCGAGTTTAGTACTACTACTATAACAGCTAAAGTAGAGATCAAAATACAGTGCAGTACTATTACTATAGCTCAGATATATAGCTAACTGTGATCTCTCTCTCTCTCTCTCTCTCTCTCTCTCTCTCTCTCTCTCTCTCTGCCTTCAAAACTTCTGTCTTGACTGCCTACAAAAGTGTGTATGTTATATGTTGAAGAGTGGGTAGTGTAGTGTTCTCTCAATAATATCGATTTTTCCTTGAGTCGGGCATCGCATAAAGCATTAGACGTGATACTCTTTCTACGGGCAAACTGGCAGGTTGTTGGTTGGCTTGAATATCAGCTTCCAATTTATCAGTAATAAAACTTATCAGAAAATTTGTTTCTCCTCAACATAAGTTTTTCGGGCTGTTATTTATTGATATAAATTTTAATGATTTGGGTGTAAAATACAGTGTAAACTAAATGGATAAAAGTTGGGAAACCTTCGCTACCTTAGCGTCAACATAAAAAATTTTACTCTGACAAAAATGACCAAAACCAACGCCCAAATACACTCCATTACAGATTACCGTTTTATACACGCAATAAGTATTTGGAAATATGGAATCATAACCATAAGAATGAGTGAGAGTATCACATAAGGTTTCACTGCCTCTCAAATTTGTCTACGAATAGTCGAAAATAAATGCGATGGTAATAGTAAAGGTGCAGTCCATTGCTTACATAATTTACAACCAATGAGAACCAAGAATCAAAAGAGACAGAAAAGAGAGAAAGGAGAAAACACACAGAAAAGAGAGTAAAGAGAGAACAGAGAAAAGAGAGAAACAAAATAAGAGAGAAAATGACAAAATCAACACTTGCGGCTAAAAGCAAAGTAAGAAGAAGTGAGAAATAGGCAAAGACACCAAAGACACACCAAACTAAGAGTACCACAGTAGAACCTCCGTATTAGAAAGTTTTGCTGGCAATTCGATCACTGTTTATTTCATATTAATTTTATTTTAGATTAAACACTCAATTGGTTTGGTTTAAATCTAGGTTAAGGTTTGTTTGTGTGTTCATTTCATAATAACTAAGGATTCGAGGCTTCATTGAAAAGTTAGAAAAATATTATTCAAGCTCTTTAATCAGATACTTGTGTAGTTTTGAAAATTATCCAAACATTTATAATTACAATGCTATTGACTTCTTAAGCAAAGTGTAAATATGGAAAAATTTGACTCAAAATGAAAAGAAGATTTTCTATTGAACTTTCTCTTAATATAATTACTTTCGGTTAAATTTAATATCTTTCCTAATAAGCTGAATACTTAAAAAAGTTCGCATCAATTCACAGTTATAAGAAATAAATTTTCATAATTTCCAAACTTTTACAAAAAAAAACTTGAATCCAAGTTTTCATTTGGAGTAATGTTTATTTTTGAGAACTCATTATTCATTATTTTGACAAAAACCCGAATGAATGGTTTGAGAATTGTCTCTAATGTGACTATTGAACATATTGCATGAAATGATATTAGTGTCAGTGAAGTACGTTTCATGTTTTGGGTTTGGATTATTAAGAGCTATGTAAAGCTTACATAAAAGGCGACGAAACGCCAATACTATTTTCGAGGTCTAAATTGTGAATGTATACACAGTATAATATATTATACAATATTATGCAGTTTTATATTATAAGAACCATATATTGAGGTTTTTTAGATAGAGGTTTTTTATTGTGTTTGATCGTATTCATGATAACTTTAGGATAAATCTAATTTCACACACCTCTCTATAGAAATAAAGTATAGAATATTTTAAACAATTTTAGTCTATCTTTGTAGAAATCTCGGTAAATATTTTCAAATACGAAAAATAGTTTGGCCATACTTTCAAATCTAATAATTATTTTAAGTTATAACTTGAAAATAGCGTCAAATGCGAGTTTCAAATCAATGTTTCCTATTACCTAAAATATAAGTTATTATTTAACAGTTGGCAGCAATACTGATACAATATTGTTTAGGTAACTTTCAATATGTAAGTTATAAACACCTGTGCATCTGCAAACAATAACTTACAGGACAGAAAATGTGTGTTTTGTGAATATTTTCCATGACTAGAAAAGAGCAGAATTTATAAAAAAAAATGAATGCAATACTGCCTCCAACTTCTCTGTCCTGCTTATGTGACTCGATGTTGAATATTATATTAGTTCCTCTAAGTGAAGGCAACGATGGCAACCAACCAGGTTAGACACTCTTACTCTACTTCATGAACCTTACTTTGTATCTGTGTTGCTCTTGCGCTTTAGCTCTCTCTCTTCTCTCTCTCTCTCTCTCTCTCTCTCTCTCTCTCTCTCTCATCTCACATCTAGAATCCTCATTCTCTTGTACTCTATCTTTACTCTACTCTTATCCTTATACACAAAAAATGTTATTTCCAAGTAAAATTTTGCCCAACTTGCATCATGACATAATTTAACTGAACTAGAAAATTAAAAACTAAGTTCAAATCTAAAATTGAAAACAATTAAAGAAGCAGAAAATTTGTATTTAGGTTAATATTATCTGAAATAGTATGTTGTAGAGAAAAGTTAATGTTCAATATCTAGTAGTAGTAGTGATGAGTGTGTATGTGTTCGTATACGTTCATATCATGTGTGGGCTCATCATTTGTTGGCCCGCACTTTCATATTGAGTTATGTTATTACTAGAATATTGAGTATAAGCTGTAGTGCACTAACTCGCAATATTCTGTTATATTCGAAACATATTCTGTATGCAGCAGCACTTGTGGGAATAGAAGATGTCGTTCACTTACTGTATTAGTAAAATACCTTCTGATGCGGGCTTAAAACAAAACTATACATTATAACTATCATATTTGGTAACATATACTGTAAATCATCAACTTTTATACACTTTATATCGTATACTATGACCTCTCTGTTGCACATTAAATGGATTGTTTTTCTTCTGCTGAGAAAAAACTTTAGCTGTTATGGAGAGAAAGAGCCCTAAGTTTTATGCCTAGCATTTACTGCAATGCACCAAATGTACCATCAACTCAACTCATCTGATCTGCTTCCTCTTGATTGCTGTACATCACAGCGGTTGGATGAAATTTTTCCAGGACAGAGCACGAAAGGAGATTTAACAAGCTCGTTCGCATTCGTCTCCTATCGCCCCCTCTATTCATATCCCCATCCGATCTATTCGACTGCATGTTTAGCGCTACAGAGAAAACCCATACACTCGCACACACACATAACACACAACACACTCCACACACACTCACATTGACTGACATACACTGCAGCAGTACTACTAATCTGATGCCTGGTAAAAGGGAAGGCATAGGCAAAGCCCAATTCAAGAACAACACACTATATCGATCGGTAGGCTTCATGATGCGGTCCCTCTCATGCAACCATACTGTGAGACACACACATCATAATTCTGTATAAAAGTAGATCTAACTCTTATGTTAGTTCCGAACAGTATAGCAGTTCAACATTTCCAAAATGTGAGTTCCATTAACTATAAGTAGGCATCTCTAAGAAAAAAACAAACCGAACATCAAATATCATATCAAAAATAACACAAAAAACTTTTCCGACCATTTTTGCTTCTAACACAAGTAATTCGACACAATTTTCTTCCAATCGTGTCTTTTCTCAATAGATTCAAATTAAGACTAACAAAGTATAATGAAAATTTCTATTTTTTATCCTTTGTTTCTCAACTTTAATATTATTGTCATTAATTTTCCTTTGAAATTTGAGCTCTTCTTATAAACTTATCTATTTTTTTATTTTCAATAGGGATCAGATGGTGATCAAACCATCTATAAGAAAGTAGCAGGTATTATACTTTTTCAGTACTGTATAAGTTTGTCTATGTATATAACAAAGTATTCCTGAAAATAATATCAATTTGCAATACTTTTAATTGTATATAGTTGTGGAAAACTTTTTCGATATCATATATAATGTTCACGTGGAGATGGATGGAAGATCGGGTAAATTTGCCTAAATTTTCGTAATTGCATCTTTTAAAACAATAACTAACTTTCTGATCATTATTTCATTGATAATAAGGCCGACACGCGGGACAAAAGAGAACATATAAAGCGGTTTGTCATTTAAATAATACATTAAACACTTATTATTTGTTACAATTGGAGCAAACAATAGATATTTAAGTCAACCATTTATCAGATAATTTATAAATCATTTTACGAATTATATCGAGTCATTATTAATTCGAATTAGAAATGTTTCATAAATCGTGTAACTTTATAGTAAGTAATTATAAAGGTATTTTTTCAATCATGTGCTCGAGTTTAAGTTCACCACCGATTCAGTCATTAAGTTTAAATAAGTTAAGCTTTCAAGAGAAGAAAATTAACAAATTTAAGGCTAAAATAACCAAGATAATTAATATTGATCTTAAATTGATAAGATAGAAGTGACTATAATAAAAACTATATGAATGACAGGTGGCAGAGATGTACGCATTTCTACCTCGAGAGGCAGTGACTCGATTTCTGATGTCCTGCTCTGATTGTCAGAAGCGAATGCATCTTCAGGGCACGAATAGTACGAATGGCTCGTGTAATGGAATTAACGCCAGTAGTAAAAATACTTCGAAAAGGTATGGCATTAACTGGTATTACATTTAGAAAAAAGCAGTAGCAATACGACAGTTCATAATTAGTGTTTTTACAACTGCTACTCATTGAGCAGTAGCGCAGTTCCAAATAGTATACAACAGCACTCATCTGATGGCAAACCGAAACAGACCCTCGATATCGACTACTCTTTGCCATTAACTACAACAATAAAGCGTATGAGAAATGCGGGCTTTGTTTATAATGTGATGGCAGATTCGCTCATTGCACCCAACGCTTGTCTTGGCTTTGATGGTCAACATGTTGATGAGGTAAGTGCTCACAACTCATATCATAACACTATCACATCTATTGTAAATATCATAGCCTACAGACCAATATATCTGAATTTCCTATCCTTTTGTTACAATGAATTACTCTTTTGGCACGAATCGAATCTATCTGTTTATCTCATGATCGGTGTATTTTTAGGCAAAACTTTTGGTCCAGATTAAGATTAGTATAAAAGCCTTTGAAATTCTAGAGAATAGCTTGAATGTTTAGGAAAGTTTAACAGTGTTTTAGTGAAGAAAAGAAAAGAAAAAGAGGAGAAGAAAGAATCAACAAGTTTTAGTTGTACTATAGGTTTGTGTGGATTGCATTGCATTGCATTGCATTGCATTGACTCGTGCTTTAGTCCAATACGAGCCGAACGAATGCGTTTAGTTTCCATAGAGACGGGATTGAATTGATTTGATCGACTGCCAGTTGCGAGTGTGGCATATATTCCAAAAGCTTAAGCCGAGTACAGAACACAAACTTCTAGTGCCAACAATATTGTGCACACTTTCAGACTGTATTCAGACTATTCTTGGCATTTCGAGTAGGACTAAAACTACATTTACTCTCGATATAATTGTTTCACAGATTGGGGTTTGTCAACAACTTCTGATACATTTTTATCATATTCGGCCAAATTATTGTTTTGAGTATCTTATTGTTTGAGATAAATGGTTGAAAATGATTGAGAGTCGATACGGATTATTAGTTGAACCTTAAGCTGATTTGGTTATTGAAAGTAACTGTAATTCATATGCGACAAAATCGTAGCATAGATAAGATTTGAGGCATTGCGAACATTACAAACAAGAATTATTTACTGAAACATATTGTAGGGATGGGTTAGGACCACAATAATAAGCTCTTAGGCGTAACGCCGGGTTTGTGTGCACCCAAACCGATTGATTATTCACGGATAGGATATCGCAGCCCAACTAATTATTTGGCCCAATTATTTAGCTCATGCCACTTATGCTATTCCTTCAAAACTACTTCTATGAAGTTATCATTTCTTGTTTCACAACCAGTATATCTGATTTGTGCAGATTTGATCCAGAGTTTTGAGAGTAGTGTGACTGAAGTGTACTGTACTATATATTTGTTGCTATCCTATGAACATGTCTCACATCTCTTTCCCCGTTTGGCGCGGATTTGTCTGATGTCTGAAAATACTGCCTCACTCTCAATAGGAAATCATATCGGAGACGAACGCATCTGATGCTGACACTAGTGCACACAATGGCGATCAGACCACTGCTGCAAATAGTGATGGTAAATAATACAGTCATATCATAGCATTCAAGTATCGCTATATTATACTAGCAGTAGAACTAACTACTAGTATATTATACCTGACTTAACCTGAGTTCAATTACAATAATGTAACGCCAATTCCACCAATGAATCATTCTTTTCACTCAATCCATTTCAGACGCATTATGCGAAGAAATTACTGGAGATGATGACGATGACGATGAAGACGAAGAGGAAGTTCTCGATCAGGACTATGATGACGACGCGTTGCCTTTAGATATGAGTCGAGTCAAATGTGAGACAAATGTTTGTTTCGATCAACCATTGAATATGAGCTCCAAGAGGGCCAAACTCAGCACTTCTAAGATTGTATCAAATGGTACAGAAAGTGCGAGTGTTGCCAATCATGGCTTCCAACAGAGGTGGCCTCACAACAACTCAACTCGAGTTGTTCACGAGGACGAAGATGAAGACGATGACGACGACAACGATTTACAACTTGGAGACAGACTATTAGCTGAACGAAGCACTTCATACGATCCCGAGAGACTCAAAGCTTTTAATGTATAGAATATTCATATTCAATACATGACTTACTAGACGATAACTTTTGTGCCATTATTTTATGTTCAGATGTTTGTTCGACTGTTTGTTGACGAAAATCTCGATCGAATGGTTCCGATTTCTCGTCAGCCAAAAGAGAAAATTCAGGCCATTATAGAGAGCTGTACGCGTCAGTTCCCAGAATTCAGCGAAAGAGCCCGAAAACGTATCCGAACTTATTTAAAGTCCTGTCGACGCACTAAACGACACAAGACTACGGCCATGGCCTCAGGCAATCAAAATGGACGTGCTTGGAATGAATCGTCGCAAACCAGTGTAAAGACTGGCTCATCAAATCATGTGTCGTATCACTTAACGTCGCCATTGGCCGAACAGATATTGGCCACAGCTTGTGATAATGAATGCCAAAACGCCAAAAGGATGCGAATGGGACTCAAACCTATCTCTGTCAGTCTAGTATGTGATCGTCGCATCACTTTCGCACTCTTTTTTATAACTTATCAAATATGAATACAAATTCTAATTGCCTTTAGTTTGTACTGCTGTCCCTCTCTAAAGCCTAACCTTATCTGAAATAGTAATCAAATGCTAATCAGATCTGTCTTTTCTATGGTTTATTCTTTAGAATGAAGTGTCGAATAGTGCAAATGGAAATGGAAATGGAAATGGAAACAGTACTGTCCAGACTTGCAATCCAACGTCTACTTCCGCCAGTGCTGTACAAGTATTTCAACAGAGCGCCACAAATCCTAATTTATTGACTTTTCCATATCAACAATCCATTTCTGCAGAAAACGGTGAGCAAAATAAAACATTTTGTCAACACTTTTATTGGTATACTATTCAAATATATTTGAATTTTCTACACGTTTCATTATGGAAGTTGATATGAAATTAAGCATTTTTTCTGTAACCTCAGTTCAATTAACACTAAGCTTATTCAAACTTTAATTGAAATGTTTGGGCAGTATAAAAGTTTGAAAATTAAAGTGAAAAACTGATTAGATTTGATAGTAAAACAAATTGTTCGGGCCTTTAAAAGCAGTGACAATCATTTTGAATGAGTAAAAATGGAAGAACAAATGAATAAAATAGATTTTTATATAAATTCGCCAAAATATAAATTGATAGTCGATTATTGATTTTAGAGAAAAAGTTGAATTTTACCATCGATTTAGTCTTTAAGTTTAAATAAGTTAAATTTTTGAACAAACTTATGGACAGAAGTGAATAAATAGTCTTTTAAACCAATAACTGCTGTGTATTATGAAAGTTATGAAAGATCTTGTAAAATAGTTTTAATGTTAAATTCAATATTAAGGCTCCGGTGTTGTGAACGGGACTAATGTTCAGATATCATCAAATGGTAAGTCAGCCGCAAACGGTAATCACTACTCATTGAATCCAAGCGAAGTGGCAGCAGTTAAACAATTGATTGCTGGATATCGTGAATCTGCAGCGTTTCTATTGAGAAGTGCCGACGAACTCGAACAGCTTATACTACAACAAAACTAATTCCACTATTTAGTCAAATCAAAACCTTTCTTATAATCTTATTTGTTATTCTTATGTACGAATTATCAATTTTGCTCTCATTTTTGTGCAATTTTATTATTTTTCTGTCATTTTGTCCATTAATTGTGAATTAATATCGAATCGAACTCTTGGTTCAAATGAGCAAACTTTGGAGTTCAGTATAAAAAGCATTTAATTGTTGAATAAATTTTGCCAAATATTTATCGAGTCATGTATTTAAAGGTTAAGAAAATATGCTTTTGTAAACTTAATCTAAACATATCTTTCTATTGAAAATTTATTTGAAATTACAACTTATTATAACTGATTATCGTTTAATTTATAAATAATATTATATAAAACTACCTCGTTTCAAATACATATCATTAGATTTTATATTATAATTTAAATTCAGTTGTTTTAGCGTTTTTGAAGTGCAATCATTTTAATGAAAATCACTTTTCAAACTTGTAATAAAAAATGATTTCATTTTCTAATAAAAATCTCAATAATCCGAATTTTTATTTTCTTAAAACCGATGTCAGATTTTTATCTTTTTAGAAAAATGATTCACAATTTCTGTCAATAGTAACTATTTGGTTCGCGATTGTGAATAAAACTGATTAAAAGTGTGGCAAAATATATAATATGTACTGAAAAAAGTTATCAGCTTTATTCAGCTTCAAAACTGAGCGACTTATCGATCGTTTAAAATAAAGTTGAAGAACATTTTAACTAAATTATTAATTGAATTGTTGCACAACTATTAGTTTATGTTATCAAATTTGATCTAACGACTGAGCCCATGATTGTCGACTTTTAACTGTTCTCATTGTCAAAAAATTTGTAAAGTCTGTAGCGCGGCAAATAATGCTTTAGATATGTGGTTTACGACAATAAAATTGAGAAAATGTTTTTATTCCATAAAAATTGAATACATATAATTAGGTAAACTTAATTATTACCAAACGATAGCACTTGCTCTTGTGTTTAAAAATTATTATGTTATAAAAAATTTTTACCGCTTCATAGGCCACAGTAAGAAATTTTTAATATGAGAACTATGGGCCAATAAAAGACCTCACATTAAATTTTCAAAAAATCAGTGCTACTATTTTCCAATAGTTCTTTAATTCATTTAATACAATGTTTTACATCATAACGACAATAACTACAATTATTTAAATGAAAAATTTAAGTTTTATATCGCAATTAGAGCTAATTCTAAAACAAATATAACTTGAAAATTTCAGATGTTCACAGCTTTTAGTCGTTGTCTATATACTGTTATTAGGTTTTATTAATTTTTAAAGATCTTAAATTCTTCATAATGTCAGACTGAATATATTAAAGTATTGATTTAAAGAATACTGCAATCAAAAAATGTTCAGGTCTCATTGCATTCTATAATTGTATGTAATCAACTAAATTTAAAAGTAGCGCTAAGTTCTGCATTTTTGAAGAAAAATTTCTAAATTCAAATAAATATAATAGTTGATAAATCTTTTACATTATGTCATTATGAAGAACAATGTAAATGCTATAATAAATACATAATTAAGATTTAAACATAAATGAAATTTTCTCAATTTTATTGTCGTAAACCATAAATATATATCATAAAAACAGTTTTCCGCATTTACTGAATCAACTGTTTTGACGGGTCAATCGTAGTCAGTATTAAAAATATTTATCGCATAGTTATATCTAAGAACAGTTATGATTGCTATGCCATCAAAGCAATTATGGTGTGTAAGAATAAATCAAGTGTCTAATCAATTAATTGGGATGCAAAGATTTTTGCTAACTCATATGTATCAGGTCTTAAATTGAGTGAACGACTACTGTAGTAACGACAGCGAAGACAGGAGGGACTGAGTCATGCTAAGTCATTGGTGATGCATTGAAAAATTGTTCCAAAATTAGATGCAATACTATCTCAATAGCATTGCACCCTTATCAGGAATTGCATACAATGTTAAGCCAAATAATACGGTTATATAAAATTATCTAGTGTAAATCATTTAATTAGATTTTATTTCTTTTTGTTATTAAAACAATTTAATTACGTGTTAATATGCAAAAAATCTGATTTAATATATGTAGCCTGTTTTTGAAGAAGTGCCTTAGCGAATAGGCCTCTAATATGCATTAAAATTTTTCTATATTGAATTCAATAAAGTATTTTTAATGCGTAGTAAAAGGCCTATTTGCTAAAGCACTTCTTCAAAAACAGGCTACACATATTTTAAGATTATTAAAAGTTGATCGCCTCACATTTAGAAAAACACAAGTAGCTTTCACGGTAAAAATGTATGGACACCATTGGTGTAGATATTCAATAGTTTACTCAGTCCCATTAATTAGTGTTCACACGTTAATCTTTTTCAAACTATTTACTGTCGTGTTCGCTACAATTGACTTACAGACTTGAAACTGTCATCAACTTTTCCAAACAAGAACTTGATTCAAATTTCACTTATTTTTCGATTTAGATGAAATTCATAATCATTTGTTAACTTATAAGATAATACAATTATATATGGATATAATATTAAAACTCATACTTTTTTTTATTAAGCTTGAAATGTTTACCTGACTCAAAAATTTGTGTCTTCACCACTGACTAGTAATTCGAATTGATCGCAGTCTTTGTCAAATTTAGGGGCACTGACAGCAGTTGAAGCTAACCATCAGAAAATTGACTGATTTCTAATTAGTTTAAAATTTCTAATTAGTTTAAACTTAGCATTTGGTATTTGATGCTAACCCGTATGCGCACGTAAACTCGTGGTGGTATAAATTTGCCTATTAAAGCTTTCATTTATATAACATAATAAGCAAATTTATACCCCCACGTGTTTATGTAAAGCACGTTTTCAACTGCTGTCTTCATCCAAATTATATTCGATTTTATTTTACAATTATTGTTAATTGCTCGAGTCTTTTGGCACCAAAAGTATATTCGATGTCGATATACGTAGCATTTCTTACGGAATATTTTCTTTCGGTAATTTGTATGTCGTAATTGATTCGTTGAGTTAAACTTACTTTTAGTATATTTTGTCAGTCTTTGTTCAATTTTTCGATTCATTCAATGCTCACTGCAAAAAAAGTGTTTTCCAGTTCAAATTAATCAAATATTTCAACAATTGTCATGCCTTCAATTCATTTATTAAAGTTTTATTAAACAGTTTATTAATTAAACACTGATTTTAGCGAAAGTTGTTTAAATTGGGTGCAAGGTTTCAAAATAGTTTTTGGCTCTCTTCAAGTGCTTTTAAAAGCGCCGAATCAGTACCTACTTGATTTTTGGAACAATTTATTCATTTATTTTGTCGACTCTTTGCTCCACTCAATTCCTGATTAAAAAAACGAAAGTACGAACAAATCAATTAATAAAATGTTATTTGAATGAGTATCACAAAGAAAGAGCACCAGTTTTTCAACTTTGATGTGACCGCACTCTACCTTACATTCAATTTTCAAGAGAAACAATTCAATTATCTTTTGATAGACTAAAAGTTGAACAAAAACACAAACAAATGCAAATACAATTCCGTAGTTTTGACGATATTTTGTCTGAAACAATGAATCGAATGCTTTAATTGAAAATCGAATTGAAATTTAAAACAAACAGATATTAAACAAGACGTTAATTAATTGAGCCCATCCCTCCGTTTTCTATCTGCGAATACTTTTATCTAATGATTATCTGGCGAATCACATCACTGTTTCGTTAATCGCATGACTATTCATTAATAATTAAATAATAGTTGAAAATAAGTTTCAATTCAATTATAATTAAATCAATAGTTTGTTAGCAGAACTTCAGTTCGATTTTGATTGACTTCAAAATTGAGTTCCATTGGCGCACAAATCAAATTGACTTCTGATTGGCTGTCATTCAGCACATGACTCAATGCTATAACGCAATCAAAGCATTTAAAGAGCGTTTTGAGCGCAGTTTTCATTCATTTGATTCATATTTTATAGAATGTCAACGAAAGTGAATGAAAAACGTGAGGTCTTTGTTCGAATTGTCATAAAATGAATGCAATTAATTGTGATCCCGATGAAACACTTGAACCGTACTTTGAAATCGGTCACCTCAGAAAGAGATAATCTGTTCTGTCATTAAATAATTGTGACGAACAACAAGAACGATTACTTATTTGGAGTGATCTGTGGCTCAAATCAACACTATTTGTGGCAAATGTGAATCTTAAGCAATTAAAGACAAACAACTAATCGAAAAATCGACACAAAAGTGCTGACAAGTGGCCATTAATTTAGAAATGAGCACAACACAAATAAGTGGCTACAGGCCAAAGAATATGAGTGCGCCGCAAGACAGCAATTAGTCAGCATTTAATTGTTTAATCACTTATTCGATGTTTGGACGTTTTGAATAAGTAAAAGCTATGGCAAAAATGCCCTCACTTTGTCATAAGTCTGGACTATCATAGGTTAGCGACTGGAAACTGGCTTTAGTTTCATAATTTTATCGAAGTGGTAGAGTAGTTCCAGAACCTGACCTCCGGTCATAGGCTTTTTTGGGTGAACCTCAAAAGTGATGGTCGCATACTATTAATACAATCAAGCTAAATATGAAATTTTCGCTATTAGTCAACTCTCCTTTGCTTATCTATAGGCGGTATGCAATAATTGTGATTACCGTTAACTTCTAGTTTAAACTTCCGTTACAGAAACTACAACTTTGCAATACTTGACGTTAAATGTAACCAGAATTTAAAGGTTTAGATGTGACAGCAACTTGACCGCTAGTTGGGAACTGTCGACATTTCGCATCGCGATAACTTCTAGTTTCGTAACAAGACTATTGCACACGAATTGACGTCTGTCTCAATTCAATAAATTTGAATCGTATGCAATATTACAGTTGATAAATATAGACTTCATAATTATATACTTGAACTGTATTTGATGCTATAATCTTTGGCTGGATTTGAACATAAAATGATTGTAGTGTTCAACTCAAAATTACTTTAAAGTTTACACATTAGTTGTAATAATCATTATAAGAATTATTGGTCGATTCCTAGCATTCCGGAATAAGAATGTTCCAATGGTTCCACCCCCACGTATAGTATATCGTTGGATTCAGCTCAATGAACTGAGTTCATCGATACCATACTTGACCCAATCACGTGACCCCCTTGACTTTCAATCCCCTATACCTGCCTCCGTCCGCCCCACCCCCACATATAGTATATCGTTTGAAAGGTCTTGAGGACTAGATCAAATTTGTCTTTGAACATAACTCGCTATCTCATGCGGGAAAGCCGCTATAGGGCAAAAACTGTATCCCTACCCCATTAATAGATAATAGTGCTCCGCAAGAGTCGAGTCGATTTGAGCGATTTATCATCTGAATCTTGAATTCTCAAATAGATTCTTGAATATTCCATGGGTTTCTAGAATGCTCTAATAAATTCTAGAATATTCTATGGGTTTTTAGAATGTTCCAGCAAACTCTAGAATATTCCATAGCTTTATAGAATATTACTATTCCAAGTTAATCACGGAAAAAATAGAGCAATATCTAACGCACTATATCTTAAACCGTTTATCATAAATGTTTCACTGTATTTTATTTCGCTGAAACTCTAGTTGTATTTCATGCTTTAAGAGTTAGATATCACTCTATTTTTTCCGTCCTTAAGCTGGAATAGTAATACTTTACAAGTTTCTAGAATGCTCTAGAAAGTTCCAGAATTTTGAAATCGCAGAACATTTTTACAGCTCTAAATGAAATGAAATCCCTCAAATCTATTTGAGTCATACTCGGACTCAACTTGGACTCGACTAGATTGCGTTCGTGTCAAAACTTCTAGAGATTTGAACTCGAAAGTTTGAGTCGATTTGACAAATCGCTCAAATCGACTCGACTCTTGCGGAGCACTATTATCTATTAATGGGGTAGGGATACAGTTTTTGCCCTATAGCGGCTTTCCCGCATGAGATAGCGAGTTATGTTCAAAGACAAACTTGATCTAGTCCTCAAGACCTTTCAAACGATATAATATACGTGGGGGTGGGGCGGGCGGAGGCGGGTATAGGGGGTTGAAGGTCAAGGGGGTCACGTGATTGGGTCAAGTATGGTATCGATGAACTCAGTTCATTGAGCTGAATCTAATGATATACTATACGTGGGGGTGGAACCATTGGAACATCCTCATTCCGGAATGCTAGGAATCGACCGAATTATTGTGACCCATTTGTTACTGCTGTCTATACTATTGGACTGACTATCTTTTGTACTATTCTTATCACCCTCTTCTCGAAATATGTTATCATATATTATAGTCATAGCCGTCTCCTAATTCTCATTTATATGAAGAGTTGCGGTATGTTTTGCAACACGAAGGATGTGAAAAAAGTCGAAACAAATGTGATTAGTATTGCAAGACATACCAAATAAAGCACAACAAAACAAACATATGTTTATCAAGATTTTTCAAAACATTTTTGTATTATAAGCCAACAAAATTGATCAAATATTCGATAACAGATTAGCATCGATTGTATTTTCGGCACTGTTATTATTTAATTTGAATTTTTCTAGCGGAAGCCATGACAGCATAACTCAATCCGGAGCACTTAGCTAGACCTCTCACGAGACCTATTGCCTGCCAGCACCGCGGGAATATGGCTCCGACCTCAATACTAGTCCGTTCCAGTCCTACCGAAATCTACTTGTTTATTGACTATTACTCTTGATCGGATTCATCGATTGACTGATTTCTTTTATTTCTGAAGGAGGTCTTGGTACTGTATAACAGAAGTTTTCAAACTGGCTATTTTGATTTTTAGTTATCCATTCGTCTGATTTAAAAATCGCTAAAAGTGTACGACAAACGAATGATTTGATGGTTTTGTTATGGTTTGCGGACACTTGATGCACAAAATTTTATACAAAATGAGACAACCGGTCTTCACTCACGAATGACAAACAGAATCGGACGCGAAAAGTAAATTACAGGCCAACTAATGTTTTGGCGGGCTATCTGTCTATTGATTTATTGAAAGTTTGTTTTTTGTAACTTTTGATTGCTTTAGCGATTTGTGTGCATTTTTGTGTCGATTTGTGATTAATTTGTGTGAAAGCTTTGATTGAGTTGACTCGTGCTAACGAATGTGTTCTTTTATACATTTGTTTAGCAAACGTTTGGAGACTTTCGACTTGAGATCAGTCATTGTATGACTGATTGGAACGATTTCGTGCGCGCCAAATCATTTGTTGACAGACTTCTCGTCTTGAATAATGTTCAACGTGTGATCACAGCCACAGTATTGACAACCATACATTCGAAGCAATATTTGCAAGTTAGTCAAACTACTTTTCACCACTTTTATCAACATGTTTGAAACAGGTCTCATGAGTTGTATTGCAGCACTTCTACTCTATTCTACTCTAATCATTAATAACTTGATCGAATGAATGCATAAAATTCAATCCAAATGACGGCAGTGCTGAGAATACAACTGATGCCAATCTATTATAAAATATTTGATGAATTTTTCCTTTTAGTACAAAAATGTTTTTGGAAAATGATAATAAAGATGTTTTGTTTTGTTGTGTTTTATTTGGTATGTTTTGCAACACTAAAAGCATTTTGTTCATATGTTTCGTGTTTAAAAGCATGCTTTCATTTAATTGACAATTGATCTGATGACAATTGACAGAGTGTCTCATTTTATATTTGGTGCAAAAATTGAATTGAATTGTATTCTGCAATGGAAACAAATGTGTCTGCAATAACATGCGTTGAGGCACATTGTAAAGTGTTCAAAAACCAGGGAATACATGTTTTAAGAAATTGATCATACTTAAAGAATATTCTGTTATTCTATTCTATTAATTTTGAATTATGTACATTTGTTTGCTTCAAAAGATACTATTAATATAAAGATAGTTTAAAATCTAATACATTAGATGTCACTCATCTTTTGTTAGATAAATAATATCGCGAGTTTTTCACGAAAGCATAGGTTATAAAAGAGCCTTCTTTTGATAACTCTTCAAACTATTCTTTATTCAGTGAAAACAAAGTATTAATGATTATAGTATTGTACTTAGAAACAAACTAGTATTAAACAATATTAGAGATATTCAGTAGGAAAAATAGTTCCAGAAATGACTAATGTACGGCGCCACCAAAACCTATGCTTTCTTGAAAAACTTGCGATATGAAGCATTAGTTTTCAGTTTGCAGCATTAGTATGGCAATTTATACTACTGTAGTGCACAATCAAGTAATTAAGGACATTGTAGTCAACTATAACATTATGCACAGTCTGTACAGTATTTTTAACCATACATCAATTGAGAATTGATCGTTCTCCACAACCGCAGTATAGTCATGAGAATCGATTGTATTATAAAATACTGTATACAAAATTAAAGGAGATAATGTGGTGAACCAACTCTGTGAGGTAATACATTGTGTACCGCATTTTTGTAAAATCATCAATATCTGTAACTAATGGTGAATAACAGATTTTCCAATAAACTGAACGAGTATTTCAAAGACAACATCAGACTATCATTTACTGATTATAAAAATGTGATAGTGGTGACCAAAGTGGACAAGGCCTACGAATTCAAAAAGAACGTATTTAAAAACGCAGTCCTCATCACGAGCGACAACAAGCGGTTGTCGATTCACTCGTGCAGAAATCACTGCTCGAGGAACTGTGTGGAAAGGGAGCCGCTGATATCAGGAGTAGTTCATCGCATACAATAGCGCGAACTGGTGATGGCAAGGTTTATTGTTGGGGTTGGAACGGATCGGGAGCACTAGGGAATGGAAGGGATTAATGTGAACCAACGCCATACCATGTGAGAGGATTCGATGGCGAGAAGGTGAAAGCTATTGCTTGTTGTTCTGATCATTCAATGGCATTGACAGAGACGGGAAAGGTCGTCAGTTGGGGTTTCAATAAATATGGTCAGTTTGGGATTGGAGAAGAATGCGAGTACTGGAACTCACCGAAACGAATCGAAATGAATGGAGTCACTGTTGAGAAAATCTGTTGTGGTTTAGAGAACAGTTTGTTGTCACGTAATGGAGACATTTACGTCTTAGGTAGAGATAAATACGGAGAACTGGGAATAAGCGTCGATAATCGGAGATTATCCCACATAAGTAGAATATGGGATACACTTTCCAGCCTATTTCAATACAGACAACCGAGAACTCACATCGATGATCAGAGACAGTTTACCCCTAAAAAGCTGGTTCATTCGAGTAAATTCACTGACATCGCATCACATTGGGATTATTACATTTCTGGTGCACAGTCAGAGAATGATTCAAGGTATATTTTGTGGGATCAATGGGGGAGAAATAAGACATGGAAAGCGATAGAAACTTATCAAATCACTCGCCAGTGATGGCATGTGAGCAAGTTTACCGGACTATTGCTTCTAGACGCACACACACACACACACACACGCACACACACACGCACGCACACACACACACACACAGACACTAGACTTCACGCGTGGCAACTAACGTGTTCTGTCCAACATGCTTTCCATCACTCTCACAGCGTTCTTTTAGCTACAGACCTCTTAGTTTGAATGGCGATACTTAACGGTTGCCCTCCGAAAAATATACAAGCAATTCGTAAACTTAGGCAGAGCCATGTGCAAAACGTTCTATATCGTTTCAGGCACACCCCAGCAGTGTCCACACAAGTCCAAACGACTAAAAAACTTATGCGGAAAAGTTATTGGGGTAAAGGACTGCGCAGCCTTAAATAATTGTACAAATCAAATCAGGCTATAACATTGAGTATGCCATTGACCATGCTATTGACCATTCTGTGCTGTCGAGGCTCAGCAGTCTGGTCAATGCTATGAGGATGATCCATTGATGGTCATTCTCCGCAACATCCAAGTGCTCGTTCCAACTTTGTTCGATCGTTTCCCTCAGCTTATAGCACATCGCAAGCTATCGCTCAGTCAAAGATCACACTGAGCTACTTTTATAGCACTTAGCACTGAGAACAAACCTTGTTCATCTTAGCCTCGGTGCGTACAAAAGTCAACCCAACACTAATTTTAGTACAACAGTAAGTTACCCATAACTCAACTTACATTTGCCGATCTTTACACAATATGGCGTACGCTTATACTACCTCCTGTAAGAGTTTTACATGACCACCCAATGATGTCCATACATGACAACTCTTGAAGGAGCGTTTCCCACAAAGGAATGCGTATGCCGTCACTCGGACAGTGCTGGTATAGCATTTCATAGCACAACTATTCATTGCTATACTCAACCTATTGCAGACACCTCAGTATGGTATCAAAATCAAATACAAATGATTTCATCATCAAATCTGAGGAGTGAGGGTCAATGGGGGCTACCATGTGACATGTATTCTGCAGATATGCATTTGACTTATATTTTGATAAAAGTAAAACGATCAAAAATCATGACATCATATTAGTTTTTCAAAATTTCTATCAATCAGTCATTCCATGAACAAGTTCATGAAAATCGCTTTAATCACAGAACAACTCGGTTGGCTTTTACTTTTGTGTGAAGCTGGGGAAACCGTTACATATATATATATTTATTATCAGCATGATTTGACAAGCAAAAAAGTCTCAAGCCACACCCACCTCCGCCCACCAAAAAAATTTTTAGCCATACCCACCAAATTTATCTTAAATTTTTATATAAATGTACTGTTTAAAAATATGCAAGCGGATCCTCAAAATTCCTTCTGTGGGCGGAGTTATAAACGTTCAAAGTTCGATTTTTCAAAACTTTGACTGGCTTTTACTTTCCGTAAAGCTGTTGTAGCAATTACATATATATATATTTGTTATCAGCATTACATGACAAATAAAATTCTCAAGCCACGCCCACCAAAATTTTCTTAAATTTCTATCTAAACATACTATTTAAGAATTTGCAATCGGATTCTCAAAACTCCTTCTGTGGGCGAAGTTATGAATTTTCAAAATTTCGATATTCCAATAGTAACTAGGACATCATTTATGTCTAGTTTTTCATGTTTACTTACTTACTATATATCAACACGTGTTTTGATTTCTTAAATAAGTGTCTTAAATTCTGTTTTCTGTGAAAATTTTGTTATTTGTGATTTTTACTCGCACTGGTTTCACTCTAAGTGTAAGTCTAATTATTTTTTTTTTGTTGTTTTATTTATTAAGATTTTTAGAAGTTAATTTAATCAAATTTGAGATTTTCAATTCAATTAAGATTATCCAATAATCAAAACATATTATTATGTTTATCTTTTTGGTAAATCTTGGTAAGAATTTGTTTTCCTTGAATACCTAATAACTTATAGTTCTGTATTTTTCCTAAAAACGAATAGATAGTAAGTAAGTAAACATGAAAAACTAGACAAAAATCTTAATAAATAAAATAACAAAAAAAAATAATTAGACTTACACTTAGAGTGAAACCAGTGCGAGTAAAAATCACAAATAACAAAATTTTCACAGAAAACAGAATTTAAGACACTTATTTAAGAAATCAAAACACGCGTTGATGTATGAAGTAAGTAAACATGAACTAGACATAAATCCTGTGGAATATCGAAATTTTGAAAATTCATAAGCCCACAGAAGGAGAGAATCCGATTGCATATTCTCATTTATATAAAAATTTAAGATAAATTTGGTGGGTATGGCTAAAATTTTGGTGGGCGGAGGTGGGTGTGGCTTGAGACTTTTTTGCTTGTCAAATCATGCTGATAATAAATATATATATATGTAATGGTTTCCCTAGCTTCACACAAAAGTAAAAGCCAACCGAACAACTCAATAAAAAGTTTTGATACTACTACTTTTTATAATCTAATTCTGTTAGAGTTTTTCATACAAATACATCCATAACTTATTAACAAGATGGAGTACAAATTAAAATCGGATTAGCCACTGAACATGACCTAATCTTTTTTTGTATGCCAATAAGATATTATATCTGAGCTGATACAGGAATCAGTGTTTGAGCTGACAAAAACAATACACTGAAAACACACTTTAATAACCATTTGAGACATTTATGCGACTTCGATAACAAACGTTATTCTATGTTAAAAATGAGTTCAATAATTTGGTTGCAAAGCGCTTACGACTGTTCCCACAAAACATCAATTAATCACAAGGTATAAGTGGCATATATTTAGTAGATATGCACTTCATTTATAGTGTTTTAAAGCAAAAACAATTGGCCCTTAACTTGAAAATACAAACTCGTGTACAAATTAGAGCTGAGCTATCCTCTGATCATCACCTAATTTGCTCATTTGCTTTTCAATGTCAATAACACATTATATTTGACACACGAATCAGTGTTCCACTTGACGAGAACAATATTATAACAAGTTGTTATAATATCAAACTATCATTCAATCTACACCTAAAACATCTTTGGTCTTAGCCATGAAAACTTATCAGTTAAGAAATGATTGCATGCATTGCTTGGCTAATAAGGCAATAGTATGACCATCAAAGTAAACGTGCATTAGTATTAAGCGTAATCTGCATTATTCTAATCATTTTTCGACTTTAAGCATATCCACTTTTGATCCCAATTTGAGCTTTAATTATCAGGAATAAATTTGAGAAAGTGGCACATATTGTGCAGATATGCCTAATGTGTGTTGTTATATTTCACTCATACTGTGTTAGGAGCATAACCAACAGTATAGTTCAATATTTATATTGAAAAGTCGCACCAATGTCTTAAATACTTGTTGAAACCTATCCGAAAAAGGGGATACGGTCAAAATCTCGACAATCAAAATCCCGACAGCTCAGAATTCAAACGTGTAAACTCATATAAAAACAATTTTATTAAAAGTGCATTTCAAATAATAAATGAAATAAATATATTCCGTTTAACGGTTAAAATATATTATTAGCGGAAACTAATAACCCCCCACCCAACCCCCCTAAGTTAGTTAGTTATGTGTATATTAATAATGTATAATTTTTTATATCAATTAAAAAAATATTAATTATATTATTACAGTCTGAAATTTTAAATTTGAATAGAGGCTAAACAATAATAATTGATTTGATTGTCGGAATTTTGACTGTCGGGATTTTAACCTTGTCGGGATTCTGATTGTCGGGATTATGAGCTGTCGGGATTTTGATTGTCGGGATTTCAAACCAGACCCTCCGAAAAGTACATGTCATTTCCTGCTATATCAACGGAATAAACCTAAGGCAACAATAAATGCTCAACCTTGTTATGTCGAAGGACTGGATAGTCGGGCATGAGCGTTAATCACATCAACCAACGGACTCAACAGAATAAAACATCCTATCCTCCCTTCATATTCAACACGAACAGTATAAGGCATCCCTTTGCACACTCTACTGAGATAAGCAGATCAAATTATAAGAGCCGAACTATAGAAATGTTCAGGTTAGTCAACAGTCTGAACCGATCAGATTTCACAAATCTCGGGCCTGTAATGAGAGCTAGATTTGAAATGCTTAGCGCACATGCAGGCATTCAAATGGGTAGTTACGTTACAGCCACAATCGGATAGGTCAATGGTGGTGACCTGCCATGATTGAGCCTGACCGAGTCTCAACAGATTGTCGTAAGGCTCAATTGGCTGATCAAATGAACTGAACAGCGTATAATCGTTCAATTATGATCTATCCTTCGGTCTCAGAACAAATCAAGGAAAAAGCAATGTAACACATTAATTAGGCTGCATCTCACTGTAAAAATGTTCTAAAACATTTGAAGATAGCATTAGAAACTGGTGGATGGACAGTCATTTTTCAATGTGTCCGTTTCTATGTTGCCGACGTCTGAGCAAAACGATATATATACAGCTCGTTACAAAATTAAACAGACCTCTTTGAAAGCACCCAGCTCACGTATTTTTCAGTCGATTTTTACGCGGTTCGTTTTGAAATGGACAAAAACTCCCCAGAAATGTCATATTGAATTTTTAAAAATTTATCTTTATCTTTAGCAGAAAAAAAGTTCTGCTAAAGTTAATCTTAACTTTATTAATCAATAAATTATTTACTAAAGTTAAATATTTTATTGATTTGGTTGAGTCAATGTCTCGACGATTGGCTGCAGTTCGGGCCGCAAATGGTGGTCACACACGTTATCAGTGGCAAATTACTTTAAATTTAAATAAAAAAAATTAATTTTTTAAATTACCAATAGAAATATTCATTTAATTAAATGTAAAATTTTTGTCTGTTGAGATAAATTTGTGAACATTTAATATAACATTTCTGGGGAGATTTTGTTCATTTTAAAACAAATCTCATGAAAATAGGTTTAAAAATAACTGAGCTGGGTGTATTCAAAGAGGTCTGTTTGATTTTGTAACAAGCTGTATATCGCTAAACTAGTATTCAACAGCAGAAAAATATTTTATATCTAGCCAAAATCTGTGACCATCGGCAAAGATTATTGCTCAGTGATCATGCTTAAGACAAGTTCGGGTAAACAACTCATATATATTTTGAAATAGCATAACGAGACGTATCTTTTGATGCTATGATTAATATGGCGCTATGGATCTATTTTATCAGGAGTTGAGTGGACATCAATGGACACGACTGTGTCATGCATGAAATTACTTGTCTTGAAGAGTAGATTCAGAAAATACACACTTCCTATATTTGAAACTTTTGTGAAATATCAAAAATCTGGTTTAAAATTTGAAAATTTGCTCAATAAGTGCAATTTAAACAAAAGTGAAAAAATTACATTTTATCGAAACAATTATGTGACCGAATTCTAAAATTTTGATTTCTGTTTAAACGTTTAGTCTTTTTAACTCATCTCATTTATGTTGCGATTAGTTTAAAACTAAAATTATCTCCAATTGTATTAAAATATAGTAAATAATAATTAATACACAAAACATTCAACTTTAGACAAATTTTTTCAATCAATAATGAAATTGAGTTTTAGTCAATTTTTCAAAAATTTCATAACTCTTTTGCCAATAATCAATTGCAATTTACTTGATGTATCTTTTTTGAATAACTCACATGATCGCAAACTTGTATTAAATGTCAGAACAAACTAAAGCCCCTCAATTTTAATTATTTTTCTCTATCTGGAAGTAATTAAAAAATTTGTTACTAGAAGTTTATGCAAAAAGTTGTACTGAGAAAATACTAAATCATACAAATCATAGAAACGATAAGAGGAAGGTCTTTAAATAAATATTAATTGAATCCTGAACTGTATCGTGAAATAGAATCAGCAAATGAACAGTTTTATAAAGTTTATTAATACACAAGCCATCATTTGTTACGTTGATTATGAAACCATTGCTTTGTCTTTAGGCCGCAGCACTTCTTAATCAAATGATAAATTGCTGACGGAGTCACGCCTTTGGATTAATGACCACATCTCGGATTAACTGATAAACAGATTAATAGTTTTTACGAAGTTTATATTCAAATTCTTAGTGAGAATAATGTCTTTCAAACTGAATCAATTATTGCTTTTTATCTTCTCATAACCAATCTTTGAGTTTAGGTTACAAATAATAATCTATTGAACAAACATTGTTCTTCTTTGGATACTTATATTTCTATTTTTTATCCTGTTAATTATAAAAATGAAGTATAGTTTTAAAATGGGTGTAAAATACAAGTATATAAATCAATTGAAAAATTGAAACATATTTAGCAAAATATTAGTCATTGCTATTGATATATTTGATGTGATCGGGATTGTCATTAAAACTATCAGAAAATGATAGACAATTAAAAGCAGAACTACATCAAGTAGACAAACGTCACTTCTCGTTGCGATTTAAATATCCAAAACTTTTAACAACTGCATACGAAAAATACATGACAAAACATAAATGCAAATCAATTGATAGCCTAATGAAATAATCTGTTTTGCGCACAACTGTTACCTAAAATCGTCGAAATGGCGAATCTGTACCACGTTAGGGATGTGAGCTGAAGCATTAAATTAGTTAAAAAATATGCTTAGCACTGCTATTAGAGTAAGATTGAACCTAAATTGACAAATACAAATATTAGAAACTCAATTTATAATAATTATTGATTTTATTTATTTCGCAACATATTCTAGAGAATTCGGTTCCAAGATCTAAATCGAAGCAATTAACGGACATTTAGTAAGTTATGAAGAATGTATTTATTTACTCACAAGTCAGGGCAAAATTAGAGTTTCAGTAACCAAAAGAGAAAGTAATGATCCTGACTTTACAATTTGTGGCGATTTAGCGGTCGTGCCCTCCTCTGTGACCGGCAGTTGTCCTCAGTTCGATCAGAAGGAAAAGTTGAGTCTTTGAAAACTCACTCTAGAATATGAAAATGTAGAAAGGGTTGGAAAATTTGTCATAACGTTTTCAATAGTAATCTCAAAAGGGAGAGCTGGTGGAATGTCGGACAAATTCCTATAAGCATTACTAGTAAAAAAGCCACTAGAATATTCGACTTGATTCTGATCTCATCGAAGCCGAAAACGGATTTTCATTTAGTTATGGACATTTGATCCTCAGAGATGTCAATAAATCTGATGAGGAGGCACTTGATTTTGTTAACATTTACTTCAATTTTAATAGATTTCAATTGCAACCTATTAGGTCGAAATCATCAAAAACTTCTGATTGTTCGACACTTTTGACAATTTGGTCTTGCAGTTGACTTCATTTTCTACTATTATTTTAAGACTTGGTTAAATAAATCAAAATTGTAAATAATATTGTCTTTCGGCTCATTACTGACTACATCTGATCGAAAGCTTAACTACTCGTTAATTGTAAACATATTCGACATTAATTGGGTTAATAAAGAAGTAAAAATAAGTTTTATTTAAAACCCTTTGACTGAATCGATGTATAATAAAATAATGAAATTGAAATAAAATTTGACAAACATTAACAAACTTAAAAACTGAATAAATGAATGTTCAAATTATAGAATCAGATAAATTGATCTAATATTATGACAAAAACTCTATTGTGTATTTGATTTAATTATATATTTTTTTTCAAAAAACGTCCCAACAAAATCTGCATGGTACCAGAAACATCGAATCAAGACAAACAGTAAGTGGCGTTGTTTTTTTAACTAAACTTTTACACGCATATATACTGTAAATTAATATCCTCAGACTGGAATTTAATCGAGTCCTAGACTCAACACTTAATTTCCAGTGTGTGGGGATTAAAAACGATCCCAAAAAAATGTCTCACGTAAAGAATAAACGTGACAATATTTGAAGAAATAGATTCTTTCGAATTGTTTATAAGGTTCAAACTTAGAGAACATAACATATTTATACAAAGTTAAAAGCATTTCAAATCAAACTATAAATCATGACCGCAGTGCTATAATGCGCTAACTCGAAAATTTAGGCAAAATGAGTTAATACGACTTTTCAAGTAAATTATCAAACCTCCATAAATTGCCGAATCGAATCTCAAAACTTTTAAGTAGATTTTCAAATACATCATTTTGATTACAGCTGATATGGTTGTATTTGAATTAAGATTTTAAACTTTAAATCCAAATTTGTCCACAACACACTTTTCTCAGTTACCCCATTATAGCACTGAGGTCGCGAAATAATAATATCGACAAATAAAGCAAATATACGAGTAAATTATTGTTTTGAGTGAGCGATTCCTTTGGCTATATGAAAAGTGGCCTCACTTTCGAGTGGGTCTGAACTGTCATATTTTAACGATTCGCGGTTGATTTTTTGGTTTTGTCATCACATCTTGATCATATCTGAATGATGTGTCGACCATATTCTAATTGCCATGCGCCAGCAGAATATAACTTCCGGTAAGCTCTCTTGTGTTAGCCTCAAAAGTGATTAAGTTTTAAATAAGTTTCTAAATACGCCTTTTCTACTTTTGACAGCTATTTATTTATATTTTTTAGATATTTCAAATGTTTCAGAATAAAACTTTTTTAAAATGGAATCGACTCGCATTTTGAATAAAAGCGAGTGCTTGTATTGCAAATGAGCGAAACCACAATAACTCATTGTTATGTCGATAAGTATAACTATTAGTTGAGCAGAAGTAAATTCAAAACAATTTACGAGTAATTATTGCCCTCAACTAAATCTCAAGTTTATTGCAATCATAATATAGATAAAGCAATTATTAGAAAATATATCAATTGTTTTAAGGATTGATTCAACGGTTGTTCAAGATTTTATTTCGAAAACAATTTATGATTCATTTTAAACCAATTGTTGTGTATTTTCACAAATTTTCTAATAAAGTATCCATAAAAATATCAATCGATAGTTAAATATTAATTTTAGATAAAAAGCTCACATTCAATCGTCATTTCGAAGAGTAGACAAGATCTAACACAAACTTGAATTTGAACTCAAAATAGCAAATTATGGTCCAACTCATAACTACTAAGTTGTGAACGAATACGTTTCTCGAGATGGTCAACTCTTTTATGTAAATAACATATTCAGCACTTAATGTTTCGCATTCAGTATTCATAAGTTTTGTCCAATAAATTAGTTAACAGATATAACCACTGTTTGTGTCAATTCACTTTTGGCTCATTTGCTCAGTTAATAGTATAAAAACACTAAATATTTTGAAAATAAGCGCTTCAATATTACGACATATAACAGTAATTATGTCATTTAGAAATCATTTTTTACATTCTATATATCGGGCCCGGCCAAACCGCGGCCCGTGAGCCACGACTGGTCAGCGAAAGCTTTTCCATGGCCCTCGAAGGATTTTACGAGTATATTACAATTAGATCTCTATGAATATTTGCAAAATTGCTTTCCCAATAGCTTTTCAGTGATCAAAACAACTGCATTATGAGTTATAAGTATTTTTTGAAATACAACTTTTCTCTCCTCTTAAGTTTAATAAATCTAAACAAAGAGTACATTCGATCAACACTTGAATGATTGCATAAAAATAAATTCAGCTAAAAGTTTAAGACCTAATATAGATAAAATGTCATGTATCGAACAATAATAAATAGTAGCTATCTTAGAATTAAAGCTTGACTCAAGGCAAAAGTTATTTTTTCGATTTGGCTCTTCAGTCAAAAATGTGTGACCAGTTCTATGTGAATTTAGGTAAAATAATTTCATATTTGACTAATTGTGTGGTACCCATAAAATTCGGCCTTTTCAATGCCAATCCGATTGAATTATAAATACAATCGATCGAAGCATATGTCTTCACTCAACAGTTCAGTAAATAAATCAAAAAGTATTTATTCAAACAGATAAAATGATTGCTAACCAAATGAGTTCAATTGATTTTAATTGATGTTTTAAAACGATAGCAAATGGTTTTTGCTCTAGTTTTGATGTTCAAATGCATTCAAATTTATGTTTTGCAACCTCTTCAGTAATATTGACTTTATTGACAACCCTAATAATTTGCAAATAAAGCTAGTTACAAGTATTTTGAAGCTAATATTCACTGCATTCAATTAATGTATGTCTACGAGTAATAAAAACTAAATTTCAAGGACTTGTCGTTTTCTTCCTCATTCATGTGATACGAGGAAATGATACAAAAAATATGGTTTATATGTAATAAACTGTTCTCGAACGACTAATAAAAATATGAGCTTATATTGAATTAATTGTCAGCTTTCATTTATATAAAACCATTAGTCAATTGTTATCGTTGTTGTACTTTATATTACGATAAGATTTGCACAATTAATGCATTGGTTGTATTGACTCGAAAGGTAAACCACTTAAAACATTACTTATAAATACGTTTTACGACTGTCGTTACACTTACTAATAGTTTATGATTATTTCATATGAAAATATATTGCTATTAATGTTTGCGGAGCACATGCACTGAACGTCAAGCTCTTATTCAATTTCAAAATTATCAAATTTACTCAATAAAACTCCTAAAAATAGCTAAATTGAGGGCAATTTTATCAATAAGCAAACTATTATCAGACATTTTTAACTGACTTGAGGGTAAGTTCAAAGTATATCTTTATTTTGAACTTAGGTATTTCAGCGAGAGTTGATAGTTCAAATTCGAGCCTGGAATCTTATCACTAGTTTTCTCACTGAAAGTAGTGAGACTTAGTATAAAGCAGTGACATATATTCTGCAAATATGTTTCAATTTTATTGTGTTAAAAGCAAAACGAGCTGAAAACATGACATCGCATTAGTTTTACTTTATTATTATCGATCAATCAATTATTATAGGAATAAATTTATGAAAATGACTTTAATCACAGAATAACACTATAAAAAGCTGTTATCGTATCAAAAGTATTAAGTTTAGATTTTATTATAGGAATAACTGCGCGCACCTCATCGTAAGCACTTTTGCAATCAATTTATTGATCTAACTTAATATTGAATATCGTTTGTTATTGAAGTCGCACAAATGTCTCAAATGGTTATTAAAGTGTGTTTTCAGTGTATTTTTTTCATCAACTGAAACACTGGTTCCTGTGTCAACTCAAACGTCATATTAAAAGACAAAAACAGGAATTAGGTGATGATCAGTGGTTAATCCGACTGTAGTTTGTGCATAAGTTTGTTAATTATGAGTTATGGACCAATTGGTATGGATTACATATTTAGTTCAATAGCATCAAAGGTTGGCTGCCACGAAAATGCACTTCGGCTCATAGTATCGGCTCATTTAGGTATGAAAACTAATCAATTTTTAGCATTTCAAGTATACTATTGTTGCTCTTCGGCTATTTTATAAGTGAATAGTAAACGCGTGTGAGCAGTCTATACTATTATTTTTTCTTTTATTAGGATATCCACTTTGTATAATATATAACATATTTTTGGCGAAGAAACCTCTCGTTGTGAAACATGTCTATTATTTTGCTTGTGGTCTATTTCTTTGTTTCTTTAATTATGGTGAGAATGCCTGAGGAACAGGAGAAATAATCAATATTAGAGAATTTGATTTGACATTTAACTAGGAGTAGAGCTTATATCGTAAGCTCGTATAGTCTAAGTTTGAAAATATAGTTTGATTGCTATTTTAGGGATCGATACTCTCCACTCGCTTGTAAATTGTCTGTTCGTTTATACGGTATTGTCAATAATCGGAGGAAAACGTATAGCGGTTGCATTAAACTTGACATTTTGTATGGTCAGTGTATTAACTTAATTAGCTTCATGCCTACTCTATCGCTATAGTAATAATCGACTTTTTACCCATAATTTATTTCTTTGCTTATAGTCATATCTTTTATGGGGTTATTATGTGACGCAAATTGGGTCAGAATACAGTTTCACATGGACTATACCTCAATGTGTGCTAACACTTCGTCTCATTGCTCTGACTTTTGATGTGTATGATGGACATCAAAACTCAAAGTTGTCAAAAAGTTCAGACAATCAGGCGAATCCTCCTGCAGCCAGAAGACTGCCTGTCAATGAAGACACAGCTGTGGCTAAGAGTCCAACTCTGATTGAATTACTATCACACGCATACTTTCCGGGCTCGTTCCTTATCGGTCCCCAAGTCAAATATAAAAACTATTTGGAATACATTGAGTCGAATGAAAACTTTCTTCCAAAATGGTAATCTAATTGATTGATTGCCATAAGTGCATTTTGTAGATTTAACTTTTGACTTATTCGATCCGTAGTTGGCTTCCAGCTCTTACTCGTCTATTGGTTGGACTGATCTATTTAGCAATATATCAAATTGGTTCGCTTTACTGGCCTTATCAGTATTTGAATTCTAAAGAATTTGTATGTCATTTGTTACTAATGAACTTTTCAAACAAATTACTCCTTTTAAATGTTAAACAAAAACTTGTAATTTGTTATTCATAACGATAGAGTTCTTGTGGATTTTTCATGAAGTTGACAACAGTTGCAATTGTTACCAAAATTTCGACCTGTAAATACATGTCAGGATGGCTTATCGCTGTGAGTAGAACATTATTATAATTTAATACTACAATAATTACAATGTATTCCTTAGAGAATTGCTCAACGTTCAAAGTTTAATTTTATACAGACAATAACCTTTGTCGTTAGCTTTCTTTTGAAATCTGTTTAATTTATTAGATTCCACTGTATATTAAAGTGAAATATTACATAGTTATTTTTAGCTTCTTGTTCATCAAAATAATTTGAGTTAGTCTGACTAATAGTGTTCAATATATTGAAGGAGTAGAAAAAACTAAGAAATCGATTTTGAATTATAGGAAGGCGTTTGCATAATATCTGGTGCTTCGTACGATAAGAAAACAAATTCAGTTTATTCCTGTTCTAACGTTCATGTATTGAGATTCGAGACAACACCTACTTTTGGAGGCATCATCAGATCATTTAACTTGACGACAAATGAATTCGCAGCAAAGTACATTTTTAAAAGACTCAAATTTTTAGGAAGTCGTCTAGCGAGCCATTTCATAACACTATTATTTCTGGCCCTATGGCACGGGTGGGCCACTGGCTATTATGTCACATTCGGTATGGAGTTTCTCATCATGAAAATGGAATGGGAGGTAAAGTATGAAGCTATGATCACAGATGAAAATTTTCTATTATTTCTACCATGAGACAGCTTTGTATAGATAAGGACTAGCTATTAATTTGAGTTATAACTTATTGAATATATGTATTGCTTTGCAGGTGTTATCTTTGCTGAACTCATGGCGAACCAAAGTTAGTGCAATCGATCGTTTTTTGAGTGCCTTTTATATACGATGGCCTCTACTCATATTTTTTCGATTATACACTATCTACATGTTTGGTTATTGTTTAGTTCCCTTCACTCTATTATCATTCCATAAATGGTTACCAGTGTTGCAACAGTTATATTTTTGTGGTCATATTCTTTATGGAACCTGGTTTTTTATTTCTTTTTTACTTTAAACTAAGCTTAAATTCTCACCAAATAATAAGGCTCGCAATAAAAAGGCTATCAATTGTGTAAAACACCTATCTAAAAAAATTTTGGCAAATACTGTTCATCAAACTATTGTGCGGATAAAGTTCATAGATTGTCTTGTGTGTAATGCATTCATAGCAAGTGATCGACTGTACTCTCTAACAACTCTGTAGTATTGACTCATTCAAAAACCTTAACTGCCAATGAATTGGCTGAATAGGTAAGCTTTAATAAAATAGAAATCAATAGTTGATATTTGAGCTACTCACCAAAATGTTAATGATTATGACTGAATATTTTGAAAACTATAGTGCAGTCGTTGAATGTTTTTGCTACACACGAATGTGTATTTCAACACAATTGTTTTATGAATATTACTTCATTTAATGACTTGTATGTCCTTTAGTTTTTGAGAGAAGATACGCAGAAAGTTGTCTAGAGTATATATTTGAGCATATGATATATTGCACTAAGCACAATCTTATAAAGCAATTTGATATTTTTCTCCTATTCAACTATAAAAGACTTGGGTTTAATAGAGTGAAATTCATTTAAGACGAGAACACTTTTCGGCCATTGATTGTGATCAATATAGCCTTAACATTGTTTGAAATTCAATGCTGATAACCTTTCAATACAATCATAGTTTGATAAATTCCGTAGTCAATTAATTATTTGAAAGCAATTAGGTTTTAGACTAGTTATTAGTAATTAATCATCCTTATATCATTGAAACTTACTCAGAGTTAGTTTCTTTTGAATTAATGATTAAAAGTCTTAAATATCATTATATAGATTGTATCATAAGTTTAAATAATATTGATAACTTAACTTAATATTAGATTAAACTTATGTTCATGTGCTATGCATTTCGTAGTATTGATAGTTGTTTTCAAATTACTTAAATTATACTTATGAGCATTAAAGAAAATTTTTGTTAATTTAAAGTTCAATTTGAATTATATTTTATTGTATAATAAATCAAATTGTATTTTGGCACTCAATAAAAAGTTTTTGTTTCAATTAAGCTGCAGCTTAAAATAATTTTCTATTTTAAAGTTTATTCAATGTCAAAGAGTTAGTCAAATTGCTTTTTGAAGATAATCCAAATTTATGTATAAAAATATGAATTGAGAAGAAGACATTCATAGAACCAAAGTCAATAGCACTTTGTATTTTTTCCTGCAATTCAATAATAAAAGGGTAGAGGTTCATGGCTTCTGTCCCTTTACGTGTTATGTCTGACTATGGGATGGACTTTCAAAGTCAGTACAGATAGTTCTTCTCTGAAATCGTCTGCAGTATGTTTGAAGACTAAAATAAAGATTCAAATCAATAACTGGAATGCATTTTACTTGAGGAATAGATTTGCCTTTAAAAAGTGACGATCATAAAGATTGATAAGTTTCAAGGTTGTGAAGTGTTTAGATCTGATCTGTGTCCAAACTGTGGACAAAACAGCTATAAAAGCATGGGTACTAAGCTTGGGTTCTTTATTCACCCATTATTTGCATTTTTTCTACAAGTCAGAAAATTTTTAGTTCTCTTTCATTTTATTCGTCGCAAATTTTTATCCCTTTTTTACTGCCATTTAATGCAGTACTAAATTGCCTATCGAAGAGTTTTAGAAAATGAAAGTTTTATATCTAATAGTACTCTTGACAGTAATTAATTTATCGTCGAGTCAATGGTTTATAGGAAGGCGTCCTCTCGGAACAGAACCTTATATTCCTTATCATCACATTTGCACAAGAAGTTGTTGGGATTCTTCTGACGGTAGTACAGACTTGAGAATCAAATGGTCGTGTTGTGATCGAGGCTGGGACAAGTGTTGCGCTTCATCCGTAAGAACATAAGTCAAGACTATCTTACTGTAAAATTTTATAACCTTATTATTATCAAAAAATGTTTTGTAATTCACTTTCAATTTCTAGATTATACAAACTACAAACATAGAGCCTTTGCCAAATTCTTACGAATCACTTCGTCTTTTTGATAGTTCAATGCAGTCAAACCAAAATCCATTACATCCGACGCATTTAGATTACAGCAATAGTGGCTTACAATCTTATCCAAATCCATTCTATAGAATTCCAATATTTCAACAAAATAACCTAAACTCAAATTTGGATCAATTTGCGCCTCAACAAAATGATGACAAAAGCTTTAAGCAAACAATTATTAGTTCTCCAGATACTGACAGAAAAAACGAAACAATTTCAAGAATTGAATTTAGTTCAAACAAAAATCTCACTTCACCTCAACTTTCTATAACTAATGTAAACACAAGTTTTATAGAATTGGAAAAGATTTCTAATAATAACACCGATTCAATAGCTATTGTTTGATATACTTTGAAAGTTATTTTGAACCTTATATGATAATTTGTTTTAAAACTTATTTGTATCACTTTTTTGAACAATTAATAAATAATGAGAATATTCATAAGATTTTCAGCATTGAATCTGTTAATTTGTAAAAAATTAAATTGGTTCTGGTATTATCAGATATTGTGCTTGTCATCGTCATATTGAATATTCTTCATGATTCAACTAAAAGTCAAACCTAGTGCATGCACGAGCGACCATTGAAATAATTACTTGCTTTATCGTTAGAATGAATTTCGGTCTAATTAAGCTAAAATTGATTATTGTTTTAAAACATGCATTTTTCAGAATCTATAAGCGCAAAGCTTATCTCTATAAAAAAAATTACGTTAGATCAACAAAGTTGGAATCAAATTAGGTTGTCATGATTGCAATCGAAGTTTGGGTAGCAATTTGTACCAAAAAGAAGAGAATTTTTTTCATTGCATGCAATTCTTACAAATTAAATTTTTAGATTTGACTAACTTTTGGATCTTTTCGGTTCAATAAAATCTGACAGATTACTAACTAAAACAATCGAATTTGATTGAACGCTACTACTTAGCAGGTTCATGAAAGTTTCGTCGGTCCAAATAATTGAAGTTACTAATCAAATATGATCTAAGTTTAAGCAAACTTTTCGAAGTACAAATCAATACAAAAATTTCAGGAAACAATGAATTCGAATTGATGACGGTAAATCCGAGCAGAAAATTAGCTTTATCATTGTAGTTCTATCCAATTTAAGTGACTAATTATAGAAAAATTTCATTTTTTCTGACTTACTATTCCAATAACCTAAACGTAAGCTTAAGGGGCAGAAACTTTTAAAAGGACAACTTCAACAGAACATGCATTAGAAGGATAGGGAATGTAATTATTGTAAGGCCCATACAATAGGCCTAAAAATGGTGTAATTGATCACTAGTTGAATGCAAGAAAAGAGTTGTTCCGCTTTTGTGACCATTTAAAATGAATTTGTCATAAATGCCATCATTTTTATTAATACTAAACTAAATATTTTTAATAATGTTTTGCAACAATATACTTTATTTAATAGTAATATATTTATACTTAATATGCAATAGTCTTCACAATCAATTCAATTAAAAGCCAAATACTAATCAAAGTATTAAATTGTGGCTAAACTCCAGCCTTTCGATCGTAAATTCAACTATTTTTCACTTATAAATCATCACAAAAATGTATGAATTATTCTATTAGTTATCCATTTTAATTATTATTGATTTAATATTTATTAGTTATTAATTACTCATCACTATAGTTGTAATTAATTATCTATTTCTTTGTTTATTATTTCAAATATTTTTCTGTCATTTTTTTGATTAATCTATTTCTTGTTTTTTTCTATAAACCGTTTTTGTGTGAAATGTTTCCTTAATTTTAAGTTTATTTGCAAATAATTAAATTTAGTTTGAGGCGCTTCAATAATTTGGCCAAATATTGATAAGAGATTAATAGGAAAATTGAGACATAAATAGCATAAATATGAGTAAATGATTTCTTTGTGTTTAGATTTGGCTCAATGTTTACATTAAAATAATTACATGTTAAGTGACATGCATTCAAGCAATCGATATAATGTTTATCAATGAATTAATCATTTAAACCATTGATCCATCATATAATCAATATACTAGTGACTCATATGTTGAAATATTCAAAATTAGATTTAATTGAATTGAAATGCTATTGAACAGGAGACTAAATAAACTTTTTAAAAATGTTAAATAGGTTTGATTGGAACAAAACTTACAGAGTTAGTAAACAATTAGGTAGTAGTTTTTCGTAACATAAAACTAACAGAAGTTAACGTAGCGTTAATAGCATTGTTATCATATTACATATAATTGTTTTCAATTATTTCATATAATAGTTTCGTTGTGATTGTTTGACCCGATTCACAGCTGTGTCATCTCTAGATGCATGTCTATTTAGTTTCATAAATCGTATCAATTTTTCGTTACACACACTCTAAAAGTGGTCTATAGTATAAACGCACTTCTTGTTAGTCTTATTAAAAATAATAGCTTTTGATTACGTTTTTTAAGCCTCAAGCAGAGAGAATGTGACACAAACTCAAAAAATGATTTTTTAAACTACTTGGCGTAAATACACTCGAAGACATTTTGCTAAAATATTTGTTTTTGTAAGACTTGAGGTTTAGATTGCAACTCAAATTCGATATAATATTATTGAGCCATGAAAGGAAGTTATGATTTCGTAGTCATACATTTGTTGTGGTTCTACTTGTTAATTAGTTATGAGAAAGATATGAGATCTCATTCATTGATACAAGTGTTTGGTGTTTTATGAGCCAATTATTTCTCATTAGTTTTAGAATAGCATTGGTATTATGTACATTTTGTTCCTTATTATTGTTTACTCGTATTCAAAATACGAATTGCCGTCAAAACTAATCCTAAGTCGACTTAAGTCTTATTCTAATTTACAGATAGTTATTTGGATCAGTCACCCATTGGTGGTCACAAATGGGGAACTGCATCAATAGTGATAAAGCGAGTGGTGATATAGCCATGAATGGCAAAGATTCATTTTCAATGGATCCCCGATTGAGTGCCAATTATCGTTCAAAGGACGAGAAACAAGGAGAGGGTCACCAAAACTCTCGAATCCCATTATCACCTCTACCACTAAATGCCAAACAAAATACTTCAGCTCACGGTTCAGGTGCTAATGAATCATCAGTTAATAGGACGCCGTCGTCTTCACATTCAAAAATAGTCATTGCCTTATATACATATAATGCCAAAGATGATGGAGACCTGAGTTTTAGGAAAGGAGAGCGACTCCAGATTATCGATGACACCGACCCTGACTGGTGGTTAGCTAAACACATCAATAGCAATCAGAAGGGATACATACCTATGAATTATGTCGCTTCAGAAGCCATCGAAATGGAAGAGTAAATCTATTTTTATTTATTCGATTATTCAAACCTATCTAATGATAGTTTTTTCTTTATTGAAGATGGTTTTTTGGTAAAATCTCAAGAAGAGAAGCGGAAAAGTTACTATTATTAGGTGATAATCCCAGAGGAACTTTTCTCATTCGTAATAGTGAACAAACGGCCGGTAAGAGACTTGTTATTGGCATAAAAAGTCTAAATTGATTGATTACTTTCAATAGAAATAGAATGATTAATTTTATTTTATTGATTTTATGTTCATTAACTTTATTGGTTAACCGTCAGGTGCTTACTCGTTATCAATCAAAGATTGGGACGCTAATAAAGGCGATCACGTTAAGCATTATAAAATCAAAGCCTTGGATAATGGAGGCTATTATGTGACCACTAGAAAAACGTTTAGTACTTTACAAGAATTAGTCGGTTACTATACCGATGGGTCGAACGGTCTCTGTCATGAACTCACAAAACCATGTCCTAAATCAAAACCAAGTTATTGGCCATCAAAGAAAGATGAAATCGATAGAAAAGATTTAGAATTTATCAAAGAGTTAGGCGGAGGAAACTTTGGAAAAGTATATTACGGCAGGTTTAGAGGTGAGTCATTATTAAAACTGAATTATTGATGAAAAATAAATAATTGTTTTTCAATTGACAGGTCACACTGAGGTAGCAATAAAGACACTAAAGCCCGGAACAATGTCGCCGCAAGCTTTCCTCGAAGAAGCAGCTATCATGAGGAAATGCAGACACGATAAGTTAGTGCCACTTTATGGTGTCTGCTCTCAAGAAGAGCCGCTGCTGATCATAACAGAATTCATGTGTAACGGCAGCCTCCTAGAATTTTTGAGAAATAGGGAAGGAAAAATGCTCAAACTTCATGATCTACTAGACATGGCCGCACAGATTGCTAGCGGCATGGCTTATCTGGAGAGCCAAAAATTAATTCATAGAGATTTGGCAGCCAGAAATATATTAGTAGGAAAAAATAAAGTGGTTAAGGTCGCCGACTTTGGCCTCGCCCGAGTCATTGAAGACTCTGAATACACGGCTAGACAAGGTGCCAAGTTCCCGATCAAATGGACCGCACCCGAGGCCGCTCTTTTCGGTAAATTTTCGATCAAATCTGATGTTTGGAGTTATGGTATTTTGCTCTACGAATTAATAACTCACGGACAAGTACCTTATCCCGGTTTGTAATCTACTTGTTATCATTTGATTAATCTCGACTTAAATAGTTCATTAAAATGAGTTATCTTATTATATTTTCTATTTGTTACTAAAGGTATGCACAACCGTGAAGTTATAGAACAAGTAGAGCGCGGATATCGTATGCCAAAACCCACAACTTGCGAATGTCCAGACAGCGTCTATAGCATTATGATCCAGTGCTGGGAAGCAGAACCTGAAAAAAGGCCTACTTTTGAGTTTCTCTATGGCTTCTTTGACGACTTTTTTGTTTCTGCGGAGCCCAACTATCGAGACGCCGAAGAATTTTAATGACTTAACGATCAAATGAACATTCCTTCCATTTTTGAAGAATAAGTTTTTATTATTGATAATTAGTTTGAAATGAGAACAACGAAATTATTTTGTAAATAATTGTGAAAAGAAGTGACTTTTTGGGTCTCAACTAAATTATATCATTTGTGTGTTTTTTGTGCAGCAATTTTTTTTAGAAAAATACTTCTATTTTGAACTAAATATGAGAAAAGTGATAATTTTCTTACTGCTTATACATTTAAATTGAAAATATACTTAATTTGTCATCTTTTAGGAAAAACTTCATTTTCTACTGATAAGTATTCGAGACTTTTTTTATCTAAACTAACTTTTAAAAAGCTTTTGCTGTGAATACTTTGCTAAATATTTATGATCTTTTACTTAAAAATATTTAAGACTTCAAATTGTATAACAATATGAATCGTGCACTTTTATAAAATAAATGATTTCATGCATTATCCAGTTTGTAATTTATTTGAACTTTCTTTCACTAATCCCAAGCTAAACAATTTTTTGAACTCTTCAAGTTGATTAAACAACTCGTAGAAGTTTATAGAGCTTGGTTATAGGGATTTTCCATTAGCGATCGACTGGTTTCTATGATAACTTATTTTCAAGGATAACTAGGATTTAATGTTCAGACTGAAAAGTTGTTTCAGAGCAAGTTTCCTATTATTGTTTACACTGTAGTAACAGAGTATCGGTGAGACTAACGCCATTTGAGAGCTATACTTTAGACTCAATTGACACTTGATATAAACTTATCGTTAATTAATGTGATAAGATACGCAAAAAAGTGCGGCATTCAACAAAATGAATACTAGAGATATGTTTCAAAATTTATTAATACCAATGTTTTCGAGAATAGTCCGAAAATATCCCAACTTTCAGAGAGTCGCTTTTAGTGTTAGAAGTGGACACTTTGCCAAAAATCATGTGAAAAGTGCAGTCTTTTTGCCTGCAATTTTGTCAAAGTTTCAAGTAAGAAGTTTGAGCTTGAAGTTGGCTCCAATTAGTCTTGGATTTCCTTTTGTTGTGAATGCGTGGGGCAGTAAAGACCCAAAAGCAGAAGAAAAGAAGATATTGGGAGAAGCGGACCAACTCTTTGATGAGAATAAGTTCGATCAACTTTATGAACTACTTAAATCACAGCCTTCATGGTATGATAACTCTGAGGTGTTGTGGCGAGTGGCCAGATGTGAGTTCCATATGAGCAAAAGAGTCAAAGATGTCAAAGAAAGCACAGCTCTCATAGAAGAAGCGTATAGACATGTTCTTAAGGCGCTCGAGTTGAATGAAGAGTGCGGACCAGCGCATAAAGTATTTCAAATAAAGCATTTGTTTATATTTATATCTTATATAAACTTATATTTAACTTGTTTATATAATCTCTGTTCGAAAGTGGGCCGCTATACTACTCAATGCTGTCTCAACATTGAAAGGAACTCGTGAAAAAATTGAACAAGTGTTGAATGTTCGCCAACACATGGAGAAAGCCATTCAATACTCACCTAATGATCCAACGGCTCATTATTTATTGGGAGAATGGCATTATTCTTGCCACCAAGTGTCTTGGGTTGAGAGAAAACTAGCCGGTAATTGATTTACATATTTTATGCTCTGCAAAAATGTTGGCAAACTTTTTTAGAATATAGTTTGTTTTACTTTTTACCATAGCTATGATTTACGGATCTTTACCTGAAGCAAACTTAGAGATTGGTTTACAAGTCCTCGAAAAGGCTGAAGAAATTGAAAGTGACTTCTACTCAAAGAATAAAGTGTTAATCGCTAAAACTTTAGTTGCACTTAATCGAGATACTACAAGAGCTAAATCTTTGTTGATTGGTGTTATTGGAAAGTATAAGAATTCGCCCAAATGGGATGATAAAGAAGTAAGAATTTAAATGCTATGCAAATAAGATTTGAGTTTATAGTTTTGTTTTAATTTGTTTGACAGGCAGTTAAAGATGCAAAAGAATTACTCGAAAAACTTGGGGTTAAAGTGACCGAACTGCATTGAATTGAAATTGATTACTTGCTTCGTATTAAACGTTTTATATGAACTTGATTTTATAGCTGAATTGTTACAGCTCGATAGTATTTATCTTTTTGTAACTTATACTCTTAAAGTGTTCAAATTTTGGTTAAATCTAATTATCAAATATTTTAATAATTTGTTACTCAAATCGTTTTAATAAATTCAAAATCAATTTTTATTCAATACTCAAATAAAAAGTACTTCTTTTATTGCTTATTCTCAAATAATGTGAATAGTCTTTTGAAGAGAACATTCTATTGATTAATATCAATAAAAATCCTGAAGAAACGATTGATGTTTTAAATAAATTGGCAGTTAAGATCTGTCTCGCGATACAAGTGGTATTGGAGCAATATATGGTTACCATTAAACAATCTGTCCATACCTAGCAGAGCTACACGTGCTACCACTTAATTAACCTAATTAGCTCACTTAAAAAATGTCGTAGAAGTGCATTAAGATTGGTTAGTTAAGTTAAACAAGGCAATAGCGCGTGTAACAGTGCTAGACACTGAAGATTCAATGAAAACCATATACCCCTTGAATACTGCCTCTCGTTAGACTATATTGAGCATTGAATGTGGCGCTACTTGAATTGGCTTGAATCACACGATTTGTTTAAGAAATGAAAGCGTAATTTGTGAACAAAAAGTTGTGATAACTTCCTTTTCCTTTACAGCACTCCATGTAATGTAAGTTGAGTCTAAATTTAGTTAATTTAAACTAATTTTACCAATAATTAAAAGCAACTAATAATCCATTTAAGTTAATTAATTAATCAATTAACACCTAATCTCCAATTATTTATTGCAGTGGCTTAAAAATCAACTAAAAAAACAGCTCAAAATGTCAGACAATGAAGGGTGAGATTGAAAGACATGTGTTTTGAGGACATGTGGCGTTAAGTGGTTACTAATAAATTGAATTTGTATCTTGATTAGAGAGACTTCAGCGCCGATCACAACAGCGGCACCTATTCTGGACGTAAATGTGGCTCTACAAGAAGTCTTGAAGACGTCATTGCAAAGCGACGGATTAGCCAGAGGTCTACACGAGGCCGCAAAGGCTCTAGACAAGTAATAGTCGAATATTATTGATATTACGCTCAATAGATAGTCATTAAGTTTGCTACTAATTGTAAACGATTTCTATATCGATATTAATAATATGATGACAATTTTCAGGCCTCCCTCTTCTGATACAATTTATGCTGAGATCCCTGAATCGTTACCCAATCTATTGTCTGATTATTAGTTAATTAACTTTAAAGCTCTCCTTCATTTATAACTTATCATTGAATTGCATTATTAATTATTTTTGTTTGTTGACCTGATCAGACGTCAGGCGCATTTGTGTGTGTTAGCCACCAATTGTGATGAGCCGATGTATCAGAAATTGGTTGAAGCGCTTTGTGCTGAACATCAAATAGATCTAATTAAAGTTGATGATAATAAGAAGTTGGGTGAATGGGCTGGTCTTTGCAAGATTGATAAAGAAGGAAAGGCCAGAAAAGTGGTTGGCTGCAGTTGTGTTGTTGTTAAAGATTACGGCAAAGAGACGCCAGCCATGGATTTTCTCAAAGAATACTTTAATTCGAAGAAATCAGGCGTATAATTGAATTTATATTTAATTTTTAAAATGAAAAATAAAAATTGAAATCAATTCAAGTCTCGTTAGTTTATTTCTTAATTTTATAAATACGAGTTGGATATCTTGAGATTATTTCTTTGATGTCGCTTTATAGCAAGACGGTTTTGCATTGAACGAAGCAGCGAACCGAGCAGTGAACCGAGTTCAATTTTCAATTCCTTCATATGCTCTGAGTTATTTTTCATTGAATTTTATCGGTTGATAAAAGTGAGTTCTAATCTAAATATTTGGCTAAAATTGGTTAGTTATAATCCTAGTTTGTTGAGGAGTTCAAGATTTATTTATAAATATGAACTTTTTTATTCATTAAAATGAACGGAATTTACATTAAATTTCTCACCAAAAAGCTATTCAAATAGATTTACAATTAATTCAAGTAATAGAAAATAGTGTTTCAAATGATTAAATAAAAACATGAAATTTGTCTGCTTTCATAATATCTTTATGAATAACTTTGTATATAAGTTTATGTCAATCGATGGTAATAACAGTTAAAATGAGATAAAAATAATGATCAAATCAAGTTTCGTTTGACTCGTCTTCTAATTGAGGTGAAGAATTCGTATCCGTTTGATGTCCGGTAAGAGTGGCGGCGACATTAGAGGCCGCGCCCGAGACCACGGTCTGCAAGAACTGCGTTCCGGCACTGGTGGCGATCTGATATTGAGGCATTGATACAGCTGTTTGTTGCAGAGGAGATGTCAGAATGATTGGCTGATTGGAGGCTGTCTGGCCTTGAGCTTGGCTCTGAAGCAAAGCTTGAATCTGTTGTGGCGTCAACTGAATCGGGATCTGCTGCTGAACTACTTCTCCATTACTGTTAATCACATTCTGAACTATTTGTATTTGTCCTGTTTTTTGGGTGGCATTTCCGGCACTTGGATTCTGTGCCGCGATTTGTAGAACTTGTGTCGCCGGCTGTTGAGCAACAGTCTGCCCATCAGCGGCAGCATTAGTGGCACCAGCGGGTACTTGCACCTGTACTAGTTGGGGCGAAACAGTAAATTGTTGGCCAGGATTAGTGGCGCCTGATGTCTGTAATATTTGTATTTGTTGTGCTGCCTGTTGTGGTCCCTGTTGCTGAAGAGCAGCTTGATGCTGTTGGGCTAATTGGAAATAATACTGAACCTGATCTGGATGTACTGCTGCTGTTGTCGTCACTCCCGATCGTAACGCATCGTTATCTTGTCTTTTGGCAGGTTTGAGCTCATCGCGAGGTACGATATCTATCAGAAAGTCGAACTGATCGTATTTGGTTATAGCCATCGCGATGTCATTTCTCTGAAGCGTTCGTCTCTTGTTATCTTCCGTGTGAATCCAAGCTCTTAATGAGATTTCGGTTATGAATATTTCGGCTGCTTTTGCAAACAGAACGGGAGCCTCAGCGCTAATCATCTGTCAATTGAAAATCAATATTAAAACTATTAACTTGAATGTCGGACAATCAATAAGTGAGCAGTTATGAACAAATAGACTGTAAATATATAACTAATTATGCAATTTTAGTGTTGTTTACATTAGTTTTATACAATTTTTGTAACTTAATCACTTATAACTAAAGATTGATTTGATATGCAATGGAAACGAAGACCTACTTTAACATCTTCGTCTAATTTCATAATCTTCTTGATTCTCGCTAACGGCAACTCTTGATTCTTGAAGTCATTCTAGAATTGAAAAGCAACAACAGTTAATTAAAACAATTGGATGAATAGAACAATTAATATGTAAAAGGATTATTAAAGGCTAGGTTAAAGTAAAGATCCAATAGTTTAGATTGAGAGCAAGACAATATATAGAAATCATTTGAAAACATTACAAATTAATCTAACGATAATTAAATATGAGATTAATCATAATCTAATGGACGATGACGTACAGGCCCCAAATTTCTGATTTGTTCGATTTCTCTTTGCCAGAAGGAGTCCAACATTTGTTGCGCTTCACTGTTGGCAGTGTTTGTCTCATTGGAATGAGAATTAAATGATTCCGACATTCCTACGACTTAAAAGTCTATTACTTAATAGTGATGTTTGTATTACTTAATGTGGAACAGATTCTAATAGTTAGACAAATAATAGTAATAGTGAGAATTGAATCAAATTGATGTCAAATTTGAAGCCAAGCGATAGGACGAAATATCATTCAATGAGTGTTTGGCAAATCACGATCAATCATACAAACAACAAAAGAAGGCATACAATCGAATCACAGCAATGCGAAAATGGGCTAAAACTTCGTGTCTAGTCCAACATATAGTACGTCCGACTTCGTATTCTTACTACTTATTTGTTTAAGTTCTTGTCACTTTAACTTCATCTTGGCATTATCTTCTTCAGTTTATTCTTTAGTTGTTTGTTTTATTTGATCACAAGCTTTGTTTGCAAGCTTTTAGTGCCAGTTTATGACTGTTTAGCAAAATTGAAGAGCTCTTAAAGTTACAACTTTTGGATGCAAACTTTTGACATGTCAAAAATCAACTGAAGCTTATTTAATAGCAAAGACCATTTTTTGAACAAAAAGCGACAATTCATGATTAGATTTGAATACAATAAGATCGTAAAACTTAATGAAAAGGAGTTTTAAGTCACAAAAAATTTTATAAAGTAAAATCTTTAATTCTAATAATGATCAATAAATTTTGTAGTCATAACGAGAGTTAGTTGTACTTTGAAGTCAACAAAACGCCTCAAAAATAAAGCAATGAAAGCAAAACCTAAACAAAACTGACATTTAATTGAATCGAAAGTAATTTACTGGAAATAAAAGTGATTAAAGATTAAATAAATCGAAAGAATGTCACTGCGAGCACCAAAAGTGACGGGTCTGTCGCCTAAAGAGGGTCCACCAGGGACGAAAATCACAGTTCGTGGCGAAAACTTGGGCACATCTCCAGAAGACTTGATAAGTCTAACCATTTGTGGCATTGAGTGTCTTATGTATAGCGATTGGGTATCCTCGCAGAAGATTATGACACGTTCGGGACGTTGTAAAGGATTGGGTGATGTCATTGTAACCACGAGAAGTGGAGGCAGAGGTTCGTCAACCGTTCAGTTCAGAGGTTATGAAGAAATTATTGGTCCAACCAAGGAGTCAGCCGTTTGGGTCAATGAAGACGATTATTATGCGATGGGTGCTAGACATCGATCAACATCACCGACGCTCATGTACTCGAACGACCCGTTAGGCCTTTGTGTGGACGAAGACTCGCCAACCAGTGGCCGTCGTGGAAAAATCAATGACTCGTTGTTTAGAGATTTATTCCCTGAAGCAGTTGACTCAACTTCTCAATCGTACGGGAATATTGCTTCAGAAAATTTTATTCCCTCGTGGTACCTGTTAGAACATCATAACGAAACTTCCTTTAGTGATCTTAAGCGCGGTTTGCAATCATTGAGAGCTAAATGTAACGAAAAAATGATACCAAATGTTAATTCAGGTCCAGTTACTTTCCTTAAGACTAATGTTTTACCG